>JBBBDQ010001621.1:1145000-1860000 GCA_037127315.1 Ascarosepion bandense | reverse complement strand
ATGTTCAGATTCTCACACTCTTTTCTTCTGTACCAATTTCTCTCATTGGAACAACCCCTATTTCTGTTTTTTATTTATATATATATATATATATATATATATATATATATATAATTATTAACCAGTTATTGGTCAGTCAAATTAGATCAGTAAACAGTTGTATCGAAAAGTGCTCAATAAAAATTTAACATAAAGCTTTTAAATATTTTAATTTGAAACATGAGCTGATTACGTGACCTTGGTTTCAACCTTTTCGTCTCTTCAGGCATTATATATTAACTGATTATCTAATGCTTATTTAGAATGCATAATATGAAATCCAAAATAATGGAGAAATTAGTTAAGACAAGTAAAATAATATTGTAAACATCTGGGTTTGTACAGGCCCAAAATATATTTTTTAAGGTGTATACATCCTGACATTACTTTGAACTTTTGAAATCAGCTGATATTTTGAATTAGAAAAGACACACACACACACACATATATATATATATTTTCCAAACAACATTCCAATATACTGTTTTTTTGTTACATTTTCTACCTTGTTCTTTATTTATTCTATCATATATGTATATGAGAGGGTTCTGAAAAGTATGATCAAGGAGCAATTCCAGTAAAATTTTAATGTGTGGTCATTTGGACTAATTTTTAGAAGTGACAAGTAACTTGTCAAGATTTTTTTTCCTTTCTCTACTCATCATTTTTTCTTGGTTTTGATCTGAGTTTGTCATCCCTTATGTGGTTTTTGAGGGGAAAAATATTAATATAAATTGTAGTCTTAATTTGAATGAAAGATTCTTTCGTCCCCTCTTTGCATGACCTGGCCTTTGCCTTTCTTTAGTTTTCTATAACTCAGAAAACTCGTTAATCAATGCAAATGTTTTAGCAATTTGTTTGTGTAAAATTCATATTCCTCGATAATGTACGACTATCTACAAAATCCCTTTTCTTGTTGTTTTTCAGCAATCAAATCCTATTTATGAACCAGCCAGCACTACATTCAAGAATCCAACACATGGTTTAGAGACGTAACAACGAACTTAAAAATATTTTCATTATGTGCAATTCTTCCCTTAATTTCTAACTCTCCCACCCTTTTATATATATATATATATATATATATATATATATAAAATCCATGGAAGATTAAAAATTTTTTGAAAGCATCAAAAAATTTTTTTGATAAGAACATAAGTTCATGTTTTATTTTTATATTTGTAAAAAAAAAACAGAAAAAAAAACAATAAATTAAATAAACTGTGACACAAGAGTGAATGAAAAAGAATGAGAAATGTGTGAAAAAAAACAAAAATGATGTGAATGAGATTCGTTTCTTTTGCTCAAACAGACTTACTAACTTGTTTTTAATTTTGTCTGTACATATTGTGATTTAATTTACTCAAAGAAATGCAAGATAAAATTAAAAAAAATATCCCAAAGCAAAGAGGCATTGTGTGTATGTGTTATATGATGTGAGGTTTGCTGAAATGTCTTCAGCCTGACCAAGAAGGGATTCCTCTCCAATGTTCTGTTGTTTGCCTTTTTTGGTCACTTTTGTTAGAAGAGAAATATGTGCATCAAATTGGATTTCATTTAACTTTTTATGAGAACATTTTTCACTGTATAATAATAATAATAATAATAATAATAAAAAAAAACTCTATTGGGCAAAATCATTTATGTAACATTTCACCCACTTTGTTTCATTGAGAAAAATCCATGTCTATAGCAATGATGTTAATGCTGATTGGTTAAAACCATTCATTACAACATTTGATATATAAACAATGTACCAGTGACACTTACTTAGACAAACTCCAAACAAGCTTTTATTATGGGTACATAACTCACTCAACATTCACAGACAGACAGATCTGAAGACATAATTACACACACACACACACACACACACACACACACATGAAATGAATTGTTTGAACATTATTTTTTATCGATACTTGTATTTAAGTAGATATTCTGCTTTTTAATTAAACAGTATTATATATTTATATCTACTGACCTGATTATTTACCATAAATTATTATTGCAAAATGTGTGCCATTCAGCAGGATTTGAACCTGCGACCCCTATGTAAATAGGGGTCGCAGGTTCGAATAATGGTTTTATATTATTTATATTGCTGTTGCCTAGCAATAGAATAAGGTTTGTATAATGTCAGGATGTATAAGTTTGAAATTCAAACAATTCATTTCAAATTGTTGGTTGTTTATAACCAATTTCTGTAACCTGTTGATATTACGATACATTTCAGAGCAGATGTGGTTGTTTGCATGAATCATCAAAAATTGTGTTATATGGGCTTGATAAAAACCTTGTTTAGACTGGAGGCTATTCGTGGTTGAGAGATCTAAGACGTTGCCAGATCAAATGATATCTTCCCCTATGTAAATAGGGGTCGCAAGGTTCGAATCCTGTTGAATGGCACACATTTTCGTAATAACAATTTATCGTAAATAATCAGGCCGGTAGATATAAATATACTGTTTAATTAAAAAACAGAATATCTACTTAAATATGAGTATCGATCAAAAATAATGTTCAAACAATTCATTTCAAATTGTCAGTTGTTTATAACCAAGTCTCGTTAAAATATATATATATATATATATATATATATATAAATTGTTCTTTTATGGAGAACTTGTACATGTATACTTTGTTATTGGTAATCTTTATATGAAAATTACATTTATTCAAAATTTATAAGATAAATATGTTATAACACCCCTACAAATTAGCTATTTTGTCAAGTGATGGTGGTGATTGCAAGACCTCAAAATCAACACCATCACTTGACAAGACACAAGTGTTGAAACAAAATTGGCTACTTTGTAGTGATGTTATAACATACTTATGTTATAAATATTATTTGCTCTACTCTGTATTTAAATTTTTTTTTATATTGGAATTTTATTCTATCCATACCAACCCAGTACTTCATGAAAATTATATATATTTTAATAAATATACATATTATCCTACGTCTATGGCATGACTCTGAGTTTCATGCGTTATGCAATTATCAGGTGTATATTTCAAACTGACAGTTTAATAGACTTGAATTTAAGTTTGCTCAATGTTCATGAGAATTAAATCTTATAAAGTTATGTTACTGCTTTTTTCATAAGTTTAAAAATTTAAATTTTCAAACATTACATGTACATCAAAATTTTTAATTTAAACTTTTTATCCACATATAAGTGTAAAATATTTAAATATTTAATCTTATGAAAAAAGCAGGAACTTTACTTTATAAGATTTAATTCAAATCTCTTAAATTGTCAGTTTGACGCATGAAACTGTAAGTGTTGTACCATAGACGTAGGAGATATATATATATATATTTTATCTCAACGTATGCATTTGCAAGTTCATCAGCAATTTGATATTCTTTTTGCTATCCAGCATATATCTTGTATTTCATCTTTGGTTAACTTTTTTTTTTTCTTTTTTTTTTTAATGTATGTTCATTTTTATCCTTTACTTTTTGTCAAATATTTTAATTTTTGAGTTTATAAAATTGTATTTTCTGTTTTACAAATAGCAGGCAAATTAGCAGCATTTACATACAGCAAATCACAAATAAACTCTTTGCAGGGAATGTCGGCTCCCTTCTTTATCAACCCTTGTTCATATCTCTGGAGCCTTAACTAGTCTAAAAATTCTGCTAAATTGCCAATGGAATGCCATTTGGAAATAAAAAAAAAAAAAATCTATTGCTTTCAACTTAGAAAACAGCCACAGCAAATTTGGCAAATCAGTATTGTAATGAGTCTTGGAAAAGAAATGAGTCTCGCAACCCAAGTGGTTTTCATTTCTTTGCTGCTTTCATAATTCTATTTACTCACTTTTGACTTTAAACAGAACAAAATAAAATCCTGACGTGTTTGTATTGCCAACCAATGTAGTTTTTCCCCCCCTCATCATTTCAGTCAGTTGAGTGCCATACGTGATACACGCTTGGGTGATCATGTCTTGAAAGAGACATGACTGACTGGACAGAAGATTATCCCGCAGTAGGTTGCCATTGCTTTCTGTGGTAGACTGGTTGCCAGCCAAGGCTATAGAACCCAATCTGTCCTGTTATTTAACCCATAACTGGAAGGAATAGGCGGATTAATACCTTTCCTAAGGGTGTTTGTGCGTAAGTGAATGCAATGAATTCAACTGGAATTCGAACTCGGCCCCCTGGTTTCTCGTTCCGAGCCGATATCTAATGCACCACAACACACATCCTCATCATTTACCTTAACAAAATGCTATCTTCTTTGTCTTTTCACAATGTTTATTGTTTTGAAGTTCGGTCTGCCTGAGACATTTAACCTGTTCATTTTGATCTGCAATTTGTTGCGCGTCCAATTCAGTAGAACAAATTCTGAACCTTTTCGTTTCACAATAACTTTAGACCTGAGTTTATCAATATCACCTGCTTGAAGCATCTTTGGCATAAACTGTCCATAGAAATATTTTAATTATATTTAATAATCACATTTCCACTCTTCATCACCAATGGCAAGCAATTAATGTTTAACTATGCGTCCTGATCAAGAGGTGCTTCCTTAGAAATTGCATGTGTT
Organism: Ascarosepion bandense; assembly: GCA_037127315.1. NCBI lineage: Eukaryota > Metazoa > Mollusca > Cephalopoda > Sepiida > Sepiidae > Ascarosepion > Ascarosepion bandense. The sequence continues at coordinate 1,855,399 of JBBBDQ010001621.1, read as the reverse complement.
TGTGTATATCTAAACTATTAGCAACCACTTCACCTTCAGGCATTGGTAACAGATGGGCACATAGGGGTCAAGGGTTTACAACCTTTCAGTCACTGTGAACCATTGTCATATTGAGATCTCCCTCCTTGCAAACTTTAGAAGGAAAAATACATGCTTTCTTTGATTTTTATATATATATATATATATATATATATATATATATATATATATAATATACTTGGTCCACCTAAATAATAGCAGTTGCCCTACCACTAATAATAGTGACATTTCTAAAAATAATTTCAACTACAAAAAATATAAGACCTGCCCATTAAATGGCTGGTGTATGCCTGGAAGCATTATTTAGATTTTGTATTCATTTGAATGATGATGCTAAGTTTTTTGGGAATCAACAGCAAATAACTGCAAATATCATTTCAATAACCATCTGTTGTCTTTAAATAGTTAATACAGCAAAAATACCACTTTATCAATATTATTGACAATTATCAATATTATTGACAATTAAAAACAACATCCCAATCATTACCTGGAATATCTTCACTAAAACCAAATCTTATAATAGAAAAGGAGAGAAGATGTAACTTATGTCTTTTAGAAAAACTTGTCGAATCAATAACCCTGAATTTAAAAAAAAAAAAAAATTAATGACCACATTTCTATGGTAGAAGAAAATATATAGTTAAATATTTGGGGGAATCAGTATTAATCTGAGTCTTCGTTCGTTTTCTTCCTTTCTCACTACTTTGCTTTGTCCCTTTCTTTTCCTTGCAAATATTAATTTCATTATTATTAATAATAAATATCTCCTTTTGAATTCATCTCCCCGAATTTTAATACGTTCATTTTTTTTTAATTTAATTTTTTTTATTTTCATGTAATTTTTGTTTATTTATATTAGACTCTCGATAAATTAAAAAAACCCTAATATTACAAGATTTAACTTCCACAAACATCATGTGAACTTAAATTCAAATCTCTTAAATGATCAGTTTGAAACATGCACCTGATGATTGTGTAATGCATGAACCTCCAAGTTGCACGTCCGATATAGGATAATATATATCTTTTTAAAAAGAAAGACTCTTAATGAATTTGATTAGATAAAAACAACATTAAAGAGAATATATTGCTGCCAATTTTTGAAAACGTGTAAACTCTGTATATGTTGAGAGATAAAAAAAACAATTGAAACTTTTTTTTGTTTTGCCTTTTAACCCTTTATAAAATGTTTTGGTGCAGTGGATATCTGCTTGGAATGAGAAAATGGTAAAACCAAATTCGAAATCCTTGCATTCACTTATATCCTTGGGAATGGTATTGATCCATCTCTTCTCCTTCCAGCTATGGGTTAAATAGCAGGACAATGGGTTTTATAGCCTTGGTTATCAATCAGTGCTACCAGAGAAAGTAATGGCAACTTCATGTGGGGAAATCTTTGGCTCGGTCAGTCACATTTCTTTTGAGAAATGATTGCCCAAGCGTGTATTACATATGATACCTAACTGACTTAATATTTCCTTGATAAACTGGCCCTTATGAGAATTTTTTCATAAGAAAAAATATATCCAGCTACAATGGCTGAACTCTTAGTTAAAATAATAATTACGTTGAAATTAATTTCTAATCAAATTTCTGAAATGTTTAAACATCATGCTTAATGTGAATCACAAATCATGATAACCTGTCGTTCTCTTGGAAGTATTTTAAGGTGAAAATTAATAAGACTATTTAATTTTTAATAATCTGAATTCAATTGAATAATTCCAATTTCTCTTTGTACAAATGCTAGCTGATTAGATCGAGTTCTTATATTTAAAGTAACAATTATTACTTCTTATTACAATTAGCCAAGATTAATGTCAGGCTTTGTTTTTCAGGCCACAAGATACAAAATTCTTTATTAAATATGCTGCAAAGTGAAACTAATGTTTCTAATGACTTATTAGACGTGCTTGTAAATGTCAATTTGTGTTTAATTATAAGTAAAAATCATATAATGAAGAACGACACAAAACATCGTCATTGCGATAGAAGAGCCTGACTTTCTCATATTGAGATTTTATTTTCTTAGGTAATAATGTTAATATTGTTTAGCCTTTGTCATTGTGGATTTTACGAGTATGTAAAGGTACAAAGTAATTATATTTTACTATGATTTTCTGAATGTGACTTGCTGAGAAAAATTGAAAATGTTACTTTATTTGATGACAGCCCTTCTGCCTAAACCAATGGTTCCCAACCCTTTTTGCTGTGATTACCCCAATGCAAATTGTAATTTCACTATTATCCATTACCCAAATGAAACAATATCCGTAATATAGGAAAAGTAATTATATTTTCATACATCAAAAGCAGACAGTTAATGAAAATTATTCAATACAATAGTGCCAATCTATAATAATCGGAGGTATAGTAGCCGTAACGTAGCCGTTATTCTTAATGTGAGTGTTGAGCTTGTATTGCCTGTGCCAGTTTATTTATTCTTGGCTTTGTGACTGAAAGAGCTATTTGGGCGTCGTTTGCCACATTGAGTCTGCTACGTCTTGGTCTTCTTTCCAAGGACAGTAGAAAAAGCTTGTTCACATAGATAAGTGGTTCAAAATCCTATGAGAATTTGTACTGCTCTAGAGGCTAGTGTTGGTATATCCTGCAGACGAGAGATCCAAAAGGTGTCTAGGCCAGACTTGGTCTCAAACAAAAGCTTCCATGCATTGTTCATCCTGAGTGTGAGAAATTCTTCTTTTGCTGGATAGTCCTCACCAGGAAATGATATCTTCACTCACAAGATATGGATTTCTTACCCATTCATTGTTGGAATTATTCAAGTTTGGAAAGTACTTGCATAAGTTTTCCAAGAGGCCATGTAGGTGATCACTGATGTCTGTCTTCATGTGGTTGAGGATGTCTTCAGAATTAACTTTATCAAGGAAGGCATCCAATGCAGAAAATTGTGCAAAAATTCCTTTTTCAATATGTCTGGTCCATAGTTCCAATTTCCCACAAAATGAAACAATATTGTCCTGAAGTTCCACTGATGTTGTCTGTCTTCCTTGCAGTTTTAAGTTTCTTGTGTTTACCTCAGCAAAGATATCAGCTAGATAGCACAAACGTGTGAGCCATAATTTATTGTCAAACAGATCTGCGAGTGAGGATCCTTTCTCATGCAGAAATATATGAAATAATTTATGCAACTCAACAACACGAACAAGGACTTTCCACGTGACAACCAGCGAACTTCAGTATGGTACAGTAAATTCTCGTAATGAGCTTCCCATTTCTGCACACAGTTCTTTGAATATATGACAGTTCAGATCCTTTGATTTCACAAAGTTCACTAGCTTTATCACATCATCCAAAATATCCTTGAGGGACTTGGGCAAGCCACGAATGACACCGTGCACAACCTTGATATTTTGATTCTTTTGCTTCAACAAGTCATGAAATCCTTTTCCCTGGCCCAATATAATGGGTTGATATAATTCATATTTAATTGATAAAGTAGAAACCAAGAGATATAATCTTATTCATAAAAATAAAATGAAATATTTAAATTTTGGGAGGAAGAAATAGCACTTCTCTGCTTAGCCATGCGGGCTGGAATTCAGTTCTCTGTTGAGGTCACTCAAAGTTCAATACATTGTCTTTTTTCTCTCTCTCTCAATTCTATAGATATTTTGAAAGTCTTTTATGCTTGAGTGCATTTATGCTGCTGGCATGTGTGTGTGCATGTATATATACCTACACACACATTATAATTAGTACAGAATATTTTAAAGGATTGGATATATTGATTGATACTTTAGTGACAACAATTACCAAAATTTGACTATGATCACAGTTTTATGATCTGGTGTCTAAAAAGTGGAGAAATCCCCACCCCAAGACTTGAAAGAAAGATACTTCAAGAGAGATTGGGGTAGGGGGTGTGGTGGGGAATTCATCCTTGAAATGGCACAGTGAAATTGCCTCTTTCCTAAACCAAACTTCCATTACCCACAAAATATGGGCTCATTACCCCACTGGGCTAATTTACACCAGGGTTGGGAACCATGGGCCTGAACAAATAGTCTTTCTCTTTCTGTACATGTAATTATATTACATTTCTGAGGAAGACTAATCAAAATAAATACATGAGTTATTATTATGTCACAAGTAATACTTTTATGAAAAATGTGATATACAGTGTGGACATTGGGATAAACAATGCATGGTGACTGCATTGATGTGTGAAATTGACAATTACTATGCATTATTGATTCCAATCTCCACATTGTCTAGATCTATAACTACTCCATCACTCTTCCCTTATAAATATAGCAAATTTTAAACATTAAAAAAAAAAAAACAATTTGTTCTGAACAGGAAAATTTTTTTCAAACAAGTTTTGAGATATATATAAGAGAACAACTGTTGGTTACAATTTACGTTGAAGAGAAAAAGTTGGATAGATGTGATAGGCTAAATGTAAAATGGTGTGAAAATGTTAAAAACAAACAAAAATAAAACGATTGATTCTGTCAATAAAGTTGTCAGCATCTGAAGATTTTTTTTTTTCCCATGAATGTCAATTACACTTGAAATCACAACTGTTGACCATAAATAGGAATCAACAGTTTAAACTAATTTCTCATTTTTGTAGAACAAAGCTTATTTAATTTCATCATAAAGGATTCGTCAGGTTTTTTTTTTCTTTTTGTGTCTCAAACTTTTTCCTGTCCCAATTGGGATTTCATCTCCGAAATGTCTCTTGTTTTGTTTGTTATATGTTAGTAAAATAAAAACATATTTTTAATTATTGTGATGAATTGACTCTCTTTTTCACTAAAAAAATTCTTTATTCATTTCTAGATTCTTTTCACTTCCATAAATCAAAAGCTTCGAAGTCACATGGCTTTTTCTTTATTTTCATTGTATAACCTATGTTGTAAAAGAAAATAAATGTGAAGTGTATATATATATATATATATATATATATATATATATAATCACTTTTACTTTGTAGCATCAGAATTGTATTTGTTAAATTTCAATTTTCTCTACTTCATGACAGATTTATGAATTAAAATATTTTGCCTGCATATCTGGCACCCTGAATATAATTATTAAAATTTTTTTATTTTTTTTTAAAATTTTTTTTTTTTTAAATTAGACTGAGTTTACTGTTTTTTTTTTTCTCTTTCTCTCCCTGATTGCTTGCGTACCTACCTAATATTTGTAAAACAAATCTGACCAGATAGCATTTTGTCATCTTGCAAATGTTTGGAACTTCAGGAAAGGAAAAAGGTCAAAAAGTGTAAATGATTAAAGTATTGACTTTAAGGCCTTGCATTAAATTAATTTTAAGCTTCTATTGATACAGTGTAAATTACCAATTTCAAAATTAACGTGGCTTTATATACCAAATGTTAAAATTTTTGATAGGTTTCAACATTTTTAAACATTAAACTGCATCTAGAGATTATAAGCAAAAAGAGGTATTGTCAAATATTTTATGCAAAATTCATAGATATGTGTTATCCAGTGAAATAATTTGTAAGCATGAAAGCAATTAAGTCTCAATTTTCCATTTCAGATTGATATTTATTTTTTCAGTAATTATAGCAATTTGCACTGTCAAGAGATTATTTGCAAGAACTAGAATTTAGTATTATGGCTCATAAAAAAAGAACTAACAATGAATGAAAAGAGCTATATAATCAAAGAAATTAGCAAAGGAAAGTCTTCGCTTCAAATTTCTAAGGATTTGAAAAGGGATCAAAAAAAAATGTCAAATGGGAATTCAACCAAGGAAAAAAGTCTCAGGCTGAATACAGGAATTTAACAAAGCAAGATCTATCACATATCTGAAGAGAATTAATAAGAAACCCAAATGCATCAAGTGTGTTCATATTTGAGGCCGCTGGAGCTTCTATGGTGTCAAGGGAAACAAGGCGTAAAGCATTAAGGAAAGTTTGCTGATGTAAAAAAATCAAATAAAGAAACCTATTTTAACAAAGAAAATTGCAGTGGGGAAAAAAAAAATAAATGGAAACTGATTTCAGTAAAGTGCTTTTTACAGATGAATCCAGGATCACTCTCGGTGGGCTCGAGGATGGGTTTGCAAGCAACATGACTCAAGAAAATTTTTTGAACACCAACAAGGTGGTGGTGGGATCATGATATGCACTGGGATTATTGGTAATGAGTGTGTAGGTCCATTTAAATTGAAATACAGGGTGAAAATGAATTCCAAAAGTTACTGTGATTTTCTAAAGCAATATTTCTTTGAATGGCTTGATAATCACTATTTAGTCAAGCGTAGATCGATGATCTTTATGCAAAACAACACACCAAGTCATACATCAAAGTTTACTAAATCCTGGTTGAAAGAAAAGGAATTTGAAGATTCTCTTATGGACTGGCCTTCAAATAGCTGTGACTTGAATCCCATTGAAAACCCGTGGAGCATCCTCAAGAGAGAAGCAATTCCACAGCAAGTGTGACCTCTGGGAAGCAGTTAAAATTGCTGCAAACAACTTACCAGCCGCTAAAATTGCAAATCTAACACCAGGTGTTGACAGTAGGCTGCTGAGTTATTGAAAAGGAGCATTTGTGCAATAAATTTTAGGTTCTTATTATTTTTTTGTTAATATATCTTTTATTTTTAAAATAAAATGTTTTTTTATGTTTTTCCTTTAAGAAATTGAAGAATTTGTTCTAAAATCTTTTCATATTTTTTTTACATTAGTTTTACAAGGTATAATAATGTAAAAGTATCAAAATAAATAGTTGCAAATAAACTACTGACGGTCAAATTAGTCTGTTTTGTTAACTTAGTAAAATCTTTTACCAACCAAAAACAATAGTTTTCTCTATCGCTATATATCTAAGTTAATAATATTGAGTAGAATCTAAACAACATCATAATAGAACTTTTAACATTAAAGACGCAATTCTTTATACCAATTCATAACTTGCATATAATTTCTAGACAGTTTAGGTATGGAATATGGAATGGAAATTACAAAGTGTAAAATCAGTTGAATTAATCATAATGGCTGAGGACTTGTTTTTTTTCTTTCTTTTCCTCTATATTATTTGTAATTCCATCTTTGTTGCCTATAGCTAAATAAAAAAAAAACTAATCATATACAAGCACTATTTTATGACTTTTTTTTCTTTTAAAATAGATTAACAACCTTTTGAGAGTTAAATATTTTGTGAGTAAATATAGCATTTTTTTTTGACAATGATTTTTCTATGTACAAGTCATTATTTAACCCATAGCTAGGGGAAGGAGATGGATTCATATATTCATGACTTTTGCCCTATGTAGCAGTCAGTGAACGATTACTTTCTTTACTTTGTATGGGTGGTGCAAATTGAAATATTATCCAGTGAATGTTGGCTTGCAGTAAACACCTCTCTGTTCAAGATTTTAGTAAAACCAGGAATGCTAGTTTTTTTGTTTTGTCCATTGTGAGCAAAAGTCATAAGCCATGACTCGGGCATACAAACAGGAAATAGTCGGCATAAGCAGTACCCTACAAAATAACAATCATCCAGGGTACATGACATACAGTTCCAATAACAAGTGGAAGGGAGGGCACATGAGGATAACAGCCTTCAGAACACAGCCTCGGTCTGCCTACTCTATGTGCAGGGATTACTGTTAGAAAATACAAAGGATCTGTGATTCATATAACATCAAGACAAGCTTCTTCACAGATATCTCTTGCAAATAAGACTCCCACCTCCCAATAGAGAAGAACATGACGTACACCATTCCATGGAGTTGTCGAAAAAAATTTGCAAGGCTGTAACACAAGAGGAGATAGTAGAATCAGGCATAGCTGACAACACATGGAAGGAGAAAGGGGATCCCTCCCCCCATGGAATAGGAAGATTTCTGTGGCCTAGCATACACACTTGAAGTCGACCAAGCATAGAAATGAATACAATATGGGAACCAGTAATAGCGTGCCAGAGAAAATCATTAGTGTCAAAACACTAAAGAAAAAAAAAAAAAATGGTCACAAGTCCCAGAAACTCACATGCTGATGTCCTCAAGGACACATGGCCCAGTGGATATAAGCATTGGTTAGTTCCAGTGACTTGACCTAAAGAGTTGTGAGTTGTGAAAAGTTAAGTTAAAGGGAGACAACTACATGGAAGTTCCATCATGTGTATACACACTAGCTGAAATGTTGTAAACATAAGCAATAAAGATGAGGACAATATCCTTGCGATATAAAAAAAACAAAAAAAAAAACGAAGAGCAGCAGAAGGCTACTGAGAATGAATGAGTAAGCAACAAAGAAGTTTTAAAGGAATCAGGAATAAAACAGCTGAAATTCTTAAGGAAGGCTTGGAAGAGAGGGCATAGCAGGAAGCTATTTACCTGATGCACTTGTGTGAATGGAATAAAAACAATTTAAGATCCATGCTAGATAAGAAGTTGTAGTTAACCACATTCCTTCAGGAACATAGCGGCAATCAATTGTCCCCTGTCAGTGTTGTTGAAGGTTTTATGTTGCAAGACAATGTTTTTTGGGTCTCAAGGAAGAAAATATGTCAAAGAAGAGAGAAAGCACCTTAATGTTTTTCACTTAACGTCAATTGATCTCCTGAAAAAATAAGTGCAATAAACACATGAATGGAGTGAAAAAAAAACACCAAGTCTTTATTTTCTTTGTACATTTTTGTTTTTTGTTTTCTTCATTCGGTCAATCACCCCCACAAAAAAAAAAAAAAAAAAAAAAAAAAAAAGTAAATAAATAAAAACAAACAAAACAATTTCCAGAATGTACATCCAAATTAGTTGCTGAACCGGAACTAATAATTCTTGAATACATTGTATTCAAAGCCTCAGCAATTAAATTCATTTCTTTAAAAAAAAGAAAAAAAAAAAGAAGCATTCTACAGTTACCGTGTGACAATCCATTTGTCTTGTGTTTGTGAAAAACAGGAATCATTTGTATACAAGCAGTTTCTTTCTTACCTAATCACATTCAACATGCATCCCTGTTTGGGGAGGGGGATAAAAAATATTAGAAAGAGTTGGGAATGGGGCAAACCTTAATTGATAATAAATAATTTAAAATAAGTGTTACTTTAGACAATTTCTTTTCTGTCTTGCATAGACAAATAGGTCGTAAAAATAGGTGGAGATTAAGGTCTGAAGATTTGGATGACTAAAATGTTGCAGATGGTGCAAGCATCCCTATGAATGAACTATGGTGAGTGTGGGTCTTGCACCAGCCATGTTTATACGTGTATGACAAGCTAAACCTTGACTGCTGTTTGTTTTGTAAGAGATTAAGATAGTTTAAAAAAAAAAAATCTAAAACAAAACTCAACTACCAAATTAAAACGTATCAAACTGTGTATTGCATTAAAATATAATTTCTCACAACTGATTTTTATTTTAATAAATAGAAAACTAATTCAGGTAAATATACACGTATGTAATCTATAAAGAAATTTTGAAACAAACATGCAGAAGGCGTGCTACTATCTAAACTTATTTTAGAAGCAATGCAAACAGTATTTGCTTCTTAAATCAAATTGACTGTTTTTATAAAACAAGTTTACAACTACAAATTTAATAAATATATTTCAACTTTCTAGTGTTTAAACAATTTCTAAACTGCTTAAAAAGTAAAAGAAATGAGCAAAGACTTTTTAAATTATAGTAAAATAAAACTGCTTTAATTATTTTATTCAGGCAACTTGGTTTAAAAAATTTGAGATCATAAAGTTTTTAATTAAAAATACATTCTATATTTCATACACACTAAATTACAAAATAAAATATTAAAAATGAGTTCTGTAGATATTTAATACAAGATTCAGAAAGTTGTAAATTTAAAAAAATGACTAATCTAAAATTTAATCAATTTCTCACTTTTTCTTTGAAAACTCAACAGCAACCCCACCACCTGAAAAAAAATCCATTTGTTTAACCTTTTCAGTTAAAACCTGGATTAATAAAAAATAAAAAATTTAAAACGAATAAGTTAGTCTTAGGCTGATAAGATTATATGACAAGAACACTAGAGTTCAAATGCACTATCAATAACCTGCACGACTACAAAATATTTCAGTTTTCTAGTCTTACAGTTTATATTTAACAAAGTATACAAACTTGAAACTCAAAAAAAAAAAATTTCTTTTAGATGCATTTTGTTCTTCCTTTCAGGTTTTGTTAATATAAACTGCATTCCATCCCATAATATTACATTTAGTATATGAAATACATATGCAAATGTAATAACTATTATGGGATGAAAGTTGTATCATATTTATTACACATGCAAATACTATTACAGATTTTCACATGTTAGAAAAATAACAAGGACTGTGACTATTTTCTAGTGTCCACTTCATCTAAAAATTATTCTTGGAGAAATGATGATTAGATAACTGAAGTCAATTTGGTCAACGTGTTCCCCTTATTCTCTAGGGCGTATTTCTTAAAGTTAATATTTTTGAAAAGTTTTTCAATGGAAAATTATTAATGATCAAATTTGAATTATTACATTTGCTATAACTTTACACAAAATAAACTACTAAAATCTTTGATCATACACACATTCCAGTTTAAGCTCACTATAGTCCAAGGCCAGGTGAACACAGTGGCATTAACAATGTCTTGCAAGATGTTATGGCAGGTGTTTGATTGATATGCAGGTAACAAACATGTGTCAAATGAATTTAACATATTTCTGAATGGGACTTAAATAATTTTTGATGTTAGCTTCAGTGCACACTTTAATCAATTTCGCAGAATAAAGAAAGTGTTGTTAATGTATTTTTGGAAATATAAGCTACTACTCCTAAAGTCGATTTTTTTTTTCGGAAACTAGAAGAAAAAACAAAAACAAAAAACAAACTAAAATTAAGTGATAAAATCATAAAAAAAAATTGTAATTAAAGTAATTTATTAAACATTAATAAATTCTAATAAAAACTTTAATATTGCTTTGGTAAAAATTTATGAACATTTTAGTAATTTAGAAAAAAAAAAGATGTTATACAAAATGAAGGGATTTATTGAGCTAATTAATGTAGTTATTAAACTTGTTCATGGAAATCTGTTTCTCAGGCAGTATCTCCCCATGTACTAAAGCTATTCTCAGATACCTAGGATAATATGGTGAGGATGGGACTTTTAAAAGAAAAAAACAAAAAAACAAACAAACACTAAAGTGCCGGAATTCCCAAAACAAGAAATTTTGCCTGAGGGGGACGGGGAGAAATAAAATATCCATCATAAAAACTCATAGGTATTGTGGGAGAGGGGGCTGATGGTTAACCCTTACTTCAAATTTCAGCTGAGGTAAGTTGCTTGTCAATCTTCTTGGGAAAGCCTAATTTCATCTCTTCTAGACACCAGTCAAAAGTAAGATAATAGGGTAGCTCTTTAAGGTAACTAGTGTAAAAAAAAAAAAAAAGTTCTAAATGTCATAGGTCTTCATTACACCCCCCCCCCCTGTCTGACACACATTGGAGGTTGGAGATGGGCCTTGTGCAGATTTTTAAAAGCTATTAATTTAATTAAAAAAATTTAATAAAAGATCTTGTATATGAAATAAACATTTTATGAAGAGTTTATATATATATATATATATATATATATATATATATATATATAAAATCCATTTCCCAAAATTATATTGCTGTTGTATATTATACAATAGAACAAGATAATATTCAAAGAAGTGCTGAAAAGTTCTTTGGCCAACCTACTTCATGAAATCTGTGGGAAAAAATTTGGTCAGACTGAGAAACTTTCATTATTTCCTCAAAAGATACAATGTGACTTGAGTTGCACATTCTTATCTACAGGTGATAAGATATTCTGTCATCATGGAAACAGAAGACATGATTTGAAAACAATAAGCAAATATCCATTACCAATGATATTTTGGGGGTTAACACGAGGAGGAGATCAGGTTGTTAATATTTTAGTTTATTTTCTCTTGTGAGCTTTGGACGTTTTTACCTTTAATTAAAAAAAAAAAAATTCTTTATTACAATGCAATTTCAAGATTACTTCATGCAAATTAGTGGGAGGGGGGGTATTGAAAAAATAACAACAAAAGACGGAAATGATGCAGTATAACTAGAGTTAAAAGACGTCCCATTAGAACTGAATATTTTATTAAAATATGCGTTTTTAAGCTTACCATCAGTTTTCTATAAAATTTAATTTCACCAATTTTTTTCTAAGATAAAAATCTTTACGTAAATGTGAGAAATATTTAAAAACCTTTCAGCTAGCAACATAGAAAACTGCAATGCTATGTATTGTCATTTGCAAGCTAAAGAAAAAAAAAAACAATCAAAAGTAAAAATGTTTTTTCCTATGGTTATTTACTAAGATTAAAGCTAATTTTACCCACATGCAGAAAAGATTGCATGAGTGAGTGTAAGGCCATCTTGTAAACATTTGGAAATCTGTATTTTGACTTTAGCTTTAACACTAGTGTGTGCCATTTATATATATATATATATATATATATATATATATATATATATACTATAGTCATCTGCAGACAGATCCGTTTCGCTGTATTACAGCTCATCAGTATGGCTTAGACTCTGTTTGCTTCCTAACCCAGAATTGAAACCCAACCGAATCGGCGTCAGTCGGCAATTCTACCCCTATTAATATATATATTATCCTACATCTATGGCACAACACAGAATTTCATGCATTATGCGATCATCAGGTGCATATATTAAACTGACAGTTTAATAGATTTGAATTTAAGTTCACTCGATGTTCATAGGGATGAAATCTTATAAAGTTAATTTACTGCTTTTTTGATAACAAGGTTGTATGTAGATAAAAATTTTAAAATTAAAATATAAACTAAAAAATTTAAGATAATAAAATGCAGGAAAAAAAAAAAAATCAAAGAAGCGTAAATCAAACGTAAAAATTTAAATATTCAAATATTACATGTAGATAAAAAATTAAATTTTAAATAAAAATTAAATAAAATGAAAATAAAAATTAAGAAATAAAAAAATATAGGGAGCAAAAATTAGAGGGGTTTAATTCATAATTGTGAAAAGTAATTCATGAAACTCAGAGTCGTGCCATAGACATAGGATAATATATATATATATATATATATATATATATATATACACATACACACACATATATATATATATACACACACAATACAGCTCTGTTAATATATTGAGCAGTTTTATTAACACCTGAATAATAATACTATACATGTGCAACCTCATATGAATATTTATTAACTCATGTCTCACACACACATTATATATATATATATATATATATATATATATATAGAGAGAGAGAGAGAGAGAGAGAGAGAGAAAAACTCAACACATAATTAAATAGCTATAAATCCAGAATTTATTTCAACAATGTAAGAATGCTTTTACATTGTCTCCTTAAATGCATCCAGACAAGATCAAATATTTAGCTAAATATTCTTGGAATCTGAGGTATTTTAAACAATTTCTCTAATTTGTGCCCCCTCCTAGAGATAGCACTTAATCAGACCCCCCCACCCAGGGGGGGGGGAGCTATAAATCTCTGCTTCTAAGAGAATGTTAAACAACTTAAACATAATTCAGTCTATGAAGGAGTAGAGTTTTCTTCTTGAAAATCTGACAAATGTTTTTTAACTAATGATAAGATTGACCATTTTCATGCAGAAAACACTTGACATTCATTGACCAAACAGTGTTACTATCAGTTGAATTCTATAAAATCTTTCCTTGAAAACAGTTTTTCATGAAATTAAAGTTCTAATTCACTAAATATAGTTCTGTCTTGTATTGATAGGAGTTTCCTTCCTAACCTTTTGTTTACAGTAGTGTAGAAAACTAACATCTTTCTTTATATCATTACTTCGTCTTCATGTTCTCCTTGTTGCTATTGCTGTTGGCAGTTTGTAAGAAAAGGTGCAGCACTTTGCTTGCATTATGAGTTTGTTCCTCTTGGCAAGCTGGGCATGAATTAGAAAATGTCTCGTGTAGCTAGACACGCATACACACAATATTTGGTTGGCACAAACATTCTCACAGTTGGTAAGCGCAATCTTTTTAAGGGGCTAATTTTTGAAATATCACAATATTCCATGCATTAGCAATATAAAAAATTATTAGAGGAATTTCTAATTTATTTAAAAATTTAATAACTTGTCACTGAGAAGAATCACAGTTGTTTATGATCGTGTTACTGTGAGAAATCGGTCAGTCGATTTTTAGCAGGTCATAAGGAATGGCCATTGTAATTACCACGACTTTGCTTTATTTTTTAACAAATTCTACACGACTAAACAGGAGATTTAAACCCAAGTATTTCTAGATGGGAAGAAGTTCACCATTACATGGGGGGGGGGGGGGGGACTAACACCCTCCTGCTCCCAGAGGGGAAAAAGTACATATATGTTTTTAATGACAATGTTCAAGTAAGACGTTCAGTTTAGCAGTAATTAGACCAAAATTTAAATAATCTTTTAATTCAGTTTAAAGGGATGATGACATTGGTTAAATAAAAAACTGAGTGATTCACAATTATTGGTCCGATTAAATCTTACTGCAAAAATGGTTTTGTTCGTTCCTTTCTTCTAGGAATTCATTACATTTATAATTTTCATTAAATTTTGATTTAGAATACAAAATGAAGAATTTTCCTAATTAGAATAAATAATATTTTATTTAGACTATTTTACTTAATACCCAAGAAATCATTCTAGAAAAGTGTATTTATTCTAGAAAAATGTATTTATTCTAGAAAAATGTATTTATTCTAGAAAAATGTATTTATTATAGAAAAATGTATTTATTATAGAATAAATACATTTTTCTAGAATAAATACACTTTTCTAGAATAAATACATTTTTCTAGAAAAGTGTATTTATTCTAGAAAAGTGTATTTATTCTAGAAAAGTGTATTTATTCTAGAAAAGTGTATTTATTCTAGTAAATGTATTTATTCTAGAAAAGTGTATTTATTCTAGAAAAATGTATTTATATATTTTTTAAATCAGTGAAAATAAAGTACTGAATCTCTCCTACTAGGCACAAGCTCTGATCTCATTTTCCACCTTAACTGTCTAAAATTGGATTCACATAAAATAATTCCATTTTGTACACCAATTTATTTTTTTTATTATAAAATTTACATAAGATCTAAATATTAAGGACCCTTATGTATTGCTATGGAGTTTGTTGTGTGTGTGTGCGTGTGTATAAACACACGCACACACACACACACACACTAGTTGAATTGGAAAGCTATTGTTTTGTACTGCCTGTCTTGAATTTGAAGAAACCAAAAACTAAAAAGGGAATATTGTGAATGTGGACAAACTGATTATCTTTCATAATAAAGTCAACAGAAACTTTGTCATTAGCTGAGGATTTTTGATGAAATATTTCTGTTGTCTTATTCCAAGAATTATCCAGATTCCTGGACTTAAAAACTGTATAGGGCAGTATGCAAAATTTTGTGGGGAAAAGAGCAACAAAGACAACAGTGCCTGCCTGAATGGATGTCATTTTTCACTAGTGCTGACCTATATATAGTATTAAAAAAAAAAAAGAAAAAAAAAGAAGTCTTATCAGGAATGGTCACCTACTCTTGGGCAGAGAGGGGGGGGGGCAGCAAACACACACACAAATATCTGACAGAACCTATCAAGAAAAACAAGAGGTGGCTTTAGAATGAACCCATTTCCAAACAAAGTCACAGGCTCAAATCAATTTCTTCTCATCATTTAATATCAACTCAAAGAAACAAGCAATAAAATTCTATAGTTTATTTACATTTCCTCATGAGAGAAAAACCCGTTTTTTTCAATGTAGGTATTTCTCTGGGCACAACACAAAGTTATTTATTTCATTCATTAATGTGGGATTTCCAGCACAATATGTTAAATGACAATTCTCCCAGTGCCTGAGAGAAATCGGGGGGGGGGGGGGGAAGAAACAGAGAAAATAAATCGGGGGGGGGGGATCAGGGGGAAGAGAGAGAAACAGAGAAATCGGGGGAAAAGAGAGAGAGAGAGAAATCGGGGGGAAAGAGAGAGAGAGAGAGAAATCGGGGGGGAAAGAGAGAGAGAGAGAGAAATCGGGGGGAAAGAGAGAGAGAGAGAAATCGGGGGGGAAAGAGAGAGAGAGAGAGAGAAATCGGGGGGAAAGAGAGAGAGAGAAAGAAAGGGGGGAAACGGGGGGAAAGAGAGAGAGAGAAATCGGGGGAAAGAGAGAGAGAGAGAGAAATCGGGGGGAAAGAGAGAGAGAGAGAAATCGGGGGGAAAGAGAGAGAGAGAGAGAAATCGGGGGGAAAGAGAGAGAGAGAGAGAAATCGGGGGAAAGAAAGAGAGAGAGAGAGAGAAAGAGAGAGAGAGAAATGGGGGGAAGGGAGAGAGAGAGAAATGGGGGAAGGGAGAGAGAGAGAGAGAAATGGGGGAAGAGAGAGAGAGAAATGGGGGAAGGGAGAGAGAGAGAGAGAAATGGGGGAAGGGAGAGAGAGAGAGGAGGGGAAGTGAAAATCTAAGAGTACTTTAACTTGTTTACTACCTTGATACCCACAATAAGTTGATCTTGTGCCAGGGTAAAATATCACATTTTAAGTGTCATAAAATTTGTATAACTGAAACTGATATCATTGTAGATTTATTTTCACAAATGTTGCAAAAGCCGCTCTAAAACAAGTTCAGTGTTTGTATAGCGAAATTCATGTCACCATGATTGGAATGTGGACATTCAAAAGAAATTAGCAATAACTAAGGGGGGGGGGGAAACAGAAATTCAATAACTTCTTAGCTGATATTATTTCTGAACCAGTTGGAAACGGGTTTCCTTACTGATTATTCATGGCTTTTATTATTCCTGCATTATTCCTTACTGATTATTCATGGCTTAATAGATGAAGTGCCGGGGGGGGGGGGGGTTAGTAAAATTTTGCAGCCTGCTGTGAATTTAACTAAAGTAACATATAGCAGAAAAAATATTAAAGTAATTAAATTGACTAATGATAAAAATTAAAATATCTTAATAAATTCCTTGAACATCACATGATTAATTATTGCCAATCAGATTGCATGACATTCAAGGGACGTAACTATTTTGCCTACACAATGAAACTCACTCATTATGTGTGGACACCAATGAAGGCATGAAACCTTAAGACAGAGATATAGTTGTACATTTGTATTTTCTAAAAGCAACCTGGTATATATATATATATATATATATATATATAAGAATTAGTAGATTTATTTTTCATCTGACATTTTTATTATTTGAAACGTTATTTTTAGTAGATACCCATGTTTGAAATAGACGCCTTCTTTTTTTTTTTTCAAGTTGTATTATATCTACCAGCCTGTGTACGAAAGGGGGATGTTGGTTTGAACCCTGCCACAAGCACATTTTCTGTAATTTTTTCTTGAGTGTGCAGACCAGTACATGTAATACACACGGTTTAAAAAAAAGCGGGGGGGGGGGGGATCTACTCAAAATATGAGTATCCACTAAAAACAACATTTGTGTGTGTGTGTGTGTATATTATATATATATATATATATATATATATATATATATAAAATCGCTTTCATGCCTTCAAAAACTTTAGATTTGACCCAACTAGCAAAAAGTTAGTTGCCTTTTGTTTTGTTTTCATTTTTTTTTATTATATATATATATATTTTCTTTGGCTTAAATAAAAAAAAAATTAAATTCTTGAATAAATATAATTTGCACAAAGAGTATAAATTAAAAATAAATAACAAAAGAGGATTTAAATAAAAGAGAAAAAAAACATTTGGAAAAACTTAGAGATTTTTAAAAGAATAACTATTTTAGGTCAGGCTACTATGACCGATACCTGCAGACCCTTCAGTTCTGGTTCAAGGCCTCTGACCAGTCCTACAGTACAGAGAGTGTAGGTAAAACCCCTTCCCCATTTGTAGATATTTGTTAAGCTTAGTTTGGCACAAGGCCACAATACTGCAGGAGGGGTATAGTGAAGAACAAACTCATTAGCTCCTAAGAGTAGCATGTCAACTACAATAGGTAAGAGTATCTATTGTTCCTATATATAAGATATGTAATGAATAGATATACCTTAATCACAATATATATGTGCTCACAACAGTTTTCATTTGAACATATCAGTATCCAATGTTTTTATAATATATATAATATATATATATATATATATATATTGAGTGCTTTATTGTTAGTTGATTACATGTCTCGTTTTTTTTCTTTGGGCTACGTGCTGACTCGGTCTGAACCCTTTTGACTGGTGTTCATGTGCTTAGCTGTTTCTTTTTTATAACCATTTTTCCTTCCACGTAAATCCAGAGGGTTTTTCGACATGAGTATAGTTATTAGTTTATCATATATATGATAACATTCAGTCTAGAGCTTTTTATCCAATCTACTCTAAACCCCCCACCCCCCCACCATTTTCTTTTTTTTTTTTTTTTTTACTTTAAAACTAAATAAATTCTGACTGCTTCCAGGCTGGTTATTTTTTGTGAAAATTTCAAATTTTCAGTCTAAATATTAAAAAAAAAAAAAAAAAAAAAAAAAAAAACATTTAAGTTACCTTTCTCTCCACACACACACACACACACACACACAAAAATCCCAGACAAAATAATTCTCCATTAAGTTAGCTAATGAAAAAAAAAAAACAAAAAAAACAAAAAAACACTGTCCTAACATTTGTACTAATGTTGCTGCACTGATGTGAATAGAGGACTAGAAACTCGGGTGGGGCTTGGATCTGTTGAAATAGGATTTTGGTTGATGGGGATGCAGTGTATAAATGTTCCACGGCTTGCTTCTGAGCATGTCATTCCAACACTATTAAAAGGCTGGATGCAACAGATTGTGTTTAAATTACTGTTTAATAGTTTGTTGGAAAGATCGACATTCACATTTGCCTGCAGGCTGTTATTCTGTAGAGTTGATGTTGGCAGCAAGAGGGTTGGGACAACCTCAACTGGCTGAGATGCAGACCCCACACCAGCAAGGTCTTTGGTTGTGACTTGCTCGGCAGCGCTAGAATGTGTAACCCTGTTTGTCACATCGTCCACTGGCAGAGGACAATCTTCAGCAGGGTTGGGATGATGAGACTCTGCACTTCCTCCATCACCACCAGGACAGCATCTGTTAGGAAGTGCTTCTGGGACCCCACTTGCTATACCAGCTTCATTAGCATTTTGGCTAGACTCTGCCAGCATAGAAGGCGCCATTATCACAGGCAAAACTGTAGCAGTGGTCACGTCTGGTTCAAGGCCTCTGACCAATCCTACAGTACAGTCAGTCAATGAGAGTGTAGGTAAGATGGAGCCTGCTGCTGCAGCTGGGACCACTCGAGTTGATGGAAGAAGTGTGGCTACCACCTCCATCTTGTTCTCTGCCCTGTTATTGGTGTTACTGGCATTTGGATTTTCATGACAGTGGGCATTTGCATCCGGAATGGACAGAGCAACGGCAGGCAGGGAAGCCGGCGGTATTAGGGTAGATGAAGATGCACAACTAGCATCAGTTGCTAGAGGAACAGAAGAGGCAACCATTGGTGACGAGGAGAGGGGTGAAGCAGCATTCTGTTGGTCAGATGTTTCCATGGAGACAGAGGCTGCTTGCAAAGGTGTCGATGCAATATGCGAAAGGTGGACTCCTATTTTGTCAGCAGAAGTAGAAGAAGGCTGTGATTGCAGGACATGCGAGGCAGAATTAGTAGTCAGCAAAGGCACACTTGGACTGGAGACGGCTGCAGAGATGATGTAAGGGTGCATAGTTAATGGTGTGTTGTCAGGCACATCACCAGCATTTGACAGCTGAACAATTTCTTGCACACCAAGACCTGTGGAAGACAAAATGAAAAAAAGTGAGGGGAAAAAAAAAAAAGAAAATAAAAATAAAAATCTCACAACAATAGCATACATGTATGTGAGTATATATATATATATATAAAAACATGTGACGGAAATTAATGAATTTTAACGAAACTTGGTTATAAGCAACCGACAATTTGTAATGAATTATTTTGAACATTATTTTTACCGATACTCGTATTTAAGTAGATATTCTGATTTTAATTAAACAGTATTTTATATTTATATCTACTGGCCTGATTATTTTACGATAATAAAATTTATCATAAAATAATCAGGCCGGTAGATATAAATATAAAATACTGTTTAATTAAAAACAGAATATCTACTTAAATACGAGTATCGGTAAAAATAATGTTCAAAATAATTCATTACATATATATAACGTTCTTTGATTTTTGAATTGAACAAAGTTTTCGGTTCAGCTATCAAGTTAAACATTCTCAGTTACTGGTTGTTTGTTTACATCTTATGAATAACCTGCTGTGAAAGTTGCCTTTCTCTGCCGTACGCTGATAGGGCAGTGGAAAGATATCTGTCTGATGACAAACCAGTTAGATTTCGATTCTGGCTTGAAGCAAACGGTTAATCTAGCTACACTGAAGAGCTGTGACACAGTGAAACAGGCTCGTCTGCAGATCATTATATGATTATATTACAATATTTTTAATTGATACTTGTATTCGGGTAGATATTGTTTTTAATTAAAAAGTATGTTATTATTTATTATTATTTTGTTATTTTATATTTATTATAATATATTTTTTATTTATTTTATTTTATTTATTTATATTATTTTATTTTAATTTATTAGGTCTAATGAATTTATATCTTTGTGCTGTTTTTTTATTTAAATATCCTTTAGTTTTTGTTTTATGTATAATTTTTCTGTTTGTGTATGTGATTTCATTTTTTTTTAATACCAAAATATTTAACTTGAAACACTGTAACCGATTCACTTACAGCCCAAATTTAAAATTTCTCTCTCTTAGCCATTTTCCTTGTCTCTCCCCTTTTTCCCTCTCTACATTTTCTCACTTGTTTTTCCTCTTTCTTTTCTTTATAGATGTACAATTCTTATTTTTTTTAATACCAAATGATTTGAGCCCAAACACAGTAACCAATGTCAATACTAGTCTGAAATTCACTTCCATCCAAAATTTAGAATTTCTCTCTCTTAGCCATTTCCATTGGCTTTTCCCTCTCTACACTTTCTCAGTTATTTTTCTCTTCACTTTCGATTTCTTCTGTATCTTTCCTTTTCCTCTTCCTTGTCCTTTTCTTAATTTCTCATCTTATTTTATGATCTTTTCTTCCCTCTTTCTTAATATCTTTTTACCTTGTATGAAAAAAAATATCCAAAAATAAAAAGGAAGTGTTGTTCTTAAAAAATTTTTAAAAAAAAAAGCTATTACCATCATTGTTAACTACCTGATGAGACATTGTTCTTTCAATATTAAAACAAAATGTACACTTTTGCAGTAGTTTGCACATGCTTTAACGTAATAACTAATAATAAATATATTTCAACTGGCTTGATTATTTATGAAAAATTTTTGTTATGAAAATGTGTCATTTGGCAGGATTTGAACCTGTGATTCCTAACAACATAGGGGAAGCCACTAATTGATCTGGTGTAAACAGTAAAAATAATACGCAAAGTTCTGGGAGTTTGAATCCTGGTGAATGACACACATTTTTGTAAGAAAAATTTTTCATAAATAATCAGGCCAGTATATATACTCAAATATGACTATCGATTAAAGATAATGTTCCAACTAATAAATTAAATATGTTGGTTGTTAATTCCATTTCATTAATCTCTGAAACTTTCTGTAAGAGATATATATAAATATATAAAAAGCATAAAAATTTGTCACTTAACTGAACAGGTTTATGCTAACTTCAAAGTTTTGTGAAGGCACCATTAAGGTGTCATCCCTCATTGCTACGTTTTTTTTTTTTTATCTGCAGATCAAAAAACTTAGCACTGATGAGTCTCCTCATGAAACTTTGAACTTAGCATGAAGTAAGTAACAAATCTTTCTGCATTAATCCTGTCAATGCTTTATCTCTACCCTGATATTGAGCAGTTTACGATGAAAACCTGCTTGACAAAATACCTTTTACTGATAAAACTACAGAAAAAAAAAAACAAAAAACAAAAAAAAACAACAACAATCTTGGTTCTAAATATTATCACAACCCTTGTGTGCATATATTTACATTGTGTATATAGCACACTAAAAATCTACTTTCCTCCACTGAGCGTCCATAGCTTAGAGGTAGAATTGCTGACTGATGTTAATTTGATCGGGTTTCAATCCTGAGATTAGATGTCTATCTGTACTGATTATATTACTAGAGTTCTCCATAGAAGAAATAGTACAATAATAAACTATTGATTCCGTAAGGCACCTTTTTCTCAAAGGACATTCTATAGGATTTCTACAATAATATTTACTACTGTGTAAATTATTGATTTCAGTTTTTGGATGATTTTTATTTTCAATTAGATTTAAATTTTTATTTAAAATATGATTGTTTATATGTTTTTCCAGATTATTTGTACAGCTATAACTTAATTTTAAAAATATTAAAATCTTTACAAATTAAGAATTTATAAAAAAAAAAAAAAAGCACTCTGAACTGAAATAAAAATAATATAATCATATTCAAATGTTTTCTTTCTTTCTTTTTAGTTTTAAAAAAAGGCTGAGATAGGGAGAAAACTAAGACAATAATCTTGTAACAAATATGGATACATCACACTGGAAGTAAAGCAGTCTAGACGGTGGCTTGATTAGCTCTTTTCCAGTAAGATTGAAAAAAGAAAACCTGTATTCCCTAAATATATAACCTATATTTTCAAATTTGAAAATTAAATTGCATTCTGATTAGTTAAATTAAACATACAGATAAATTTTTCTGTCTTCCCTCATCCATATCAACTCTTTAACTAATAGGCGTATTGTTTCATGCATTCAAATGTAAATAATTTTCATAACAATAAATCAAAATTGCCTGATGATGAGGTAAAATCTCAAAATATAGAAATTTCCATGTCACAATGTAAATTAAATTTTAAATAAAAACCAAATTTAATTATAATTGTGTGTGTGTGTGTGTGTGTATGTTACACAGTGATTTTATATTTTCCAGTGGCTCAAACCCAGGTAAAAAAAAAGCCTGATTTTCCCTGCTTGGCCAGTACATTAGATATTCTCCACTTTGAACAAAAGTCTTATTCCATGTCCCTATGCCAGACTAAGCTAAACAAAAAGAGAATATTAGTTGAGGAATGAAAAACATGTAATAAAACATTTTGTTGCTTACTTACCAGTCAAATTTAATGCCGCTGAGTTGTTATCAGCAATGCTGTTGGGTTGATTGGCATCAAGCATGGTCGGTTGTTGTATACACAGAGAATTTAGAATTTGTTCAGCAGTCAAAGAAGCTGTCTCCTCACTGGTGCCATTTGCAGACACAGGCTGAAAAAAATGGTAAACAAAAGAAAGCATAGAAATATGAAATGAGATGATCTAAAGATCTAGTGATGATTTTGGCTAGGATTTTACTCCTAGAAAGATACTTTTTGAATTTCAGGGATGAAGACTCTTTTTGCAACTATTCTCTATAATTCTTTTACTGGCAATCATCGACAAAATATTATGTCAGTCATAATCCTTTAGATGAGAGGTGTTGCCATTTGCAGTTTGACAGCAACAGCTCAAAGTGTGCGCCTGTTTAAATGAAAGGGTAGTTCAAAGGTCATTAGCACCAGAGGAGTTTGAATTCTGCTTGAGGTTGCACCCTTGGGAAATTCATGGATTCATCTCTTTCCTCAGACACCTGTTGGAAGACTAAGCTCTCAAGCTTTGCATGGCAGCCAGTTTAGATGAGAAAAACTATGAATCCCAAATCCCAATCACTATCTTTCCCAGGAAGACCTGTCAATTCTGATTCTGATCTTAAAAAATGGAAAATGAATTGCCATCATCTCCTATAGCCTAAATGAATTTGCCGTTAAGGCAAAAAAAAAAAAAATAAAATGGGAAGGAGGGGGGGGGGGCGGATATTCGAGAAATTTCTTTCAAAAATAAATTTAAGTATAAATTATCTGAAGTCTGAGTTTGGGTTTTGTATAATGTCATATTAACCTCTGTGGGTCATTTAATGCCAGAAAGGTGGGGTTTTAAGGTACTTTTTTTAAAATTTCAGTTATAGTGAAAAGGTTGATTTAGTCAGATTTTAACAAAATTTTTTTGTTTTTATTTTTTATTTTAGAAAACTGAAAAATGTATTCTAGTTTTGTATTCAAAAATGTTTTGCTGAGAATAATTTTTTCTTCAAAAATGTATGTATATATATATATATATATATATATATATATATATAAAAGCAATCTGTGAGTGTGTGTGTGACTGTCCCCTATACACGCCTATATTTTTTAAGCTACGCCATTCAAACTTTTTAGGGACACATATCTGCAGGGAAGCCAGGTTGACATACTTTTTGAGTTTTAAGTTCAGCAATTTTTCCTTTTGCACTTTTTGGCCAATGGTGCAGATTGTCTACATTTGCCCCGTAAAACATCTAAGATCTAAGATGGTTGCTGAATTATATCACAGAAATCAAATACACATGTCAAACGCGACTAAAAAATTATTTTATTAAAAAAAAAAAAGAGCCTTTATATTTACTTTTTATTCTGACATTTTACGTCACAGAAATCAAATCACACGTGACTAAAATATTTTCTTATTAAAAAATAAAATAAAATAAAATAAAAAAGACCCTTTATATTTAATTTTGACGTTTTAAAAATTCATTTCGTCAACAAAAAAATGTGAATATTTTTCCCCACAATTTTGAAACAAAAGAAATATTTTTTTTTTTACAAAAGGTGTTTTTTCAAACAAAAACAAAATATGTAAAACAAAAAGTGGCATCTTGTCCTACTACTAAAATGTTCTGAGTTGCACGGGCAATGCTGATCTATGATGCTAGTATTTCTATAAAAGCGTATTTATATACTTTCATATTTTGACCCCAGTTTGAAGGTTAACTATTTACCCATAGCTGGGACCTTAACAGGTGCTACCTCTCTGGGTCAAGGTGGACCTGAGAACAACAGCAATTAAGAGGTGGTTCCATGCTCTTCACAACCTCCCAATCAGAGGCCTTGCTGTCGGATGCAGTTTACTGTCATGCCCAGGACCAATTTGAAGTCTGAGTTTAAATATTTCCATCATTAATTTTTGCATGGATTTCTTCCTCTTATCCATTGTTTTTGTCATCACACCTGTCAAGGTCAGATAAATCAAGACTTAAAATTGGCCAATATGAAACCGGAATATAGTAACAGCTTTTAATAAGGATTGAATTTGAATCTGTTATAGACAATGTCTTCACACCTTTTTTTTGGACTTTATGATCTTGTGATACTCTTAAATTACTTTAATTCTGAGATGAAGAATTTTCTTTGTCATGCTTTGGTTATTTTTTATTCTTACCATTTTCTAAATCGAGGCTCTTTAGACAAGATGGCGGTGAGAAATTATTAGATTGACCAAAAAGCCTTTACGAAAAAAATTCTGAGGTTTGATCTCATGAATTGGGTCCACTCAAAACCTTCCCAACATTCTCTTGATTTTTTTTTTTAAATCTAAAAATATTTAAAAGTAAGAATTTTTTCTTTGTGATCACTTCTCAAGAAATTGTCATCAAGGGAGGCAAATGTGAGTTGCTTATCAAATTGCTTTATATTATATGAATCTGTGAAATGACTTGTGGCAATACAGTTAACAGTAATATAATTTGCACATATAAAACACAATGTGTGTATGTGAATACATAATATAAACAGTTCACAGTGAGTACTAATGGTAAAAATAAAACAGTGCTCAATGTAAAATAGCAGAACTTACATTTATGCTAAGAATAGATGCACATTTGTTCCTTATCGCTCGATGCTACTCAAAGATTCATGCATATAGCATTTGCCAGACACAAATTAAAACAGTCTGACTTAACACTTCATTATTTATAAGTTACATCTACTTTTTCCCATATGAAAAAGGACTACTCCATTATCTTGCCAGTAGCCTATAAGTAAAGAAGTGTTAGGTCAGAGAGTTTTAATTTGTGCCTGACAATTGCTATATGTATGGAACGTCGAATAGTGTTGAGCAGTGAGGAATATACTTATTTTTTAGTGTGTATATGGATAGGTAATTTTCTAAGCGCACATGGCACATGTATTGGGCAACCAGCAAGGATTGAACTCATTGCTCAATTGTAACGATTCTAATGAGACAAGCTCGCTAACCATTACACAATGCTGTGGTGCCCTTGGGTGTGATGGATAGAGTGTTGTCTAAATTATACGAAAATGAAATGACATCTCATTTTAACAGATATATTTCCCAAAATTACACAAAAATATCTTGAAATAATAAATAGTAAATCTAGTCAATAAATTACCTCTCCTTTGTATTGCTTCCACACAAAATTTGTTTCCTTTCTTAGGAGAATCATTCAACACTGGTGAATTGTTTTAACCAAAACAAATTTTACCAGCTAAATCTCGAACACCTGATTTTTTGTCAAGTAACCCTTTTCTCACCTTTTTAAGTTGCAATTAGGGTTTTTACAGTTTCTTTCATCGGTCAACTGCCAACACCTAGATTAGATTTGTCTCTAGCCAGACATCTGACTTGTAATAGAGTATCAATCCCTGAGAAGATTTTTATACTGGTTAACTTTTCATGAGCTGTGTATCAGTATATCTCTCTGTATATCTAAGTAATAAAATTTATTGTTAATCACCAGCAACCAAATAGTGCCACACTGATGTCTAAGTTAATCTTTTAAAATTTGACAAAAACAAATTTAGAGTTATTGAGGTTTTTTGCATAACTTCAGACAAACTATAATGTAATTGCAAAATAGGTTAAATATGGCCGCCATTTTTTGAGAGTGCAAATAAACCAGCAAAGCACAAAACTCTAATAGCGTCTCCTTTTTAAATTTATTGAAAATCACATCTAATTTTATGTTGCACTTGAAATTGAGAGTTCCAGTTAGAATATTGAAAATTATAATATTGGAGAGCTTCTGCTAGGCTTGTTTATCAATATCACTCAGATAACATGCAAAATCTTAGAGAAAATTTTCCCAAAAGTTAAATACTTGTAAAATTTAACATGGCTAATAATAAACAACCTCTGATTGGTTAAAAACTGCAGATTTTTTGTTTTTGTTTTTTTAATTACTTCTAAGCTTTTAAGTACCAGAGTAAAAGGATTAAGTGATTCTTACCATTTCTGTATCGGTAGGCAACATGGTTGATGAGGGTTCATGTAGTACATTCGATTCAGTTGCTGAAGGAGCAACTCGTTCTAAGACACACAGATTGGGCTGGGAGCATATGGTGCTCTCATTAGAATTATCACAGAAGTCTGATGGTAAACCAGACAGAGAATCACCCTGTATAAAAAAAAAAAAAAAAACTTTAATTATTAATTTACAATTTCACTTTCTCATGTGACTGTAAGGCTAGTGGCTGGATTTTATTAACACTTGATTTCTGCATTCAGTTTCTTAAGATCATTATAGCAAACTGCTTTTTATATATATATATATATATATATATATTCATATAGATAGGTGGGAGTTTGTAACCCTGGGTTTCACGCTCTTGCAATCATTCTGGTATTTTATAAACAGCTGAAAGTTTGAATCAGTCTAAAATCCCAAATCATGTGTAATGGTTAAAAGGGAGCAAGACCACACCAGAAAGAGTGTATAAAATATCAGACAGTTTTTTATTTAAAAAAACAACAACAACAAAAAAAAAAAATATTGATTATTTTATATACACTTTAAGATACCTTTCTGCTGTGGCAAAAGACATTTTAAATGGGTTGTTTATTCAGTAAAACAATAGATTTTCAAAATTTTAGATACTATCATTACATAAAATAAACAACTCATGTTAAATAAAATATTTCACCACAGGAGGTAAGTGTGTACGGGATATCTAATATTAAAAAAAAAAGAATTCTGTTTATGGGAATTCCTTCTTGGTCAGGTAGAGGACATGTCAGTTCTTGCCTTGTTTGTATTCAATAGTTTTTTTGTCATTTTTAGGGTACGTGTATGAATAAACCAACATTCCACACTAAAAAACAAATCAAATTTTAAAACTGAAACAATCAAATTCCTTATGGATGATTAACTGTCAACACTCGTATTGAGTCGTTCCATAAGTAATTTGCAAAATCTAATAGCAGCAAGTATTTTAAAAATAAAAATAAAATGCTTAAATAATGATATTTTGGTATAGATCTGTACCATTTTAAAAGAGTTATGTCACCATCATGTAATTTAGCTAAATTAGTGAATTCATCCTCCTAAAGACAAACGTATCGATAGAGTACAGAAGACAAGTAAATGATTTCAGTAGTTTTGAAATTGCAATCAACAATACTGAAGAAATGTCTGAAATATCTTTGATTCTTACAAGAGATTCTTAAAAAAAAGAAAAAAAAAAGCCTAAAATAGCCTGAGAGGATTAAAAAAAAAGATTACTATCAGTAAAGACTCACCAGTGAGAGTGATAGAGAAATAAAAAGTTCACTATTTGGTTTGCCATAGGGAGGTCAAGGCAGAAAGATAAAGAAATAAATGAAAAAGGACAAAATGTCATCACTCCAAATGTAGGCAAAGAAAAAGGGAGGCTCAAATGAGTCACACCTGTGAACCAATCAGAAATCTTTGAATTCAGCCATTTTCGACTTCTCCCCCTATTGGGTTACTGGACACTCAGCTCCCCCCCCACCCTCTCTCAACACACTCTGCTTACTTTACGGGCTGTGACTCGCCAACAAAATAATTCTGGAGAACAAGTGTAAAATCAGGCATGTCTGATAGAAATTTTATCAACTTTTTCAGTTATCTGCACGTGGTAAGTTTGAGTTTCTGTTTAATTTATTCTACTGAATTTGTATTTTATTCACTTATAATTGTTATTCATTTCTTTGTTACTAAATTATACTAAATTGCTCGGTTGTTTAAAGGTCGTTCGATACAGATAGTTTGAAATTTTTGTTATTCTGCTGGTGACCTCTTCCAAGGAAAGAATTTCGAAGACCGTTAATCTTTGAATTCAGCCATTTTCGACTTATAAAAAATTACTAAGTTTTAACTTAGTATAACTAAATGTATAAGGAATGAAGAAGAAAACAACATTTAAAACATTAATTTAAAACAATGCTCAATACAGAAATAGATTTGAGTATTTATGATAAATCAGTTAGCAAAAACTATTTTTAAAATAGCGTTAACTACCTGATGGAACATCATTCCTTCAATGTTGAAACAAAAAAAAAAAGACCCTCGTGTCGAGTTGAGAATCTTTTATTTGAAATATTGTTAAAGTCTTTTTTTCTTTTCTTCTGCCTAATTTTAAATTTCAAGCTTTTCATGTTTAATTGGTTTTCTTTCATTCTTTTTTTGATTTTAGCAGAAATCTCTTGACTGGACTTTTACTATCATGTTTTTTTTTTTTTTCAATTGGAGTAGATAGACCTATCTATCACCCGGTTCACACTCCACCCACGTCTATTGAACAGGTTAAGAGGCTCATCCCTTGTTCCCTGTTTAGGACGTGGTTTCCGGCTTTCTCTTTTCCAATCTTTTCACTATTACGTAGCCCCCTGCACATCAGTGGCGTTACTGTCTTGCTCGGGGTGATACGATTAAAAAATCAAGAGACAATTCTGAAAGGAATTACTTTGTCTCAGAAAAGTAAAAAAAAATAGAAGACGACCAGGCAAAGGATCTAGAGAGTTAATGAAATAATTTTATCTATACCCTAAATTTTTGAACAGCTAAAAATCCCACAGAGAATCAAAAGGATTACTACTATCAACGAGATTCTTACATACATATACAATTGTAAGGACTCATTCTCTCGTGTCATCATCGTTTAATGTCTGTTTCTATGCTAGCATGGATTGGATGGGGTTTTGTTGATGGTTCTTTTCCAGGCCACCTGCTTTTGTGTAAGGCTTGGCTGTAATCTAAACTTCCTTAAATCATCATTAATAAGCTGGGTCCATGTTTAACATGGTCGACCTCTCTCTCTCTTTGGCCATTGACCTTAATAAACCTACAAAGCTGACTGAGTTTTCTATGTCCATTCATTCAACATGCCCAAACCATCTAAGTATTGATTGATGCATAGCATCTGTTAAATTGGCAATACCCAGCCTATTTCTTAACTCCTCTGATGATTTTCTATCCCTGCCTGACATTGCACAACCACCATACTATTTGCATGTTGGTTTGACCAATTCTGCTAATATCAACTTTCTTAAGCAGATTTCACTACCAAATAGCATAACCCTTCTAACGCAAGATTCATATGGCGTTCTTTTGATCCTATGCGAAAATACTTGAGATGTTAGAAGAGGCAAAAATTCCCTAAATTTTTTCCAACCTGAACTTACAAGGGATATTAAACTTGCTATTCTGCACTTCCACCTGCACTTAACATGTCACCAAGATAGAAAAACTGATCAACAACCTCATATTCAACATTATCAAGCTCAACCTTCTTGTCATGATCATTTACGACTGTGGGTTCAGGCAAGTTCTGCATTTTAAATTTACCACATTGACTGATCCACCATTCAGTCCACTTATGCACCCAGTAAGTACAATGATTGCAAAAAATGAAGTTGGAACCGACACCCTTACAACAAACTCTACGTGGGTGTTTTTCTGAGGTGAAAGTCTGACTTTGGTTTATGTCACTGATCATCACTTTAGTCTTAGCCAAATTCACACTTTAAACTGCTTACTTTCCATACTATTTTTCCATACAGCATACTTAGCACCTAATTCTACCAAACTCTGTGACAATTACTAAATCATCAGTATACATCTCCCAAAGTAGATTGTTTTCACATTCTTTTGAAAAAGCTTCAAGACCAATAATAAACAGTAAAGGACACAAAAAAGATCCCTGATGAGCCCTTACTTTCACACCAAACTTATCCCTCCACAATGTTGTTAATTCTTATCGCACTGTTGCTATTCCTACACATTAACCATTTGCCGACACTTAATTATCTCAGCCCACTTTACGATCTCCTGCAGGACCTGCTCAAAGACCTTTTCCAGATTCTCAAAGACAGAATAAAGCTTTTGTTTCTCTATAATTTTCTGTTGTATAACTCTTTCAAAGACCTTCATCATGTGTTTTTAATAACTTCAACCCTCTATAGTTTCTTCTATTTGTGGTGTTGCCTTTATTCTTAAAATAAAGTTACACTAGTGTTCTCCCATTATTATATGCTAAAGAACTTAGATGTTCTGTTAAGAACTTTCCGAACTCTTTAAGTAGCGGATATTTTCAGAGATACAAAACTTTATCAGGACATACAAAATATTTCCTCTAACTCAAAGCATTTTTACAAAAATGTTATTAGGAAGTTTATTATTGATAAAAATGAAACCAATGTAAATGAATACATTAAATTCTAAGTAAATATAAATTTTTGATATTTTTTCTGTCTCTAATTTTGGACATTACTCATAGAATGACTTGATATCTCAGTGGGGAAAACCAAGAAAATGGTTTCTAACATACAAAAGTTAGACACACACACACACAAAAAACAAAAAACAAAAAAACAAAAAAAAACACTTTTCTTTCAGTTTGTTACTAAGCCAGATCCCAAACGGATATTATCCCATAATGGTCTAACATTAGATCACATGCCCCCGGCGCCAAAATTAAACTAACAACCAAAGTCACATTCACAGATAAAACTTACCGATTTCTCTGGACTGTCCCTGGAGCTTAACCCTTTATCGTGACGATTTTTGTGCGTTTTCAGGCTGTACTGGGTTGTAAAAGAACGTCGACACCCATCTTGTTGGCATGTAAACGGTTTTTCACCTCCATTCAGAAAAGAAACAAATTATATTAATGATGCACAAAGAAAGAAAGAAAAACAGACATTTTTTTCAGTTCTGGCATCAATACATTTCCGACTGAGTGGACTACAAAGGAAAAGTAATGATTTAATAGTTTAAATTAGACACTTTAATTTTTAATTAATTTACTTTTTTTAGACAAATGTTTTTGTCCTTTAATAAAATCCCATTCTAACTTACAGATAAGAAAAAAAAAGCAGACATTAGTAACTGGTATTTGCTCATTCTTGTGAGGAAAGTTTTTGTACCCACTCATCATCATCAATAATAATTTACTAAATTTGATTACTTCATAGATGAAATGAGAAATAGCTAAAGTGTATTCTAATACAACACAGATGGTATTTTGCTCTTCCACACTCTATGAATCCAGTAAATTATACTATTTAAATAGCATACGGCCATATCAAATTGAATACAGCGGTTCTCGTTCGATCATCGAAGTTAAGCAACGTTGAGCCTGGTCAGTACTTAGATGGGTGACCGCTTGGGAATACCAGGTGCTGTAAGCGTTTATTGACGGATATGCGTTGTGGTGCAGTGGATATTGGCTCGGAAAGAGAAATTGGTGAGCCGAGTTCGAACTCCAGTTGAACACCCTGCATTCACTTACATGCTAATACTCTTGGGAAAGGTGTTAATCCGTCCCTTCCCTCCAGTTATGGGTTAAATAACAGGGTAGGACTTGGGACCCTGCCCTTAAACAAATCCCAACGAATCTTTCTCCATTGCTTCGGAGGAAGCCGGCTCAATCCGACTAGGGTGAAGGCAGCTTATAGAGACTATTTAAATAATGCACCAAAATCATAAGAATAAATTTCTAAGTTATATACTGGCCATTAAATTCACCCCCCAGTGGTAATGTAAGTCACTGTCAATTTTTTTTTTTTTTTTTTCAATCATTTCACCTCCAACAAGGCAGGATCACCACTAGTGTGCAGCGGTGGCGGTGGGGGGGGGGGTACAGTGAGAGAAAAGATTGGATACAGGGAATACTAAAAGGATAAAAGATGAATATGATTCAAGGTGATAGAAGATGGCAGTTGATGTTGCATTTAAATTGTAGCTATCAGGGAAGCAAGTAAGTAGAAGGATGTTTCACAGGCAGAAAGTACGAAAAAAGAAACTGTTAGAGTAGAAGTGATGATTACATTTAACTATTTGAATAGTAAAAGGGTAGGACCTAGATGCAAATCTAGGAGCATGTGGATGGGGTGCACTAGGAAAAAAAGGCAGTCACCATGAAAATATTTGTAAAAATAAAGGGAAGTCACATCATGTTGATGAGAAAGTGACTGGCTGAGATGCCAAGTCAGGACTTATTACATTGCAGATGCTTCTTTGAATTTTGTAGAGAACCTTGAGATGAATAGCAGGAGCACCTGACCAGATATGGCAACGGTACTCAATATATGGATGAATGGTAGATGCAAGATGGATTCTCACAAGAAAAACTTTCTAGCCAGACACGGAGATCGAACCTTCTCAGCAGTAGATGCATCTAAAGATCTGATATATTCATTCCATTTCAGATCAGTTGAAAAAGCGAGGCCAAGGAGGCACAGTGTGTTGCTCTCAAGGAAATTTGTATCAATCATGCTGATGGTGGCAGGGAAAAAAAATTTTTTATGATAGTTAAAGAAGAGTAGTTTTGTTTTGAAGGCATTAAAATTTACAAGCCATTTCCTGCACCAGTTAACCACTGATTGGAGGTCTTTTACAAGAGCATCAGCCAGATTCACTTTGTCAGCCCTGGCAGATTGATTTCCTAAGTAAATGGTGGTGTTGTCTGCCTACAAGGGAACTGATAACATCAGGAAGATTATTGATGAAAATCAGAAACAGCGTAGGGCCTAGGATAAAGACTTGAGGGACACCCATATTCAGGTGAAAGAATCTTGAAGCTTGCCCATTCAAAATGACCTTCATTTCACAATTTGATAAGAATGATAGGATATCACAGTTCTGGAGCTTGCACAGAAGGCCAGCAAGCCAAACCCTGTTAAACATTTTCAAGATACATAGAACAACATGAGCTTCGTCATATTGTTTGCCCGAAAGTAGGTCGTGAGAGGTGAGATGCTTCAGCATTGATTAGAGCCTCAAATACATCACTAAAAAATCTTAGTACCATGGCGTATTCAAACACTTCATTTAAAATATTATAGGTACATCATTTAGATCTTAAGTTTTTTTAAACAAATGTTTTTCTTGTTTTCATAGGATAAATAAAAATAAAAACAATTTTTACTTTGAAAATTCTATTAAAAAAAAAAAGGACCATCTTAAAGAATGAAATTTTAAGTTTTAAAATCTGTCAAAACAGGTTTAATTTTATTTTTAGTAAACAAATAAAACTGCTTCTAATTCCTACAAATAATGTGACTAAAATCCAAACTTGTAGTTAGTCACCAGAACTATTTAGAATGCCACTTGACTAATAATGAAAATTTGACTTGCCATTTGTTAAATATCAAAGAAAAAACATTTTATGAATTATTCAAAATGCTAGGATAGATGGACATGTCTTTTCTTTAATTTGGATAAAAAGACAGAAGGTCAATATAACTTACAAATACTTTATATAATGTGAGTAATATTAAAAGTACACAAAGCCCTGCCCAAATTGTCAACTGAATACTTTTATCCGAGTATGACTGAAGATAAATGTGCAGCTCTAGAACAAAACGCTTGTGTCCCATATCCATTACAATCAGTCTTTTGAAGCTTACGATATCCAGTTATATAAATATCTAATAGTACCTAAACATGTGATCATTACACCAAATGATAATTAAGTTCACGTACAAACACAAAAACAGTTGCTGTTATACAGACAACAGTTTTATATGACTACTTGTTTGTTCTCTCGCTTGTTAGAGTGAATCATTTGATTAAATACTGTACACTCCAGTAGCAAAATTAAGAAGGTTAACAAGGTTAATTAAATAGCAACTCACATGAGCTAATGAGGACAGTAAAAAAAAAAAAAAAAAATGTAATTGGCAGCAGCCAGTAACTAAACAAATGGTTAGAAGCATCAGATTAAAAGACAACTGACTGCCACAATACAAAGTCGAGGCTGTTGCCTAAGGTTCCATGTTAGACAAATGACTCAAGATATGTGAACTTTTACAAAAAAGTACAAAATTGTCACTTCAAGAAAAAGTCATTGTCTTTCTTTTAAAAAATATTTTAGGTTTATTTAACCAGAATTTAGTCTTGAAAATTAAAAAGAAAATAAGAAGCTCCACAAATGTCATTGAGCCAAAAAGAGAAATAAAAAAAAAAAAATTTGTACAGTTCTGTTGAATTTATTAGTTGAAAAAATTTTTATTTTCTATATTGAATGAGCTGAGATGAGTCTGGTACAAGAGAAGAGGGCAAACTTTTAAGAGCGGGGGGACTTACAAGTGTAAGAATGGTCTGTGAGATCAGCCTGTTAACTGCTGTTCCATGGCAAGGCACTCTAAATTAAATGTTATTTACTCAAATCAAACAAATCTGATACAAGGCCTCAAATGTAAAGCACCCAGTGTTCATCACCTTGACTACCTTTGTCCTATGGAGAGGCAAATTCTTTTCACCCTCTCTATAATTGTATCAAAGTATTTCTATTAAGCACTTCCTCTAATGGATTTCTAGAGAGAAATCAAATACTTTGAAATAATATTTTAAAATAACGGTTTAATAACAAGGAGCAAAGTGGTATGTGGAATAAACTTCAAAAGGTAACAATTTAAATCAAACAGGATTTTTTTCTTGGATTTCAGCTGAATCTCTCACAAAGAGACAGAACTAGAAAGGCATGAATTCTATCTGGAAATCGAAAAGGTCCAAGAGCTATTCTTTATGTCAACTATCCTCTTATGGGTCAAGCCTTTGGACAATCATAAAAAATAAAAAAAAACACAGACAAAAAAACAAACAAAAAACCTAGATGGCACGTACATTCAAGTATTGAGAATTGTGCTAAATGTCAGCTGAAGACAACATCTGTCCAATGAAAAACATGACTAGATGGGAATCTAGCAAAGATTATGGACACAATCTGTGAATGGCAAGCGTTGTAAAGTGGCAGCTTTTGCAAGAGAAGTAAACAAGAAATTGTGCAGGAGTTTATGTGAAAAGATCAAGAGGTAGACTAACAAGACCCTTCATTGAAAAACAACACTGGAATCAGAAAGGAAAGAAAATTGCATAGGGAAATGGTTAGAAAAAATGAAAGAAATGGTTAGAAAAAAGAGGTTAGAAGCATATTTGTTTGAGGATGATCATGTCAATAAATAGAACGATGATGCAATGTAATAACTCCAGATTTCTGCAAGCAAGAAGTGTGAGAGAAGAAACTGTTAGCATAGAACTTGCAACTATATTTAGCTATTTCAAAGGTACAATGATGAAACATGGCTGCCAATCTAGTATTGTGCTTAAATTCATTATGTCTAGGTCCCAAAGAAGATAGTGATATTTATTCTTGTTAAAAATAGAAGAAGTGTGAGAGAAGACCAAAAAGAGGAGGGGTAGAGAAAGCTGATCTTTACCATGTGATATATTTA
The DNA here is from genome assembly GCA_037127315.1 of Ascarosepion bandense. Lineage (NCBI taxonomy): Eukaryota > Metazoa > Mollusca > Cephalopoda > Sepiida > Sepiidae > Ascarosepion > Ascarosepion bandense. The sequence continues at coordinate 1,818,929 of JBBBDQ010001621.1, read as the reverse complement.
ACTAAGAAACAACCACTGATCCAAAATTTCCCTTACACCAAAACACATTGACTGGAGCTGAGATGTCATTGAAGGTATTTTGTATTTTATCAAGAATCGCTAGAGACATAGCAGAACCATCAAAAAAGATATGACATTAATGCATGGATGAATGGTAGACTTATAAATAAATATGCAAGATAGATTCTGGTGAAAAAAATTGTCTAGAACAACACAATGAACCAACTTTTCTAGCAGCAGACCTAGCAATTGATTCAATATAATCTTTATACTTCAGGTCAGTGGAAAACAGCTTGAGAAGGTGCAAGGAGTCAGTCTTCTGGAGGTTAGCATCAGCCATACAGATAAAAGACAAGAAGCATTCTCTTAGATGATTAAAAAAAAAAAAAAATACATACATACATACATACATACATACATACATATATATTGGCCATTTATGAGTGAGTTTTAAGGAGTGGAGTCCTTGTATAGAGCTGTTATTTTGTTCTTACAAGTAAACAGAACTGTCAAAATACTGCACTTTTTTACTGCAATTTTTGTTTTTAATTCTAATACAAAATTCTTTATAAATGAATAAATATTGTCAAATAAAATAAACAATGCAGATGGCTCACCAGTGTGTGTCCGAGTGTGGGTTTTTAAGTGGTGACTGGCTGCAAATGCTTTTCCACATCCATCTTCACCACATCTTAAAAAAAAAAATTTAAAAAAGATAAACTAAAGAATCACAAGTTTGTTTATTTTATCAGCATCAGAAAAACAGATGGTATGAATAAACATTGAAATATTAAAAAAAATCATTCTTTATTAAATCAACTATATATTTCTTAATGCTTTCAAACACGTTCAAAATTTTGATAAAAAAAAAAAAAAGATTGTTTTTTTTTCGTCCGTGTGGGACCAGATTTTTACCAGTTTTAATAAATTTAATAAACTTCTTTGTTTCCAGTAAAAAGCACTGGAATTTGGAAATTCTTGTAAAAATCAATTGTCTGATTTTAATGAAACTGCCAGAACTTATTCATAAATTAAATCATTTTTAAAATTATCTTTTAGAAAATCTTGTTAAAAAATATTTTATTTTGACATCTGTTATTTCGCACCACCCACTACCACTTAATTTCTAAAAATTCAATACTGTTGACAAATTTTGTTTTATTAGCTAAATGCAGGATCCCTAGAATGTGAATCTCTGAAAATCTGTTCTGAATAATAAAATAAAAAATGCAATCACACTCTGACATTATTTAATTAAGATAAGCTTTTAATTGTTTTTATAAATAACATTGGTCAATACAAATTTGGTGCCAAGAAACAAAACAAGTTTTGCAACTAATTTGATGGAGGTTGATTCTGAAAATGATTTTCATGGTTAGCCACCGTTTTTGCTGTACTGAATGAAACTATTTTTATAAGAAAAGTGTTTTTGAGTCAAAAATTTTTAAAATAAGAATTAACACACAGGCAAATAGCACCAATCATTTTTTGATGAAATATTTACACATGTCAACTATATGCTCGATTTTCATAAGAAACTGGATTAGAAAGAAACGGGAAGGAGAAAGAAGAGAAAAAAGGAAGGAAACTGAAAGAAACAAACAAAAAGAAAAGAACAAAGGAAAGAGAGAAAAAAAAAATTAATTTTAGAAATTGAAGATATTTTATAAAAATCCTCAATTTCTGGAATATGAAAATTTTTGATTTGCACTTGACTTGCTTCTTTTTGTTTGTGGAGGAGTTAATTTTCTTTTTCTCTTTTAGAATACCACATTTTCAGCACCCAACCTTTCAAGGCCTTTGACTTGAATTACTCACAGATGTATTCTATAGGCTTTTTAATTAATCTCTTAAATTCTCAGAGAAAAAAAAATTTTACCTGCTGTGTGAAAGAGAGAGAGAGAGAGAAAAAAAAAACAAAGACAAAAAGTAAACTTCATACTGTATATTTGAGTACTTTGTGGAATGCTCACAAATTCAGATGTGAAAATTTAGATAATAGGGAAATTTTTTTAGTAGCAGTGAGCAGACACCATTTATGTAGATATTCCCATTATGGAGGTGGTTTTAATATCACAATGTTTACGTGGCGCAAGTAAAATGGTCAGTGAAAAGATCTTTGTCTCCAAAAATCTTGTTCAGAAAACATGTTCAGTAAAAAAAAAAAAAAAAAAAAGAGACAGAGAAAGTTGAAGGAAAGAAAATTCTATTTGCATTTTTTTTTTTTAGCGTTGACAGAAAACACAGGTATTTAAGTGTTCAAAAGTTGCAAAATCTAGCTGATAAAATATTCTTAATCAGGGGCCCAACAAAACAAGAGACCCGAGGAAATACATTATATATTCAGGTCGATTATTGTTGAAAGAGAGATAGAGAAAGAATATAATAATTTTAGTTTGTCTATGGCAATTTAGATGATGTATTTCTAGTAGACATTATGTTTGGTGGTTTTTCACAGGTTGATTTGGTAATATTTTCATGTCCATACTGTTAGCTTTAGATAACATGTTAGCTTCTTTAAAGAATAATAAAATAATGAAAGTTGACGATGCAATGTTGACAATATAAATATTAATAATCCCTCAAAGTACTTTCTACACTCATATTACACAGAAATAAAACTGGCTATCCCACTCACCCTCATCCCTGTGGAATACTCTTACACTATTAAAGAAAATACTGGGAGGCGTTCTGTGACTTTTTTGTGATGTCCCTTGGAACAAAGTTTTTAGTTTCCCTGTTGAAGAATGTGCATCTGACGTCTTCTCTTGAGTGAATTGATATTTTCGTCCTATCCAAGAAGTTCCAACTTAAGCCTCATTCTTTCCCTTGGTTCTCTCCTGCTTGCTTGGCTGCCATTACCCACAGAAACCACTTCTTCCGGCTTTACTGGAGTGATGTGTCTGACTACAATAGGTGCCTTTTTGTCTCTGCTCACAATGAATGCAAGCGTGTCCTAAATGATGCTAAGCTGTTGTTTGCTGATAGAATGAAGAAGCATATAGCATCCCACAAGTTTAGCTCTAAGGATGACTGGCAGCTCTGACAAAAGTGTGCACAACAGCAGCAGACCTTTGATCCCACCAATACTCAATAATTTTGAGGTTCTTACATCTACAGCAGACAAGGCTGAGTGCTTTTCTCTTACAATGCCACACTTTTCTCATCTGGGTAACCACACCTAATTTTCTTTCTAGAACTGAGACCCAACTGGGTGATGTATGTATAACCTCCTTTCTGGTCTCTCACAATGAGCCCAATAAAGTGAATGTGATGGATTTCCAGTCATCGTCCTCAAGAAATGTGCCCCTGAACTTTCTCCTGTCCTCTCCAAACTTTATAATTATTGCCTTGCTGCTTCTTGCTTCCCTGCTTGTTTAAAGTCCTAAAAACTCTGTAGACCCTTCTAATTATCACCCTATCAGGCCCTTACCACTTTTTGGCAAAGTGTTCAAGGCTATTATCAATGCTGAAATGATTCAACATCTCACATCCAACAACCTATTTTTCTTAACCAGGTCTACTACTGATGTGCTAACAGCCATCACCGAATACATATATCAGACCCTTGATAAGAACGGCAAAGCGCAGGCTGTTGCCTTGGATATCTTGAAAGTGTATGTTAAGATTTGGCATGATGTCTTCTACGCTAGCTACAGGATTATAGTATAACTGGATGATTGTTCAGTTCAATCCAATTGTTCCTGTCAAATCTTAAATGATGGTTGTTCTGAATGGGCAGACTTTCAAATCTTCATGTGAATGCAGGTGTCCCTCAAGGCTCTATCCCAGGTTTCATGCTCATCCTAATATTCATCAATGATCTTTCTGATGTAGTCAGTTCCCAAGTTGGCATCTATGCAGTTGACACCACCACCTACTTCCGTCTCAATATGAAATCTGCCAGGGCTGACAAAGTAGACTTTGCTTCTCCTCTTGGAAAGAACCTCTAATCTGTGATGGATTGGGGTAAGAAATGGTTTGTGAGCTGCTCTCCTTGAACCACTATAGAGAAGCTTTCCCTCCTTCAATTAATATGGATCACACTAGTCTCCCTGAAAGCAGAACACTGCACCTCTTTGGTCTCTCTTAATTGATCTCTTGTGGAATGAATACTTGCATATTTATAAATGTACTATTTGTTCATGCATTGAATATTGTTGCCATATGTGGTCAGGTGCTCTTGCTGTTCATCTTGAGGCTCTCGACAAAATTCAAAGGAGGATCTGCCAAATAATTGATCCCAAATTGTTTGCTCGCCTTCATTCACTTTCTCAGCGAAAGAATGTGGCTGCCATCTATCTTTTCTACAAGTGTCTTTTTTCATGGCTTCTGCTTTGACAATTTCATTCCCTGGTGCCTTGCCCTCATGAATTTACCTGTGCAACTAGATTGGCAACTAGGGCCCATCCTTTTACCATCAAAATAGGCAGATTTAATGCTAATTCTACTATCATTTTCTTTTCTCACACTTTCCACCTGGGGAACTCCCTTCCCCATGCTTGCTTCCCTGATAGCTACAATCTCTACAAGTTTAGATGCAATGTCAATTACCATCTTCTATCTCTTTGATTCTCACCTCTCTTACTTTTCTACAACATCCCCTGTATCGTTTTCTTTCCTGTCTTCTTTTTTTTCTCATTGTAACTCCCTGTGCACCAGTGGCAGTACTACCTTTCTTGGAGTGAAATGATTATGAAAACTTTGATTTTACAAATGCCACCCTAATTAAAAACAAAGAACGTAATTCTTTTTGTAGAAAGTATTTAGTTGTATTACTAATGACTAACTTTAAGGCATATCAAAAACACATGATAACATCAACTTTTGAATCCATATTTAAAGAATGACTAATAATTATCTAAATCCCACATATAGATGGATGCAGTGGATGGCTGTAAAAACACAAGAAATTGATAGAGGGATAGTTGGCTGGGTGAATGAGACGGATATGTGCCAGAATGCAGGAGATGGATGGATGGTGAAATGCAGGAAATGGATGGCTGAATGGAGGAAACAAATGGGTGGCGGAATGCAGGAAACAGATGTGTGGCTGGCAGAATGCAGGAAATGGATGGATTGTGAGTTGAGTGAATTCTACTAGAAGTAAAATTATGACAAGAATGTGTGTGTGTGTGTGTAGTTGTGAGGAAGCATCAGGATGATTGCTACATCCCCATGAAAAGCTGTTAGATTTAGCTATTGACAAAGTGAATACTCTTGAATGCCTGAATCAGCTCAAATACTTAACTTTTATGAACAAACCTGTAAGTTGAAAACAGATGTTCTGCTTTGTTTGTTTTTTAAATGACCTTTTCAGTTAAGCCTTCATCATCATAACAGCTTTCCACTTTGCAACTTTAACCAACACTGGCCACATATGAACAACACATGTAGCCAAGTGTATTAAAATGGAATAACAAGAGAGAATTAAAACTTGCACCCATTTGTTTCACAAATCCAACCTGGGATATAGACGATTATATAAACAGAGTATTGAGCTAAAGAATGAAATAAAAACGATTAATGCATTGCCAAGGTTGGATTATTTGTTGAATAAGAAAAAGTAAATACAGTCACTCCTTAATAACCAGGTTCCATTCCATTCCGGTCTTTTGATCGTTGAATGAGAAGTTGTAGCTGATTGCTATTTCAGACATACTACATGTGTAATGGGCTTGTGCCATTTATGTTCAGTCAGTCAGTTAAGTGCCATACGTGGTACACGTTTGGGCGATCATGTCTCGAAAGAGACATGACTGACTGGGCAGAAGATTATCCAGCAGTAGGTTGCCATTACTTTCTGCGGTAGAGTGGTAGCCAGCCAAGGCTATAGAACCCAATCTGTCCTGTTATTTAACCCATAACTGGAGGGAAAGATTTTTTTTTTAATAATCATATTGCCCCAAGCGAGGCATTTTACTGCCACTGTTTTTCAGGGGATTACATAGGAGGAAAGTTATATGAGTGACAGGTTATAAGGGTGTCAGGAAGTGGGTAAGAGAAGAAGGAGAATATTGATGAGAGTGGAGTGAACAGAGAAGGGAGCACGAGAGAAAATGCAGGTTAGTGAGATAGGAGATGACTATTGACTTTACATTTAAATTCTTGGAGATTGTAGCTGTTGGGAAAGCAAGTAAAAGGAAGGGAATTCCACAGGCGGAAAGTGCGAGAAGAAAAGGCTGCTGGAGTAGAATTTGCATTTACATTTTTTACTGATTTCACAGTAAAAGGGTGGGACCTAATTGCTAATCTTGTGCTGATTTCTCGTTCCGAGTTGATATCCACTGCACCACAAAGTCACTTTTACAGCATTTTGAATACTGTTATTTCTAAATTTTATAAACAAATTCAAAAACTAGCTCTATATTCTGTACATTACTTTTGTTTGCATATATGTTTTTTTGTGTTGAAGTAGGACCAGAATTAACCATGCACAGAGCAAAGAGGGTCCCTTCCTGATATAGTCTCTAATCAATGACTTGAGGTAAGATTTTACAAGGTTTGAATGTCTTCTTGATGCTCAACTCAGACACTCCTGGTAGCCCAATTAGACTGAGTTTTTATCAAGACACCATCTCTCAGAAAGTCTTCACAACCTACCCTAGCATATATATATGTGTGTGTGTGTGTGTGTGTGTGTGTGTGTTGAATTGTGATAATGTTTAGTGCCAAGGATGTTGTTTTTTCAGTGGTTTTATGAAGTTTATTTTAGCATGCAGGTTTTTAATCGTGAATTACTCAATATTGAGGTAGAGATAGAGCATTGATAAGCACAAAGCGTTTATCACTTTAACTGAGTAGGTTCATTCATCATGAGTGAGAACATAACATTGTCCTCACAAAACTTTGAAGTTAGCACGAACCTGCTCAGTAAAATTGACAAACTCTTTGTGCTCATATATATATATGCGCTGGTGGCTCCTCCTATAAGAAGCTCATCCACCCTTCAACAAGTTGTATTTTTCATTCTGTAGGGTGACATGCTACCCTTGTCACCAGAAAAGCTAGTGGGGGAGCTGGTTTAAACATCAACCAATTGTCCATGTGGTAGTTTGTACTAGGTTACATGTTACCAGTAGCAGTCCTAAGCCAGACCTTAACTTTCATTTGACTTATTTTGAAGAAAGTGAAAACAATCATGATCAAACTTTCTGTATAATGCCAAGTTAAACTCTGAAAATTTTTTTTTATTTTGGGAGATTTTATAGCAGATGAGTTTAGTTGTTAAACAGGTAAGTCTTAAAATGAGGAGTGACTGTAACAAACTTTCATAAGCGTATTAATCTAATACGTATAACATACATGGGCAAAAAAAGGGTGGTGGATGTCGGAAGAAGTTAATGACTTTTAATTTGAAGCTCGTCCATTTTGTATATTGTCAGAATTGTGAATGTTTTTGTGTAGAATGAGTTAATCACAAAAAGTGGTTAGAAGCAATTTTGTTCAAGACTTACTTGTAAGGCCGCTCCCCGGTGTGCGTTCGAATGTGTTTGCGAAGGTCACTGAGGGTTGTGAAGTATTTAGTGCAGCCATCTTCATCACAGTTGAAAGTGTCCCCCGTGTGAAGACGTTGGTGGGCACGTAATCTGAAAAACAAATAAATTGAAAAATGTTTCAAATTTTTATTCAAAGAAACAGTCAAAATTAAACATAAAAATATTTTAAGAAATTTATTAAAAATACTTTTTCAAATTTCTGCATTCTGTAGCACTGAAGTTTTAGAAAAAATAATTTTATGCAAAAATATTTTAGAGGATGAACTGCTTCAAGTAACCATTCTGCAAATTTGTTTTTACATTATGTTTCTAATCTCTTCTCATAAGCTAGATATTTTTTTTAAAAAGCATTATCAGCTAGCATAACATCAGAGGATGTGCAGGTAGATTAATGAATTTATGGCTTGGAAGAAAAAAAATCAGCATGCCAAGTTAAAATTCTAGTAATTCTTGTCTGTTACATTCACTTTCATACTTGAGAAATGTATGAATCCATTTCTTTTCCCCAGCAGCTATGGATTAAATTGCAAAGGAGATTGCATTCTCTAGCCATGTTTGTCAAACAATCTAGAAAAAGAGCAAGTTTGAATTAAAAACTGTATATAGTCCTGGTGAAGCATATACTATAGAGGCATTAGAGGTCACAATTGACAGTGATACAAGGTTGGGAACACTATGACCCCCAACTGAGGTCAATGAGGGAGATAAGTATGTCATCTGAGATTGGCATAGTCAAGTAGGCTGCATATACTTTTACTTTATAACAAGAATATTTTATCTAAACTTATTTATAAATGGAACTTTGTGTGTGTGTGTGTGTGTGTGTGTGTGTGTGCCCCCCCGTTACCTATAGACTCCGAAATGGCTGAACTGATTTTCTTGAAAATTTACACAGTTGTACTATAAGCATCTGCGAGTGTCCTTAGCTAGGTTTTGTGTTGAGGTACCCCCGATAAATATCGTAAATCGATAATAAAATTGGGTCCGATTTTAATCAAATTTGATACACTCATAGACAAAGACATAAGAAACAATATTCAGAAGTTTCAAGGTTGCAGTTCTTACAATAGTGCAGACAATCGATATTATATATATATATATATAAATAAAAGGCAAGATGTTTGTGTGTGTCTGTTTATCTGTCTGTATGTCCTTTATACAAATCCACAATTTTTATCCGATTCTCACCAAACTTCCCACAAATATTCTTTACGCTGAGTCTGAGCTCCAAGACCATGGATTAGTTTTAAAGCTTTCATTACACCCGAGCAATGCCGGTCTATACTGCTAGTCTCCTATAAATGCTTCATTTTTTGAGAGGGAGAGAGAAAAAAGAAAGAAAGAAACAGACAGAGTTACATAAGTAGTGCAGGTATATATGGTAGTCTAATTTTTACCCAGATGCTGTAGATTACCAATAATCAAACCTTGCAGAATTCTATTTCTTTCTTTCTTTCTTTTTTTCTGTTTATTCATTTCACCCTAAGCAAGGTGATAATGCTACTAAGATGCAAGAGGTTACTTAAAGTGAAAGAGAAGAGAAGACTTTAGTGAGGAGAAAGGTCAATAAAAGAACCCATTCAGAAGATGAAAATAGGCATTGCATTTATACTTTTGAAGATTGTAGGCAGTGGGGAAGCAAGGGAGTTTCACAAACAAGAAAAGAAAAAGGACACATGGCCCAGTGGATATAGACGTTGGTTAGTTCCTGACTTGACTCTTAGAGTTGTGAGTTCAATACCAGGCTACAGCAGTGTTGAACAAGTAACTTGCAGGGTTAGAGGGAGATAACTCATGACTTCCAATTAAGGCTTTATGTGAGGAATGAGGATGATATACCCCAGTGATTGTAATAAAGGGTTTGGTTCGAAATTCCTAGCACCTGAAGAAGGCCTGAGCAAACAATGGCCAAAATGCCATACAAATGGCCAAAAAGATGAGAACAATAGTCCAAATAATGTAAATGCTGTAAGAAAAGAAAACTATTAGAATAGAACATACAGTTGCATTTAATTAGTTTAACAGTAAAACATTGAGACCTAGTTGCCAATATAGCAATATACTTAAATTCATGCAGTCAAGGCACGAAGGAGGAAAGTTCATCAGAACAATCACTATAAAAATATTTATAAAAAAGACAGGGGAATCCATGTTATAGCAGTGTGAAAGCGACTAAAGTCGAGATGCCAGTTCCTCTTTGGATTTTTAGTTGGTGAACCAGACCAGGTATGACAGCAATATATTCAATGCACAGACGAATGGTAGATTTATAAATGTGCAAGATGGATTCTGGCAAGAAAAATCGTCTAGCAAGACACAGTAAATCAACTTTGATCATCTTGTGATATATTTAACTTAGAAACAATCACTGACCCAAAATGTATTACAATTTTCCTTACACTTAAACACTTTCTTGCTACAGTCACCATAACACCACAATTTCTCTATGAAATCCTAACTAGTTCAAAGACGAAAGCTCAACAGAACAATTACCATGAAAATATTTATAGAAAAGGCACAGGGAAGCTAAATTACAGCAGTTGGGAAAGTGATTAGAGCTTTGATATCATTGCAGATATTTTGAATTTTATCAAGAATCTCTAGAGACATAGCAAAAACACCAAATGAGATATGACATTAATGCATGGATAAATGCTAGACTTATAGATAAATATGTAAGATAGATTCTAGTGAGAAAAATTGTCTAGAATGACACAATGAGCCAACTTTTCTAGCAGCAGATCCAGCAATTGATTTAATATAATCACTTCATTTTATGTCAATGGGAAACTTGAACCCAAGGAGTTAACTTGGAGGTTAGCATCAGCTATGCTGATGAAAGTCAAAAAAGGTTCTCTATGGTGCGTTAATTAAAGCAGGTTTATTTTGAAGACATTCAAATTTACAGCCACTTTCCCCAGTTAACAACTGATTGGAAGTTCTTTTTGAGAGTGTCTGCAAGTTTTACTTTATTAGATCAGCCGAACTTGATACTAAAAGTAAATAGTTGTGTCGTCAGTATAAATACTTAATTCAGAGATGATAACACTGGGAAGGTTGTTGATGAAGATAAGAAACAATAGAGGTTCAAAGAACAGAGCCCTGATTGGATTGTCAAAAATCATCCTGGAACATCTTTGAGTTTGTGGATAAGGCTGGCATGCCAAACCCTGTTGAATGCCTTGGGATATCTAAAGCCATAACATAAACCTCACTCTTTTTATCTAAATCCTGATAGACAAATTCAGTAAGAGCTGTTAACATATCAGCAGTAGACTTAGAGAAACAGAAGCCATAGTGCTTATCTGAGACAGTCATGTTAAGTGAGCATTGATTAAAGCCTCTAGTACATGACAAAAAGAGGCAAAAAAGTAATAGGGCAATTACTTTGAGGGGTCAGAAGGTTCACAAAGAATAAAAGGTGTGGGTCTTATATGTCATTAAAGATCATTGCCAGTGAGTGACCTTCACTAATGGGATCATGTGCAAGATTAAGTCAATTTTAGTAAATATGTATTGGATGCTTAACTATAAGTAACCAAGTTATACAAGCTATTGACAGTGGATTCTCTAAGACTAATCTAATGGGTACTTGCCAGAGAAAAATGATAAGCAAGCCAATCTCACAAGACATTCCAGTGGAGTAACTTTGATTATTATTTTGAACCCCACTCCAAACACATTTTCAGATATGGCTTAGTATTAGGTTGGTGCAAAAATAATGTCGTTTTCTCACATATGTTACTTTTATATATGATTTCTGAATTAATTCATTGATATATATAGCCATGTTATATATAATTTTGAAGCGCGTTTTTTGCTCTATCAAATCATGTTATTCATTACCGTTCTCAATCTCTTCATTCATTTTTTATGCAGGCCTTTCGACAGCATGGAGAAAATTCAAATCTGCACGATTTTCTTGTTCCAGTTCAAACTAGGCCGAAAAGCTGCCGAGACAGCTTGTGACATCAATGATGCGTTTGGCCCAGGAACCACTAATGAACATGTGGCACAATGGTGGTTCAAGAAATTTCGCAATGGTGATGAGAGCCTTGAAGATGAAGACGGTTGCGGCCGGCCGACTGCAGTTGATAACGAACATTTGAAAGCCTTAATTGAAGCCGATCCTCGCAAAACCACACGAGAAGTTGCTGTTGAACTCGAGGTCAACCACTCAACAGTTGTTCGCCATTTAAAGCAAATAGGGAAGTCAAAAAAGTTGGATAAATGGGTGCCGCATGAATTGAATGATAATCAAAAAAATCGTCGTTTTGAGGTGTCTTCTACGCTCCTTCTGCGCAACAAAAACAACCCATTTCTCGAGCAGATTGTGACGTGTGATGAAAAGTGGATCCTCTACGACAACTGGTGACGGTCGGCACAGTGGTTGGATGCTGGAGAAGCTCCACAACACTTCCCGAAGCCAAAATTGCACCAGAAAATGATTATGGTGACTGTTTGGTGGTCTGCGGCCAGTTTCATCCATCACAGCTTCTTGAATTCGAGCGAAACGATTATGGCAGAGAAATGCACCAGAAGCTCCAACGTATGCGCCCGAGATTGGTCAATATGACGGGACCAATTTTCCTCCATGACAACGCTCGCTCGCATGTTGCTCAACTGACCCTGCAGAAGCTGAACGAATTGGGCTACGAGACTGCCTCATCTGCCATATTCACCGGACCTCTCGGCCACTGATTATCACTTTTTCAAGCATCTCGACAACATCCTGTGTGAAAAATGCTTCAAAAGCCGAGATGATGCTGAATCGACCTTCAATGACTTCATCGCTTCCAGAACTCCGGATTTCTATGCTAATGGGATAAATAAACTTGTTTCTCATTGGCAAAAATGTGTCAATTCTAATGGTTCTTATTTTGATTAATAAAGTTTATTATGAAAGGAGTTATGATCTTTTGAAGTTGAATGTCAAAAAACAACATTATTTTTTCACCAACCTAATAAATATAGATAACATCTTTATTTTCTTTAAAAGACGAGAAAAATAAAATGGTGAATGGCAGATGAATTGAAGATTAAATAAAACATTTTTACACTTACCTGTACAATGTATTAAAAGCTTTTGCACAGCCAATTATATCACATTCATAAGGTTTTTCTTTTGTGTGTACTCTGACATGTATTTTGAGGCTATAAGAGGTCAGAAAGGTCTTACCACAACCTTCCTGGTTGCAAACAAAGTGATATTCTCCTAAAAGTACAAAAATACGATTTAGCTGTTAATAATAATAATAATAATAATAATAATAATAATAATAATAATAAATAAAAAAAGGTATTAAAAGATGAAATTGATCTTTTCAATTCCTTTAGTGTCAAGTACAAATAATACATAATGTCCAAAATTATGGGAGCACGAAGGAATTTTGCTATTTTACAGATTGTAAAACCTTGTCAGCTGTATGTACACTACTGACCATAATTATTAGGCCACCCCAGTTTTTTTTGTTAAATGACGTATTTCATACTATTTTTAGTATTTATTGCCAAGTGGATAATTCTAAATGAAAATAGAATGGTTCTTTTGTCAATATTGCACAATAAAATGTGCATCAAATGAACTGTTCTGGTGTCCAGTTTTTGTGTTCTCTTCCCCATGCTAGTCTCTTCTTATTGGCTGGCCGAACCAAAGGATTCCTTGCTGCCTTGTAAAATTTTGCAAAATAATAATAACAAAAGAACCATTCTATTTTCATTTAGAATTATCCACTTAGCAATAAATACTAAAAATAGTATGAAATACATTTTTTTTAAAAACTGGGGTGGCCTAATAATTATGGCCGGTAGTGTACATGCACATATATAACTTTTTTCTGACATTAATAAAACAGTGCTTGATGCAATATAACAGAGCTATGAAACATTAATAAATATACATATTATCCTACGTCTATAGCAGGACTTGGATATAATAATAAGCACCTGATGATTGCATAGTACATAAAACTGAATTGTGCTATAGACATAGGATAATATATGTGTGTGTGAGTGTATATAATTAATGTCTACTTGGGTAGCAACCTTTCTTTCAAACATCTTTAATTAATTATGTCCGACAAGGAAGATTTCATTAATTAAAACAAAAAAAAAACACAATAAAATAAATTACTATGTAACAGTCAAAACATGAGAAAAAAATAACAGCAGAAACATAAACACCTGTGAAAATGGCTATAGAAGTGGTTGAAAGCACTTGGAATGATAAAAATTATGGACAATTTTTATATTCTTTATTTCTAACAAAATGGAAAAATATTAAAATTCTAGAAAAACTTCCTTGTCAGCCATAGTTAATGAAAGATGCATATTTTAATAATTTCACCCCAAACAAAGTGGGACTGCCACTAGTGTACAGGGTGGGAAAAAAGCCTGGGTACAGTGGTATTGAAAAAAAACATAAAAAAATGAATGGGATTGAGGAAGATGTTGCATTTAAATGTTTGGAGATTGTAACTCTCAGGAAAACAAGTAAATATAAACCTGTTTCTCTCTAAAAAAAAATTATATATATAATGCAAAATACTTAAAAGGTTATTGTGACATTGTGACAAAACCAGTTGACAATCTTATTTTAGGAAAGTTCTTATAGTAAATGGAGAGTACAAATTATCCAATAAATTGTGCAATGATAGTTGAAGAAAAGAAATACAAACTATAATCAATAATGCTACTTCTTTTATTCTTTCATTTATTAAAAGAAAATTAGTCAAAACAAAGCACTACAATAAATAGAGTACTTTTCAAAAAGCATTCAGAGAAAAATTTATTTCAATAACAATGAACGCAGTTTTTATAACTTGTTTTTCTCATTGATATAACTCTTTTCAGACTGAATCTAATTTTTTAAATTTTACGAGTTTTAATGCAAGCTAATTTAAATTAGATAGCTCAGGCTATAAAGACACATTTACTCATTTTCTTAGAAAGAGAATGCAATAAAATTGCCAACAAATACAAAACATGCTCTCAACATGACTACACAGTCTTGCCTCTTTAACTAGGCCGACTGCCAGCACCGACAAACTCTGAATCACCAGGAGAACTAAATTCATTGTCTTTCATCCACTTTAAATTTGTCACCAAAGTCAAAAATGGCCTAAAAGGCTTTCTGGGACTTTTTAAGTTCATGCCTATTTATGCCACAACATTGTGAGACAGTGGATATTGGCATGAAATGAGTAATTGGTAGAGGGAGTTCAAATTTCAGGTGAATTTGTTGCATTCACTTATGTGCAAATACCCATGGGAAAAGTATAAATCTGTTGCTTCTCCCTCTAGATATGGGTTAAATAGCAGTACAGATTGGATTCTACAGCCTTGGTTGGCAACCAGTTTACTTTTCAGAAAGTAATGGTAACCTACTGCAGGAAAATCTTCATGCCCAGTCAGTTATGCCTCTTTCGAGACATGATCACTCAAGTATGTAACAGGTATGGCACTTAACTGACTGATGGTATGGCAATGAAATTTGATCATCTTTAAAAAAAAAAAATAAGTACACAGTCACTACATGGTAGTTGTATTGGTGATCTGGCCAATTCAATTGCAAACTGTTTTCTGCAGTTAATTGAAATTACTAGAGATTCATTTGTAGAAAAAAAAATGTATTGTAATTGACCAGGATTTAATTTCTAATAACTGCGTTCTCATTTAAGGAAAAATTTAAATCTTAAGAAAATGCATTACAAATTCTTTCAGTTAGAAAGCAGGTTTAGCTAATCTAATAATGGATTTCTGTTTCATGACCAAGGTATGTCTGCATTGATTGCTTCCAACTAGTACCAACCCAGGTAAAAAGATTTTGAATGCTGTATTTTGAGAAGGACTGACCCATCACACTTGAAAGACTGGGGATTTTGTTTTTCATGTTGATAGGCCAACTTTTTACTGTACTCTATTCCATTACAAAGACATGTAGACAAAATGGTTTGTTACTTGTGTGAACAGAGAAAAGAATGATTGAGTGAACAAAGATTTTCCTATACCAGCAGCAAAAGTTGTTACTTTCATAGACTGCCATGTCCAACTAACCCAATATAGAAATATTAAAAGATAAACAGAATTTTTTCCCCCATTTTGTCATTCAATTACCCACCTTTAGTCTTATATTAAAATAAACAAAAATCTAAATAAAATAAACAAATAAAACTACTACAAATGCACATATAAATGCAATAATAATTCATAACCATAAATAAAGAGTAAAATGTTAAACAATGTAAAATATTTACAAATGACTATATTCAATTATTTCTACTCAGTAGCTTCTAGAATTTGAAATATAAATGATATCACCTACCCAATAACTAGATAATAAAATAAACCTTGCTACCCATAATGCACCATTAACAAGCATATATAAGTAGTCGAGCCAAAAAACAATACACACGACCTGAAGATTGTCACTACTGTGTTGACTCCAGAGTCCACTTTTATAATTACATAATATATATCCCTGATATTGAGCACTTTTATCCATAAATAGCATACCAGAAAACTGTGTGTGTGTGTGTGTGTGTGTTTCTAATATTTGTTCAGATTTTGGATAGTGAGATGGGCTTAGAACCTGTTCAGCACCTCCTTACATTCTTTTAATTTTTTCTGGGTGGGATATAAAATTCTAGTTATATAATCCACAGAGGAACAGTAAAGCTTATTTATTAAGCATCAATTTACAATTAGTTATGGTCATTCTTGAAGTGCTTCTGCTCAGAATAATACTATTATCAAAGTGTTTTACCAAAGAAATTGTCTAAAACAGGTGAAATGTTTTCTATACTTTCAATAACTATTGCTTTATAAATTCTATACTGTTTGTAATAATGCCCAATTTATAAGCACATTAACTCCCCCACACACAGTTGAGATATGATGCAGAGTAAATGTTTAGAGGAGATCGCTTATAATAGCTAATACTCACAGGTTTTCTTCATTTCTTTTCTTGAACTAGAGTATATAACTTTTTAGCATTACCAAACACAATGACTAAGCTTTCAACTGCTAGGGAACCTGAGAGATTTTAACCAACTGTCCAGTGTTGTCATTATTGAAGCCTTAAACCTAAATGTCTGTACTAAGGTGGTGGAAGTTTTGTGTCCTTTCTTTAATCATAGGCTCCCAGATGATACACATTTCTATGCTAGGTCTACTGAAGAGATTAACAGTACCTGACATTGTATCAATTTACACTTGAAAAAGGCTGGAGGATACAACAACAGAAATGGGAGGACAACAACCAAGATGAGTATGCTGGTTTGAATAACAAGGATTAGTCTTCATCAGGATTTCTGGTAAATTGATGATTTTAGTTTTAAAAGATTTTTGTTTTTAACTGAAAACCCATGACTAATCAATTAGTAACCCTGTCTTTGCTGCTTTGGGCTTCAAGTTCCTTCAGACTACCGTAGTTACCATCTAGTTGACTCCTCACAGTTCTACTCATTTGAGACGGCATTTGTCTGCTTCACAACCCTTCATTTTTCTACCACATTGTGTTTTTGATCTTAGATAGTGAGAAGATCACTGGTGAAGTTAACTTAAGCGAAGAACAGATTAAGCTACATGAAAAAGATTTCTTTGGAATAAAGAATTAATTTGAGTTAAAAATGTAACAACAATATGTTTTATATATGATTTGCTGAATAATAGTTTTAACCCATTCCACTTTCTATTATAATCAAACGACACTGGAATCACCTGCTGAAGTGTACAATCTGAGTTAGCAGTAATTTAAACTTCTAAGTTCTGACCTTCAGGACTAGCTAAGGGTCTTTACAAATGATCTAAATTCCAGTAGCAGTAATGTGAGAAGGTTTGGTTGCCTTCTACCCTTAGCATCAATCTTTTTTAAAATTCCATATTTTCAAAATAATATATCACTCAATAAATCCTGGGCCTAAGTAAGAAAACACCAACTTTTAGGCAAAATTTGACTTTATTCATCAACATAGTCTCCTTCTAGGTTGATACACTGATTCAAACACTTCTTTAACAACTTGATGCATTTTTTGTAGAACGATTTGTCTTTGGCCTCAAAATACACCTCAGTTTCTGATATTACTTCTTCATTGGAGCCAAATCTCTTTCCCTGGAGCATTCTTTTGAGGTCTGCAAATGCCAGTAGTCACTGGGGGCCAGATCTGGAGAATAAAGTGGATGCGGAAACAATTCAAAGTGAAATTCATGTAGCTTTGCCATCGTTGCGATTGACTTGTGACAGCAAGTTGTCTTGGTGAAAGATCATTTTTTCTTCTTCATTTGTGGCTGTTTTTTTTTTTATTTCTTCCTTCAAACACACCTATATAATATTCGTTATTCATGATTCTTCCTTTTTCAAGGTAATCAATGAACAAAATACCTTGTGCATCCCAAAATATGAAAGCCAAAACCTTGCCTGCTGATGTTTGCATCTTTGGTCGCTTTGGACAGCTTTTACCTGCTGCTGTCCACTCAGCTGACTGCTGATTTGACTCCAGAGTGAAGTGGCGGATCCATGTTTCATCCATTGTCATATATTTACGCAAAAACTCCTTGTTGCATTGAAACGGTTGCAAACAACGATCTGAATCGTCGACATATTGATGTTCTTGCAAACACAGCACCCACTTTGAACACAGCTTTCACATTAAGAAATTTTCAAGCAAAATGATGAATACACTGCCTTCTGATATGTTCAACTCCTCTGCTATCTTCCGCAACTTCAATTTAGGATGAGTTAAAACAAGGTTGTGGATTTTTTTTTTGTGTTTTCCAGGACAACTGGGCAACCTGAGCATTCAGCATCATTTGTGTCTGTACAACCGTGTTTAAAGTCAGCACACCACCTCTTAACCATTGTTTCCTATGGAACAGAGTCCATATAACACTTATGAAGCCATTGCTTTGCTTGAACAGTATTTTTCCCATCGGAAAGCAATGCATTATCAACACACAAAATTCAGACTTTTCCATTGTTTTCAAAATTTGCAACAGTAGCTTCACTTAAATAACTAATTTGTAAACTAATAATCCGATTGGGCCCAAATTTTGTCATGTCTCATTTGAAGATTAGTACTCCATAAAAATTATATGGATTTTTATTAGTAGAGTTATCTATGTTAGGCCCGGGACTTATTGAGTGATATGTTTAGAAGTTGTTGAGCTCCTTTTTGAGTGGTCAAAGAAATCAAACCACTCCTTAACTCCCTTCAGGTCTCATCTTGCACCATCGATCCATGTAGGTGCTTCTAATCTCTCTTCTCTCTCCCACTTTCTTAGCATAAAACCTCAGCCCACTCCATGGGTGGGCACGCTGTCCCTGTGACACACCCAAACTTTCAGTATATGCAGGCAAAAGGGAATTTCCAGTCATTAATTCTTTTTTTTATCAGCTTGTCTCAGACTCGTTTTTAGACAATTTCTTGGTCCACCAGGTCACATAGCCAGGTGCCTATGGTCACTCCAGGGCTAGTAATTACTTTTTCTTTATCACTTGTGGCCAAAGGAATCAAAAAAAATATCAGCTGTAAAATTTTGATGAATGTCACAAATTAAAATGAACAAATCTGTATCCAATCTCAGATGCTAGTCTATATTTTTGTAGGGATATTTTTTTTTCTAGGTAGTCTAATTCAAACCATATATTTTTCCTGGATCTTTGCCCAGAACAATCTTAAATGTTATTTCAGTGACTACTTGCATTTTTTTTTTTAAATATATATGTTTTTTTCTCTATTTTCCAAAACCAGCATATTCATTGTCTCATTCTTATTGTCAAGAAGTGGGGAAGGACAGGTAGTTTTGGTTTTGCTCTAGTTAAATTTGGGTTTGATTCTCCTTGAAACAGTTTGAGATTTTATCTTTCAATGCATTTCATTTTTAATTTTGTTCAACTTTTCAATCTACTTTCCTGCAAATTTTAATGATTATTATCCAGTTAGTTTTCCTTTATTTTTTTATGTTTGATGAAACCACAGGAGGTCCCACTGTCACATAGTATGATGATGAGGAGACATGCCAGTAACCAGATCTTGGATTCTTGACTTGAGGCTTTTTTTGATGCATGACATTTGTGCTTTAACTTAGGCAATTTAATCCAATTTTCATGAAATTTAGTTTTGTAAGTTTTTTCCTACGGTAAAAATCAAAGCATCAAATGGATTTGGAACAATGCGTAGCTCACAGTCACAGATTGTGATGAGTCCGTTTGAAAAAGGTCATTGAAATTCACAGCTGGTTGTCCATTGGTTAATGATTTCCAGAATAGACTTTGAAGTATACTAAAAATTTTATGTCTCTGTAGGCCTCTTAGATTATTATGTCTGTTCTACAAACATTTGTGTTACACAAAAGCCATTATTTTTATCTGCCTACAAATTTTTATGACACAGCAATAATCTTTGTTTGAAAGAGAAATTATATATTTTTAGCAAAAAGGAAATTCAAAGTTTGACGAAAGACATTCAAGCCAAAAATACAGTCTTTTTTTTCTTATTGTAATACACTTCCCAAAGTGTGATGAGAAAACACGCACATACACACAAATATATTTGTTCTAATGTAATAGAATTAAAAATGCCTGGCATTTTCATGTTTTATTGAAATAAATGAAATCAAAATGCTTTAAAATTTTTGAATAGAAGCTAAGGATTTTATTCAACTTTAATCATTCATTATATAAAGTTGCTTTTAAAACTATCAATCTGATCATTATTCAATGCTAAAACATTTTACAGAATTCAACAAATGTGTTTTATATTTGATGTAAATCATTAGAATAATTTCAGACAAATGTTAATTTTCAATGTTTTGCTTACATATTTTTTTTTTACTTGCTAACTTTTAAAATATTTCTTCACAAATTACTGAAATAGTTATCTCTTACCATTCATTCAAACTAGCATAAATACAAACAAGCAATTATTAACACATATACAAGACTGCTGAAAGTTTTTCAAGCCAAACTCTGCCAGGATCTGACTAAATGACAAAACATTAGATTTTTTTTGACTTGCTTAAGTAAACAACTTTTCATTGTTACCCCTCGACTGACACCAAATCGGTCGAGTTTCGATCCCAACCAGAAGCAAGTGGATGTGTCTAGCCACACTGATGAGCTGTGATACAGTGAAACAGGCTTGTATGTGGATGACTAATATATATATAAAAGCAGATTTCATTCAAAATGACAGACAAGGTATTACGGTTAAGCTTTTTATATAATTTTTTATGCGACCTTATATTTTTTTTTTTTTTTGAGGACATAAATTCTATAAAAGTTGTCCAAATGTTGTGTTCATCCGAGTGATTTGGCTATATTTTTAGCCATTATCGAGGATGAATGTGATTTTACATGTAACAGAATGTATGTGGTGTTATGTATGATGTAGAATAGTGGGATGTGTTATGCACTCAACACGGTAAGCATGTTGTTAGCGTGTTCATAGTTGATATTGAGGGTTGGGGGGGGGGGTTATCAATAATGCCTCCATTATTTGTAGCCTTTTTCTTTGCATGCAGATGGTATTTGTGTTGTTAACAAGTATGCGACGGATAGGGTTTGGTAGGTCTTTGTGTGTTTAAATTGCGCTCTGTTCTGATAGATGTGCGTTGTGGTGCAGTGGATATCAGCTCGGAACGAGAAATCGGAGAGCTGAGTTCGAATTCCAGTTGAATTCCTTGCATACACTTACGCGCAAATACCTTTGGGAAAGGTATTAATCCATCTCTTCCCTCCATTTATGGGTTAAATAACAGGACAGATTGGGTTCTATAGCCTTGGCTGGCAACCAGTCTACTGCAGAAAGCAATGGCAACCTACTGCAGGATAATCATCTACCCAGTCAGTCATGTCTCTTTCGAGACATGATCACCCAAGCGTGCATCACATATGGCACTTAACTGACTGACTGATAGATACAGCAAGAATCTTTGAGTCAGTTTCGTAGTTTTATAGCCAATATATTTACAAGATCAGCTGGATCAAGAACACAGTTCTTCAAAGGACATGTAAATTCATAAATAATATTAGTTCACCATTTTAAATTTTGTAAAATAGATAATATAATTTTTTTTCAAGTCAACAAAGTTATGTATTTTCAGATCATGTTTCAAAGTGAAGATTTGTTCCATTTATAATTGCTATATATTTGGTTTTTGTAAAAAATATTAATGTTATTGTTTTTATCTGTGTGTTTATTGTCATTATTGGTCAAGTTTTATATATATATATATATATATATATATATATATAAATGGATCGTCAGGGAAAGCTTTCCCTGACGATCCGTTTAGGTGAAACCTAGGTAGGTTTGTCTGGCTCATTAGGTGCTATCCATTTATTTCGCTCTACCTCTGTATTGAGTGCTTTTTGTTAGATGATTACTCGTATCGGGTTTTTTCTTTGGGCTTCGTGCTGATCTCGGTCCGAGCACTTTTGACTGACGTTCATGTACTAAGCTCTTTCTTTTTTTAATACCATTTTTTTCCTTCCGTTGAAAGTTTTCGAGAAAGGTTTTCGACATGAGTATAATTATAATCTTGTTTATATATATATATAAAAATTCAGAAGTGGACATTGAGGTCAACAGCAAGTGGTGACTGCTTCATGCTTCAACACAAACTACTTATATATGATGTTAGTGGTGAATTATGCATAATAAGGACTATTGTATTATCCTGATAGTTGGGAAGTAACTGTAGACTATTGAGTAGAAATAATTGATTGCATTTATTTGTGACTATTTTTATAATGTTTTATTCATTGTTGATTATTTAATTATTTGTTATTCACTTTTGTTAATACAGGATGAAAATAAAAACAAAACAAACTGACAATGATTTGTCAAATTTCAAAGTGTGTCCCATTTCAGTATTTCTTATTGTTCTTAGAAACACATTAGGTCCAAAAAAAAGGGAAGAAGAATTTTCAAAATTATTGACAAAATAAGAGAAAATTATTTTTTCAGAAACTAAATCCATAAAAAAAGGAGAAAATTTTGCAATCAATATCAGTTACAGTGAATGAGAAACCAAAGAGCCATGTTCAAATTCCAGTTGAATTCATTGCATTCACTTATGTGCAAATGCCCTTCAGAAAGTCTGTTGCTTCTTCCTCTATGGGTTAAATAACAGGACATATTGGGTTTTATAGCCTTGGTTGGCAACCAGTCTACCACAGAAAGTAATGGCAACCTACTGCGGGAAAACCTTCTGCCCAGTCAGGCATATATCTTTCGAGACATGATTGTCCAAGTGTGTATCACGTATGGCACTTAACTGATCTGTAAACAAAATGTTATCTAATGTTTTTTTGTGCTTGACAGGGACTTTTTATTCCACTAACCCTATTCAAGGATAATTTGTGTTTAAATCATTCTGCTCATTTTTTCTTTTCTTTTTAAAAAGAAATCATTTCACACCAAGCAAGGTGATAATGCCACTAAGACACAGAAGGTTAATAAGAGAATGAGAAGACTTTAATGAAGAGGAAGGACAATAAAATAACAGGTTTCAGGAAGACAGAAGATGCCAATTGACAATGCATTTAAATTTTTGAAGAATGTAAATGGTAAGAAAGCAAGAAACAGGCGAGAACTGCAATAAAAAAAAGAAACTATTAGAATAGAACTTATGCTTACATTTAGCTTTTTCAACAGTCAAATAATGAGACCTAACAGCCAATCTATGCAGTCAAGGTACTAAGGAGGAGAGAACATGAGAAAATTATTACAAAAATATTTATAGAAAAGACAGAAGGAAACCAGATTACGACTGTGAGGAAAAGTGACTGAAGTTGAGATGCCAGGTCTGGACTTATAACATTACTAGCTCTTTGGATTTTATAGAAAATCTTGAGATATATAGAATGAAACCAGATATGGCAGCAACATTCAATACAGATGAATAAATAAATGGATTATGGCAAGAAAAATTGTCTGGCACAAGAAAGTGAACTTCACTAGCAGCAGACTTAGCAATTGATTTAATATAATGGGTAAACTTTGGACAACGTGAACCCAAGATTACACAATGAATTGCTCTTCTGGAGGCAAAAATAATTCTCTATGATGGTTAAAAAATAGCAAACAGAATACAGTGAGAAACTGGAAGACATAATTAGCAGTGGTAGTTATAGTAAGGTAAAGTAAGATCCCATGTTGAAAACAGAATAACAGCTGTCGCAGGATCATTTTTAGTCCAAGACATACAGGCAGTTGTCTTAATGCTACAGCAAGCTACCTCACATGTATGGTCTACCTAAGATTCACAAAGATAGTATTCCTTTCAGGCTGATTGCTAGCAGCCAAGGCTCAGTGTGCCATCCTCCAAGTTGCTTCCTTGTGGATATAATTGACCCACTGATAGGAAAATCACCATCATATATCTGAAACGTCACTCATTTTGTGGAACTTATCAAAGATGCTCCCATCCAATACAACCATGAAAGGGTGAGTGTTCGCCAAGAAACTCACGGTGAAGGCACTATCAATATTCAGGGACAGACTGGCCTCAAACTCATCCCTAAGAGAATGTACTAGTATACCACTAGATAACCTAATGGAGATGCTTACTTTCAGTACACAAACAACACATTTTGTAATTGGAGCAGACATATCGAGGATGAAGGGTTAGCAATGGGCTCACTATTATCACCAACAATGGCTAATATATACATGGAATATTTTGAAGAGATGGCATTAGAATCCACAGCTCTAAAGCCAACTCTATGGCTGAGATACGTTGATAACACCTTTATACTCTGGCCACACCAGGAAGAGGACCAGATGCTTTGATAATCGATACAGTTCACTATGGAAAAAGAAAACGTCAACAAACTAGCATCCCTCGAACAGCGAAGAGGTTCAAGACATCCATATACACCAAGCCAACATTCTCCGGACAACAGCTAAACTTCAACTCCCACCACCCATACAATGTAAAGAAAGGGATCGTCCTCTGCCTGCAACACTGAGCAAAAGTCACAAGCGGTGACCCAGAGATATGAACAGGAAATGATCAGAATAAACAGTATCTTACAACATAACAACTCCCCAGGATACATGACAACAGCTCCAACAAATGTGGAAGGGAGGGTGCATAAGGATAACAGCTCTCAGAAAACAGCTTTCGGTCTGCATACGTGAAGAGGTTATTAGAGAAAATATAAAGGATTTGTGGTCCATATAACTATCAGGACGACCTTCAAAAGTGGGTTTACATTTCGCAGATACCACTCTTGAGTTAGTCATGTCCTCCTCTATTAAAGATCTAACGACTGTGCATTGACCATTCCATGTAGCTGTGAAAAAAAAATATAAAGGAGAAACAGGCCATCCCCTTAAGATAAGGCTGCAAGAACATGAGGGGAGATAGAAAAATCAGGCGTAGCTGACCACACAGAGAGAGAATCATCACCCCCTAAAGGATAAAGTTGAAATAACTGATAGAGAACACCATTGGAAACTATGTAAACTTAAGGAATCAGCGCATATGCTAGCCCACAAAAATCTCCTAAGCTGACCAAGCATAGAAATTAGTACAATATGAAAACCAATAATACAGAGTGCTTGAGAAAATCATGAGCATCAAAGATTGCAATATGAGCTCTGGTAAAAAAAAAAAAAGAAAAAAAAAAGAGGTTTATAAATCCCAGAAATTTACACGTTGATGTCCTCAAGGACATCCAGCCCAGTGGATATAGGCATTTGTTAGGTCCAGTGATTTAACCCAAAGTGTTATGAGTTCAATAATAATGAGAGATAACTACATGGCTACCAGCAGTAGCATTGACCATGGAATGAGAATGATATACTCCAGTGATCAAAATAAAGATCTCTGTTTGAAATTCCCAGCACCTGAAGAAGCCGAGCGTACAATGGCCGAAACGTCATAAATGTGGCAATAAAGAAAAGAACAATAGTCTGAACAAATGTAAATAATGTAAAAGATAGCAGTTTTCAGAAATATTAACAGTTCTTGTTCTGAATTTTCCATTTGCTCTTGTCGGGGAGGGGGACAAATTTGGTAACAATTACTGAAAATGAATGAATACCAGAATATGCATACTTTTAAGATTAAGTCCACGGGTGCTGATTAGATTAAAGGAGGGTAAGGTAAATAATTACACATATATACAAGAAGTACCAGCTAAGTTGGTAAGCGTCATACAAGACTTCCACTTACCTTTGTGAGTTTTTTGATGTGTTTTTAAATTACCCGCAGTACTGTAAGTACGTGTACAACCTGTAAAGCTGCATTTGAACCTGCAAAGGAGATGGAAGACAAAAAGAAACAATCAATAAATCGAGAGAGAGAGAGAGAGAGAGAGAGAGAGAGAG
This sequence comes from Ascarosepion bandense, assembly GCA_037127315.1. Taxonomy (NCBI): domain Eukaryota; kingdom Metazoa; phylum Mollusca; class Cephalopoda; order Sepiida; family Sepiidae; genus Ascarosepion; species Ascarosepion bandense. The sequence goes on along the minus strand of JBBBDQ010001621.1, from coordinate 1,793,089 downwards.
AGAGAGAGAGAGAGAGAAGCAAATATAAAGAGACAATATAGATAAAAAGAATCAAGTAACAAATGGCAGAATCAAAAAGGATTTGACCATTTTATTTTTTCATCCTTTCCTTGACTTCCATAAGTGACATTTGCACATTTCTGTATTTTGTAGTCTAACAAACTCATGTTTTACAGAGTTGGAATATTGTTACATGTAGAGAAAAAACGAATTTCAAGATCAGCCTAATTCGGCCAGACAAGACCTCTTCTGTAAAGTGAGTGAATCCTCAGATCTTCGCAGTTATAACCCTGACAATTGAATTTTTCAGCATTTAATTTTACTTGAGTATTTGTTGAAATATTTTAATAAACAGATTTTTAAGCATTGAATATGTTTTCAATTAAGAGCTTACCAACAGACATAAGAAAAATGGTAAAGCTGAATGGAAAACAGGAGACGACAAAGTGAAGGATAGAAAAAACTGAAGATTATATTTCAACATTTATGTAATTATGATTTTTACAAAAAAACTTTTTTAAAGTCACAGATACAAGAATAAGAACACCTTCAAACAACACTGTGTCAAACACTCATTCTTCTCAACGCTAGTAACTGAATGCTTATTATATACCCAGATATATTGTTTTTATAGATCACGTGATCCCAGCAGCACGATACCTCTAGTTACTCCAAGACAAGGCTGATTGTGTTTGTTATCTGGCAATCAGTGTTTAAAACCAACTGTCAGCAGCAACACTTTATTTCTATATGACAGACTAGCAGTATAACCCGGCATTGCTCGGGTGTAATGAAAGCTTTAAAACTAATCCATGATCCTGGAGCTCAGACTCTTTGGATGTTGGCACGAAAGACTAAACAGCAATAGTTGTTTCCAGTTAACGTGAAACTGTAGACTGAAAGAAAAATGAACGGATATAAGTCAAATTTTGATTTGCTGGTATTGATATCAAATAAGTTTTTTTCATCGTAAACTGAAGTTTGAAGGCTAAATAAATCCTCTGAGTAAATGGTATCATGGCTGAGACTAAGAACTATTATACCTACTTAGAGCCAAACCCGAAGCAAAAACTAAAATAAAAGGGCTGAAAAAATACAGACATACAGGCAGATAAACAGACACACACACAAACATCTTGCCTTTTACATATATATATATAAAATCGGTTTTCTGCACTATTGTAAGAACTGCAACCTTGAAACTTCTGAATATTGTTTCTTATGTCTTTGTCTATGAGTGTATCAAATTTGATTAAAATCGGACCACTCCTTCTATAACACAATTTTTTTGATTATCGATTTTCAATATTTATCGGGCATACCTTGACACAAAACCTAGCTAAGAACACTCGCAGACGCTTATAGTAAAACTGTGTAAATTTTCAAGAAAATCAGTTCAGCCGTTTTGGAGTCTATAGATAACAGAGACACACACAAAGTTCCATTTATATATAAGTTTAGATTAGATTAGATATAAAAATACAATCTGCAAAATTACTCTATGATTTTTGAGAATCTATTTCTTTTCAATAGCTATCTAAAAATCATTATTTGCCACATTATTTAAACTAAGAGCTCATTTTTGTGGTTTTAATTAAACCATGTTTAGACATGGAATGGAGGTAAACAAATTCACATTATCCATACACCTGAAAAAAGAAAAAAAAAAAAAAAAAGACAAGTGTGGGAGTTTAACTCTTTTTCAGGCATATAAATAATTTAAATGTTTCTCTAATTGTTACTTGTCAAGTAACAGAAATCTGTTTAGTTTTAGAGAGAAGAGAAAAATGTATCAATGTGCATTAATTATATTCTTTGGAGGAAGTCATTCAGGTCATGATGACTCTTTTTACAATATACCCTCCCACCCCACATACATTAATAGTTTTTCTCCCTTCGGGTTAGGTCCTAGGCATGACAGTAAACTGCATCCAGCTGCAAGGCCTCTGACTGGGAGGTTGTGAGGAGCATGGAACCACCTCTTAATTGCTGTTGTTCCCAGGTCCACCCTGACCTGGAGTGGTAGCACCTGTTAGAGTCTCAGTTATCGGCAAATAGTTAACCCCACATCAAACTGGGGTCAAAACACTATGAAAGTATGAAAAAAAATAGACTTTTATAGAAATAAAATATACATTTTTGAAAAAAATATTACCAATACATTTTTTAAGGAAAAAAATATTACCAACAATACATTTTTGAATACATCTTCAGTTTTCTAAAAAAAAAATAAAATAAAAAAATAAAAATAAAAATAAATTTTTCATCAAAACCTAACTAAATCAACCTTCTCACTATAACCGAACATTAAAAAAATACCTTAAAACCTAACCTTTTTGGCATTAAATAACCCACAGTGGTTGATATGCTGTTAAACAAAACCCAAACCCTTATATGTTAATGCCTTAATTTTTCTGTACTATAATACAACAAAAAGAAAAATTAAGATTACTAATTAACCCTCCCACCCCTTAAGAGAAGCTGAAATGATGATTAATAAAAGTGACGTGATCAATATGATTCATCAAACTATACTTCACTGAAGAAGTTCGCACAATGTCAAAAGCTAATTTGAAATAAAAGCAAAAGACCACCAAATTCATTTATATTCCCAGTTGTGATAAGTTGTAAAAATTATCACTGAAGTGGTGAATTTTGTTGAATAGAACTTCACTGTATTTTATAGAACTGCTTTTGAAATATTTACTAGTCTGACACAAGGCCAAATAAGAGTTTTATAAAATAAAAATATAGTTACAGTATAGTCATTGTGCAGTGGAAAGATAAAGAACAGTGCAGGTTTGTCAAAGACACTGCAACAAGGAACGCCATATTTATGATTAGGGTGCTCTCTGAAAGGGCAATACAAATGATGAAGGACTTGTACCTATGTTTTATCGATTATGCAAAGGTGTTCAAAAAAATATGCCACAAGAAACTGATGGAGATGCTCAGCAGCCTTGACATATTTGGGAAAGATAAGAGTAATCAAGAATCTCTACTGGCAGCAAACCACCTGCACAAGGACAGGTAACGAAACCACCTGCACAAGGACAGGTAACGAACTCAGCAGATAGAAAGGGACGTAAGACAACTTGTACAGTGAGAATATTTTGAGGACCCTAGATGTTATGCCAGGATTCATCATCAGAGGCCATAATTTGAACAACATAAGGTACACAGATGATACAGTGCTGATAGCAGACACGGAAAGGAAACTACAAGACCTCCTACAGAAGATAGCTGAAGAGAATGACAAGAAAGGACTACAAATAAACTGCAAGAAAACCGAATGCATGGTCATCAGCAGAAAGAGCAGTGCAAAATGCCAAATACTAAAATCAAGCAGGTACTAAAATTCAAATATTCTGGGAAGTGTTCTAACAGAAGACAGAACGTGTGACACAGATCCGAAGGTGAATTGGCATTGGCATGTTCCAAAGCTGAGTAGAGTATTAAGAGACAGGAAAATTTTACTAGAAACAAAGAAGAGAGTACTGGATTGCTATGTGATGTCAGTTCTTCAATATGGAAGTGAATGCTGGACAATATCATCAAAGATGAAGGAAAAACTTAAAGCAACTGAAATGTGGTTTTACAGAAGGATGCTGCAGATATCATGGACCAAGCATGTGAGCAATGATAAGATGTTGGAAAGAATGAAAACGAAAAGGAAATTAATATTGAGCATCAGGAAAAGACAGCTGAAGTTCCTGGGACATGTAATGAGGAAGGAGGGCTTGGAGATCCTGATACTAACAGGCCAGATAGAGGGGAAAAAAGAGATGGGGAAAGCAGCGGATAACCATATTTGAAGGGCCTGAGAAGGTGGATTACAGAATGGGGGTTGCGTGGTGTAACAGGAGAAAGTGTGCTATGAGCCACCAAGGATAGGGAGATGTGGAAAGCCATGATCACCTATGTCCTGAAAGAACAGAGCACATAGAAAAAGAAGTCCTTCTTGCCCTTGCTTTGCTGTCTAGTCATGCAAACTCATTAGGTGAATCAACTTCAGTTTTCTACTACTCTTCCTTCCTTCAATACACTGTGATTTATCATTTCTGATCTTCCTTTCCTCAATGTATCCAAGAAATTTGGACTATCTTTCCAATTTGAAATAGGAGTGAATTTCTCGATTTATTTAATATTTTAATAACTTGAACATAACTGAAATTTCTTAGAACATGACTTAGTACGTAATGCACAAAATTGTAGAAGCATTTACTAAGTATAATATCAAAATAAATATGCAAATTTCTTTTGTCTGTACAAAGAGATGCCTCCATCTTGTGAAAGAATAAAACACTCCTATAAAATAAGTTATTCTCGACCTCTTGCCACCCTTGTTCCTTTTGATGCCAGATTCTCGACCTCTTGCCACCCTCGTTCCTTTTGATGCCAGATTCTCGACCTCTTGCCACCCTTGTTCCTTTTGATGCCAGATTCTCAACCTCTTGCCACCCTTGTTCCTTTTGATGCCAGATTCTCGACCTCTTGCCACCCTCGTTCCTTTTGATGCCAGATTCTCAACCTCTTGCCACCCTTGTTCCTTTTGATGCCAGATTCTCAACCTCTTGCCACCCTTGTTCCTTTTGATGCCAGATTCCTTCAGTCTCTTTCATATTTGTTTCTGCCACTTCATTTTCGTTCAATAAGTTCCACTTGATTGTTTTCAGACAGATAAAAATTTAAAAAATAAAATTTAAAAAATCTGAAAATTCTCAGTTCAGTTCTGCTTTCAATGACAAATATTGTAATTTTTAAGAGTTTGATCTGTGATTTCTGTTCAATTGTGTTAATTTGGTCATTTTTTTAAAATGCTTCTCATGTAAACTGGTGTGAAAAATGCTGAATTTTTATGTAAAAACTTTTGTCAAATTATTTTAGTGACATTATCCAAGCAATAAAAAGTATGTTCTGTCCTGAATTCCTGGAAAAAGAATTCCCCAGCCAACTGAATGTTTTCCTCTATTAAAAAAAAACTGAGACGCTTGGAGTGAAGTCCAGCAGGGAAAACAGGTTAACCCAACAAAACATTAGTTTTTATTACCTGGAGAATGAAAGTTCAATCCCTATGTGGGATAACAAATATTGTCTATAGAACAGATCTTAGCTTTCATAACTTGATTACGTTTTAACAATATAATGTGTCTTTAAGCTGAAGTGAAATATCACTGAACCTAAAGGAAGACAAAACAAACAGCCTGTGCAACATTTGTGGGTATTTTTTTTTTTTGATAATTCTAACTGCTCTTTATAATTTCTATGAAACTATTGTATCAGATACACTTTAGGCTGTTTCCTTTTGAAAACCATCAGACTTTAAAAAAGAAGCTTAATGCGACACTTATCACTACACAAAATTTACAACAACATTGGTTATACTTACTATGAGATTAAATTTTATTAACTATTTTGATAACTAATATAAATGATTCATGGAGAACTGGACTGATGTTTGGCCAACTAAATGACATAATTCTATGATATAACATACTATAAGAATAAAAAGGTTCAAACAACAAAGATGAGGATAATAGTCCAAATATAAATATATAATAATATAATAACTCGTCATCTCCACCCACCAAAAAAAATATTGAAATTTTTTTTCAAATATTGTTGTTTTACCTGATTGTAATTTCAATTTTCAAGACTTTAAAAAATTTCCTTCCCTTTCTTTATGCCTTTTGTAGTCATCATCTACAAAACAGACATGCCACCATGTAAACAGTTCTGATCTCACTTAACTGCTGATTCCGCAATTTGAATTTATATTTTCACTATAAGTACATTTCTTTCTGTTTTTAGTGATTTGTGCAGTTTCATAAAATGAAACCATTCCATTTTTAGTCATTTATTATGAACAAATATTTGTTCAGTGATATAGCAGAATCTTAACGACATTTATGAAAGTGATATTTTATCCCCAGTTATTTTATCTTAGGAAGAATTATCAGCAAAAGATCTATTGGTCAGATGCTAAAAAAAGAGCAAGTCTGTGTGTGTGTGTGTGTGTGTGTGTGTGAGAGAGAGAGAGTGATACAGTTGGCATTGTCAGGCTACAGTTTTCTTTCTGAAGCAAGAAAAACAGGATAGCTAATATTGTAAAGCAGAAATTATATACAGAACAGTTGTAGACAAGATTTTAGATAGGAGCAATCGATACAAAATAAGGAAGATCATGATTTCTGAGCTTAGAAAATGGCTACTACTTATTTCTTCATTTTGCTGACCTAAAAAGCCAAAAAATATCCATTTATAAGTGACAGACTATTGCCTGTTGCCTCCCTCCTCTGCCTCAACTTTCACCCCCTGAAGAAGAGGTGGGTAGTGATATCCCAATTTACCATTGAAAAAGCTCCACACTAAACTGATGACTTATCTCATCCATAGCACTGAACTTACAACTTTTTTTTATAAAAGTTATCTAGCCCAAGGCAACCAACAGGTGATGTCAGTGATGTAATTTGAAGACTATTATATCCTCACTAGTGATACATTAGTGCAAGAATATATGTTCTCTTGATGGACAAGAGTTAATTAGATAAACATCTTAAGTCTGTTACTGTAAAGAAGGAACAATAATTAAACAGCAGTGAAACCATTCTTTTAACTTTTTTATCATGTTCAACATCAGCACCAAGAACACATAGCACAGTGGGTATGAAGGCTTTTATACTTCTATTGGAATGTTCCCAATGATTTTCTGTCAAGATAAGCCAAATGACTTTAGTGTAATTGGATATGGAAGCCCTGAGTACAGGTGGGGCAACCAAGCTGGACACCAAACACTGAGTATGGGGAGGTGAGAGCATCCAGACAGACAAGTGACGTGCCGGGTATGGGGGAGCATCCGGTCAGACAAGGGGAGCGTCCAGTCAGATAGGGACGTGCTGGGGACAGGGGAGCAACCGGTCAGATAGGGACACGCCAATGACAGGGGAGCATCCGGTCAGATAGGGACACGCCGGGGACAGGGGAGGGGAAACATCCTGTCAGATATGGAGACACTGAGTGGAGAGGAGGAGGGAAAATCCAGTCAGATATGGACGCGCTGAGTGCAAGGGGGGGGGAAGCATCCAGTCAGATACGGACGCACCGATTGCAAGTGAGTAGGGGAACATCCAGACAGATACGGACGCACCGATTGCAAGTGAGTAGGGGAACATCCAGACAGATACGGACGCACCGATTGCAAGTGAGTAGGGGAACATCCAGACAGATACGGACGCACCGATTGCAAGTGAGTAGGGGAACATCCAGACAGATACGGACGCACCGATTGCAAGTGAGTAGGGGAACATCCAGACAGATACGGACGCACCGATTGCAAGTGAGTAGGGGAACATCCAGACAGATACGGACGCACCGATTGCAAGTGAGTAGGGGAACATCCAGACAGATACGGACGCACCGATTGCAAGTGAGTAGGGGAACAGCCAGACAGATACGGACGCACCGATTGCAAGTGAGTAGGGGAACAGCCAGACAGATACGGACGCACCGATTGCAAGTGAGTAGGGGAACAGCCAGACAGATACGGACGCACCGATTGCAAGTGAGTAGGGGAACAGCCAGACAGATACGGACGCACCGATTGCAAGTGAGTAGGGGAACAGCCAGACAGATACGGACGCACCGATTGCAAGTGAGTAGGGGAACAGCCAGACAGATACGGACGCACCGATTGCAAGTGAGTAGGGGAACATCCAGACAGATACGGACGCACCGATTGCAAGTGAGTAGGGGAACATCCAGTCAGATAGGGACGCACCGATTGCAAGTGAGTAGGGGAACATCCAGTCAGATACGGACGCACCGATTGCAAGTGAGTAGGGGAACATCCAGACAGATACGGACGCACCGATTGCAAGTGAGTAGGGGAACATCCAGACAGATACGGACGCACCGATTGCAAGTGAGTAGGGGAACATCCAGACAGATACGGACGCACCGATTGCAAGTGAGTAGGGGAACATCCAGACAGATACGGACGCACCGATTGCAAGTGAGTAGGGGAACATCCAGTCAGATACGGACGCACCGATTGCAAGTGAGTAGGGGAACATCCAGACAGATACGGACGCACCGATTGCAAGTGAGTAGGGGAACATCCAGACAGATACGGACGCACCGATTGCAAGTGAGTAGGGGAACATCCAGACAGATACGGACGCACCGATTGCAAGTGAGTAGGGGAACATCCAGACAGATACGGACGCACCGATTGCAAGTGAGTAGGGGAACATCCAGACAGATACGGACGCACCGATTGCAAGTGAGTAGGGGAACATCCAGACAGATACGGACGCACCGATTGCAAGTGAGTAGGGGAACATCCAGACAGATACGGACGCACCGATTGCAAGTGAGTAGGGGAACATCCAGTCAGATACGGACGCACCGATTGCAAGTGAGTAGGGGAACATCCAGACAGATACGGACGCACCGATTGCAAGTGAGTAGGGGAACATCCAGACAGATACGGACGCACCGATTGCAAGTGAGTAGGGGAACATCCAGTCAGATACGGACGCACCGATTGCAAGTGAGTAGGAGAACATCCAGTCCGATAGGGATGTGCCAAGTACAGGCAGTGGAAAGGAGCATCCAGTCAGATACGGATGCGCCGAGTACAAGGGGTGGAAAGGAGCATCCAATTGAATATGGATGTTCTAAGTAGAGGGTAAAGAGGGTAGAAAAAAGTAGCATGGATGTCCAGAGTACAGTGAGGCATCGACTTGGATATTGGACCTCGTAATGTGGTTGTATATATTCTTATCATTAGTAGAGTCAGAAATTGGTGGGAGAAATCATATAATTTTAAAATCAACACTACAATAACTTCATAAATATATTGTTTAAATACTAATACCCTTTGGAATAGGATGGATTGATTTTAACAAAACTTTTATATAAGTATCTAAGTTCAGCTGTGTTCTGTTATAAGCACATCAGTTTGTAAGTTTTTCTTTCATCTTGGTAATGAAGGATGATCTGTACAATCTCTCTGAGGATACATTTCTGTTTGGTTTCTTGATATTTACAATCCCACTGCTCATTTTTGACACCCTTTTTCTATCTCTCTTTCTATCCCTATCTTTCTCTCTTCCTTTTTATTATGCCTTGTTGACTCTTTATTCTCTCCATCTTGCCTCTCACTCTTTCTCTCTTATTAACGTTTAACATCCTACAATTCCTAATACTGCTGCTCCAGTCCTGCAGGGATTTTGAATAGAAATTCAAAGAAGTTTCACTTCTAAAACATTATCCACTATCCAACAAGTATTCACATCCACTGTTTGGTTTTTCATAAATATCGAACAAGCATTTTAACATCAACAGATGAAATTCAATGAAATACTACTTTGCTTTCACTTTTATGCCTGATGCCATTTTATTAAATTGCTGCTGCTATTTGTAAAGAGGGAAAAAATTTAAACTATTACTCAAACATCAGCCCAACATTAGAAGAGAGATTACTTTCAGAGTGAGCCTTGTGTACAGTCAATGCATGCACAGATGTATAGACATTATTAAACAAAGTGAAACCTGATTTTACTATTTCAAGATATTAAGTAACAATTTATATATGAAAAATCTTACCGTTTTACTTCTTTTGCCTGTGTCTGAGGGTCCTGCCTTTCTATGGTCAGTGTGGCATGGGAAGGGTTTGAGGGCATTGGGCTATCCCCAGGGTGAATTTGCATAAGTATCTGATGCTCAGATATAGTGTTGTGAATGTACCTAAAGAAAGAGAAATTATCAGTGAGGACAAAAATTATAACTGAACTCCATTTCTCAAGACAAAAATCATATTAAACAAAAACACATACAAAAAAAAAAAAAAAAAAAAAAAAAACAATTCTTTTTCTCCTAAAAAATGACTTAGTAAACATGCTGGCTGGGGGTGATCTTCAGAAAATAAGAGCAGCTGTTAAAACTATATATATATATATATATATATATAAAAACTCCAGATGCAGGTCATCAACTGCTGATGATGCACAGAAATATTTTAAAGTTTCTTTTTAACATTCACTGTTTGTATAATAATTTTATAATATATAATGTCTTAGTCAAATAGAGTAATCTGAAAGATGTATAAAGTTTTTGCATTAGAACAATTTATAAATAATTTTAGTACTTTCCAATATCAGATGCGAGAGGAACAATTCAAGTATATTAATTTGGTTGCATCCAGGTTATTTATATCCATCCCCACAGTTGCCTTTTCATTATCAATACAAATGCAGTTCATTTAGCAAAGTGAATATGATTGCAATGATAATTTCAATTTGAATTTTACACTCAAAGAATTACTATTCTTCAAAACTAGAGTGCTCTTTTCAAGAACACCAAATATATGAATGCTCTTCTCAATCAGGACTCAAAATGTTATCTTAAAACTTCACAAAAAAGATAAACTGTTAAAGTATTGGATTTGTTATGAGGATGCATTTATATATAAAAAATAATATTAATAATGTCTAAAAAAGGTTGAAAGTTATAGTAAGGGATACTATTGAGTCCTACTCGTTATTACAAAAACGTTTTAATTCATGAAGCAGTTGTTAGGAAGAGAAATTAGAAATAGAATGTTTGGAAGATGCTAGAATGTTCGAGAAAATTTCAGTAGATTCGAGAGATTTCGAGAAATATGCAAATTAGGTGTTAGTCCCTATAAAAATAGGTTTTGGGAAGAGAGTAGTCAGTTGTTAAAAGGATTTGCTGACATTATCAACTCCGGCCTGATTCAGGATTTGTATATTCAGCCAAAAGAATCTACTAAAAGTTGCCGACCAACTAAAACTTGAAAGAGAACCTCATGGAACTAAAAGGGTAAATAGAAATTTTTGACTCTTTCATTGACCAAACTTAAAATTATTCTTTATATACACATTTGAGGATTTCCAAAAATATAGCACTTAAACTACTTTGCTAGCTTAACTGGGTAAAGATACTAGACTCACCTTCCTTCCCCTTCGTAACACTTACCCGTCACTCTGCCAGTAGTAAACTATGTTTTCTATTTGAATGCAAAAATTGTATATTTGTAAATATTTTTATTTTGTGTTATCGTAAATTAAATATTTGTTGGTGATTAAGCTCTGTGTTTTGGTCAATCATTTTTTTCTTTTGTTACAATTTAACATATAACAGATTGATGTTTTAAAAACAATAAAATCTAAGAACCATTAGCTACAGCTTGTCTACTAAGAGTTAAGCAATGTCCTTCCAGGTCAATAATGGAAGGAGTGATCATTTGAGAAATTGGTCTAATTTGAACAAGCATTAAAACTTGTCTGAGGGCATTAGCAAATCTCTGCTGCCAAATAACATCCAAAATGATACAATGCTTGATTATACAAGATTTCGTTATTAATATTTGAACAATATTCCTATTGAAAACTGATTTATTCAAAAAAGAGGGTTTTATCTAGTCTTTCAAAAATGTTACTTATTCAGCCATCTGTAAATATCTATACTCTCAAGCATTCAACCTCAGTTAATGTCCAAATATTGGTAAACTTTATTGTTGTGAATGATCAAAAATCTCTCTACTAAAACTAAATATAGGTTGTTAATCAAGAAAATCTTGGGAAAAATAGGTGTTTCAAAAGAATGTCAATACCAAGAAAAAAGTTTAAACAAATATTTCACTTAAGAATTTAGATTTTGTATAAAAACAAACTTTCTATCCATTAGTACCAGAAAAAACAAAAACAACAACAAAAAACAAAAAAAAAACAAAAACAAAGTAATAAATTGTTTTATCGATACAAGACAATTTTAATATCATGGGGCTAAAAATAATTTGGGAGGTAACCATAATTTAAGATATAAATGAACTGTGGGCTAAATGTCAAATTTAAAAAAAAACATTGTGGTCTACCACCAATGGACACGAGTGAGGGTGAAACATAAGCTCTTCCAGACAACCTCCCTCCCTGAAGCAAACAGCAGAGGAAGAAAAAGGCAATGAAGACTCATCAGCCAGACATTCTTCTGTAACCACTATGGAATGACTCCTCCCCCACCGTTAGCAATTTGCAAAAAACCAATGTAGTTTATAAATTCAAATGTCCCTTTCGAAAATGTATCTCTCACAAACTAAATAATATCTACATTGGCCATACTACTAACTCGTTCTCACGGCGTCTTACATTGCACTTAAATGACAATTCAAACATATTCCGACATTTAAAACAATACGGTTATGAACACACACTTCTCAGAAAAACGCTTGTTGAAAACACATGTATACTTAGACAAGAAAATAAATGAAAACTCAAAATCCTGGAAGCAATCTACATCAAACAACTTAAACCTGGCTTGAATACGATAAATTTTGATATCTCAACTAACATACTCAAATGCCTGTAATTGGATCAAGAACCACACCACCATCATTTTGTCACTGTCTGTGGCCATCCACCACGGTAAAAATGGACTTGTCTCTTTGATTTCATTCTCTTTATTTAATTCCACTTTGTTAATAGCTAAAATGTTCTATGTTTTACTTTGATAATGGCTTATGTAAGCCGAAAGGTTAGACATGATAAAAAAAAAAATCAACAATTACTGTGATTTCTTGTTGTCTTTCAACGATAGCACCATCAAGCTTATCAGACGATACGAACGAATCCTACACAAAATAGACAAAACTTGTCTATATTATTCAACAAAACCTATATATATATATATATATATATATATATATATAAAATTTGTCACTTGAACTGAGCAGGTTCATGCCAGCTTTGAAGTTTCGTGAGGACACTTATGATGTCTATTCATCAGGTCCAGGTTTTCCTCCCCAGTTGTTTCTCATCTATGTGAAGTTTGGATTATTTTCTGGGAGTTGTCTTATTTGCAATTGGTTGGTTTTATTTTTATTTAATGTGCAGGGGCTTATCTTTTTATTACTTTTTAATGTACACATGAGTGGGTGTCCACTTAATTACTTTTTTAGTTGGTTCATTCTTATCATTTAGGTTGACCTCTTTCTATTATTTTGGCCTTTTTTTTCATTTGACCTTTTTCTTACAGTATTGGTGTATTATGCTTGTGTTTTTGTGTGTATTTGTGTTTGTGGGCTTTCTGTGTACGCCCCCCCCCATTTAGTGGTTGTTATATATTTTTTTGTTATAATTGAGTGTCTGTATATATTTATATTTTTATATGCATGGTAGTTTTGCTTTTTGTTTTTATTTGATGTAATTTGAATAGTAAATATTTGTTCACATGTCTACATTTTCTCATTATTTCATTTCTTTTGTCGAATATTTTATTTTGGTTTTTAAAGCTGATTATTGCTAGTTTCTATTTTAAACATAATTTACAGCTTCTGCTATTGCCGCTGTGTGGTGGTACTCTTTTTAATATTTCCCATTTAATTTTGGCAATGTTAATTTCTTTCTAATTCCATATTTATTTTGATAGCATTGTGTTTTTGTAATTATGTGTGCAAGTCATAAAACAACACTCAACACAGAAAAATACTATTTTATATAGCATATAAAACTTATTTTATATGTTAGTGCCACAAAGAAAACACTTTTTATAGCTTCAATGTTTTTTAATGATCTTGCTTAGTTCAGTAACCAATCATTCGAATTACTATATGTAATCTTTGATCAGGAAAAAAAGATCAAAGATATCATGTACTGTTTCAGAATGCCATGGCATTTAAAAAAAAAAATATTGGCAAACATGGACAAATGTATTCGCAATAACACAGTGTCAAAAGGATAATTTTGACCATAACAATACTTTCTTGACTACCTTCAATCCTTAGCAATGTTTATAGTTTCAAAAAGCAATGATTAGAATTGAATTGTTATAAAACCTGAACTTATGATGAAAGCGAATTTGTAGATTTCTTTTTGTTCTTGAGAATTTACAACAAAAATATTAAATGCTATTTATTTATTAAATTATTTACAAGAATAATTTTATATTTACAACATTCTCAAAATTAATACTTTATTAAAACTAATGTAATGCAATATTTATCATTTAGCAATTTATAAAGAAATAAATATGAAAACAATTTTTTATTTGTAATCATTTACTAAATTTTTAAATTATGTTAACCAACTAGAAAACACTTATTTACCATATTATAAAGTTTGAATCAACTGGCAATTAGCCATGTTTTGTCACCCGAACCAATAAATAATAAAATAAAGAAAGTGTAAATAAAGACTGTTGATTATTAAGACCATGAATAAGTTCTCACTGATTTTCATTCATTAAAAAATGTTTTATTTACAAAAATTAGTAAGAAACAGGTCACTAAAAGTATTGTGCATCGCTAGCCAATACTTTTCCCCATCTTTCTACCAGTATTTAAATTCCACATAGAAAAAGCAACGTCTTTTGAGGCTAACCATGAGCTAACCCATTTTTTGACATATTCATAAGAATGAAAGTGCTGCTCAGCCTGGCCATGTGCCATCAATCAGACAGGGTAAATATGGCAGTTGGGGTAGAACTTTCTATTCAAGTGTTTGCAAGTAGGTTTCCACTTATTTTACAACTTATGGTCTAGCATTGTCATGTTGCAAAATCACTGTGTGGTATCTCTGCTCATATAGCAGTCATTTTTTCTTCAATGCTTGGCTTAAATGCATCGATTGTAGTTGATAATGATCTCTGGGGATGGTTTTGGTCAGTTTGAGGAACTTATAATAAACTGATCCCACCATAATAAGCTGATCCCACCAAATGCAGAGCAGAAGCTTTGAACTATAGATATTCAGTATTACCATAATTGTTGATCCATGGCCAGGATTACCCCATGATCTTCTTTGCTTAGGGTTATTATAGTGTATCCACTTTTCATCACCAGTCATAATACGATGCAAAAACCTTTCCTTTTCTGCTGTTGAATCAGCTGTTCACATATGACAAGATGCTGTTCAACATCTCTCAGCTTCAACTTGTACTGCACCCAATGTCCTTGTTTTTGAATCATTCCTAATGCTTCTGCAAGTTCAACTTGAGACTGACATGAGTCTTCATGAAGTAATGTCTCTAATTCTTTGTCTTCAAACTTTTTTGGTGCACCAGAGTGTTCTTTTATCTTCAACCCCAAAATCATTTTTGAAGCATCTAAACTAATCTCAGAGTATGGTCACCATAAGTCTCAACAAGAATTCTGTGCTTCAGCTGCAGATTTCTTTTGAATAAATTAGTGCAGTAAAATTCCCCACAAATACACTTTCTTTGGCATGAAATCCAACATGTTTAACACAATGAAAACAAAGTTGTTTACACTTCAGCAAAATTAAACACACTGAATTTCAAGCTTGCTTATAGTATTTCCTTATAGATGTGTTACCATCTGAAACTACATGCAGTTCTGAGAACGCCATCTGTTGGAAAACAGTGAGAACTTACTCAACAACCTAATATTTTTGTTGCCAATTCTCAAAAACAAACGAAATGTATAAATTCACTTTCATATGTTTAGGATTTATTACAATTCTAATCATCACTTTAAAACAATAAACATTGCCTAAGGATGAAGGTAGTTGAAAAAGTGGTGTCATGTTTGGTAAGCCAGCTTTTTGCTGCTTACATTACTCCATTGATGGCAAAACTAAGAGAAACAGACAAATTGACATCTAAGAAAAAACAGTACGTGTAAAATAAACAAGAAATTAACAGCAAACACAAATAGATAAATCTTTAGAGAGAGAGAGAGAGAGAGAGAGAGAGAGAGGAAAAATATATATATATTATTATTATTTTAGTCATCCACAAGCCTGTATCACAATATCACAGCTCATTAGTCTGGTTAGACGTTCACTTGTTTCCAGCCAGGATCAAAACTCGACTGATATGGTGTCAGTTGGAGTTTCTACCTGCTAAGCCATTGGCATATAGAATGAAAGTGGAAGAAATTTTAGCGTGTTATATATATGTGGTGTATACACACGCAGCCACTGGGAGAACTCAATTCCTTACTGAAGATGAATATATATATATAGTGTAATGGTTGTTACAATGGTTTATAAAAGCATAGTATCACTACACAAAAATTTTCACGTTTCGGATCTACATTTGCCCCTTCCATCCACTCATAGATACTAGTAAAATAAAAAGTATCTACCCTTCCTTAAAAAAACCTTACATCCCAATATAAGAATTACCCAGACAAAACTAAAAAGTGACCTGTCCAAAACTAAGCTACTCCACACCCCTCTCTTAACCCAAGAGAGTATCACTATGGCTGTATCACTATGGTTACAAACTGCCAGGCTAAATCTACTACACTCCCACCACATTCACTTACATATCATATTACCAAAAATAAATCATTTTCACCATTTATTTTTCATTTAAACTTATCACCAGATGAGGGGCAAACGTAGCTCTAAAACATGAAAATTTTTGTGTAGTGATACTATGCTTTTATAAACCATTGTAACAACCATTACAATATAAAGCTCTACGTTGTATCGAGCACTCTTTATAAAAGTAAATGCATGAACAGTGGGTTTAAAACCTACATATTTCATAACTTTCTTACAGGGGATGAGCCTCTTCTTCACCTGTTCAATAGACATGGGTGGAGTGTGAACTGGGCGATAGTTTAGTCTATCTACTCCAATTGAAAAAAAAAAAAGAGTAAAAAGATTGGAAAAGAGAAAGCCGGAAACCACATCCTAAACAGGGAACAAGGGATGAGCCTCTTCACCTGTTCAATAGACGTGGGTGGAGTGTGAACCGGGCGATAGTTGAGTCTATCTACTCCAATTAATCCCTTTGTAGTCTTTATTAACCTACTTCTCCAGATTGTCTTGAACCCTTGATTTGATTATCCCAATTTCTGCTTACCCTAAAGAAATCCAATGCTTCACTCACCAATGGACAATTTTGAGGACCGAGTTTCAATTCACACACACACACAATTTGAATTCATGTCGAGATTGTTACATTCATGCAAAATTTGCCTCTGGAAAGGTAAAGATCCATCTCCTAACCCCAGCTATGGATTAAATAGAAAGACAAAACAAAACAAAAATTGAAATTGTTCTTCCAATCCAAAATATATGATTTGTATATTCCTTGTTTTATGTGTATTTCTAAAAGAGCTTTTTAATAGATATTCTTAAAATTTCCCGAAACATTGGTAATGTCCACAGAAAAATAAACGTGCCGTTTGAAAATCACACCGAGTGAAACAGCAAGTTCATGTGTGTCTCTCTCTCTTTTTTCATATATGAAATTATTTGTTTGAACATTATTTTTGATTGATACTCGGCTTTCTCTTTTCCAATCTTCTCACTTTGTGTTTCTTTTTTTTTTTTTCAATTAGAGTAGATAGATCTATCTATCGCCCGGTTCACACTCCACCCATGTCTATTGAACAGGTTAAGAGGCTCATCCCTTGCTCCCTGTTTAGGATGTGGTTTCCGGCTTTCTCTTTTCCAATCTTTTCACTATTACATAGCCCCCTGCACATCAGTGGTGTTACCGCCTTGCTCGGGGTGATACGATTAAAAAAAAAAAATACTATATATATATAAAGAACCAGAATAAGTCAACAGATTTGCAAAGATGTGTGAATTATAGTGATTTACTAAGCATAGTTTAGATGTGGCACAAGGCTGAAAGTATGGAGCATCCAATGTGTGGTTTATAGAAGCATTTGGAAGAACAAGAGAAAATTTATTGATATGTATGTGAGCCAAGATTAAAAGATTTCTTTGAAATTAGCAAAATTTTGCCAATAAAGTGAACCTTTCCTATCATCAGAATTGGCAGCCTCTTTATTTTATCCTCACTTGACAAAAGCTAATATTCAATTGGCTAACATTATTGATAACTCTTTTGAACAGTCAATGATTGTCCAAATTCCTATGATTTACAAATTGTTGTTTATACGATTTTTATGCAATGTACATTCAAATTTTGATGATTATTAATGAAACCTCTCACAGCAGAAGGGAGTTCCACAAGTGAGAAATATGAGAAGAGAAACTGTTAGCATAGAATTTATGGCTACATCTAAGCAGCTCAGTTGGAAATTGAGATCTCAATGCCTCTCTAGTACTGCACTTAAATTAAAAATGCCTAGGTACCATAGTGAAGTTGTCGTCTGAACAATTAGCATCAAAGTATTTATAAAAAAGGCAAAGAGAAGCAACCTTATGGCAGTGAGATAGTGACTGAAGCCAGATCAGGACTAATAATATTGCTGATTCTCAAGATAAATAGTAGGGGGCATTGTACCATATGTGGCAGCAATATTATTATTATTTTCATGGTGACATTCCATAAACTTTGAATAGCAACTGGAACTATAATTTTTGTTCCTTGATCCATTTGCGAAATCACTTGAGATTAACCTAATTAAGAACACGAGTAAAACTTCTTCATTTAAAAAAAAATGTAATGGAAGATTAGTAGTTTTTTTTTTTTCAAGAAATTAATAAATATACAGGGTGTGACAAATAAATTGTCTAAATTATGGAAAAATGAAAATAACACTGACATCTCATTTTAAAAATATATTTACTAAAATTACAAAATATATCTTGAAATACTAAAGTTTAAAAGTTAAAAAACAAGCAATTGGCCTCAACTACAGCCTTTAGATAGCTTTGGAATCTCTTGTCACTGTTCAGGACAGTGTCCTTGGTGAATACTACCATAACCCTTGCCTTCAGTTCAGTTTTGGTGTTACAGAGAGTTTTGTTGGTCTCTTGCTAAACTGCACCCTGCACATAATAATGAAGTGGGGTTGCAGTCTGGGGGGAGTTTGGTGGCTAGATGTAAGGGGTGATATGGTGGCAGAAATTGTGTGACAGCCATGTTCTGCTTGTATGGCATGGTGCAGAGTCTTGTTATCAGATATAAGGTCTTCCAACAGCCACCCTTTTGACCCAGTGCAGCACTTCCTCAAAGCACTTGGTGTGGGCTTCTGTATTGAGTCTGAGGCCCTGTGGGAAGATGAATGGAGGAATAATGTCAGCATCACTTGTGATCTCTCTAAACACCATGATGTTGACTGGGTATTTGGTTTTCATTACTCTTGGTACATCTTTTGGAAACAAAGCATATGCAGCACTGACCTCAGAAAAACATGTAAAAACTCTTAAATATTCATATTAGAGCTTCTGGTGGGAATGTCAAACAGTACAGCATGCTGTTCCCAAATTTCTGGCAGAGTGAATTGTAATATGGTCCTTTTTTTCTTCCAACTGACCCTACTATACTATGCAGTTGACAAAATTAAAAAACAAGCAATGCATGAAATTGAAAATATAAAATGACGACAATTTACACATCGCAACCTGTAAGTGTATAGATGTTGAGCATTTTGTTTTTGACAACAGTGTAGAGAAGATGGAATCAAATATTACATTATATTTAGTTGGAGTAAGCTGAACCAACAACAACAAAAAAAATAAATAAAGATGGCTGAATTGTTAGTTTAATTATCCTCAACTAAAAATAAGATGGGCAAAAAATAGTGATTCTAATTTTGTTTCTAAGAGTTGGAGAGTTGATTTGCAAGTCAAAAACATTGGACAGTAGACCTAACCCAAGAATATCTCAAGCATTTTTACTACATGGCTGCAGTTCATCTATCTGTTTAACAGCCATCAAACTTCAACTTCAGAGGAAGTTGAGAGAAACAGAAAGCAAAGTGGTAGCAGTGATGGGGAAAAGGGAAAGGGGTTAAGAATTGATAAGCAATTGATAAAACACCAAGTATCATAGCAATTAAGCAAACAACAGTAGCCTCATTTCTTCACTGCCTTACCCCAACCGCACTAATGCCACCATTTGCTGTCCACAATTCTCATAGCTATTCTATTTACATAGACACTGAAACAGTTCTCTCTAACTCTGAATGAAAAACTTGGGTAGCTTTCGGACAGAGTAGAAAGATTTGTAGTTTAAGCACAATAAATATTTGACCGGTTTGGGCAGAAAACTCCGGTAACAACAGTCATTACTTATTTATACAGCAATAACACCATGCATTCGACACGTGTGTTTGTGTGTGTGTGTATATATATATATATATATATATATATATATTAGTGCTAGCTGAACAAAAATTATTATATGCATAAAATACAAGTTATGTAGTATATTCTTCTGTATAATTTTTTTTAGATAATACATCATTGCAGAAAAATAGAACATTATAAAAAATGTGCTGAAAAGTTCTCAATCCAAGCAAGAGATTAAAAGAAAAAGAAAAAAAAAAGATTAATAAAAAATAAATTTTAAAAATTTTAGTGTTTGTTCATTTGAATAGATTTTGGGAAATAGGTGAGGTCAAGAACTTTTTAATAGTCCATTCTTCAGCATTTTAAAAAAAATATTCTTAAAGACTATATTGAATAAAACAGAAGAACACACACACAAAATATTTGAGCATGCTTATGTGATAAATATAACTTTGAACAGAAATTATTGCATTATGTATAGTAGTGTTCTAAGTATTTTTATACACCTAGGAATAAATATAATTTTTATAATAAAAGCAGAAACAAAAATAAGTAACCCACAGCCAGTGTCTGACTTTTCTTTTTAAAAAAGGTCATCTAGCAAAAATGGCACTTTATTATAGATCACAAAACACCCAGGCCTTTTCTATTAATGAATATTAAAAATAATATATTGCAACGAAATAGTCTGGAAGAGTATCAGAAAAAGAAAATTAATCTTAAAAGGTCATTATTTTACCAATACTATTTTAAAATCGTCAATAATATATTCTTTCATCTTAATTTCAGTTGCTTTTTCTTGCAATACAGATCAGAGAGAATAAACATTTTATGAGAGTAGGAATTAGATCCGGTTTTCCTTTTGAAACTTAAAGACAACAACTGCCTAACCCATTAGACTCACAGCTGCAGCCATTTGAGTTTAACCATATAGATATTTTTCTAACTAAATGTATAATAGTGTTCTTTTGTCTCCACCTTTTTTGTCTACACACATTACTTACTAACAATTGTAGTTGTAATAAAAATCAACTTAAAAATAACAACCAAACATTGATAATTTATTTAAACAGCAATAACATTAACAGTTTAAAATCATGTTAGATTCCATAAATTTAATATTAGTTAAAATGTAATTCTGAATTCTTATAAGATGAGAATCATTTTAAAGTCCAGGCTATTTTAGGGTTTCATTTAACCCAGCTTTAATGTTGCTTACATTTATTATCTTTAGAAAATTAATTTTTTAAGAAATAACAAAGAAAGTGCAAGAGTACTGAAAACAAATTAATGTGGTTGAGAGATATATAGGTTAAAAAGATGGATTCCTTTGATTCTTAATACGACAGTTGATTTACAGTTTCTGCATTGTGTGCGTGAAAATTTTTTGACAAGATCATAAATATCATTGATAGCATATGAAGTTATTAAAAATCAATTCTATCCTCTCTTCAAAATCTATTCTTCAAAAAGAATTTATATATTCTTCAAAATCTATCACTATTAAGATAAAATGCTAACATCCCATCATTCAAGCTATTGAAGAAAGATTATTTCACAAGTCATTACTAGAGAGTTCTTACATCAATAGGTGACCCATAAATAATTAAAGTTATGTGATATCACACAGATTCTAGTTTCTCAAATAACATGTCAACCTCTCCACTGATAATAGAAGTATATTTCATATCTTAGAGTTGAAAATTGGTTGTAGTGAGGTCTAGTGTTCATTAGTTAACACATCACTCAATAAATCCTAGGCCTAACTAATAAAACAACAACTTTTTGGCAAAATCCAACTTTATTCATCAACAGTCACCTTCTAGGTTGATACACTTCTCTAACAATAACGCCTTTTGGTAGAATGATTTGTCTTTGCTTTCAAGATATGTCTCAGTTTATGATATCACTTCTTCACTGGAGCCAAATCTCTTTCCTGGAGCATTCTTTTGAGGTCTGCAAACAACAAGTAGTCGCTGGGGGCCAGATCTGCAGAATAGAGTGAATGCGGAAGCAAGTCAAAGTGTAATTTATGTAGTTTTGCCACCATTGTGATCGACTTGTGACATGGTCTGTTGTCTTCTTCATTTGTGGTTGTGTTTTTTTGGCAATTTCTCCCTTCAAATGCACCTATAATTCTACATAATATTTGCTATTGATGGTTCTACCTTTCTCAAAGTAATTGATGAACAAAATGCCTTCCGCATCCCAAAATAAGGAGGCCAAAACCTTGCCTGCTGCTGTTTGCGTCTTTGGTTGCTTTGGACGGCTTTCACCTGCTGCTGTCCACTCGGCTGACTGCTGATTTGACTCTGAAGTGAAATGGTAGATCCATGTTTAATCCATTGCACATATTTATGCAAAAACTCCTTGTTGCGCTGAAAGACTTGCAAACAAAGCTCTGAATTATTGATGCGTTGTTGTTTCTGATTGACTGTGTGTAAACATGGCACCCACTTTGAACACAGCTTTCTTATTGACAAATGTTCATGCAAAATGGTGAATACACTACCTTCTGATATGTTCCACTCCTCTGTTATCACATGCAAATTCAATTTATGATTGGTCAAAATGAGTCTGTGGATATTTTTGGTGTTTTCCGAGACAGTTGCCGATTTTGGGTGACCAGAGCGTTCAGCATCGTTTGTACCTGTACAATCATGTGCAACAGTAGCTTTACTTAAATAACTGTAATTGGTAAACTAAAAATCTAATTGGGACTAAATTTTGTCATGTGCTATTTGAAGGTTAGTACTTCATGAAAATCATATGGATTTTTTATTAGTGGTGCCATCTACATGTCAGGCCTGGGACTTATTTTAAGTGATGTGTTAAAAGAAAAAAAAAACAAAAAACAAAAAAAAACTTTTTTTTTCAACTATTACTACTTGCTTAAATGATAGAGGTGAAAGTCTTCCTGAAAAAGGAGGCATAGCTTAATGATAAATATTTACAATTGAAAGACTTAATGTTCAAAGCAGTTATCATTTTAAATGAAAATGAAAAATTCAAATCTTCATTAATATATTTACTTGTCCAACACAATAACTATAATTTCATGTAATGGATAAAAAATATACACAAAAGTAGAGATGTTTAGAAATTCTCTAGTCAAAAGACCTTGACAAAAGTGTTATCAAACTGCATCACTTCTTAAAGCCAGGCTAGCGAATACAAAAGAACAGAACTTAATGCAATCATTATAAAAAGCTTTCTTAAAAGAATATAACCCAATGGAAATTTTGTGAATGTTAAAGATTTACTGATACAAGTTCGAAATCCAGGATTCCATAATCTAAACAGATTATCAGATAACATGGAATTTATAAAGTAGCAACTGAAAACTTTTCAGTTCCTCTCATTATACACCTACCATATCTTTAAAAATACAATGGATTAATAGGAATAAACAAATGATAAATGTGAATAAAAACCTTGTATTTGAAAGTAGTTCCAATTTTTTTTTTCCTCACAAAAACAAATGCAGCATGGGTAAAATCCTTTTCTGTGCATATGTGAAAATGCCACATCAGTTCAGACACATAGTGTGCTTGCTTGTTAGTTTTGCTTTCACACAAGAATTGAATGCATCAAGCAGAGATATTGCATCAATTTAGATGAATATCTTCATTTTTGTTATCAATGTTTCAGTCTACCTTCTTTAAATGTGTCAAAGGTAACTTAATCTTCACAGGTAGCCTGGCCATGGCTAAGGATACTTAGTATTCTACTGATTTAGTAATGCTTTTGGTGTTCCAACTGAGAAACATGCACATGCACACACACACACACACACACACACACACACACACACATATATATATATGGGAAATTATGTAAAATTGATAAAAATCCATAAAATGGAGAGGATAATCCAAAAAATACATCTAATTAACATAGAATATTAAATAGACAAAATAGAGCTCAATGGATATTATCCAGGGCAATATGATATACAGAGAATAAGACTCAACACATATTTAAAGTGATTATAAATCCTGATTTATTTTAATAGGCAGAGGTGGCCATTTCCTCAGATTACGAAATATAAAATCTAATTCAGAATATATAAAAAAAAAAAGTTTAGCTTTGAAATGAATTTACTTCTAATGACATCAGGTTAGGTGAAGGGTCGAGAAGTATACAGCTTAGCATTAAGGCAGCGTACCAGAAATGTCACAAAAATTAAAAAACCTACACTAACACACACATATACAGAAAAACAATCCAAATACAAAAAAAAAAATCACAAGTAAATAGATATTAACACACACCTCAGAAAACCATATATATATACCCACAATATACACAAAATTAAAACAACCATATATATATATATATATATATCTATCTATATATATATATATATATATATACACACACAAAGACAGCAAAATATGTAGGTACTCAAATTAAAATGAAGAAGACACCAAAACACGAGAAAAAAAAAAACAAAAAAAAAAACAATTAAGTGAAAGGCTAATTCAGTCGGCAGTTTTTCATATGCTTGCATTTATGTAGGATTTCAGTTTTAGAATTTAGTAAATTCTGTGCAGGTTCAAATAATGCAATAGCATTATTTGATGTCTTTTGTTTTATTTTGGTGTCTTCTTGGTTTTAATTTGAGTACCTATATATTTGCTACTTTAAATTTTTGTTGTCAGCCAATTTCCCTGACGAGTCATAGGGCGAAACCGTGGTAGGTTGTTGGCTCTTGCTTAGATTTTCTGTCTTTGTTTGCACTACTTTAGTATTGAGTGCTTTAATGTTAGGGTTTTCGTCTTGGGTTTTTTTTCTTTCTTACGAGTGCTTGACTTTTTGTTCATATACTTCGTTTGTTTATTTTTTTTTTACTTCCCCTTCTTTTCCCTGCGAGTTCTTTCTCGGTGGATTGTACAAGACGATTTAAATTATAGCTTAATTAATACTAGTTTAGGCAGAGTTAGTTCTGTTACTATTGGTATTGTTATTACTATAGTTAATATTATATATATATATATATATATATTTGTTGTGGCAATATCTTTGTCGCCAAGTTGTTGTGGCCTGTTTGGGCCCAGAAGAAAGACACGGAAACAGGAAGGTAGGTTCAAACGAGTGTATTAAAATAACATAATATATATACAATAAGTGTTAATAATCAGCAGATAGAAATGTAAATCTGAACGGTATAGATACACTGAGTGACAGCTATGTCCATGGAAGACACGCAGGTTTTTATTTATTGACGGAGGAAGAGTCCATTCCTATAGAATAGGGCACCATAATATATATATATATATATGAGAGAGAGAGAGAGGGAGAGAGAGAGAGAATCACATACACAACCACTTATTTTTAAAGTGCAATAAGTTAATGATTAACTCAGGTGTCATTAATTGTTGTCTAAGAGAAGTTGCATGTGACATTTTGAATCCTTAAGTTCATAAACTCCAGAATATTTCAGTCTTCTCCAAATGTCAGATGAAATAATTGCTTTAATTAGTTACTTTCATTTTCATCCCAGGCTTCAGTTAATAATAATTAAAAAGTGCTACTGAATTTAACATTCATTACAAGTCAAATCAACACCATTTATTCACATGGTCATGCAGACTGAACACATTTACTGGTTTTTGAGAAAAATATGAGCAAGTATATTCATCAATTCAATGTTTACAATAAGGCAACTTGCTTCTTTGATTTGTTAATTTCTTTTCACAAGTGCAAATAAATTATTTTTACACAAAATGGCATCAGGTTTCAAACTGATCATTGCAACTAATCTATGTATACACAATTCCATCACACTTCAAATAAAAAGAGAAACAAATTTTGTGAAAAATTTCATAACTGATTAAACAGTTTGAATCAGAGTGATTTGAAATCAAAAACATAAAACGTATGTGTATGAATTAATTTATGAAAAGACACAATGCCTCAATAGAATCTGTGGAAATTCTATAGTATGTAGTTGGAAGAAATTTTATTTAAAACGAAAAATCATTTACACTTGTGCTTTTATAAATATCATGAGATCTTGACGACATGTGATGTCAAAACTCATAAGTTTATCAGTATCAGCAGGGAGACTATGGAGGAGGTCCTAAAAAGCCTCAAAATTGTGGCCAAAATTTTAGCATAATGTTCCAGAGCAATGTGAGACATATTGTTTTGAAGGAAGAAGCCAAGTTGTTGGTGGGCAGTATCCTGATGACAAAAGCATTAGGTTGCAGACCAATTACAAGTGCACATGTATTCTGATTGTTGTTCACGGGATGCCTATAAAAGTTTCTAGGTTTCATGTTGGAGGATATTTTGCCCAGTTCAGCTCTGGAGGAGGTTTCTCAAGTGGAAAACAAGACAAGGGGTGGGGGTGCTGCCTACTGAGGATTTTTGTCTTCGTGTGACAATAGACAGACAAAATTTAACCAGTATCCTCGACATACTGCTGTGCCGAGGAAGAAAGCTTTTTGTGGTCATTGAAGGAAGAAGACCCCATTGTTGAATATGTGTTGCCGCAGAGCACTTATCAAAAATGTGTCCCACAAAGAATCTGGTGGCAGCACTGATAACACTGGTAGCTGCCAAAATGACAACAGAGAAATCAGTGGCAGAAAAGTCTGGCCAGGCAGCCAGTACAAATGAATGGATTAAGGCTGCGAGGAGGGGCAAAAAAGAAGCTTCTGATACTCCTCAGCAGATATAAACAAGATATGGGGAGTGAGGAAATGCCTCCACCTCTTCACTGAAAAAGAGGAAGGAAGATGAGGAGGAAGGAAAGAAAATTACTAAGAAAAACAGATTCAGGACTAGATGGTTTACCTTAAGAATCATACTTGAGCCTGTCATATATCTTTGTACCGATTTTGACATTGGTGGTCAACAATTGGTTTCGGCAGGGGTTCATCTCTGACCAGATCTCCAGGGGTCTGATCACGCTGTTGAAAATGGTCAAGGATGTTAGAAGGAGCCTAAATGATTATAGGCCTATAACTCTGCTAAACACAGAGTTAAAAGATTTTGGCCAAGATTATGACGGAGTGTATGAAGTCAATTGTCAAGGTTCTGCTGAAAGTCAAGCAGACTAGTGATGTGAAGGGCTGAACAATTCAGAGCAACCTGCATTAGATCTGTATGATCCTAGAAGGTCTAAAAGTCAATGAACAAGTCATGCTGATCAATTTTGATCAGTCTAAGGCTTTTGATAGTCGAGCATTGGTATCTGGCTGATGTCCTGCAGGCTGCTGGATTCAAACCAGACTTCTACAAGTGAATCAACCTCCTCTATTGCTCCTCCATTGCTATGTTACAGGTAAACAGAAAGCAGTCAGACATTTTTGTGCCATCTTGAAAAGTGACAGGGGCCAAAATTAATTGTAAAAAGTTTTCCAGCTTACGGTTAGGCACCTTGAAGAGGGTTGTGATTCCAGAGTCCTTCAGTTGAAATAAATGACGTCCATATTCTTGGAGTGTGGTTCGAGCTGATCTCCAGCTGGAGAAGAACTGCGCACAAATGGTAGGGCTGAGGTGTATGCTACTTATGTCTTTTCCCTTATCCCTTACCGGATGTTGATATTCTTCCTTGTAAAAAGGTGATCGAGCAAATGCTCTCTACCCTCTTGTGAGGTGGACACATGCATCATGTCAATAGAGATGCCTGTGCCAAATGTCTGTGTCATGGGAGACTGGAAATACCACATGTGGTGAGTCACTGATGTCTCAAGGTCAGCTTTTCTAACTTTTTCTCAATAAGTCCCAGGCCTGACATATAGATGGTGCCACTAATAAAATATCTATATAATTTTATGAATTACTAACCTTCAAATGGCATATGACAAAATTTTATATAACATTAGTGCATTTGAAGGAGGAAAAAAAAAATGGCCACAAATGAAGAAAAAAGTGATCTTTCACCAAGACAATGCACTGTGTCACAAGTCAATCGCAACAATCGCAAAACTACATGAATTGCACTTTTAATTGCTTCTGCATCCAACCTATTTTCCAGATCTGGCTCCTAGTGACTACTGGCTATTTGCAGACCTCAAAAGAATGCTCCAGGGAAAGAGATTTAGCTCCAATAGAGAAGATGTTGGAAACTAAGGCGTATTTTGAGAGCAAAGAAATTGTTCTACAAAAAGGCATCAAATTGTTAGAGAAGCATTGGAATTAGTGAATCACCCTAGAAGGAGACTATGTTGATTAATAAAGTCAAATTTTGCCTAAAAGTTGTTTTATTAGTTAGGCCCAGGATTTTTTGAGTGATGTGTTATGCTGCTAGTTATCAGAATTGGATTTTGGAGAGGAGTGTCAGGGATGACTTCTCTAGCCTTACCATTATGCCTCTCATTTCAAGGGCCGAGTGCCAGCATAGACCCCAGAATCAATTACAATTCTTACTCAAGTGTTGAGATTCCTTACAGGACACTCCTTGGTCCACTGACTTTTCTTGGCCTAGAAGGCACATGTATCATTTATTAGTAGAGGCAACTGTTGAAGGAACGTCTTTGTGGATGGCTCATCTTGTCAGTGATTGAGTTGTGCTCTTTTTGGTCTTAGGTGTCAGTTGTATATTACTATACTAATCCTCAGTTTTTGCTTACCTGGTGATTAATTTGGAATAAGCTATCTCTCATTGACATGACCTTGAGATGAATGAGGCGGATTTGCTTGACTGTCATTGGTGTGACTTTGGTTTAGATGAAATGGTTGAGTATAGCTTCTACGATTGTCGTCAAGTGCACCTTTTCTGGGACCATATCAGCGAGTTGACAGCTTATATTCTTCCTGAGCAGCACATGCATATTGATCTCATGTACCTGTGTGATAATGTGTTACCCCCGTATTCTGGGTTAAAACGGATGGTGTTTCTCAAGTTTCTAGCCATAAAAAGAATGATGACTTGGATGTCACAAATGGATGGGATCTTGTGACATGAATGATATTCTTACCAGCACCTAATTAGATTCTTTGCGCATCAGCACAAAATGAAGATCAGACGTGTGTAAATGGAGCCAGCCTTGATTTTCTTAAGTCTCAACCTCCCCCACCCTTTGGTCATGTGCCACATTTATTGTATTATACAATAATAAATACCCATATTTGTTCTTTCTTAAAGTCAAAAGATGACAATCACTTGACATGAACATCATTCTTACTTTGTGAACCTTGTGTCTTATTACTGTTGCTTTTCCGAGTTTAGTTTTTTTTTTGTGTGTGTGTGTGTGTGTGTGTGTGTGTGTGTGTGTGTGTGTGTGTATATATATATATATATATATATATATCAAAAACAGAAATAGGGGTTGTTTCTAACGAGAGAAATGATTATAGAATTAAAGGTGAAAGGAGCTGAGAACGTTTTGTTTAAAATGTAGATTTATTTTGCTTTTATAATTATCACTTGCTTTTTGTATGATATATTAAGTGTCCATATTGGCATTTGTGTTGCTACACGTGTTTCGAGTCTAAAGTTGACTCTTCAGGCGAATAAACTTGTGACTTCACATGTCGAGATCTGTTTGCTTTTCTGATGGCCAAGGTATTGTGTATAAATAGATAAGTGGTAAGTAGGTCAGAAAATTCACATGCTTGCTTGCATGTTGGGTTTTTTTTTTATACCCACACAATAAGTTTCTTTGTGACCTTTGTTGATTGTAAAAAAAATTTTTCACTGACTTGCGAAATTTGATTCAAAATTGTTTTCAGTGATTTTGATTCAATTCTACGGATCACCTAGTTCTTTTTATTGTTTTTGGGATACTATTTGAATTTATTGTGTATGTGTGTGCGCGCACATGTGCATGTGCCTTAGGTTTTTCATGTCGTTTTGTTGAGGAAAGGCTTGTATTTTCTTATATTTTTTCCTGCATCATGAGTGTGTCATAATCTGCATTTTGGTAGATCGGCATTACTCTGAATTTATCACCACTGCATTCATGTAAATGTTGGGTGACGTAATTTCCTGTTATCGGCTAGTTTAATGTTAATTCTGTGAAGGGCTATTCTTTTATTCAGGCCTTGTGCCGTCCCCATGTTTAATTTTGCGCATTCATCGCATAAATTATGTTTTTAGAGTTGCAGCTAAGATCTGTTTATATTTCTAATGTGTTTTCAAACTTGAAATGTTTTCCTTTTATTATTATGTTGCATACCCTCCATCTTTTTTGTTGCATTTTGTGACAACCCCCCCGTGTTGTGTGTTGCTTGAATTTTGATGAGGTTAGGATATTTTTTAAATTTTTTGATTGGCATTTGCTTTTAATTATCTTAGTTGTCTTTAAGATTTCCTTTATTTTATCATTTTTGTTGAGTAATTCCATGTGTATTTTGATCTTTGTAAATAATTCTGGATTTTGTTGTATGCAGAAACGTATGCTAAAATCTTTTTTTTTTCATGTGCTTTTTTTTGATTCCAGAAAGATTCTAATGGTATGTCTTGCCAGTTGGAAACCCTTGTTTATTAGTGGAGTGGGGTATCCTCTTGTTTGTAATTTTTTTCGTAGTTCCTCTAGGTGTATTTTATGAAAGGTTTCATCAGCTACTATTGTGCAAATTTGTTGTGCTAGGGAGTAGGGGATGGATTTTAGATAACTTTTAGGGTGGTGGATCTTGAATTGGAGGTATTGCTAGGTGTCTGTGGGTTTATGGTAAATGTCTGTGATGATATAATTATTTTTGCTCTTTATGAGTATGTCTAGGTATGGCAATTCATTATAGCTTTACACTAGCGTGAACTTAATTTTAGGGTGCAAGTTTTGTAGTAGATTGTGTATTTTATGCCCCCCAATGTTGATCTCCAAAAGATAAAACAATTATCTATATATTTCTTCCATGATTTATTGAATTCTGTTTTTATGTCTTCCCCATTTTTATGTCCTATTTGGTTGTGTAGGCTTTCTTCTAGATAAGCTAGGATGAGTGTTGCATATGTCGGTGTCATTTTTGTTCCCATTGTGGGGCCTGTTGCTTGGATAAAATTTTGGTTGTTGAATCAGAATGAAATGTTGTCTAAAATTAGTTCTATACTTTGTATAACAAATTCTTTTGTGAAATGTGTGGGAAGTATTTCTGGGTGTTTCTCAATCCAATATATATCATAGAAGTAGTACAAACTAATGGGTTGATAGTCCACTGTTTGTAGTGATTTACTTTATTTAGAGTGTTCGATACTTAGTAGGGCATTATATACAGTAATATTTTTATTATAAGTTTATATTAAAAACATAGTTTTGGTACTGTCTTATTAGCACTGCCTGATGAGGTGCTAATAAGATAGTACTGAAACTATGTTTTTATTATAAACTTATAATAAAAATATTACCATGTATGTGTGTGTGTGTGTATATTTATATGTGTAGCTTAATATTATTTGGCCCTGTTCTTTCTTATTGTTTGAGAATTAGTCAATTCTGTTTGAGCATTATTCTGATTGTACTAAAGTACGGCCAATCACTCCATAGGTTATGGGCCCAGAACTAGACTCTTTCATTGGTGATGAATTCAACATATAAATTATGTGAAGTAAAAATATGGAATTGTTTTTTTCCCCTGATCTTAAGAATGATTCAACAGCACCTGTATGCTAACCATCTATCATGACAATTCATCATGCTGATATTTATTGTATTGCTTCATATCTAAGCTACATCTGATATCCTTGCAACAAAATGCATGACCTAAATTATCTTGTCTGTTTGGCTAAGCTAATATAATAAATTTGATCCTCATAGAGTACCCCTTGACAATTGTCTAGTGTTAGACTAAGGAAGATTAGTAAACACCAATATAACAAATGCAACTTATGCATATGAATAAAAGCAGTATTTTGGTATCAAAAAGAAATTAACATTGGATAGTGTAAGCAAAATTAGAAGATATCCTAGATTCTATTTTCAGAGTGATTAAAATTCAGTTTAGCATTTCATTTGAAGAAATAGGTTTAAATTTAGGAGATCACCAATCAAACATTATAAAAATAAAAAATATATCAATGAGAAAATCTCATTAAGACATTTTGATTTCTTTGGATTATTGATCTCCAGAATCTGAACGGATGCCAAAATCAGGAAGACTGGTTCCCAGAAAGAAAATTGTTTCATAATTGATAGCCAATCAACTCAAGCAGAGTTATTATTTTAGAAAGCTTGTTGAAGCTAAAAATTAGGAAAGGATTATTTTTTCTTTCTTTTGAGATTCCATTTAAACCAGGCTTCTAACATAATTTTCTTCCAAACATTATTATTACTGATAATAGTTGTTTTTGCAATTTGTGGATATCACAGGTAGGATATGTCAAAGGTTCATTCACAAAGCAAATTGTAGTCATACAGGTTGGAAATAAAGTGTCCCACTTGCATTTTACACTCAATTTCAAATTGGCATAGATTTCATTCTTCTTGTATCCACCTTTGTCTCACTTATCTTTTTCTTCCACCTGAACTAGAGTACAACACCCAGAAATTGAACTCACAACTGCCAGAGAACAAGATATTTTTAGCAAACACACAGTGAATGAATAAATGTATTTGCTTCAAAATTCTGAGCACAATAAATACCTGACAAAAGCCAGAGAGTACAACAACCAAGAAGAGGATACTAGTCTAAACAGAAAGGCATATCATTAAAGATTGTCATCAATTACAAATTGAACTGCAAATTGCGTTATTATCCAAGTTAGACGATTTTGATATTTTGCTTACAAATCTCTCTACAATGTGCCGTTTTATTACAATAAACATGAAAACTATTTGCAAAGGTTTAGACTTATATCAGTTAAAAGGAAATTGTACATTATACTAGGCACCAAACCCATGACTTTTGCACACAAGTATATTGTAAACTTTACTACAAACCTCATAATTTTATGACTAAATTACAAATTTGTTTATTTTTCTAGATAAAATGTTTTAGTTGTATTGCTCTACAAAAATGTTGCTACAATGTGCCAATGAACAAACAAGCAGAAACTGGATTTTGATAGAAATTTAAAGGAAAAATAGTTTCAAATATGGTTAAGAAAGCTAGAAAGAGAAATTAGCTTTATAGTATTTTAAACTTAAACATTTCTTAAAAGTATTTTTCTGTGAAAATAATAAAAATATTTACATCTGAAACATTTCCATAATATAATAAATAGTGAATAAAAATATGAAAGAACAGTTTTTGAATTTTCATGAAAATTGTTAAAGTTCAATAGTGTTATGATTTTAGCAGATGAGCCCTCAATTTTGCTATGGGTTAAGTGTAACAAAAGAAAAAAAAATGATTGACCAAAACTCAGAGATAAAAATCAAACAAATATTTAATTTACAAAAAAACACCAAATAAAATATTTACAAATATACAATTTTTGTTGCACTCAAAACATGAAACAGAGTTTACTACTGGTGAGTGTTATGAGGAGAGAAGAGGAAGGGAAGGCGAAGTGTTACAAAGAGAGAAGGGGAAGGTAAGTGGTCAAATATCTTTACCCAGTTAAGTTGGTGAAGAAGTGCTATACTTTTTGGAAATCCTTAAATGTATATATATAATGACTAATTATTTGTTTGGTCAATGAAAGAGTCAAAAATATGTATTTATCCATATAGTTCCATGAGGTCCTCTTTCAGGTTTTAGTTGGTCGGACTTTTGGTTGAATATAAATTCTTGAATCAAAACTGGAGGTGATATGTCAGTAAATCCTTTTAACAACTATTTCAAGCTTTAGTTGGTCGTCAAGTACTTAGAGATTCTTTTGGCTGGATATAAATCCTTGAATCCAGAGTTGATAATTTCAGCACATCCTGTTAACAACTCTTTCAGGTTTTAGTTTGTCAATAACTTTCTATGAGATTCTTTCGGCTGGATATAAATCCTTGAATCAAAGCCAGAGCTGATAAGATCAGCACATCCTGATATCAACTAACTACTCACTGCCCAAATCCTATTTTATAGGGGCTAACACCTAATTTGCATATTTTTAGAACCTTTCGAATTCTCTTGATTCTACTGGAACATTCTCGATCATTCTAGTACCTTCCAAACGTTCTATTTCTAATTTCCTTATTTTTTTGATTACTTCATGAATTAAAACTTTTTTTTGCAACAAGTAGGACTGAATAGAGTCCCTTACAACTTTTTAGACATTATTAATATTATTTTTATATATAAATGCATCCTCGTAACAATAGTTTAAAGTTTAATATCATGTTAGTTTTTGCCAACTTTCCAACATCAGAGGGATGTTGGAATTTAGGATTACTAGAATTTCACTATCATAAAATTCTAGTAATTCCTAAATGCTGAAATTAATATCTAAATATGACTCTCAGTGAACTTATGGACATGTTAAGAGAATTCTGAATTATAAATTGTTACTTACTATAAAGTAATATTAAAAATTTTTTTGAATCCCTTTCTATCACGCTTGAAATTTTGGTAAAAAAATCTACTTTTGATTTTAGTTAGTGGGTAACCAAATTATTACCAGAGCTTACAGTGGTTGGTTGTTTTGTTTTTATGGCATATCAACCTCGGTGGGTTATTTATTGCCAACTAAATTTTATTTATTTATTGCTGGTAATACCTTTTTCTTTCAACAATTTGTTATTTTTTTATATAAGTTTTTGTGCCTAGTAATACTTTTTTCTTTTCAAGTATCAAGATTCATTGGGATTTGTTTTTAAGGACAGGGTCCCCAAGTGCTACCCTTGTTATTTAACCCATAACTGGAGGGAAGGGATGGATTAATACCTTTCCCAAGGGTACCAGTAGTTTACAATGGAAAACATAATATTACATAACTCAGTTTTTCTGATGATAAACACATTAATTTGAAAATTCTTGGGTAAAATTCCAGCAAAACATTGAGACTGGTTTGATGATAATGAAGATGCTATCAGGAAGATCATTGCAAGAAAGAATCAGATAAGAAGTTCTGTGTTTCAAAAAAAGAAAAAAAAAAAAGAAGCCTATTCAACAAACAACACAGTAAACTGTACAAGGAGTTTAAATCTGCAAAAACAGAAGCTCAATGCGCTCTTCAAACTATGCAAGAAAAATGGTGGTCAGAGCTAGCAGATGAAATACAGAGTGTAGGAAATTCAAATAATATCAAACAAATGTACTACTTGATAAAACAAGTATTTTGGCGCTAGATCTATCATGCTCACTCGACGGCAATGATCTTACAAATATTGATGGTATGGCTAAAAGATGGAAGAAGTATTTTAATGGGCTACTAAACAAGCCTTCAGATGTGAACCCTGAAGTTCTCAAGAAAATACTTCAACGACCTATAGTGGTAGAACTTGACAGCCAACCATCACTGGGCGAGGTTATACGTGACATGGAGAAACTCAACATGGATAGGGCTACTGAGGCTGACAGCCTTCCTGCTGAGGTATTATAAAAGTTTGGAAAGATGTAGAAGTGCAAAAGGATTGGAGAGATGCAACAATGATACTTATATATGAGAGTAAAGGTGCCTGGAAATTATGTGGTAATTATAGAGGGATTGCTCTCCTTTTTTTAGCAGGTAAGATCTCTTCTTTTACTTAGATTAAATCAGAGCATAGTTGACAATATACTGCCTGAGTCACAGTGTGGTTTCCACCAATAGAAAGGGACCTCAGATACGGTTTTCACAGCAAGACAATTCCAAGAAAAGAGCTATGAACAAGTGAACCATTATCAAATATTTGTAGATTTGAGGAAGGCTTTTGACACTTAATTGTGCTAGTCTTTGAAGGATTCTCTTGAAATTGGGCTGTCCTCCCAACACTTTCTCAAAATTCTGAGGTCTTCCCATGACGGTATAGATGCCTGCGTCAGTTTAGGCGGCGTGCTTACAGAGCGCATCAAAGTGGAAATGAGTCAAACAGGGAGATGTGGTTCCTACAGTGTTTTCTATCTACTTTGCAATTGTACTGCTTGATGGGTTTGGTGACTGCCATGTTGGTATTATGACAGGGTACAGGTTGACTGGAAAGCTTTTCAACATACATAGGTTTGCTGCAAGGACAAAAATCTTTTTTAGCTTAGTATGCGACCTTCTCTATACCAATGATCGTGACCTGGTCACACACACAACTCAGCATGCACAGAAGTTCATGGATCGACTATTGAGGTCATGTAAGGCTTTTTGGGCCGTCCATCAGCCTTGACAGACAGTGGCAATGTATCAGCCTGACCCAAGGAACTCGGTCATCAATTTATGTTGAAGATAGTCAACTTGGGGTAGGAGCCAAATTTGTATACCTTGGTGACACCGTCAACTGCAATTGCTCTCTTTATGAGACAGCATTTCAGATTAAGAAGGCCTCCCGATGCATTTGCAGCACTCAAGAGCTGTGTTTGGAGTCAGAAGGGCATAAAAAAAGCAGATAAAAGTTAAAATATATAATGTC
The DNA here is from genome assembly GCA_037127315.1 of Ascarosepion bandense. Lineage (NCBI taxonomy): Eukaryota > Metazoa > Mollusca > Cephalopoda > Sepiida > Sepiidae > Ascarosepion > Ascarosepion bandense. The sequence continues at coordinate 1,756,737 of JBBBDQ010001621.1, read as the reverse complement.
TGCGTTTTATCACGGCTGCTATATTCATATGAGACATGGGTGGTTTATTGTAGACATTTGAAGATACTGGAATGTTTTCATCAATGCTGCCTTTGGTCTATGCTTGAAAACCATTGGATGTCTCACACTCCTAATACTGTTCTACAATGGACCAATTCACTCTTATACACTAGTCCAGATTGCAATGGGCAGGCCATGTTGTCTAGATGGAGGATGACAGAATTCCAAAACAATGTATAGAGAATTGAAAAAGACCGCAGCACAAGCCCAAACTTTGTTACAAAGATTGCCTTAAATAGTCACTATGCAAGTGCAATGATGATCTGGATAGCTGGGAAACCGTAGCTGAAGAGCGTGTTTCTTGGAGTCAAGACCTTCCATGAGGCATCACAAAAATATGCAGAACTAAAGAGAGGTTCAGAAGGGATCCTTGAATTGCCATGAGGTGCCAACCTGGCTGTGTGCCCAATGCAATTGGATATGTCTGCACAGAGCGGGTTTGCTCAGTCACCAGCGATCACACCTACAGCAGCAGTCTATTGTATATGTTGATTTCATAAAAGTATGCTTTGATGCCTGCAAGTCCAGGGTGGGTCTGATGAGGCATATGAAAAGACACAGAAATACTGCTGATTAAAGTCAACTTCCACCACCCAGAGATGATTTGATATGCCTTACATGTGGAAAGAAATGCAGATCAATGGATGGCTTTATTGAGCCACTGTCATTCAGACAACCGATGAATGCAGTGTTAAGGGGGCGGCTAGCTGAAAGGCTGGACATATCAGTGATGGTCATACTCGCTTTGCGAGTCAACAGCCACTAATATATATATTAGTAATTATTATTATAATAATTATTGCATACTGCAACTTGATAGCTATAAAGTTTCGGTGTTAAAGCACCATCATCAGGCAGGAAAATGTGTTTAATTTATTTTGTAATATATAAAGAGCTTTAAAAATGCATAGTTAGCATATTTTCCTTATTGCTTCATGCTTTGTATCAATAGCAGATACTGGAGTGATGCCAAAGCAACAATATGTTGAATTGGACAAGTTAGATCAACAAAGGAAGTAATCATCTTCTCAATGAATAGCTTTACCAAAATCAATCCAAGGAAATTTCTTACAAGAAGCTTGTATACCAATGATAAACTGTTGAATTTTGTCTACAAAAGTACTGATGTCAAGAGATTTGCAAAATATGGATAATTTTCTCTGGATGCTGTAAGCATGACAAAGTTGATAATGGCTTTTTTAATGGCTCAATGGCTTTCTTTGTTTATAAAGTTTGCCACAATCTGCATCAACTTTGTCATTCATAATAGAAAGAAGTACATGTATTATTTTTTTTCAAAGACAGAAAAGAAATTAATGTTGTGTTGTTGTCAAATGCAAACAATGATGATTCAATTGTGTTTTATTGGCTTCAAATAATAGTTCAGATGACAAAGTAAAATAACTGTGCTTATGTTCAGAATGAGAGAGGATTTCAACAAGGAATCTGACAACTTTTGAAGCCAGTCCATATCTTAGTATATTTCTAACTTTCCAACAGAGTTCATACTAGTCTCAATAAATGACAAGAAAAAACTTTCATGGTATTATCAAACAAAGTCAACAGTGTCTATATTTTGTAAAAGAGCAAATATTTAATCAGCCTAAATCTGTTTAGGACAAACTTAAGGATTTGTTTTTATTTTATTTTTTATGACTTATCAACCTTTTGTTGGTCATTTAAAGCTGAAACATTTGGGATTTTAATGATTTATTTTTGTTCAAATTGCATTTTTTAGAATAACAATGATTTTTCTAGATACAAGTCCTACCCATAGCTGGGGGAGGAATCCATGCTTTTCCCAATGTTATTTACAAAGTAGCAGAAACATGTTGAAAATTAGAGAGAAAAAAAAAAAAGAAAAAAAGAAAAAGAAAAAGTGGTGTAAATCATGTGGCCAACTTTTTGATCAAACTTTTTATCAAAGACAAGTGTTGAGAAATTTAAAACAGAAAAACAAGATTATCAATAAAAATGTGATAAAAAATTCTATAAGTATTTCTCATCTATCATTAAAAAAAAAAAAGATACCAGGTCAACTTAATACCAGGTAGTTTTATTGAATCAAGAAAAATCTTTTTGTTTACAAAGAGACAATTGTCGTCTAGAAATAAAATAAGACTAATGTGCAACAGTTGTTTGAAAAACGTTGGTATAGATTGGATTATTAATGAGATGTTGAGCCAATCAGTAAATCTGAAATCTGGGTATGTGTCAATGTTGCAATGTGGAGTCATAATTTGTTAATCCTAATCCAAAACTGAACAATGATAATTCTACACGTCAAGTTAAACAGATTTGTATTGGTTTGCTAGAGAATAAATAACTTTTATGAGAGAAACAAACACTGCCCTTGCTAATGAAAGAAACAAACACTACTCTCCTTTTTCAAACACTAGTCACAAATTCATTGCTTCATGAATGTAATTTGAGATACATACATCACACTGGACATTTGGGTTACCCAAATATTATATATTTATCTTTTCTAGAAATATTATCACGGCAACTGCTCTGATGAGCTTTTTTGCCTGGTGTCTCATGCACATGAATTTAAGCATACTACTAGATTAGCATTTAAGTCCCACCCTTTTACCATTGAAATAGTTAAATGTAACTGCCACTTCTACTCAAACAGTCTCTTTTCTCACACTTTCTGCCTACAGAACTGTTTACTTGCTTCCTTGATAGCTACAACCTCCAAAAAACTTAAATCCAATGTCAATTGTCATTTATTTTCTTAAATCCTGTTCATCTTTAATCCTTTCTTTAATACCCCTGTACCTAATCTTTTCTCTCACTGTAACTAGTGGCAATCCAGTCTTGCTTGGGATGAAATGATCAAATGTGTGTGTGTGTGTGTGTGTATATATATATATATATATATATATATATATATATATGTCACGTTTGTAACTCGGACCTTCCGTCAGCAAGGACAAATTCTTTCGGACACCATTTTTTTTGTTTGTTTACATTTTTTACCTCCCAACGTCTTTCTTGTTACTGTTTTTTTATTCTATTTTATTTTGTTTTCCCTTCTTTCATTATTGTGCTTTCTAACATATATTATGCTTCCTTTTGTTTTAAGTTCCTGTCCTTTATCACGCCCTACCGTTTTTTTATCCACTCTTGGCAACATGATAAGGCCACGTGAGCGAGATTGATCCTGTTGGTCCCCGCATCCACACACGTTTCGCCTCTCCGCCGTTTCATATATCTTGATATTTTACCTAATTCGAGGAATAAAATATTTCGTTTTTCAATGAAATTCATCTGTGTGTTCTTGCGAATTTGAGTTAAACTGGCTGTCTAAGCAGGATGCTTTTTGGCATTTTGTCCAAGGCAGCACAATATTTTATAATCATTTCACCCCAAGCATAGCAGTACTGCCACTGGTGCACAGGGGGTTACAGCGAGAAGAGAGTGGTGAGAAAGAGGAACAAGTTACAACAGATGTCACAGAATGGATAAGAGAAGGATGAGAACACTGATGTGAAGAGAATTGTATGAGAGTAGAATGAAAAGGGAGAACATGATACAAGGGTTGTCAGGGAAAGGATGCGAGTCAAAGAGATAGGAGATGTCAATTGACCTTGCATTTAAATTCTTGGAGATTATAGCTGTCAGGGAAGCAAGTATACAGAAGGGAATTTCACAGGCAGGAAGTGTGAGAAAAGAAACTGGTAGAATAGAAGTTGCAGTTACATTTGATTGGTTTTATTGTAAATGGGTGGGACCTAGCCGTTAGTCTAGTAGCTCGATTAAATTCATGCAGAGGGGGCACCAGAGAGCTAAGCTCATCAGAGCAGAAATCATGAAAGTATTTATAAAAGAGACAAAGAGAAGGAAGCCACATTACCTCAGTGTGTATATATAAATATATATATATGGGTCCCCATGTGGCAGACAAATGAAGACACCAACTTTCCAATCATGTGCTTTCATGTGGATTTTGTCCCTATGCCCTTTATCTTTACCATCTATGTTCTCAGCAGCAGAAGTGTTAATCAGTGAGCTTTTGTTATTAAATAATCCCTTTCATTCTAAAAATGATCACATGTAGCTTCCTGTGTATTAAAAATATTTCAGGTTTTTGCCAACCAAATTTCAATTTGTAAAATTTACTGCCTACAAAAAAAAAAAAAAAAAAAAATTTAAAAGCCTATAGTAGAAATCTGAATGATATGAAAAATTATGAAGGTTACCTGTAAGAAGTGTCATGTTAGCTGCATAAAGAATTTGTACTGAAACAATTTAAAAATAAGAGCTGTTTTGTATTATAGGACTGATACTTACCTCTCACCTAGATTAATGCAAGCAAAAACTGTTTCGATAAAGACATGTTAAGAACAAATGTACTTATCTTGGTTACATATTCTGCATTAGTTTCTGTGTGGTGTGGCCAGAACAGCTGTTTGTTTGGCAAAAATAAAGTAAAACAAAGACACTAAAAGATAATAATAACAACTTATCATTTCACTGATAAAGTTAAAAAAAAAACTGTTTGAAAATCATAGCCTTATTTAAAGTACCTATCTTTACACTTAATTTTTTATTTCTATTTTTTTAGAAATTTGTACATATCAATTTATGGTACCAGCAAAGCTGTTCTATAATCTTTTAAAAAAGACTTAATCATCACAAGTCACCTTACTAATTACAGATCTATTATTAATTATACTGTGGGGTGACGAAAACTATAAAATAAATAAGGTTCTATGCTAAACACTGAACTTGGAATTTAAGTCTAGAAAGAATTTAGCTACTGAAAACTTAGGGGCAAGGGGGGGGGGAAATAAGATAAAAAGGTGGCCAAACAAGAACTACTTTATTAATGTTAAGCAGAATATTTTTTATGGTTTATCAACCTTTTGCAAGTTATTTAAAGGCATATTCACACCTTTCCCAAGGTGTATAATTGAATATCACATACCAGACTGTAATTGGAACACAGCTCTTTGATGTAAATTCCAAACGCTTATCCATTACATCACCCCAATAATATTCTCAAGCAGTCATCCATCTAGGTACTGACCAGGGTGGATGTTGTTCAACCGGTGAGTTTTTTTTTTTTTTTTAATCATATCACCCCGAGCAAGGCGGTAACGCCACTGATGTGCAGGGGGCTACATAGGAGTGAAAAAATTGGAAAAGAGAAAACCGGAAACCACATCCTAAACAGGGAACAAGGGATGAGCCTCTTCACCTGTTCAATAGATGTGGGTGGAGTGTGAACCGGGCGATAGTTTAGTCTATCTACTCCAATTGTATGAGAATTGGCATTTCAATGTGATATGATCATAAGTATCAAGCAAAAAAAAAAAAAAAAAAAAATTAACAAAATATTTTCCACAAAAGAAACAGCATGTACACACTGATTTATAACATCAAATATACAAAATAAACAGTATTTGGCATAATAAATGATGCTCTTCTCAAACTTAAGGACAAAAGAACTTTAAATTTTCATAGTTTTGTGACAGTTCATTGTTTCATCAAATATGCATGTAAATGGATAATCCACAATTTAAAACTAAATATAATTTATTTATATTTAGACTACTGCCCTCATCTCTGTCATTGTTATCAAAGTTTCGCCCACTGTGCTCTCTGGCCATCCTCAGGTGCATATCAAACTAGGTAACCTTTGTGAATTAAGTAGCACAGTGGTTATGAGTTCAATCCCTGGGTCAGGCAGTGGACATGGGTGAACAATAACTGAACAGCACTACTACTACTACTAATAATAATAAATAAATAAATAAATGAAAAAAAAAAAAAGAAAGAACTAGACAATGTATTCCTAGACATGAGCAGTGGAATGAGAACAGTCTATTCCTACAGATTAATTAATTCAGTTCAGAATTACCTGTTAGTTACTTGAATCTATATACACCTGAAGAAGACCGGAGAGCACAATGGCCAAAATGTGATAACACTGTATTAACTTTCTAACTACTGCTCCATGGCATGGTATCCTAAAACAACACAAATCATTTGTTTTTTTTTCAATATTAATAAATTAATTGAATTTTCTTCTTTATTTGTTATGTTTATGAATACAATGTAATTTTGACACAATGATAGAGAAAATATTCTTGGCTGATACACAGAGGCTTGTGCTTATATAAGCGTGACCAGCTGTTGAAATTTTATCTCTAATGATAATTTAAAACATTTGGCAAAACAACATCCTACTGAGAAGCCATGATTCTGTACATGCTGTACTGTTCCCAAACTTAAGTTCATATTTTTGCTTAATAGAAATAGTGAAATTTGTCGATAAAATTAATGGTAAAGAAAAAAAATACTAGCAGAAAAAAATAAATGTTTTTATTTTGTTAAGACCTCCTCCTCCACCTCTCATGAGACATGAAAAAAAACTAACCAGATTGAATGCTTTTAATTTACAAACATTTACTCAAACATTCTAAGATAAAGAAACTATGCATGTTTTTATTACAGTTTATCCTATTATATCTGAACTCTTTTGTACTGGGCTTGCATGATATCAAAAGTGGAGTTGATTGTCTCTTAGATATGTAGCCCCATGCATAAAAGAAACTCAAAACCAGATAATTACAAAGTGCATCTTGTCAGTCATTGTTTACACCTTACAAAAGATCTTACACTGTTTACACTCTACAAAAGACAAGACAAATTTAAAGACGGCCAAATTTAACAAACACTATCACATCCAATTTTGATTAAATCTGCGACTTCACAATCTTATTTTCTATTAAATAAAACAAAACATGCACAAAGTTTTGTTTACGAATTAAAGCACAGTACTAGATTGGCAACAATGTTTCATTGTACAACTGAATTGGCTGAATGTAACAATAAGTTCTTTGCAAATAGTTTATTTCTTACGATTCTTGCCTGTGGAACTCTTTTGGTTTCTTAATTTCCAGTCAAATTTGATCTTCAAAAATTTAAAGGCAACATCAATCATTATCTTTCTCTTAGTCTTTCACACTCAGTAACCTCTTGTGTCTCTTTGTTTGCCTTACTTGTTGTGAAATGAAATCAATAATAGAACAACTAAGATTTTTGTCTTTCACCTGAACTAATTCTGAGCAAAGGCTAAATAGTCAGGCCTGTTCTGCTATTTGACCTGAAGCTTGAAAAGTGTGTGTGTGTGTGTGTGTGTGTGTGTGTGTGTGTGTGGAGGGGGGGTTAAAGATTTAACCTATCCATTTTCAAAAGTATGTTCATACCTTCCCCAAAGGCATTAATGTGAAGTGTAAACAGTCTCAGCTGCAACTTGAACTGATTGCCAAATTAATTTTCATGTTAAATGTTAGTTCACCCACACCTCCAAACTGAATGCATGCATATAACCACTATTCATTCAGATTAATTTGCTGGTTCAAACATTCTGATATTCCTGAAAATGTTCACAGAGTTAGATACAAATCTATTAATTGATTCAGTTGGGCGTAAAGATCAAAGTAGATTACATAAATGTCCACATATCATCCAAATCTTCCAACAAGAAATATGACACACAAACAACTTACTATCCTTTTCAGGAATTATACACATGAACACTATGAGACGGACACAAAAAAATGCTGAATCCCATTGTACACAAGTGCATACACACATTAACATCACAGACATGTGGTGTGTAGCTGACCAATGAAAAACAACTTAAAGTACAGAAATTTCTTATATATCTGAAAAAATTTGATTAAAAAGAACTGACAAGGTATGTGTTTAATTTTTTTTTTCAATTGTATTTTTCCAATAAGGTGCTGAGTTTTGGATTAACAACCCAAGTCATATTTTATTTAAATTTATCCACAGAAATACAATAAAAAAAATTAAACAGGAGTAGATAGATTTGTCTGTCATCCAATTCGCACTCCTCCCCAGTCTTTTGAATAGGAAGAGAGGTTTATCTCTTGTTTCCGGTCCCTTCTAACATCTACTTCAGCTCTGCAGACTAACACCTGTACTTTCCTTCACTAATATAAATCCACACAGTAACCGCATACCGTAAGTGACTATTAGAACTTGTACTGGATAAATATTAGTGTAAAAAAAAAAAAAAGTTTGTTTTAATTGAATTTGTTTGAATGAATCCTTGCTGCCTGTGTATATATATATATATATATATATATATATATATAAAAAACTGGATGCAAGTCATCTGTGGAAGACTGGAGAATGTACTTGTCAAACTGAAAATCATTTTGTGCACACACACGCACACACAAAAATATATATATATATATATATATATATATGCACACACACACAAAGAAAACAATAAACTTTGGCTATGCTCTAAAATGTTAATTATTCATGTTAATTCACATAAAAAAATGAAAAATAAATAAAAAAATAAAGATTGTCAGTAATCAGGAATTAATAGAAATTTTATTGACAGAAGAAGGTTAATTCAAATAGTGTTTAGACAATTGAACTGACATCTTTTATGTTAACACATTTCAGCTAAACCGTTCTTTACCAGATGTAATTAAGTTATTAATGAACTTTTAATTCAACATCATTTATATTATATTAAGTGAGTACATGCCTGATTAGACATCCCTATTTGTTTTTTTTAAACAATAAATATCAAGTGACAAAGTGCCCAAGAACTTTAAACAATAAATGTCAATTGAAAAAGTATTCAAGAATTCTTATTAAAGAAAATGTGTCTCTAAACTGGAATAAAATCTATTTCCTTTTTCCCATCAGGGGAACCATTTTCAAGTCAAGTGTTCCTTAACAATTAGATTACAGGAAACCATAAAGTAAGCCTCAATTACCTTATTTAAATAACGCACATCTCTCATTCAGACCTTTCAAAGATTATACCTGCTATCTTTATTATTGTATCCAAAACAACGTAATTCTGACATTTAATAGTGGTGCAATACCAGACAACCTAAGCAAGTTGATTTTCATAACACTGCCTAAAAAGCCAGGTGCAAATGAATGCGAACTGCACTGAACAACCAGCTTAGTGAGTCATATAACAAAACTGATCAGCCGAATCCTGATGAATAGAGCGAGAAGCAGAATCAGGCCAGAGATAGGACAAGAACAGTGCGGGTTCGTCAAAGACACTGGAACAAGGAACGCCATATTCGTGATTAGGATGCTCTCCAAAAGGGTAATACAAATGAAGAAAGACTTGTACCTATGTTTTATTGATTATGCAAAGGCATTTGACAAAATACGCCACAAAGAATTGATGGAGATGCTCAGCAGCCTCAACATATTTGGGAAAGACATAAGAGTAATCAAGAATCTCTACTGGCAGCAAATTGCCTGCATATGGACAGGTAACGAATTCAGCAGATAGACAAAGATAGAAAGGTGTATAATACAAGAATATGTCTTTTCACTGGATCTATTCAACTTGTACATTGAGACTATTCTGAGGACCCTAGATGTTATACCAGGATTTGTAATTGGAGGCCACAATTTGAACAAGGTACACAGATGATACAGTGCTGATTGCAGATACAGAAATGGAACTACAAGACCTCCTACAGAAGGTTGCTGAAGAGAGTGACAAAAAAGGGCTACAAATAAACTGCAAGAAAACCAAATACATGGTCATCAGCAAAAAGAGCAGCCCCAACTGCCAAATACAGGTGGGGGGGGATACTAAAAGCAAACAGGTACAAAAATTTAAATATCTGGGAAGTTTTCTAGCAGAAGACGGAAAGTGTGACTCAGATCCGAAGGCGAATTGGCATGACGAAGGACGTGTTCCAGAAGCTAAGTAAAGTATTAAGAGACAGGAAACTTTCACTAGAAACAAAGAAGAGAGTGCTGGATTGCTATGTGATATCAGTTCTTCAATATGGCAGTAAATGCTAGACAATATCAAAGATGAAGGAAAAACTTGCAGCAGCTGAAATGTGGTTCTACAGAAGGATGCTGCGGATATCATGGCTCGAGCATGTGAACAATGATGAGGTTTTGGAAAGAACAGAAACTAAAAGGAAATTAATATTGAGCATCAGGAAGAGATAACTAATGTTCCTGGGACATGCAATGAAGAAGGAGGCCTTGGAGAACCTGATACTAACAGGCCAGATAGAGGGAAAAGAGAGAGAAAAGTGGCAGATAACATATTTGAAGGGCCTGAGCAGGTGGATAACAGAACGGGGGTTGCGCGGTGTTACAGGAGAAAGTATGCCACGAGCCACCAGGAATAGGGAGATGTGGAAGGCCATGATCGCCTACATCCTGAAAGGTCAAGGCACATAGAAGATGATTATTGCTGTAAATATCATATTTTATGCCTACATGTATTTTAAAACAATGGAATTAGTGTCAACCATCCTAGAGAAGGAAGTTTTATTTTTGTAGAAAAGCAATTGGCTGAAAGATGAAAGAATTCAATTGTTTGTAAAAAATGTTAATGAGTCTTAAAAGTTAAATATAGAACAAGGTTATATGCATAAACTGCACGTGGGAGGACCAATTATTAGTATTATTAGAAATATTGTTATTGGTCAACCAATTCTCATTTAATTAACAAAACACTATCAACCTTCAACAAAGATAAGGAATCCTATTCAACCATTTGACTTTGCAACAGTGCAATGAATGTTTTATCAATATCTGGATACTCAATATATCAAATAAAGTTTATATGAAATTTAAATAAAAATAACCATTTAACAATGTTCCAAGAAAGAAAGAAATAATGCTATATAAGAAAATGGTATCCAACAGATAATATTCCTTTCAAAAATTCATCAAAAATAATTAACATCTCTACATAGAAATATATTCTCATTTTTAGGCAAGAAAATTACAGAGATGAGAGATAACATGAGAGAGAGGAACTCCTTCTACCCTAATGGATGGATTGAAGCGAGAGATACTATTTTTGCTCATTTAAGTGCCGTATATGATACATGCATGGGTGATCATGTCTCTTTTGAGATATGACTGACTGGGCAGAAAATTTTCCTCTCAGTAGGTTGCCATTATTTTTTGCAGTAGACTGGTTGCCAACCAAGGCTGTAGAACCCAATTTCCCACAATTCAACCCATAGCTGGAGGAAGCAGCCATGGATTAATACCGTTCCAAAACATATTTACTTCTTTAGCTGCACTACTTGCTGCTACCCATTAGCATTCAACCAGCCCCATAAAATATCAGCTCTCTGTATTCAACCTGCTATAACCCACCCCATGTATCAGTCAGTCAGTTAAGTGCCATACAGGATACACGCATGGGTGATCATGTCTCTTTTAATCAATGGACTAAACAGGAGGTTTTTGCATGGTAGGTTGCCATTTCTTTCTGCAGTATACTGGTTGTCAACCAAAAGATATAGCACCCATTCTGTGCTGCTATTTAACCAATAGAAGGAGGGAGAAGAGATGGATTAATACCTTTCCCAAGGGCATTTGCATGCGAGTGAATGCAATGAATTCAACTGGAATTTGAACTTGCCTCTGATTTCTCATTCTGATATGCATTGCACCGCAACACACAAAACCTATGTCATAATAGATGACATTATCGCAAGTAATGCAGAAAGTCATGAAAACAGTGAGACTTTAAGAGCTGATATTTATTGAGTGCAGGTTTGAGAGTGTTGAATGCTAATCTATTGTGTTTGAAATGTGCGTTGTGGTGCACTGGATATCGGCTCGGAATGAGAAATCGGGGAGCCGAGTTCGAATTCCAGTTGAATTCATTGCATTCACTTATATGCAAATACCCTTGGGAAAGGTATTAATCTGTCTCTTCTTTCCAGTTACGGATTAAATAACACGACAGATTGGGTTCTGTAGCCTTGGCTGGCAACCAATCTACCACAGAAAGCAATGGCAACCTACTGCGGGATAATCTTCTGCCCAGTCAGCCATGTCTATTTCAAGACATGATCGCCCAAGCGTGTTTCACGTATGGCACTTAACTGACTGACCTGGCAGCCACAAATAAGATTCAAGTCTCACTGAAAGCAGTTCCTATCAAATTAAAAATATTAAAGACCTTTCCCTAGGATGTAGTATCATCTTGGATTCATTTTTATACAATTAAATAATTATCCGGTTGGAAGAAAATATCTCACAGTTTGTAGAACCAGTGGATAAAAGCATTGGTTAAATCCAGTGACTGAGTTCAATATCTGTCTACAGCAGTGAACAAATAACTTAGAGAGTTGAGTTGAGTGTACAATTGTCGAAACATTTTGAATATGGCATATTAACTGATGAATACAATATTATAATATATTTAAGATTATATTTCCTCTTTAGCCCCATAATTATTTCTCAATGTTCAACTCGCTGTTATCTGCCCCATGTATATACACTGCCATAATATGTGTTTACAGTATGGTTTACCCTTTACAAGGCCGGGGCACCACTCAAGATAGAGGGTTATGCTAAGGTGGGGTTTATAAGGTGTTATGGGGAAACACACCTATTCCTCAGATAATGGACTCTCACTACTATATTAATACAAGTTAACTGGAAGTTAACCCGAGAAGTTCTTGCTCAGTTTTGACGTGTTTTTGTCAATTTCAGACTTCTCCGACCTCGGCTTTGTCCAGTGTTGAACTTTTTGTGGAATAACCTTTTTTTTTTTATTCTCTTATTTGGACACTAACCTTTTTTGTTACAAGAAAAGACCTTTATTTTGCAGAGTTAAGTTGAATTTTAATTTTTGTTTTTCTTATTTTTTCTTCTATATGTATTTTTTCTTGTATTTTTAGTTTCGTATTTTTTTTTCTGTTTCGGCCACCATATTTGTTTGCGTTTGGCCGTGTCATTAATTTTTTTTTTTTTTTTTTTTCAGTACCTGTTTGGCCTTAAGTGCCACATTTAATTTTGGTTGAGGAATTCTTTTTTTAATCTATTGTCCTTATTTGATTTTTATTTAATTTTTATTTTCATTTTTTTTGACCAAGAAGACTCATCTGTTTTTTCTTCCCTCATTAATTTTTCTCTTTTAGCCCCTCCCCAAATATCTTTATTTCTCGTAAATAGTCATTTAGGCGACTATTTGTTTGTTTATTTATTCCTTAAAATCTTTGTTTTTATTGTATTTTTTAAGTACTTTATTTCCGTTGTATCAGTTTATTTACAATTCTTTCATTTTAATTATCCTCTGTCAAGGATATTTGTTTTTGGTTATTGTATATTTTTTTTTTTGCACTGTTAAAGGCCCAAGTTATATTTGGGCAAATTTTTCTTTTTTATTCGCTAACCTTTCTTATTGCGTAATTTTTTCTTTACATTTTCTCCTTGTGTGATTGGTATAATTTTGTAACTGTTTCTCCGATTTTTTGCTCTTGTTGTTTAAATCATTTTATTTTCCTTTCCCCTTCCCACCCCAGCCTTTTAGTTAATTTAATAGTAAATTTTTAAACTGGTGTCGAAGAAATATTAATATGGCCGACAAAGCTCGGTCTGTGAAGAAGGACTTATTTGGTTCTTCGAAAAAAGATCCTCCAGACAAAGAATGGTCACAGAAGGAGGATGACTATAGTTTTCCAGCTCTGCCTGTGGATAATAGTAAAAAACAAAAGTCAGACAAATGTTGAAGGATCAAAAAACAAAGAACCTGTAACAGACAAAAATATGACTGCCGGGGATACGCCTTCTTGCTGGAAGTCCCCCCCCCTAGCTGTATAATAAACATCGCGGAGATTCTGGAGAGAGCTAAAAGTTTCGACCATCTTTTAAAAGACGACGAACTTTTAGAAAACCCCCAGGAATTATGAAAGTGGTGGACAAGTGTGTGCGCAAAATTTGTCGCTCCACGAAAGACACAGTGATCTGATCACTGGTGTCCCTAGGGGTCAAGCCGCAAAGGGTTATAAAAGGACCTGGCTTTTTCATGTGGGATGTACTGCTGCTCACACCTGAAGATTGTGTGGAGATTGTAAGTAAAGAACTAATTACAAAAGACTTCATAATTAGAACAGAATATGAAGGCCGAAGGAGGACCAGTGTAGCAGTATATGAGGTACCTCCTCAGTTGCTGGTGAACATCTTGCGTCATATTTAAAAAAATATGGCCAAATACTGGCGGCCTCTTCCGACAACCTGAACGGGGGATGGACATTCGACATAATGATCGATCGTGAGGCCTTCGTGTCCATCCCCAACTGCTTGGATTATTGCAGCCGGAAAATACCGGTCATAGTGACCGGCCGAAAACCAACTTGCTGGAAGTGCGGGCAGACTGGTCACCTCTCCTCTTCCTGCCCAGAGAAGAAGGCCTCTGGTGCTTCGGCCGCTGTTGACCAAAATACCCCCAAGCCTGGCATTCGTAGTTCCGCAGCACCTGTAATGGGCCTAGTAGCGGCACGGTCCAGTGACTCACAATCACTGGATGGGTCTCAGCCTCCATGCTCTCAAATTCCAAAGCCTGCCGCAGGTGTGGTCAAGCACAAGGATGAGGGAGTATGGCATGTCGTTGCTAGAGGCAAAGGGAAGAGCCGAGCAGTGGTGCCTCAGTCCCCTGAAACTCCTAGGGATGACACCAACAGTCCCACACCCTTTGTCAGCTCTAAAGGCGACGTCCTGGCAGTCCATCAGGACATCCCATTAAGTGAGGTACAGAAACAGGCAGAGCCAAATTGGGAAAAGATTCTCCAGCTACGGAAACTAAAAAAAGATTTGAATACCAAAAAATCTTCAAAGATACCAACATCCCACTCTTCCCTCTCTACCCCGTCTTCTCCCTCCCAGAAAAAACCCATGGCCCCTCCTGTCATGACAAAATCACTGACCTCTACCCCGTCAAAGATGACCATTTTTAAAAAAACAATCTCCAGTCCCTTCTCATGTCATTTCTCCAATCCCTTCTACTGTAAGCCACTCAAAACGATTAAAGACTTGGCTAAAATTTAAGAAAATAGATGATAAAGATATGGAAGATCCAAAGAACTTTCTGAACGCAAAGAAAATTTTAACGGTGGTGCGATCTGGAGCCGGAACTCGACAAATTTGGAGTATGCTAGGGGAGGCAAATGATTTGATTGCAATGAGCCTTCCTCTTTCTTTCTACCATGATAAAGAAGAAGCAAATTTACAACAATTTTGTTCTGGGAGGACCCCTATTTATGTTCACCCTTCCCTTTACAGAGCTTTAAAATTAACGTTTCCCCTGGACATTGGCGGCCTGTCCTATGATGGCACTATTAAAAGTGAAATGGGTCTAGGCTCAATAGGACGGGCCGTCGGTGTCCTGTCACCTGAGATGTTTGGTGCAGTGCCTCAACCCTAATCGGAATGATAATGGCTCTCTGGTTAGCTAGTATAAATGCCCGGGGCCTGAGATCAGAGTCATGCAGAGTGTGTCTCAGCCGTGATCTTCAGTGCCTCGGTTGTATACAGGAGACCCGGTTTTCAACTCGTGATCATGAGGATATACTGTCTAGTAGGTTTGCCCTCTATTCAGCATGTTTTGATGGACGCTCGAGAGATGTTTCCTGGCTAGTGAGCAAGTCCTTGAATGCGGTGTGTGACCTTGTATTCGCAGATCCGGCAGGCAGACTTTGTGTGCTGGATGTTACTATAAAGGATAAGTCTCTTCGTCTCATTGGGGTTTATGCGCCCAATGACCATGTGGAGCGTCCTGCTTTGTTTCGGCAGATTGAGCCGTTTTTGACAACCTCTTGTCGGGTAGTTTTAGCGGGCGATTGGAATGCCGTCCTTGACCCTGATATAGATCGCATAGGGGGGAAAGATCGGGTACTAACAACCCGGATGTAAAACCATTTCAGGACATTATCGACAGGTGTGATCTTGTCGATAAGTACCGAAATGAACACCCCCGGGATATAGTATGGACTTGGACTAATAGGGGCAGCTCGGCTATGGTGGTGTGTGCTAGCTTCATCGACCGAGTCTTAGTTAAGAGAGTCGATGTAGGGCTCTTAGGTTGTCCAAGTTTTCATTCGACAGTGTACTCGGATCATAGGCTCGTCCAGGTTTGTGTAAACTTAGATAAGCCTAGGTGTAAATTGGCTGGTTACTGGATATTGAACTGTTCATTGTTTGAAGAGCAAGATTTCCAGGACCAGTTGAAACTAATGATAAAGCGAGAATTGACGGGGGCTGTGGTTGGGAATAAGTGGTGGGGATCCTTAAAATCCAACATTAGGTCGTTTGCTGCTGAATATAGCCGTCGACTCAATCTAGGAAGATTAGAAGCACAAACGGCAGTAGAAGCTGAAGTTGATTGGGCTATCAAATCCCGTGTTAGTGGGGACGTAGCCTTACCTAGGGCAGAGCAGGCCTCCTTGCTTATCAAGAAGGGCCAAGCTCTGGTAGTTAGGGCTAGGCTAAAGAGAATGTATCCTGAGGCAACGAACATAGCCGCAGAATTGCGTGCAGAGGAATTGAGAAATGCTAGCAAAAGGCATATTGCGAGCGTCACATTGCCGGATGGGAGAACCGTGACTACAAACGCAGGCATAGTTGAGGCTTTTCGTGACTATTTTCAGGATCTGTTCACCAGGGAGCCCAGTCTGAGCACTGCTCAGTTCGATGCCTATTTGGCCGACTTCCCCTGCCTCAAGGCGGCTGAAGTGGCTGGGTGCAAGGGTCCCGTTACAGAGGCTGAGATCTGGGATGCACTCAAGCTGGTTGGCTGGGACAAGTCTCCGGGATTGGATGGTCTTCCTTACGAACTGTACTTGAGGCAGTCGCCTGTTCTTGTTCCCTTGCTGGCACTGATTTTCAACAACTGGATGAGGCAGGGGTCTATACCCCAACGCTTCACCAGGGGTGTGATCAAGTTGCTGCGCAAAAGCAAGGACGGTGGGGATTCAGTAGATAACTTCAGGCCTTTGACGATGTTAAATACAGAGTTGAAGATTTTAGTCAAGATCTTAGCCAGCCGTTTGCAGGCTGTCCTCTCTAGTCTGATTGGCCCTGAGCCAAGACCTCCTATATATTAACCAAGGCCTAAGCAAATGAAATGTGACGTCACGGTAGTAGTGTCATGAATCGTAGCCGTAGCGTTAGCCATCTTCATGACAATGTTGATAATCACAAAGACGTTATTTTTTAATAAAGATTTTAAAACTTTTTAAAATGTAACAAGAAAAAAAAAAGAAAGACATGTTTTGATTTATGCTGGTTTTATTAATTTTAAATAAAATTAAGAAAACAATAAGAAAATATAAACATCATTGTTGACTACTGACTGTCGGTCGTGTTTGTAAACAGTAAACACAGTTTTAAAGACAAAACTTTTCGTTTATTAGTCTAAATTCTAAAAATTTAACAAACACTGCTTAAATTTTCATATTTTTAATTTAATTATGAAAAATCACAATCACTTTTGTTTCAATTGCAAGAATTTTTAAATCAGAATCACTCAAATATAGCAATCAAGAAACCATTAGAATTTAGGAACAAACAAGAAGCAACAATAAATAAGCAAATTAATTAAAATATTTAAAAATGCAACAATTTAAATTCAAGCAAATTAATTCAAACTAAATAAGTTTAAGTTACTGTTTTTTTTAAAAATCAAACTTATAAAAGTTTTTTATGTCTCAAAATTCAGCTGAATGTTTGAAGTTTTCTTTTTTTACTTAACTTCTTACAAATAATATTATCATTTTCCTTGCTACAAAAATTATTTAATAATGCATTAGAAGAGCTCCAGATAATCATTTTTTCTATTTTTTCAATGCTATGACCTTCACCACATGAGTCAACATGAAAAAGAAGTTCATCATTAGCCAAAACATCCAATGTTATGTACATAGACAATTTTCTTTGATTCATTGAATGAAGAAAAGAAGGATTCTTTACAAGTTTATTAATAACAATATAATTGTATAGTACTAAATTTGTTGTTACATCATTGGGATATAACAGAGAACCTCTATTAATTCCTTGAAAATAACTGTTTATATCAGGTAGTATATCATCTCTTCCTGATACTAAACTTTTACAACTATAACATTTCATTTTTTTAAAAACAGCATAACAGCAATAACCTGCTAAATATATTATAATAGGCAGGACTTCTTTGCACTGATGAACATCATTATCAGTTACGTCTATGTTAAATTTATAAACATCTAAATTTTGTTCCTCTGTCATTTCATTCCAATTCACCTCTTGTAAATTCTTCAAATTAATACTTTGATTATTAAAAGGCAGGCTAAGTTTTAAAACAGACAACATTCTTAGTTTTTTTTCTCATTCAAATAATTGACGGATAGAGATATTATATTGATCACCACTAAGTTGTCGATACTGGCCAAATCTTGCCTCCAGACGATCAGTTTGAAATTTTCCAGGTAATATATACAACATTTAGAGTTCTTCTGTACAATATTGTGTTAGTTCTAAAATGGCATAAGTGGTATAGTGTTAAAGCAGTATAAAAGTTTCCTTTGTGCTAAATATTTTCTAAAAATTAAATATTTTAAAAGTTAGGTTTTAAAATTCAAGTGTGGTGTGATTTAGGCCTTTATGTTTCAAATAAATTCAAAACTTAGTCAGAAATAATAGGTTTAAACAAAGTTTAAATCATCATTTTCCAGTTTTTAAATTTTCGGTAATAGTGACTTGACTTTTGTTTTTTTCGTAACACATAATTTCACGGAGTTTTCAAATAAAAAACCTTAAAAATAAAACAAATTCTTTTAAAATTGACTATAAGATAAATTTTGTAGTTTTTGTTAATACAAAAAAAAAGAATAAAAAAAATTCAATTCAAGAATATTTTTTCATGTTTAAAAATGATTCATAAAGTTGCAAGAAGTATAGAAAAGTTTTTACTTTTGTTTTCTAAGAATTTTTAAACATTTCATTGAAAAAAAAAGACACTATTTTCTGAAATAAAATATCAATAAAATATTAATTCAAATACTTTTAGAAAATATAATGTTTAACAACTTTTTTCGGCTTCAGTTTAAATTTTAAAACATTTCGAAAAAAAAAACTTACAAACGAATAGCCGTATTTTTTTTTTTTTTCAGATATTTTTTATTTCAATTTTATTCAAAGAAATAAAAATAATATCTTAATTTATTGTATTATTTTAAAAGATATAAACAAAGTGCTTTCTTTCTTCTTGTGCTACGGCAAAACTAATTTTTTCGCAAATTTTGATTTTAGCGACTGTTGAAATAAATGATGATAAAATTTTAACTACTTACTTTGCTGAATGGACTTGGGGTAAAATTCTCCCTTTTAATGGCATGTTTCCATTTATCAAATAAATGTTTATTTTTTGGAAACGAAAAACAATGAACTTTCGGTCCATTTTTATAATTCCCTTTACATTGTGGTACCACACAAGAAGAAGGCATGTTTGGTTCTGAAAATAAGTCAACGCTAACGGACTCCGTATAAAACAGAACTCTACTAAGTGTGACGTCAGCACGTCAACTTTAATCATAGGAAAACCTTGGTTAATATATAGGAGGTCTTGCCTGAGCAGTCTTGTGCTGTTAAGGGTAGGACTATTCAGGACAACCTTCATTTGGTACGCTTGATCATTGAAAAAGTCGACACGGAAGCCGCGCTGATCAATTTAGATCAGTCCAAGGCATTCAATAGGGTTGACCATCGTTTTCTGGAGTCTGTCCTTTCTGCTGCCGGTTTCAGACCGAATTTTCACTCCTGGATCCGACTTCTGTATGCGTCCCCCGGTGCACTGGTGGAAGTGAATGGAGTACGATTGGAACCTTTTCTCGCTCTATTCATCAAGGTTGTCCGCTCTCGCCTTTGCTCTACGTTCTTGCGTTAGAGCCTTTCCTTCGCAAGTTAAGGTATTCTGCCTATGCTGATGACATTTTGGCTCTTGTGTCGAGCAGAGCCGAGATTGACAAAGTCAGCAAGGAAATCAGAGGGTATGAGATGGTGACAGGGGCCAAGATCAACTGCGATAAGTCTGTTGGCTTGCAGTTGGGCACGTGGAAGGGAGTTTCTCTTCCCGGGCCTTTCCACTGGACGGACGGGCCGGTCAAGTTTCTCGGCGTCTGGTTCAGTCCTGATCTCCATTCGGAAATGAATTGGTCGGAGGTACAAGAGAAGGCAGAGGCTGCAGTTCGTCTGTGGTCTCTGAGGAATCTTTCCTTAAAGGGGAGGGCGGAAGTATGTGTTTCTTACATCTACCCGATTCTCCTTTACCGACTCTCTGTGCTTCCACTCCCGTATGCCATATTAATGACATTAGTCAGGGTTTTGTTCTCCTTCCTCTGGGGAGAAGGCAAGGCTCCTAAGGTGTGTCGCGAGATCTGTAGCCTCCATCCTTTTGAGGGTGGTCTGGGAATGCCTAGCGTTGAGATTTGTCAACATACGCTTCGCATTGCCTTCCTAGACTGAATGTGTTCGCAAGTGGATGAGAATGGTGAATTCTGGAAGGAAGATGTCCGCAAAAGCTTCCCATCCCTAAGTGTGCATTCGTGCGAGGAAGAGGCTGGCCGTTTACCTTGAGGCGAATGCTCCTTCTATTGTGAATGCCGGCGAGCACTCAGTTTTCTCTTACGGGCGACAGATGGCCTCTATGGCGTCCAGGCGTTGTCCCTTCGGGCATTATAGCGGGTGTTAGTGAGGGGGGCCCATTCGGGATGATCTGATTGACAAGCTCGGTTTGACGAAGCAGGAGGCGCGCTCCATATGGCCTTGGGCGCCCGGGTTGAAATGCCTCACAAACAACGAGGCATCCCTCACCTGGCTGGTGATACGAAAGGCTGTCTGGGTCAGCAAGAAGCTTAAAGCAGCGGGTTTGGTTGTTTCGCCAAACTGCGTTCGCTGCAGTGAGTCGGTGGGCGAGACTTTGTCTCACGCCTTCTTTCATTGCAGTGTTGTAGTACCGTTGTGTAAGTGGCTTGAAGACTTCATGGTTCGCATGCTGCGTGGAAAGTTCTTTGTCCTGGAAGTCGCTTCTGTTTGTAGCAATGTGGTGCCGTCCTTGACTAGGGCTGAGCATTATGTGTTCGTATGCTTACTAGGTATTATGAGAGTCGTGATATGGTCGACGCGACAGAAGGAATTCTATGGAGACAAGAAGTTTTCCTCTTCCCAACTGATTTTGTTCTTTAAGCATCAGCTTAAAGTCAAAATCAGGACGGAAAGGCGACGACTCCCTCCATCAGAATTTGGCAAAAGGTGGGTAAATCTTGCGCGAATCTGTCGAGTGAAAGGAGCTGATTTGGAGTGGCATTTTGATGACGGTTAGGCATCAGGATATTGGAGATCCTGGATTTAACATTTTCAACCCCTCCCGAAAGTAGGATAGTTTAGTTAATTTTTCCTTTTATGTTTTAATGATGGTTAAACTTAGCTAGGGTATGCATGGTCATCGGCCCCACTTTTTATTTTTTTTTGTCCTCTCTTTTTTGGTTTAATTCCCCAGCCCTTCCCCCTTTTAGGTGACTAGAGATATCAGTTCCCTGGTAGATGTGGGGCATTTTTCGTTTCGAGTATGTTTATTTTCGTACTTGTTATTGTGTTTGTGTGTGTGCGTGTTTGTGTGTATGACTGATTGAGATCTGCAAGCCCCGCTAGAATTTTGCCCAGCTAACTGATGTATTTGTCACGGCTAGAGATTGTGGGGGTTTAATACTAACATCAATTATTATTTTTTTGTATATATTTTCATTCATTGTATAAAGATCATTGGGGTTAGCAATTTTAAGTATTATTCTCCCTCCCCCAACAGGCAAATTGTACATATGGGTTTAGTTAGACTTTCACAGGGTGTACTGAGGCATTATGGTGTTTGTAGTAAGAACAGTACGTAAGATTGTGATGTTTCGGTACAAGGGATATTATACTGTCTGCTTGGGTCAGTGAGTGAGGCTAGCTAAGTTAATGTAAGACAGATGAAAACCAGTCTTTCCCCATCCCCCCTTTTTTGGCCTTGTGCTGCATTTTTGTAATTTTTTTACAAAAATAAATAATGAAGTTCTTGGGAAGTTCATAGGATTTCTTAGTAGTTCTAGAGAGTTCTTTTGAAGTTCAGTATAACTACTAGGCAGTTGATATTAGTTGGCAGTTAGCTGAATACTAAGGAGTCAGCTTACAGTGGAAGATTACCAAGTTCTTAACATTTTAGGTGCGTTAAGTCGATTAGCAACCGACATAGCATGATTATAACTTTCAGTGCGAAAACTACTCTACAACATAAGGACAAGAGAGGAGGATAACAGTTAACTCTATACTTGAACAGGTTAAGATTGTAGTGACTGCAGGAAACACCCTTCTGAGCGTCTACTCAATAAAGCAGTACTTTGCAGGAAGAAGCTGTCTGAGTGGAACTTCTCGAGCAGTGGTGGTTTGTTACTATGTAAGAAGCATGGCAGGTCCTACCTGTAAAGGTCCGAGCTGGTAGAATGAGAGTATGCAGCTTGTCTGGGCACTTTCCAGGATAGCAGCAATAGAGCAGTAAGAGACTCGCTACATCCTGCCTGTGCAAGTGAGAGGTTGAAGGGTGGAAAATAGTTCTCCTCCAACAAGGTCTTTGAGACGCTTTTGAACTCTATCAAGACTGTAATGTGAGGTCTGGGCAGCTCCCACCCAAATATGGCCACAGTTCTCCATTTCTGACCTAATCTGGTTCTTATAAAGGAAGAGGATAGCATGAGAAGTTAGATACTTATTGGGTGCCAATCATTTTACCTGCATCTTTACCGATGGGTCGCATATAGGAATTCAACTTGAGATCGGGTGCAAGTCTGAGGCTCAATATCCTGTCAAGGCACAAACTCTCCTGGAGGTAATATCTGTTTATCAGAACTGGTGGTAATTAGAGGTGGTGATGGACTGTAACCAGTTTGACTTTTGAGGCATTGAATGTAATCAGCTAGTCCACCACCCCCACTGGGAAGTTAGCATTAGATTAGAAGAGAGGTCAGCTGTCAGTCTCTGGTCATCAAAACTTTTGGAGGTGTGTCTGTATATACTTGTATCATCAGCATAGATGTTTACAAATGATTGGCATATATTCTTAGTTGGATCATTTATGTAGATTAGAAAGAGTGTTAGTCCAAATAGTGACCCCTGAGGGATGCCTGCATTGACTACCAGGGTCTCAGAAGATTAGCCATTAATAACTACCTTCAGGGATCTACCTGTTAGGAAGGATTTTACAATATTGAAAACCCTTCCTGTGATTCCATAGCTAGAGAGCTTGTGCCTCATCCTGTTGAAAACCTTTGAGATATCTAAAGCTATGGTCCTTGCAGCATGTGTATTGTCAAGAGCCTCACTAATTCTGTGTGATGATAGTTAGGATCAGTGGATTAGGCTAATTGAAACCCATATTGCTCATTGCACAAGAGGTGGTTCCTATCCAGGTACTCAATGACCTTTTTGGTAATGGCCTCAAAAAGTTTACTGATACTACTAAGGAGACTAATTACTGAGATTGTGTTCAGTGAGAAATTGGGGAGGGGATGGCCTTTGTCATCTAACATTGAATTTGAGGCAAATATCAAAGTGAAAAGCTTTGCCTTGTCTGCCAAGGAGGACATGATCCTGGGGGTCCATTTATAATCGTGGACACAATCACTTTGTTTCTGTTCATAATTTGATTGGTGATCTTCCTGAATTTGCAGATCAAATTTGTTTCTTTTCAACCTTGGCCTGGACAATTTTTGAGGAGTATAAAACATTTTATTACAGAAAGTATCCATTCGAAGTTTAAGGCAGCTGTTTTTGGAGGCAGCATGTTTGAAGAAGATTGGGAGCCTACAAGGTTACCGAGTTGTTGGCATCACATGGTTGTATATCTTAGTCTTGGTATATTCAGTTAGTTACTCGTAATATGATTGATCCACAGTAGATTCACAGTTGGGTCACTCGAAAGACTCATTATTTGCTAAAACCGATTATTCGCTATAAGCTCATCACACATCACCCCAGACTTCTTTCTGATGCTTTTATAGTTATTTAAATGTTCACCTAATCACCTGTGAAATAATCCATTTTTTTTTGTATTATTCTTTTACTGGCAATCAGTGTTTAAACACATGTTGGTGTTTATACTTCTACACGACACAGCAAAAAGAAAAAGTTCTAAAGATCGGTAAATCAGCGGAATGTCATTGGTTTGGAGGCAATTTGTACACCAGCTTTGGAATGATCAGATGTTATGTGAGTAAAACTTTTTCTGAGCATTTGTCAGGATAGGATGTTAGAAAAAAATTGAGGAGGTTCACCTGCTATCCTGTCACATCCAAGATTTGAGTAGGTGTCAGTTCATAAGCAATGGAGGAGCCTCTGCAATATCTGCCTTCCTCATCGGTTTTGTTAGTATAGACTAACCACTCTTTCTGGTGAACATTGAAGTCACCACATATGTGAAAGTTGGTTGAGGGAAATTTGGTGAAGACATTGTCAATCCTCTCTTAAAGTCAATTGAAGATTACTGACCCTTCATCCTAAGGACAATACAGAGCAAAGATGAATGTGGTACTATGAATAATTGCTATTCAGAAACACATAAAAGATTAGGGTCCTTGTTTTTTGTGTCTCTGCCACAGAGAAACTCATCCTTGATGAAGGCATCTAGCTCATAGTCATGACAAGTTAGGAGGTCGTATTTTGTTATAATTGGTGAGTAGCCTGGGATTGTGATCTCCTGCAATAGGATTGAGGCGTTGATACCCATTTCAGACAGGAACAGCAGGTCAGAGTTAGACTAAAGTTGGGGTTCCACTTCTAGAAAGTAGACACCTTATATTAGTGTAGGACATGGTATACCTGGGGTCTACTTTTTTTTTGTGGTTGGTTTTTCTAGTTTTGTTAGTTTTCAATTTGATTGCTTTCATGTTTGTTTTGGTTTATTTAGTAGATGATTAGTAGACAGTGAAACAAACACCCATTGGAAATGCACACATAACATGAATTGACTCACCCAGAGATATTGCCGTAACAGTACCCCTCATCATGGTATCAAGAAGCTCCACCGGAAAATACTGCACTGTCTGGAAACCATTCACAAAATGGCAGTACAATAGACCTGATATACACCTGCTGATAGGATGGCCTCCTATGAAGCTACTTGACGATTCAGATCCCTGACTATCATGCAGATAACACCAAAACCCAGAAAACATTTAACTTCAGCACACTTGCTGAGGGGGACAAATAACTCAGAGTATCATGTCTGAATCTTTCCTGAGCCTATGTGTCTCATCTGCCTAGAGATCAGGGCAACAGAACTTCTCCTTGAACCTGAAACATTGTACCTGCCAGGGACAAAGAGTAACAAGGCAAGCTCACTCATATACATGAGGACTAAAAGACCCACTGGAAGAATTGGTGGGTGGGGGTCCTTGCAAATAATGGAGGAAGTCATGCAGATATTGAGACATTGAGAGCTAACATTTATAGGGTGTGATGAAGGGTTTAAATGATAATCTGCCAGCCATTTTTTAATGACTAAAGTAAATTTGAAATAAAGTTCTTTTGATTTTAAAAAAAAAAAAAAAAAAAAAAAAAAAAATCAGTTATGTAGAAATTATAGAAGAAACTAAAAATTGATGATTCCAACATTGATATAAGTTGGTAATTCCAATAATACTAACAATTTAAATTCATAGCCTCATTATTTCGTCAAAGGTTTTTTCCTTGTCATTTTTACTATATTTGTTCATAAAAGAATTTTAGTTTTTGCCATGAAGAAGTTTTGAATTTGTAAGACCTGCTAACTAGATAAGGAGTGCTCTATGAAATGAAATTAGATTTTAGTTTGGACAATATACAGGATTTGAAGAAAAATTACAATTGTTCTTAAACACGTTAGCAAGTATGTTTTGTTAATGCAGCCTTTCACATTCCTATTACTGATGAACAAATGAATAAACCATGTGCTATGTACAACCAGTTTTAACTCTTGCCACAAATACTAGAATGAGACTTAGCCCATCCCAAGCTTTGATAAAAATCTTGACTATCCCCGAACAAGTTTGAGTATACTATGACCAGATTCCAACAAATTCTCTTAAAGCGGCAAACAGTGTCTATTATTGCCTTTCTACTAACGTGCTTCTTTGTATTAGGAGTGGAGAAATATAGACGGATCAAAGTAAAGAGGGCAGTTGTTATGCTTTTGACAATCAGATTTCAAACTTGTATCCGTGGCCAGTTTTGTTTTAAAATTGTCAGCTCTTATGTGTTCAACATTATAATTTATGAATGTTATTAGTTAAATACTTGGGTTTGCACTTAACAGTATTTTTGATAGATTGATTTTTTAATTTTTAGTTTTTATGTCTTATCTACTTTTTGTTGTTTATTTAAAGCTGAAACATTTTGGTTTGTA
Source organism: Ascarosepion bandense (assembly GCA_037127315.1). Classification (NCBI taxonomy): domain Eukaryota; kingdom Metazoa; phylum Mollusca; class Cephalopoda; order Sepiida; family Sepiidae; genus Ascarosepion; species Ascarosepion bandense. The sequence goes on along the minus strand of JBBBDQ010001621.1, from coordinate 1,730,423 downwards.
AGTACAATTCATTTTTTTTAGGAGTGAATGTTGCATTAACAATTTTTTGAAGATAATGATTTTGCAAGATACAAGCCCTGCTATTTAAACCTGTGGGAGGATTTGGACTCATTCAATGGCTGATCTCAAATCTCATATCACCCTAAATATATTTAAATGTATATCCTCCTTAATATGCTGGTAGTCCTACCATTTATACACTTGTGTGAAAAGTTAAGGTGGTAGAAGTTTGACATTAATAGCAATAAATAACAGTTTAAGAAGTAGACCATTTTTTAAAAAATTTGATCTCAGTCAAAATCATAATGTCCATAATGCTACACTGCAGTTAACTGAACTTCATAATCTTTTCAATGCCTGCATAATATGTGTCTCACCTGAGTTGCATAAGGTTTGGAAATCAAAGTTGTCTTCTTAGAAGGATTGCCAGCCATAGCTAAAGAGTTCAGCCTGCCCTAGTATTCAGACCATAGCTGAAGGCAAAGAGATGGATTCATACCCTTCCCAGGGGTATTTGTGCAAAAGTAAACATCATAAACTTTGCTGGAATTTGAACTCAACTCACCAATTTCTCTTTGCGAGCTGCTGTCATGCAACCCACATATACTGTCAGATGTGTGGGTAGTAAGCCTACTATACAGTAATGGTATTTATTGGATGGTGGTTCAATTGGTCTGTTTTAATTCCATTTTATTACACGTCTTCAGAGTCAATGAAGTGCAGCTTTTTTTAAAGCCAGTTGTGTTTGAATGCATTTACTGATGAAAATGAATTTTCAAGACTATTTTTTGCAATGCTCCAAACACCGTCTATGGAACTCGCTTCTGTATGCTTGCTTCCTTGATAGCTACAATCTCCCAAATGTTTAAACACAACATTAATTGCCATCTTCTACCTCTCTAAATTCCATCCTTTCTTTGGTATTCCCTGTACCCTGTTTTTTTTCTGTCTGTAACCCCTTGCACACCAGTGGCAGCACTGCCTTGCTTGGGGTGAAATAATCATATAATAATTCTGCTTGTTTCATTCCTTAGTTAATGAGTTAGTTCCTCCGTCTGTTATGCCATTGAAGAAAGATAATACGCACTCTACACAAGCTATTCCTTCTCCTCTACTCAGCCTTTATCTCACCTTTGCCAAACGGAAGGGTAGTAAAAAGTGAGAGAGTAGGAGAGAGCCTATAGCATTACCATAGCAGTAGCAGCTTAAGTTGGTGGTTTGTAGGAGTAATTGTGTGTGTGTATATGTGTGTGTACTGTACAACATAGTAAAAATAGGTAGGTTTGTTGTTGTATCCCGCAACCTAATAACAAAATTTCTGGCCTCTACACCCTTGGCCATTACTTAGTTGGTCTTTTCTGTTTACAATGAACACAGGAGCCATGATTTTTCAGTAAAAAAAAAAAAAAAAAAAAATTTTTTTTTCTCTTTCCAAATCTCTCACAAAATAGCATACAGTATTTTGGTTATGATCTGTGCATTGGAGTAGATAGATCTATCTATCGCCCAGTTCACACTCCACCCACGTCTATTGAACAGGTTAAGAGGCCCATCCCTTGTTCCCTGTTTAGGATGTGGTTTCCGGCTTTCTCTTTTCCAATCTTTCCACTATTACGTAGCCCCCCTGCACATCAGTGGCATTACCGCCTTGCTCGGGGTGATACGATTAAAAAAAAAAAAAAAAAAAAAAAATAATTTAAAATAAAATATACGTCACTTAATATAGGTTTACAGTAAAGTAGCTTCTATGGACATTACTTTTATAGATATTTTAATAAAATTACACTGTGTTATCGTTATTTTATTATCCAATACTTTTATGTTTGAAGACGTTGCTATCATTTGTAGTATGACAAAGTAAAATTTTTCCAGGAAATCATAATTATCCTTCCATGGATATTCCACGGGTTCCGCTAGCAATAATAATAATAATAATAATAATAAATGTACTTTAACTCCAACATCAGCCACTACCTGCAGATATGTTGCAAATCAACAGAATCGCAAACAGATTTTGTTTTACCATTGCCAAGAATTTGGGTAAAATGCGTAGACAGACAAAAACTGTTAGAGGATAGCTTGTAAATAAATTTTAAAAAATTGTGTGCAGGACATCCTGTATCATTTTTTGAAAATTTTTTTTAAAAATTGAGCTCAAAAACAAATACAAACCTTTGGTAAGATTTTTGTTTATAACCATTTCTTTCATTGCACCTTATAATCAAACTCTCCATCTTATTTTTTTTTGTAACCTTGCTAGGGTTAACAAAATCACTTCATCAGTTACTTTTGTAAACTTTTTAGAGGCAGACAAAATTCAACATTAGTTTTATAACTTCTACTTTATTAGAGACACTTAGTTAAATCACAGATACAAGTATAATTATGCCTTTGAACATTAGTGTGTCAGATATTTATTCTTCTGACTCTACCACTTCTTAATCACTCACTCACTCACTCTCTCTCTCTCTCATATATATCTCTTAGGAATAGTACAAACAAATGAGTAAACAGTCCACTGTAGTAATTTACTTTTTGGATGAGCCATTTAGGGTGGGGAAGAGAACGGTTAACATTTTTAATGGTTAACCTGGTCCAGCCCTTAGAGTTTGACAACCCCCATTTAACTGACTGGATATACTAACAACTGTTGTTTTTACATTCCTGTTTATAACAATTCCTAACAGAAAAATATTTCACTGCCTGATTAGATGCTAATATGCAGTACTAAAACTGCAACAGCTCATGTTGCAGTCAACTATGTTTTAAATTATAAAATATTGCCATATACAGTAGTGGCCATAATATAAGGAACAGAAACAACAAAGACATAGATATGTGTCTTACTTAAAAAGTAATGCATGATTAGCAATGAAATTTTTACCGAATAAAGATTAGGGTATAATGCATAAATATTATACAAAGTTACAAAAATTTACATAATAGTTTTTTTTTTAAAAAAATAAAGATTAAATGGAACAAAGGAAATAAGCTACTGGACAAAAGTTAAGGAACGATCTTGTTAATACTTGATTGTGAACAATATTTTAATAAAATTTAATATTTGGTAAACGTCCCCTTATTTTCAATGACTTCTCTGCATCATCAACCACATGATCTAATTAATTTCTTGCAAAAATCAGCAGTAATTCCCTCCCATTCGTCTTTCAATAACTCCCATAGGTGATCCTGGTTTTTTGGTTTTCTTTTCTGAGTCCTTTCTCCAAATATCTTCCAAACATTTTCTATTGGATTCAGGTCGGGGGCTCTGGGCTGGCCACTTCATTTAGGCGATTCCTTTTTCTTCAAATAAAGCCGTAACCTTCTGAGTCTTGTGGCAAGGTGCATTGTCCTGCATGATAATAGGAGATTTATAAAGATTGTGGCGTAATCTTGGTACCACATGCTGCCGAAGAAGCCTTTTGTAAATCTCAGCATTGATATTGCCATGTACGCGGATAATAGGGTCAACTCCTGTAGATGAAATAATTCCCTACACCATCACACTGCTGCCACCAAACTTAACAATTTTCTTGACACATTGAGAAGACAGCCTTTCAACTGTTCTAATGAACCAAATATAGTAAAATTGAACTTGTCACTGAACTGTATCCCATTGTGCATCAGTCCAAACAACGTTCTCTCACATACTCCAGACGTGCCCTTTGGTTTCGCTTTGAAATGAGATGCTTCCAAGCTGGAATATGGACATGAAATCTTGCATTTTTTAACCTGCGAGCAACCGTTTTCCTCGAGATCTTATCTGTTTCTTCATTAAATTTACGGGCAATTGATGTAGCAGTTTCAAAACGGTTTTTGTAAATATTCTAACAATTCTTCGATCTTCTCTTTGCGATGTTTTTGGAGGTGTGCCAGTTTTTGGTTTTGCATCTAATGTTTTATCAGTTAGATACTTGCTAATTACATGATGAATGACACTTTTAGACCTATGAACAATTTCTGAAATTGGCTTTTTTTCTTGATAGTTAGCAATAATAAGATTTTTCTTCAAAAGAGAGCGTTTTGTGTGTAGAATTTGCCATATTGTGTAAAAATGATAAATGAACTTTTACTTATTGTTGAAAAGCTCCATCAAGTTTTTAACAATGTAAATTAACAGTTTATGCAAATTATTAACACTGTTCCTTAACTTTTGTCCAGTAGCTTATTTCCTTTATTCCATATGATCTTTATTTAAAAAAACTAAACTATTATGTAAATTTTTGTAACTTTTTATAATATTTATGCATTACACCGTAATCTTTATTCAGTAAAAATTTCATTGCTAATAATGCATTACTTTTTAACTAATACACATATTTATGTCTTTGTTGTTTCCATTCCTTATATTATGGCCGCTACTGTATATATTGTTACGTGTTAAGTGTAACAAAAGAAAAAAAAAATGATTGACCAAAACTCAGAGATAAAAATCACAGACAAATATTTAATTTACAAAACATACCAAATAAAATATTTACAAATATACAATTTTTGTTGCATTCAAAACAAAAACTACAGAGTTTACTACTGGCGAGTGTTATGAAGAAAAAAGGGGAAGGTAAGGTGTCAAATATCTTTATCCAGTTAAGTTGGTGAAGAAGTTAAGTGCTATACTTTTTGGAAATCCTTAAATGTGTATATAAAGACTAATTATTTGTTTAGTCAATGAAAGAGTCAAAAATATGTATTTAGCCATATAGTTCCAGAAGGTTCTCTTTCAGGTTTTAGTTAGACAGACTTTTCTATGAGATTCTTTCATCTGGATATAAATCCTTGAATCAAAACCGGAGTTGATATGTCAGTAAATCCTTTTAACAACTTTTTCAAGTTTTAGTTTGTCAATGACTTTCTATGAGATTCTTTCGGCTGGATATAAATCCTTGAATCAAAGCCAGAGCTGATAAGATCAGCACATCCTGATATCAACTAACTACTCACTGCCCAAATCCTATTTTCATAGGGGCTAACACCTAATTTGCATATTTCTAGAACCTTTCGAATTCTCTTGATTCTACTGGAACATTCTTGACCATTCTAGTACCTTCCAAATGTTCTATTTCTAATTTCTTTATTTTTACAACTATTTCATGAATTAAAACTTTTTTGTAATAACACATAGGACTGAATAGAGTCCCTTACTACAACTTTTTAGACATTATTAAACACAAATGTTGGCAGTGACACATTATTCCTATATGACACTTTTGCATAGAGAATAAATAGTCATCAAGGGAAGAATTACGTTTTATACATTTAAAACAGTGCAGGGACCAAATTTACTGTCTGAAATGCAAGAATTAAGACTTAATAACCTTTGTATAATTTTGAATGTGTTTTAAATGGCAAAGACCACACAGTTTAGAGATTAAACATGGAGATTTTTTCCTACAAAAATTACAACTGTTCAAGTTTTATTATAATCTTGCACTAGAAAAGAAAAAGTTGGCACTATTATTGACTGCACAGAGTAGAAAACAATGTGTTATGGTGCCCTCCTATGAGGAATGAACTCTTCCTATATATAATTTACCTGCATGACTTCTAGAAAGCAGAGTAACAGAGTAGTCAGTTAAGAGCAGTCAAGTACAGCAGTTAACAAAGGCAGTTAACGACAACTACTAGTCAGACAGCGTAATAATACCTTCGAACTTACTTATTATTAACACTTCCTTTGGATATCTTGTTTCTGGTTATACTAATACACTCTTTTGAACTGACCTTCTTGTTCTGTGTCTTACCTCCGGCAACAACCGGTCACTACAACTTTGCAGCGAAGTTTCACCACAACTACACAACAAATTGGTGATGAAGATCGACACGGATTTGCGATGAATATTTGTGATGAATAGTGCACAGATATCTACGAGAACCACCGGGATTGAAAAGAAACTCTCTGAAAGCATGAGTTTCGTAAAGTACAACATGAATAGGAAAAATTCACAAAATGGAGGACTTCAAGAACATTTTATTACAGCTGGTAAAGTTCCAGACTGAACAACAAGAAAAAAATGGAAAAATTATTCTTTCAAGTGCAGAAGGAAAATCAAGAAAAAACAGATTGAATTTCAGAAGCAAGTGTTGGAACTAGTAAGTCAAAACCAGTGGAAAAGAAAATTTTTCTTTTTCACAAGACACAATTTGGAGCACAATAGAAAATTTTACATGCACTCTTGAGAGACATCTCTTTTTCATAAAAGGTGGGGGATGTCTAAATTTAAATTAGAATGAATCAGACGACTATACCACTTTTGCATCAAAAGTTAACAAACACTGCAATGATTTCAGGCTGGAGGAACTAAGTGCAAACAACTTCAAATGTTTGATATTCATGCAAGGACAAGTTTCAGCAAAAGATGCAGAAATTAGACAAAGAATACTTAGCAAATTGGAGAATGAATCAAATTGCCGAAGATTGCAATGTACATCAGTATAAAGTAGGATTCTAAAAATATTGAAGAATTGGGTACTGCTCAGGTAAAAAAAAAAATAAAAAAATGCTGCAAACAGAAACAAAGTCTCTGAAAACTTACGAAGTAAAGAAAAAGCAAAATAAATTGCCTCCTAACGCATGTTACGGATGTGGAGCCATACATTGGTACAAAGATTGTTTATTCAGAAACAAAATATGCTATACATGTAACCAAGTCAGACACAAAAGTTTGCACTGCCGATCTAAAAATAAAATCAAAACAAATACAAGGTTGAACGAATTAGTTTATATTAATACCAGGAAATTTGTGCACAATACTGTTGAATTTCAGTTATATTCGGGGTCTGTCTTGACTATAATTAACTTGTAAACATGGAAAAAATTGTGCAAACCAACCACAATAAAATCAAGGAAGATAGCAAGATCTAGAAAAAAAAAATTAAATTCAAAGGAGAGTTAATTGTCAACGCAATTTTTAATGGTAAGACTCAAAAATTAAAATTGTTTGTCATGAAAAATATGAACAACCTATTTGGTACTGATTGGTTGTCACAATTTCAGCTTTAGGATTTACCTATTAATTTGTACTACCAAAAAATTGAAAGTTGAAATGCCAAAGCTGATAAACTAAAAAAAAAAAAGAAAAAAAAGCCTATCTATTCAGGAATTTTACTGGTGGTTTAGGCAGATGTACCAAAATGAAGCTAAAATTGAACTGAAAGAAAACGTTAAGCCAGTTTTCAAAAAGAAAAGAAACACGCCTTTTGCCTCGTTGGAACAAATTAACAAGGAACTTGATAGATTAGAAAAAAAATAGTGTTCTATTGAAAGTATAGTACAGTGAATGGGCTGCACTTGCAGTCTATATAAGAAAAGAAATCCAGAGGCATACATGTTTGCGCTGATTTTTCAACAGGACTGGATGCTGTTCTGAAGGACTATCACTACGCTCTTCCTAGTCCCGAAGACATTTTTGCGAAGCTTAGTGGGGGGGGGGGGGATGCTTCTCCAAAATTGACCTTAGCCATGTTTATTTACAAATCCCTGTTGAAAAGGTAAGTTTGAAATTATTGTGTATAAATACACATCGTGAATTATATAAATTTGAATATTTGCCGTTTGGGGTAAAGGTAGCCCCAGCAATATTTCAACAAGTCATGGATACCATGCTGGGTAGATTTGAATTCACTGTCGTTTATTTAGATGAAATTTTAATGAAAAGCCAAAGTGTAGGCAAACATAAGGAGCATGTTTACAAAGTTTTTGTGAAAATCCAAGAATACGGTTTCAAAATTAGAGACCAAATGTGATTTTTTTCATAGAAAAAGATTAAGTACCTAGGGCACATAATTGACAAGGATGGTAGAAGACCAAATCCTGAATGGGATACTGTGATTAAAGACATGCCAGCACCCAATAACATTAGTTTCGTTACAGAGCTTCCTCGGTCTAGCAAATTATTACCAGGCATTTATACCAAATGTGCATGATTTGCATGCTCCCCTTAATGAATGATTAAAAAATGACAAACCCTGGATTTGGACAGCAGAATGCCAGCAGGGATTTGAAAAAATAAAAAAAAAACTAACATCAGACTTGTTTTTGACGCATTATGAAATCATTGTGGTTAGCGATACGAGTTTGTATGGTGTAGGGGCATGCATTCTTCATAAAATGACTGATGGAACTGTAAAACTGATAGCACATGCTTCGAGAGCTTTGCTTCCTGCAGAAAAAAATTATTCGTAGATTGAAAAGGAACCACTTGGGATTATATTTATATATATTTATAGTTGACAAGTCACTTTACAGACAGAACACAAGCCATTACTCACTATTTTTGGTTCAAAGAAAGGTCTGCCTACACACACAGCCAACAGACTTCAGAAATGGGGTGCAATATGGTTGAATTACCATTTCAAAATGGAGCATGTGTCAACGAAGAAATTCAGCTATGCAGATGGATTGCCAAAACTAAGTCCCAAGTACAAGAAACCACTGAAAGAAACAGTGCTTGCCTCCCTTCAATCTGAAGGAGAATTAAAAACAACCCTTTGTAAGGGAACTTTCAATGACGATGGAACAAAAAACAAAAGGCTCGCAATGATGATTATATTAAGGAAATAAAAATGAAAATTACTGAAAAGGACCAGCGAATTACAGACGTTTTTTTGATATGTGATGAAGAGTTACTATACAGGGAATGAGTTGTGATTCTGTTAACACTTCAGAAATGCATTTTGAAAAATTTTCACTGGTCATCCTGGGAGTACTAACATGAAAAGTTTGATGCATAGCTATGTCTATTGGAAAAATATGGACAAAGATATAGAAAACGCTGTCAAATCATGTAAAGGATGTACCTTAGCAGCCAAGGTACCACCTATTAAATTTAACCCCTGGCCAAAAATGGACCTACCTTGGTCTAGAATTCACGTTGATTTTGCAGGACCTCTAGAAGGATATTACTACCTCATTGTAGTTGACAGTTTTTCAAAGTGGCCTGAAGTACACAGATGTAAAAACCCAACTACAGAAATTGTTATAAAATTTCTTCACGAGCTGGTCGCTAGATTCGGAGTGGTAGACACCTTAGTATATGATAATGGAACTCAGTTTACATCTGCAGAATTTAGAGAATTCTGTGAAATTTATCAGATTAAACACATCACCACAGCTCTGTATCACCCAAGGTCAAACAGACTAGCTGAGAGATTTGTAGATATCTTGAAGAGAGCTTTTGAAAAAAAAAAAAAAACTAGGGCTACATCAAATGAAAAAGTTCTTCACCAATTCCAGCAAGTATACAAGATTACACCGAATGACAAGACATCAGCTTCACAATCTCCAGCCGAAGTGATGTTCCTGCAATGTATATGATCTGTGTATGACAAACTACAGCCAAAACAAACAAAGTCAAAGAAAACGAACATCGTACCTGCAAGACGATATAACCCAGGAGAAAAAGTCTTTTTCAAAAATATTTTTTAAGACAAAAAATCTTTTTGGGAGATGGGTACGATAGAAAAGAAGAATTGGGAATATGATTTATATTGCAATGGGTTCACAATTCAGGCATAAAAGACTTGTTAATCAACTCAGGAAATGCCTAATTGACGAGGTTGATAACTGGTTTCCTGAAGAAACAACAATAGACACAATATATGACACTTAATATTCCAATCTCTCTAATGGTTCCCGAAATATGCTGTTTGAAAAGAGAAAGAAAGGCAATGGAGTTAATAGTGATCAATCCGAAATGAAAAAAGATACTGAAACCACATACAATTAAAAGTTGTCAAGTGTCTACACCCAACTGAAAAGAAAAAAAAAATTTTTTTTCTGTAGACACCAGCGGAGTTGAATTTTAGGAGGTGTGTGTTATGGTACCCTCTTATGAGGAATGAACTCTTCCTCTAACTATTTATAAATTACCTGCATGACTTCTAGAGAGTAGAGTAACAAAGTAATGAGTTACAGCAGTTAACAAAGGCAGTTACTGACAGCTACTAATCAGACAGTGTAATAATACCTTTTGGACTTACTTATTCCTATATTACTTATTCCTATATTACTTATTAACACGTTCTTTAGATATCTTGTTTCTGGTTATACTAATACACAGTTTTGACCTACCTTCTTGTTCCATGTCTTGTTTCCAGCAAAGTTTCACTACACAATGTAAATAAAACATACAATGCCAGATCCTCATTTTTGTTCATATTGACTTGCTTTTTTGAGTGTAGCTTCTTTATGCAAAAGAGAGGTTGCTGATGTATCATTTTTATTTTTTGATATTAACTCAATGTTATTAGCTTCTTGACCATTTTCAAATGATTTAATAGCAAATCCACATGTCTAATACATCAATTATAAATTACCTTATTGAGATTTTCATATTTGCTGTTGCTTGGTAAATACCAACAGATTGTTTTATATTTTATGTGAATGACTTTCTAATTATTATAAATAAGGTACTGATTTATTTCAGTTTTTTTTCATGAGTATACGTTCACATACAAATTAGGTTACCTGCTTAATCAGTCATTGAAAAAAAAAAAATAAATAATTGTGCTTCACTTGTAGATATATCAAGTCATACTGATTTTGTTTGCACGAGATACTAGATTAGCAACTAGGTCCCACCCTTTTACAGTGAAACCGATAAAATGCAGCCGTAATCGCAGTTTCTACTCCAACAGCTTCTTTTCTCGCACTTCCCATCTGTGGAATTCCCTTCCACATGATTGCTTCCCAGACAGCTACAGTCTCCAGGAGTTTAAATGTAAGGTCAATGGACACCTAACACACTAATTCGCATCCATTCTCTCAAACGCTCTTCCCATCTGCCCAACCCTCAGCCTCGGTATCCTTACCCGTCTATCACCCTCCTTCTGACATTTCCTATATCTAACCACTCTTTCTCTTCACCTTCTCCTAACCCCCTGCACAATAGTGGCAGTGGAATGCCTTGCTTGGGGTGAAATGATTAAAAAAAAAATCTTATGATTAAATATTCTTAATTTTAATATAAATTTCCTTTTCTTTGTTTCTTCAATAAATAAAGACAAAAGACTTTTTTTTATACGAAGTACAAGATACACTTGTGGATATGTTTTGATTTTTTGTTCAAATTCAATAACAGATGTTTTGTTTCTTATTGAACCTATTTCAAAATAAAGTTAATAGAAATACAATAAAGAATAAGAAAGTTAATAATATATTGTATCATGAGTGTGAAATTGTCATTTGAAAATGAGGACTTGTAAATCTAATTTTGTTTTGAAATTTGGGATGCCATTCATAAAATATTTACTTATAATACTTTTTACAAACTTTGGAAGCAGGTTACTCATGCCAAAACAAGGACAAAAATCCATATAAACATGTCTGCAAATCCTTCATTTTTGAGTTAAGAAATTTTTCAGCAGATGGTGCTGTGTTGTCATAAGACTACATACAGGTTACATTTGCCCTTCATGTACATTTGTGGTTGGTCTTTCGTCAATGTTTAATGTGTGTAGTAATGAATTAATCGAGAAGTGTTCTGTTTAACAATGGTAGGATATTCATATTGTGAATAGGCAGATATGATTTTTACATACAATTACATAAACAGCAATAGACACAAAGTTGCATCAGATTGCATCTCCAGCAGAACTTACCTCGCCAAAGCAAGAGAAGGCGGGTTGTCTGCACCTGGAAATGCGAGGCGAGCTCACGCAAGGCAGTTTTTGGAATGACACAGCGCATGCGTCATTGGCGAAAGCGAGGCTTACACACGGAAGAAATTTTGTTTTTTTGCTCGAGACCAAAAACACATAAAAAGAGCCAACTTCTGTTTTGGGGTCAGTTTAATGTTGGTAATTTGTGAAGGTTACACTGGTGTTCAGAAAACAGTGTTTTGTTTATGGTGCGCAGGTAATAGAGTCCCATGTGAAGCGGTGTTCCAGGTTCTACATGGAGCAGCTGGGAGAACGGATCCAAGCGGTTATTAATTCCTCTATCAACTAAACTTTGAGAAACAAATATTACAACATCCAACTTTTTCTGTTATTTATTGTCACATCCATCACGGGACAACAAACTAATGATTGAGAGACTAAGATCCACTAGTATGCCTAACCGCCAAGAACACCGTCTACAGACTGTTGGAGATGATCTGGGTATCAGCACACACCAAGTGGCCCTAGCATGTCTTACATCTCACAGTATCACATGGGGTGGGAGGTACTTCAAAAGCAGCTCTTTTATCTGCATCATTTGCAATGTGTGCAGTCTTTCGCCCTCTGATCGTTCACCATGGGAGAACTTTTGCCAATGGTTCATCGCACAAATTGCTGATATGTTGTTTGCCTATTCAGTCTTGCTTATGAATAAGGCAACATTTAGAAGAGATGGAATAACAAATTTACACAACCAACACTTGTAGGTGGATTGAAATCTCCATGATACAACACAGACCAACATCAGTTTACAATTAATGTGTGGGCCGGTTTTGTACGCGACTTTCTAGTAGGTCTATCTGTTCTCCTAGAATGTCACACAGAAGTTGTCTACAGGGACTATTTTGAACACTTCCAGACCTGCTAGAGAATGGCATGTGGTTCATGTGTGATGGGGCTCTAGTACATTTTTTAGTCACATTGTTTGTAATACACTGGCTGACATCTATCAGGAAAGTGGATAGGTATGGGAGAGATAATTCCGTGGCCTGCACATTCATTTGATCTCAATCCTTTGGATTTTTATCTGTGGGGCAATCTAAAGCAATGTGCCATGGGGGCCTGCAAAATCATTCAACACCATGTGGGAGTATTTGAAAGGATCTCCCAGTCAATGGTACGAGTGCATAAATGTGTAAAAGCAAGGAGATGACATTTTGAACATTTGTTATGAGTTGCTGTGTTGAGGTACAACAATGGCCTTATGTTTCTATGAACTTTTGTCCTTGTTCTTGGGAAAGAAACCTGCTCCCAAAATTTGTAAAATTATATTTGAAACACCCTGTGTGTGTATATATATATATATATAACATTGTAACATAATTAATTTAGTAGAGTTTTATAATTTGCTTGAAGCATTGTGTACATAAGATGTATGGGTAGGTATTTGAAGGCTATCACAATGCGTTTAATATAATAAAGGAAGGTAAAGAAGGTGTTGGGTATTACCTATTTATTATTCATTAATATTTCAAGATCAGAATCTCATCTTCAAAATGGTGGGAGAGCTTGACTTTATGACTGTCCACTGTATGTGTGTTTATGGTTTGTACAAGTGAGCACCAGATATGTGTCAAGTGTTATAAAGTAACGGGTGAATATTAAAACGTAGAAGATAAATATTGCTTTTTTTTAAAACTGTGTGTGCATCAACGTGTTCTATTTAAATAAAATAAGAGAAAACAGTTATGAATTTGTGCGTTGAGAATTAATTTAACATTTTGCGGCACAGAATTTTCCATGTTCCAGAATCATATTTTTACTATGACTCCATCTTCAAGCGATCATTTTTAGGGTGACTGATGGGAAATTCTGTGCCATGTTAAATTAATCATATTACAATAATATTTAGCTCTACTTTTGTATTGAACACTGTGAAATTAAAAATAAATGTTAAGGAACAGTAAATTTCATATTGTCTTTTCTTCACAATATTATATACATTTAAGTTTTCATCAATTATTGGCTTACAGCCATATCATGTTGAATACACCAGTTCTCGCTCAATCACCGAAGTTAAGCAACATTGAGCCTGGTCAGTACTTAGATGGGTGACCGCTTGGGAATACCAGGTGCTGTAAGCGTATAGTGACGGATGTGCGTTGTGGTGCAGTGGATATCAGCTCGGAAAGAGAAATTGATGAGCCAAGTTCGAATTCCAGTTGAAATCCCTGCGTTCACTTAAGCACTAGTACCCTTGGGAAAGGTATTAATCTGTCCTGTCCCTCCAGTTATGGGTTAAATAACAAGGGTAGGACATGGGGACCCTGCCCTTAAAAACAAATCTCAATGAATCTTGATACTCAAAAAGAAAAAAGTATTACTAGACACAAAACTTATATAAAAAACAATAAATTGTTGAAAGAAAAAAATGTTATTACCAGCAATAAATAAATGAAAAGATTTAGTTGGCAATAAATGACCTGCCGAGGTTGATATGCCATAAAAACAAAACAACCAACAATCATCAATTATTATTTTAGGCTTGGTATATTTCTATTCTATTTTGCGGATGTGCTTGTGATGGAGTGGATATCGACTCGGGACAACAAATCAGGGGATCCGAGTTCAAATTCCAGTTGAATTCCTAGCATTCACTTTTGCAAAAATATCCTTGGGAAAAATATTAATCTGTCTTCCATCCAGTTATGGGTTAAATAATAAAACAGATTTGGTTCTATAGCCTTGGCTAGCAACCAGTCTACTGCAGAAAGCAATGGCAACCTATTGCGGGATAATCTTCTGCCCAGTAAGTCATGTCTTTTTCGAGACAGGATCACCCAAAGCGTGTATCATGTATGGCACTTAACTGACTGATACTTCTATTTACTTGAATAATTTACTACCAGAAAATACAAAATTGCATTTCTGGTATAACTAAAACAAAAACATACCAAACATCTTTATGTGCCGTGTTCCGACAGGATGTAGGTGATCATGGATTTCCACTTGGCCCCATTCCTTGTCACTCTTAATGTTTTTTTCCTCTTGGTATCTCTCCCAAACCCCACTCCAACAACATCCACTTGCTCAAACTCTTCAAGTATGTCTTGCGCTGCTTTTCCATCTATCCATCCTGTTAGTATCAGATTCTCCAAGCCCACTTTCCTCATTACATATCCCAAAAACCTTAGCTGCCTCTTCCTGATGTTAAGTATAAGTTTACTTTTTGTATACATTCTCTTCAAAACCTTATTGTTGCTCATGTGTTCTGTCCATAGTATCCTCAACATCCTTCTGTAGAACCACATTTCTGTTGCTTCGAACCTCTCCATCTCCAAGGAGATGGGTCAGCATTCACTATATAAGACGACATATCTTTGTCTCAATTATCTGCTTAGCTTCTGAAATATGTTCTTGGCCATGCCAATGCATCCTTGGATCTCAGTGTCACACTTTTCAGGTATTTAAATTTCTGCACCTGTTTGATCTTAGTATCCCTGACCTGTAGTTGGTATTTTTGGGTCCTCTTTTTGCCAATGACTATGCATTCAGTTTTCTTGAAGTTTATGTATAGGCTTTTCTTTTCACTTTCCCTTGCTACTTTCTGTAGGAGGTCCTGTATTTTCCTTTCCATGTCTGCTGTCAGCACTGTGTCATCTGTGTCGCTTATGTTGTTGAGATTGTGGCCACCAATGACGAATCCTGGCAGGAATTCTAGCTTTCTCAGAATTATTTCGCTGTTCAAGTTGAATAGATTCTGTCTCTTGATGTTAAGTAAGTTTCTTTTTTGTTTCTATTTTTTTTTTAAACTTCATCATTGCTCACATGTTTGATCCACAGCACCTTTGCAGAACCACATTTTTGTTGCTTTAAGTTGCCTCATCATCTTTGACAAGATCGTCCTACACTCACTGCCATACGGAAGGACAGATATTACGTAGTAGTTCAGTACTCTTTTCTAGTGAATTTTTTCTATTTCTTACTACTCTGCTTAGCTTTTGGGATGATTCCTTGGCTATCTCAGTACACCTTGCTCAATGTCTCCCCCCCCCCCCAACACTTCCCAGATATTTAAATTTCCACACTATATTTTGATTTCGGTACCCCCCATTTGCATTTTGGACTCACCCCTTTAGCTAATAACCATGTATTTTGTTTTCTTACAGTTAACATTTAGTCCTTTCTTCTTACTTTCCTTCCCTAACTTCTGTAGGAGATTTTGCAGTTTTCTTTCTGTGTCTGCTATCAACACCGTGTTACCTGCATACCTTATGTTAAGATTGTGGATGCCAATAATAAATCCTGGTAGGACTTCTAGTTGTCTTAGAATGGCTTTGCTGTTCAATAAGTCTGGTGAGAAGACACATCTTTGTCTTAAACCACTTTTTATTTTTGTATATCTGCTGAACTAATTTTCTATCTGTATGCATGCAGTTTGCTGCTAGTATAGATTCTTGATTATCTTTTTCAAATACATCAAGGTTGCTGAACAGTTCCTACAGATTTTTGTAGCGTACTTTATCAAACTCATTTGTGTAAGCTATAAAAACACAGGTACACATCCTTCTGCCTTTCTATTGCATTTTCTGATCAAATTCTCAGCATATCATGTTCCTTGTTCTTGTGTCATTGACGAACCCACTCTGTTCTTGTCTTATTTCCAGGCTAATTCTGCTGATTGTTGAACAGAAATTGCATTTGTTTGCACCTGGCTTCTTAGATCTACTTAGGTTTTTCAAATAATATATATATATATATATATATATATATATATATATATATATATACACTAGCAGTATAGCCCACCCAGCGTTGCTTGAGTGTAATGAAAGCTTTAAAACTAATCCATAGTCCTGGAGCTCAGACTCTTTGGACGTTGGCACGAAAGACTAAAAAGCAATAGTTGTTTCCAGTTAAAGCGAGACTGTAGACTGAAAGAAAAATGAATGGATGTAAGTCAAATTTTGATTTCCTGGTATCGATATCAAATTTTCTGTACTAGTGTAAGAACTGCAACCTTGAAACTTCTGAATATCGTTTCTTATGTCTTTGTCTATGAGTGTATCAAATTTGATTAAAATCGGACCACTCCTATAACCTGATTTTATTGATTTTCGATATTTATCGGGGGTACCTCGACACAAAACCTAGCTAAGAACACTTGCAGACGCTTATAGTACAACTGTGTAAATTTTCAAAAAAATCGGTTCAGCTGTTTCAGAGTCTATAGGTAACGGACACACACATACAAAGTTCCATTTATAAATAACTTTAGATATATCTCAACTGTTTAGTGTATCTAGGCAGCAAATAATTTTCTAAACATATATTGTTAAATATAAGAGACAATGAATGTCTATTATGTTTAATCAGGAGCCGTTCTAAATGTTGTATTTTGGCTTTAATTACAGTTTAAAATAAAAACAAAAATTCTCCAACATTTGAATAATTTTTTATTAAGTTTGTTCTAAGCTTTCAGCTTACATGAGCCATCTTCAGAGATTATTAAGATGCTAACACAATAACCATTAGCGACGATTTTATTTTGTATTAACATAAAACTCTGCTAGGCAACGGCAATAGTTACCAAAAATAATAAACGCAGTTCACAAATTTGCAATGTGGTTCTATGACATCACACTGCGTGATAATGCGAAATGACAACAGAACCATGTATTCAAATGCAATGTAATGTGTTATGAAGATGGCTCATGTGAGCCGAAAGCTTAGAACAAACTTAATAAAAAATTATCCAAATGTTGGAGAATTTTTGTCTTTATTTTCAACTGAAATTAAAACCAAAATACGATGTTTAGAATGGCTAATGATTAAACATAATAGGCATTAATTGTCTCTTATATTTAACAGTATATGTTTAGAAAATATCAACTATTGTAGATTTCATTTATTATTTCTGTGATCTTCTCTATGTTGAAATTGTATAAAGCACCCGGCATCTCTATTTCAATTCCGTCCAACCCTGTTGTTTTGTTTATGTTCAATTTGGTCAGTGCATATTTTACTTCAGATTTAAATATTTTCAGTTCGTCGATATTTCTGTATATTGCTGGTTGTTTTCTTTCGTCATAGAAGAGATCCCTGATATATTCATTTCACCTCTGGAGTATATTTTTCTTTTTCTAATATCAGTGTCCTGTCCTTGGATTTCATGCATCCTGTTTATGACCATGTCTTTTGTCTCGTTACTTCTCTTAGTTTTTTTTTTTTTATACATATCTGCTTTATTTGTCATACTCATTCTATTTCTGCACGTTTTTTTGTTTAGTCATACCTCTTTAGCCTGCCTGCAGTTGTTCTTTATTTCTTTGTGTAGTGTCTTATCTTCTGTTCCATGTCTTGGCATTGTTTTTTGTCTTCTTTTCATTGTGTCAAGAACTTGTCTGTCATACATAATTTATTTTTCTTTCTCTACTTTTTTTTTAAGAAGATTGATAGCTGATGTTACTAAAACTTCTCTTAAAGTTTCCTACTTGGAGCTTCCATTTTCCTTTTGTCCTTTGTATCTGCTTTTCACACTGTCTATATGTTTTTCCTTTAGATTCAGATCGGTCAAGTGTCAGTCATATTGCAATATGGCTGCTACTTTAATCCTTATCAATTTCTGAAGTCTCACATCATTGGGAAGTGATCACTTCGGTAGTTGGTTTTGGATACGTTTTGAAGTGTAAAACTGCATTCCTGAATATTTTGATGATAGTTATATAGTTGATCTGGTTTTTGGTTTTCTTTCTGGCTTCTGCATGTCCATATTTATCTTGAGTGTTCTTGAAACCAGGTGTTACCTATTAACCATTAAATCAAAACACCCAAACCTTATTTACTATATACACAAAGCCACATAATGTTGATGAGAAAGTATCTGAAGTTGGGATATCAGATTAGAATCAACTACATTACAGATCCTTCTTTGAATTTTGTCAAGAAAACTCCAATTTCAAAGATTAAAAAAAAAATTTTAAGCAGCATAAAAATGTTGACTACAAAGACTATTTGTACCTTTACCGAAATAGGTTTACAACATTGACATTGCTTGAAAAACTGCAAAACATATATGCACTGTCATGTAGTACAATGGTTAGCAAGTTCATCTTGCAGACCATTAGCAGTGAGTTTAATTCTCAATGGGAGCCACAAACTTATGCAAAGACTAAGCTATGCTTAGGAAATGACATCAAAATATTACACCTGCACACAGGTACCCGCCCCACTGATCCTAGGCAGAAGTACCCACCCATAAGTTTTTAAATACTTAAAAAAATTAAATACTTAAAAAAATTGGTGGTATTGCTAGTAAAAAAAGAGTTTATGTTAGTTAAGAACATAAAAGTAGAAATATTTTTAGATCTCTCACAAATAATAAGCTTTGAGACTTAAAGGATGGATGGAAGTATATGAGGTAGGGTTCATCATTTATTGTAATAATGAAAGTAAATACCATGACAGGAAATATTTGTAAAAGTATTAATATAACTTACAAATCATCAATTATGAACTTGATCCTGGTAAAAGTGTTTGACAAATGAAGCCTTATGGCTGAAATCCAACAAGTTGGGTTGGTTGGCAATGTCTGGCACAAGACTATTTCAAACAGCCGACATTCATTGCATTTAGAGATATCAGAAGGTTGAAAGAATAAAAATGTTTTGTTTGTAAAATAAGTGGAATTTTATTAACAGAACAGAATAACATCAATTTTGTAGGAAATGAAATTATTAACTATGTAAATGTTCAAAGAGAAAGTGTAGTAAGGAATTAAAGGAATCAAGAGTTCATAGTTGTAGTGAAATGTGTATGTGCACAGAAAAAAAAGTCCATGTGTTTGTCTATCAGTAAGGTGGTGTCATGTCTTGCTCTTTTTTTTTTTGTCCGCCAAGTGAAAAGGAAAAAAGTGACCAATTTAAGGTGAAAAAGAGAACAAATGAGAAATAAAAGATAAGAGGAAGAATGTACTTTTCGCTGTTCATTTTGTTTAGTTTTTTTGGAGTCGGTTAAAAATGTCTTGTTGTTTCCTTCTTTTTTCAGTGACAGTGAGTGAGTGAAGACGAAAAAAGGAAAATAGGAAGGAGAGGAAGAATGAATGTATGTCGATGAGACATGTCAGGGTCAGCGGCTTGAAATTTACTTACGTTGTGGTGGTGTCCTATCTCGGATCACATTGGACTGATTTGGCTGATCGAGAAAAGTGGATAAGTAATCAAATCGAGTCATGTGATCGGCTCCAACCAAAAACCTTTTATTTTTTTGTAAGTGCTAAGAAAATTAACCGGGATCATTGTTCTGTTGGGGCTTACTATGCAAGGTTAATTTAGGTTTGAATTTTACATGGCACAAGGCCACTTCCCAAAGAACTTAACTAAATTCTTGCATACCAACAATTATTTTTATAAGTGTTGAAATCATTTATTAAATAAACAAATGGAAAATTGAATGAAATTGACAAAGCATCAGTTGGAACTATAAAGTGTATTAACAATAACAAGAAATACGTACATTACACAGACGTTGAAAGTGTCTGTCTGAAAATGTCTTCCATGATCTGCTTGAAATTGTGTTAAAGCTTTTGAGGTAAGTTGAAATGTTCATTATCACTGAAATATTTATCAGTGTGATAAATAATTTGAGTGAGGAATAATATTGATGTGCAAATGTTAGAGTTCGTGAATAACATTTATCTTTGTAGTGTAGTAAAGAATGAATTTGTAAGAGAATGTGACTTGGACTTAATATTTTACAAGAGGTGCGTGGAAGGATTTCTTGTGCCAACTGTAATAATTTGCACAAGTGTTATTTAAAGAAATAAAAGGCATCTACTTGCATCTTGCAATTAATGTTGGTGTGTAAGAGAATTACTTGATATCGAAGAACGCAAACCCTGCAATAGTATGCCTTGCTTGGTGTCGCTCGTGAACTGCTGCCAACTGTACCGGGTGTACCACGTGTCTGCTATATATACATCCCATGAAAAAGCAGGAAAGCAAGATTATCACGTGATTGTCGCACGTGTATATGTACAATGAGTGAATGTAGTTGTGTGGAAATACACGTGACTCACAGTTCCATTTGTTATTTTCTGTCCAATCAGAATCCTAATTTTCACACTGGCTTGTGAAATTTGCCTTGGTCTGATTTTTTTTCAAAACGTTTTCAGTCATCTGATTTGATTTTGCATGTGTGCAATTCAACTTTTATTTGTTTTAGTTATTTTTTAAAAATAATATCGGATTTGTATCCTATAGGTACCTCCACTAATTTTTGATACCTATGGTTAAAAATGAATTTTTATAAAGCTTTATAAAATAGCTGATGACCACCCCTTTTTAGGTATCTTTTATTGCAATTAATTCTCTGTAATGAAAAAAATATTTCAAAAATAAAATATACCTTTTTAAAATGTAGAAATATTAGCTGATTTTAAAATATATTATTTACCTAATTTTAAAATAACACAGAAATGTACTTTTAAAACAAACTAGCTGTTTTTTAACTGACATTGCCATGTTTTAAATAATTGGTGAGGTGCTTACAGGTGACGATGTAATGATTGTAATGATTGTTGTTCTATGGAAAACTTATATGTAGGACATACTTTAAGTAAATTACAATGAGCACCTTTTTTATAGACTTAAAAATATTGGAAAATATTCTGTAATAAAATAGTCATTGATTTTATTTTCTGATAATGTCATGTATGCTTGACCATACTTTCAAAAATGAGCACATTCTGTAATATTTTACATCAAAAAAATTAAAAATTATTTTTATAAATCTGAGTGTAAAATGATTTGAATTAAACTTTTCAATTTTTGTTTAGCAAACAGTTTTTCACTTAATAACAATATCACCTAACAAGATAAGTTATGCAGAATTTTAAAAGAAATTATTATTTTAAAACAATCTCGTAAAAATTCATTATTAATTGTAAAAAGAAAAAACATTTTATTTTTAAAGCAAAATGTCCTTAATCTTAAAAGCAATTAAAAGCATTCCTAATTAAAGTCATAATTTTATTGCACTTTTTATTTTATAATTCAGAGCAGATTTCCTGGAAATGGGTAAGAAGAGTTTAAAAAATTATGTGAAGTTTGAAGTAGGATTCCTTGGAGAATGTTAAAGGCTAAAGGACTGTTCACAAATAAAATTATTCTAAATAATTTTTTGTTTTAGAAAATCTAGGTAAAATGTCTTTATATACATAACATGTCATGTTACCCACACACCATACACTTTCTTAATTTCATGAAATTTTGGGAACTTAAATTTTAATCCGAAAATCCTTTTTATTAGTTAAAAACATTTTTAGTTTCATTTTAAAATCAGAACATTCATTTTTGCAAGAATTACCAAAACAATGTGTTTTTCAAATAAAAAAAAAGGCGCTAAAACGCCAATCGTAAATTACGTCGACCGGTGACAAAAAAAAAAAAAAATCGAAGGTGCTAGAAAAAGATTAAAAAAATTTAATAATAATAATAAATAATATTATTATTAAAAACTACTTTGGTTTTTCCTCTTAATAAACATTCTGTTGACAAAACTGTTTATTCTAAGCCTTTTTGCATCATGCTAATTTTTTTTTAGCGTAAAAAAAAAAAATAAAAAAAAAAAAAAGTGAAGGTACCTAAAAGTACCTGCTTGTAAATAAAAGGTACTATCAGTTGTGAAGTCAAAAAAGACATAACACGTTTTTTTTGTTTGTTTGTTTGTTTGTTTAGTAATCTTCTAAGTAAAGTTCTAACCACAATTTTTAGAAAAGGAATTTAAAATAACATTTGCTTCAGATCGTGGCGATTTGTATATCCGAAGGAAAACATTATGGACGGTAACATTTACTGACAATCTCTCTCTCTGCAGTTCTCATTAAATTACAAAAAATATGTTTTAGAGATTAGAGATGAACTAACTTTAACTTAGTACACATCATGGCCAATTGATAGAGAAAGTATGAAGGTGGAAGCAAAATAAAAATTTCTAAATGTTTCAATGAAATAACAAGGTAAAATGTTAGACAAAAAAAATAAAAAAATAAAAAACAGATTTTACACACAGTTCCATCGACTTGAAACAGTGAGAGAAAAAGTATGTTGTGGGGGTGGCGCATATATCGATTTCTTTTCCTCCACCTCAAATAAAAAAAAATCTACCGCCTGACTAATCAATAGATAAAAAAAACAAAACAGTTATTATAATAAATAAAAGTAAAACAGTATCGTCTTTATTTAAAAAAAAATAAAAATAAAAATAAAAAAAAAAACACTAAGAATTATATTTTTATCAAAATAAAACAGAAACACACTGGGTCGAAAACATGGGTAGATGCGCTGGTCGTCAACGTACCCATTAAATATTCTCTCTAGAAGTATTTTGTATTAGGCTTTCTTTATCGATCTGTTTGGCTAGATTTTTCGATCTACCCACATGTCCAGTGAGCGCTTTTCAGTCTCAATATTACATACGTATGATTTTTTTTTCATTAAGGTTGGAGTCCTAAGTTAAGTACCAAAACAAAACGTTGCTATGGTTTTCTCTTGATAGGCAATAAGAAATAACTCAAATGATTTAATTTCCTTAAAAGAAAAAAAAATCATATGAAAAACAAGACATTTTTTTTTGTTATTACGATGATCAATTCACTCAATGATAAAAAAAAATAGTACATTGATATAAAATGTTATAAAATGTCAACTTGAAAAAATAAAATAAGACATGTAACGGAAGATTAGATTAAAAAAGATGATTCGTAAACTTGCGTTTTTTATGGACATTTAACGTTGTTGAAAAAGCGCTACTATAACAAATCAAGTTTTAGTGACTAATAGTGATACTAAAAACGACCCACTTTTTAAGTACATGTGTAACAACCGGATTTATAATCAACAGTTTTTTTTTTACCCTCACAAAAAGGGCAGGTTTACTGTTTTTTATAACATTTAATTTAAACTATGAAACACATTCACAAATGAATGAAGAGGTTATATATAGAAAGTAGGTTATTTACATAATGATTTGTTTTTGTGTCATTATTACAGTAATTTTTACGGTGAGAGAACAGAAAACGTGTGTGTTTTTTAGAGATAAGATTTTCTTTTTGTCTTAGTAAGCGATAAGTCAACCTTGATAATAGGAGGAATGTTTGAAAATAAATAGATGATTAATAATATAAACAACCAGTTGGGTTTTTTTTTTCAAATTTTTAAGCATGTAGGTCTAAAAAGAAAAAAATACACAAGAGAGAATGTTGAGGCATTTAAAAACGTAAGCAGTTCTACAAAAACAGGAAAATAATGGGAAACCTACGCATGTAACCCCCCAAAAAAGTGTCAAAACATGAAAGTAAATAACAACACTACTACAGTGAACAAGAATGTACCTTCATAACCTGACCCAGCTGATTGGGACGTATTTTGCTTTAAAAGGTAAAAACAAGTTTATTACGAAAATAATTACATTTTTTTATCTTTTGTGTAATTTTTTTTAATAATACCAGAAGACAAAAATGAAAGCTAGCCTTATAATTAAGCAGTTAATTAAAAAATAAAATAAAAAAAAGCAAAGTTATGGTTTGTGAACTTACCCTCCAATCGAGGTCTCCAGAGACGAAGCTGAGAATTGAGGTTGTCTATCATCTCTGCATTTAAGGTGACTTGCAGAAAAACGATTGCTGTTTGCGTTTTCATCTCCAATTATTATTCCATCCCGGTAGTGATGAGATGTATTAGCTGCATCGTCCATATCCGATTCAATAAAGACAGCAGTCATTGAAGTCATATCATCATCGTCATCATCTTCGCCTCCTTCTCCGGGTCCATCAACACCAACTGCGGCCGCATAGACGAGAAAAGGCGATTCTCCGTCCTCTTCATCAAATCCAGCGGCCCCAGAGTCATGATTACTACTTTCCTCGTCCATATTTACACATCGGTGCCACTCTTAATCAAAGGCGTCACTTTACGTTCTGGGTTGTGATTGATACTACGCTGTCTTACAAGTGAAATCCTCTGGCAAAATAATCCTCTCTTCACCAAAACGACAACACGGGCGATAACTACGGAAAATTGACGAGTAAAAGAAACACATTGTGATTGGCCCATTTTCATTCCAAATCATTCAATCACGCAGCTCGTTACAAAGTTTCCTTACTTTATTTTCATTCCCGTCTAGCTTTTATTTTGCCTGAATTTTCTACCGGAAGCGGAAAATGCTCAGCGGAACTCAGCCTCATTTTGAAGTTATACGCTTGCGCAGACTTAACCTATTCGGTCTTTTACCTATAAGTCTTCAACATGGTGAGTATTGTTAATTTTCTCTCTCTTAAATCTGCTTCCATCTGCATTTATTTGACCATCTAATCAAGAATTTATTAATAAGTTTTATTGCCCATGAATCATGGTTCGTTTATATTTCATTATTTACCGCGATAATCTGTGTTTTATTAGTGAATTTGTGCAATTTATTTTTACAACCCCCTGTTCACCGCCACGCTGGTTTCAACACCTTAGACACATGTTATACGGTTTTGTTAATGACTAATTAATTATTATTTTTTAAAATTAGTTTATTATAACACTTCTTTTATGACGTCAAGTAAATGTATATTAGGTGCTTATTTTTTTCCGAAATAAAGTTATAATTTGATGTATCTACTTCATATACGCCATTTTACTCAAACTTCCCTTGTAATGACTAAACTTTTTATCTGAAATTAAAGAAATTATTTTTGATTCGTAGTAAAAAAAATAAGTTCGATATTTCGCATTTAATTATTTTCGTTAAATGGTATTAAACATTAGAAAAAAAAAGATGCTTGGTCTTTTCAAACCAGAAATAATCTACATTTCATATTTGTCTTGTTTATGGATGCATGTTATGATTTTTTTTTTTTTTAAAGTCTTAAGACTTAAACATTTCGGAACATAATTTATTTATTTTCTCTTACTTGGGTAAAAAAAAGATAACTACAGAAAATGTGAATATTAAATTGAGACACGTGCATTGAACAGTCTAAAATCGATAACGTCTGTTTCGGGTTTTAATTTTTACATATTCTGTACTCTATGTAGGTTTACAATTTTTTGATTTGTCTTAAGTAATTTAGTTAACGTAGTGATCAGTATGTATGTACTTTGTTCATATAGCGGGACATCATGTGTTTTTTTTTGTTTTGTCATTGCTTCCCACCTCAGTTTTCTTATAATGCATCTGCTCAATAATTTTAAATGTAAGTATGAATAATGTCAAAATAAAGATTGTATAGTACCAAACTTTTTTTGGGGGGGGATGATCAGTGATTGTTATTTGGCATGCATCGAAGCCAAATGTATCCTATGATCCATTTGATCAAAACTATGCCTAAATAAATTCTTTCAGACGGTCGCTACTCAACACTTTTATTTTGCTGGGCAGCATTACCAAGTAAAGATACATTCAAATTTTAATCAATTAATTTGCTCCCCCCTCCCCCGAACTCCCCCTGCCATTGTTTGCATTCAACTTTTGTTTTCAGTATTTTACTTTGGTAAAAAGATATATCAACTATTAATGTCATAGCTTCCCGCCTCAGTTTTTATAATCATCCACCTGCTCAATGTAATTTCAAATGTAAGTATGAACAACGCCAAAATAGCATAAAGATTGTATAGTGCCAGGCTTCCTGGTTGGCTTTAAACACTTCCTTAACACGAGAAATAAAAACCATAAAACATTGTTCTAACTAGAGATCTTTTTCTTCATTATTTGACGCCGTTTAAATGTTCATAAGCACGTGCCTACACATTTTTTTTTCTTTTTCAATTTAAATCACTTTTTGCCAACATCGTCACTTTTTCAGGGGTACCGTGGTCGAAGAAAGCACGTAAAGCGCTTGTCAGCTCCCAAGCACTGGATGCTGGCTAAACTCGGTGGAGTGTTTGTAAGTATAATTTCTTGATATTTTTAATTGTAATTTTGCTTCATACTTGCGTTTCGGGTACGAAAACTTCACCTGAAGATTTTGGAAAGATCACAGTGTGATATGTAAAATTAAGCTGTACCTGACGATAAGGAACTGTATCCGAATCATAAATTCAAGGCTCACTTCGCTAAAAAGATGTTTTCCCATAAAGTACATCGAAATCACTCTCACTGTTTTAAACAGTAATTTCTTTGCTTAATATCTGCTCAAACACTTGTATATATTCAGATAACATCGTTATTTAAAAATGTAAATATGCTGATCGAATGTGTTAGAAAGTTAAAAACCTTTACTTTCCTTCTTAATAATATAAACATTTTGGAATGAAAAAGTTTGTTTTATTCATTCTATGCAGTCTTTTTTTTTTTTTTTTAGCGATTTAGTGGCGGTAACTAGAAAAAAAATAATTGAAAATGAGTGGCGGTACCTTTTCAGTTAACCTGAAAATGTAAACATAACTCAATTGTTTTCCAGTGACAAACGCATTATTTTGAAAATTCTTGCAAAAATCAAATTATCCAGTTTTAATGAAACTTTCAGGATTTATTCACAAATGAATTAAATTATTTTGAAATTATTTTTTTTTAAAAATCTTGGTTTTCTTTTTTTTTTTTTTTTTTCTTTTTTATACATGTACCCACACACACACACACACACGTAAATTCATGAAATTTAAAAAAAAAAATAAAATTTTGTCGCGATAATTGGTTTTATAATAGTTACACACAAAACTCAATGGGAAATGTAAATATTTTTTTTTTTTTTTTATTTATTTGAAAAATTTAGCTTTTATTTCCGAAGATCTAATAATAAAATCAAAAACGCTATATACCTAAGCTTTTAATTGCTTGAATAAATAATATAAAAAAAATGTCATCATAGTCTGAAGAAGAAGAAAAAAAATTTTTTCTATGTAAATAAAAAGTCATGATTCCGGGTTTCTTCCCCTTACAGGAAAAAATTTGTACAGTTATGTCACTTGTGATCTCTGTAAACTTGTGAAAAAATCAGGAAGTTGAAATATTTAAGAAATAGTTTAATTCTAAATTCCATGCTATAAATAAATAATACTTGTGTAAATCAGATTAATTTAACATTAAATTTTCTAATTTTCCAAAAGTCGTGTGTCCTAGATGTGTATTTTATTTTTGCAAGATTTTTAAAATTAAAAATTAACTTTTGTTTACAAATGTGTCAATTGCTCAAAAATAGCAAAATAAATTGAAAAATTCTGAAAGTTTCATTAAAATCCGACAATTGATTTTTTTTTTTTTTTTTTTTAAAGAATTTCCAAATCACTGGAAAAAGGAAAACAAAAAAAATGCTGAGTTATGTAATAAGTTTTCTATAAAATCAAAATAAGATTTTTTTACCAAAATTTCAAATGTGTTAGGGATTTAATTAAAAAATACTTTGATCTTTCCTCTTAATAATAATATAAATATTTTGTTAAAAAAAAAGTTTGTTTTTATTAAATTTAGGTCCTTTTTTATTCATACTATACTTCACTTTTTTCTTTTCCCAGTGATTTTAGTGGAGGTATCTATTTTACATCTGTAAGCATTCAATCTGATTTTCCGTATAGATTTATGCTAGGACAGTAAATAATAACATGCTGTCGTTTTATTTTCTCTTATATATATAAATGTTTACAATGTTTAGGCTCCCCGACCCAGCACTGGACCACACAAATGGAGAGAATGTCTCCCTCTCATTCTGTTTCTCAGAAACCGTCTGAAGTACGCGCTCACTTCGGATGAAGTCAAGAAGATTGTTAAACAGAGATTGATTAAAGTTGATGGCCAAGTTAGGACTGATCCTACATATCCTTCTGGCTTCATGGGTAAGTAACACTGAGCTCCTCTCTCTCTATTAAGATTATTCCCTAGTGATCCTGTGTGTTAATTAATTTATAACCTATGAATCAATTTATTTTGGTTGTATTGTCATTTAGACAGGCAACAACGATTTTTCTACATTATGTATAGCTTAATGTTTGAAATTTCACTTTTCTTTTCCCCCACCACTCATACATTTAAATGTCTTAGTGTAAAAATTTAACTAAATGCTAAATAACTGAATTTACTATTTCCAGTAAGCAAAATTCAAACACAATTTATATTAGAATATAAAACTTTTTTTTGAGCAATCAACACTTTGTAAACAAAAAAGTTAATTCTTCTTTTTAAGATTTAGTCTGGTGATCGCAAGTGACATAATTGTCTAAATTTTTTTTTCCTGTAAGAAAACCTGTTGAAATGCATGACTTTTTTAGTGTACAGGCAAATTACCATACAAAAAATAAAAAATACTAATTGCTCAATTTGTTCTTAATTTTTTTATTTGTAAATATAGTCTTCCCTTAACTAATGTCAACAAATCTTTGAAGTATTTTTTAACTATCTTTGGAATTTTATAAATTATAATATAAAAGAATCTTAAAATTTCATTATTGAGAATTTTCTTTTCTTTTCTTAAAGCAATTAAAAACTTATCAAATGTAATAATTCTATTGCATTTTTATGTTACTATTCAAAGCAGAGTTTTGAAAATAAAGGCCAAATGTTAAAAAAAAAAAAAAATTTACATCCTAATGAGTCCTGTGTTTAACTAAT
Organism: Ascarosepion bandense; assembly: GCA_037127315.1. Taxonomy (NCBI): domain Eukaryota; kingdom Metazoa; phylum Mollusca; class Cephalopoda; order Sepiida; family Sepiidae; genus Ascarosepion; species Ascarosepion bandense. Next base: position 1,701,239 of record JBBBDQ010001621.1, on the reverse strand, counting down.
AAAAGCAATTTTCCCAACAATTTAATTAAAATTTCATGAATTTACATGGGGGGGATGGTAACATTTACAGAGAAAAAAATATTTTTACCAAAATCTTTTTGAAATAATAAAAATTTTATTCATTTTTATAATAAGTACTGAGAGTTTTCATTAAAATCCGGCAATCGTTTTTTTTTTTTTTCCTCAAGAATTTCCAAATTGTGTTTGGGGGGTGGGATATGTAATAACATTTTCTGTTGTAAATTCTTGTAATGATTTGGTTACCTATTAACTAAGATCAAAAGCTTTTAACCATAATTTTAAACATGTTAGAAAGGATTGAAGAAACGATTTTAACTAATTAAAAAATGCTTTCATCTTTTCTATTAATAATGAATGTTTTTATTTTATTTTTTCGTTTTTATTCTTTATTTGGAATACATGTTTTCATAAAATAACTTGATTATAATTTGATAATATCAATATAATTTAGCATATTTTGTTGCCTTTTTGGTAAAGTTTTTTTTTTTTTTTAAGATGTCATCACTATTGAAAAGACTGGTGAGCATTTCCGCTTGATTTATGATGCAAAGGGTAGATTTGCCATTCACCGTATCAAACCTGATGAGGCCAAAGTGAGTTTTTCCTCTATTCCTAAGCAGACAATTCATGAAGAGTTGCAAAGTACTTGCCCTGTTTATTATTTACGGATCTTTTATCTTTATTCATGGATAGAATAATATTCTTATATAGAAATTGACATTGGTTGTTTTCCTATTGAATATTGGGTGGGATAACAGAGATCCAGGGTTTTTTGGACTATACATGTAAAAAACAAAAACAAACTTGTGATTGTAAATGACATTCGGCATGTATCGAAGCCAAATGTATTCTATGATCCATTTGGTCAAAACTATGCCTAAATAAATTCTTTCAGACGGTCGCTACTCAGTACTTTTATTTTGCTGGGCAGCATTACCAAGTAAAGATACATTCAAATTTTAATCAATAAATTTGCTCCCCTTCCCCAAACTTTTCCCCCTACCATTATTTGCATTCTACTTTTATTTGTTTTCAGTATAAATTGTGCCGTGTAAGAAAGGTACAAACAGGTCCAAAGGGAATTCCATTCTTGGTGACACATGATGGTCGTACAATTCGTTATCCTGACCCACTAATCAAAGTAAATGACAGCATTCTGCTTGATCTGGCCTCCATGAAAATTAAGGAGTTTATTAAATTTGATTCTGGTAAGTTTGAATTCATTTACTTAAATATTTTTTGTGAGTTCAAATGTGAGCAGCTGCTCATTTTATTAGCAATGTAAGAAAATATTACTCGCTTGTAGTGTCACTGAATTTTAAACCTCCTTTGTTTTCAAAACTTTATGGGACTGTAATCTTGTGCTTGCTAAAATGTCTTTCTTACTAGACCTGCTTTTTATGTTTTCAATTTGTCTATTTAGGTAACCTGTGCATGATTACTGGAGGTCATAACATTGGTCGAGTAGGCGTCATTACACACAGAGATAGGCATCCAGGATCATTTGATATTGTTCATGTCAAAGACACACTTGGCCACATTTTTGCCACTAGGTAAGAAGTCATCTGTTAGTCTTTACTTTTTGTGATTTGTAACTGACTTTTGAGTCAATGACTTGACAGCTTAGATGGTTCTGCATTTTTAATTTCTACTATTGGAATGTGTGTGTGTGTGTGTGCTAGCAAAAATTCAACTAGATAAAACATTTGGTAAACTGGAATCCAGCACAATAAATAGGATTTAAATTTTCCTCATTAGAGAATTTTTTCCTGTTTGGTGCAAAGTGGCAGTTGAAATGAATGTGTGTTTTTCTTTTCTTTTCTTTTAATAATTATTTACCTTATTTCAGGATCAAGAACGTCTTCATTATTGGCAAAGGAAACAAACCTTGGGTATCTTTGCCCCGAGGCAAGGGTGTTAGACTGACTGTTTCTGAAGAGAGGGACAAAAGGATTGCTGCTAAGCAACAACAATAAAATGTAAACTGTCAAATAAAAAAAAAAACGAAAAATTGAATCCTCAATCTTGTCTTGGATTTTTTTGTTAAATACAATATCTGCTAAGAAAAAAGTTTTCCTTTCCATGAAGAGTTTTATATTATTGTCCTTTTTGAATTCTGTAAACAGCTGAAATTCTTTTATTTGCAATTTGGGTGAATTGTGCTTTCATACAATGAAGCAATTAAGAGATCAATTAATACTTTAAAATTTAAAATTTTTTTTTCTTTCTTCATGTCTTGTGCATGAAGGAAGGCACTTCACTGCTGAATATATGCCTCACAAGTGGCACTAAACAAGTTTTCGAAGGCATTAAACAACAAAATACTCAATACTATTGGGGGCAAAGTAGAGCAGAAATAAACTTACAATTTTTGGAATATAAATGTCTCTCTCTCATATATATATATATATATATATATATATATATATATATATCAGATGTGTTGCATTCTTGTTCATCATTGACATTCAGTACTTTAAAATCTTATACATCTGACCCTAACATGTTTAGGCACAGGTTGCTCTTTCCATAGTAGGGTCAATATTCTGGCTGCTTGGTTTGAGTATACCCATCTGGTTTTGGGTGCCTACTTTTTTTTCTTTTTTTTTCTCCCCTAACATAGCCAAACTGGTTTCTTGTGCCCTTGCAAACATTTTTCCCTTTTTTAAATATTTTCTTGATTTGCTTGTATATGAAATGATCTGTTTTGTGAACAAGTTAGCATCACTTATGTGTTAAGTCCTTTCCTGAAGTGATGGCTCGTCACAACTTCCTGCCTTTTGTTGCTATCCCTCTTTGTCCTTGTTTTGCTATACATTGATTAAAATGTGATTGACTTGTATTAAGTATGTCCTCTTCATTTATCCTAGAAATTTCAGCTCTTTAATGGTGTATTGTCTGTTATTGTCACTGCACTAGTAGAAACCCTCTTTTATGGCTTTGATTTTTTTTTTTCATCTAAGATGGTCAAATATTCACTACCATTTTGATTTGATATCACACCTCTGTGCTTTACTGACAACCATGTAATCTTCCCTTTACTACCTTCAGTCCTTTAACACATCTTGTTAGTGTACCTGTGTTGTCAAAAGTGGCAGCAATTAGAAAATTTTAATGGATGTCATGAAACCATGTATTGAGATTTCAGTAAAGAATTTGCAACTAAGATAGGCAATGAACCATATAATCTCGGTACCTCCACTAATTTGCTGAAAAAAAGTTTCCATTGTCAAAATGTTATATATATATATATATATATATATATATATATATATATATATGCATCTGCCACCCACTCCTTTTCTGGTGAGAAGCATTTATTTGGAAGTTCTTGCAAAAACACAAATTGATTTTAATGAAACTTTCAGTACTTTCACAAATTGTTTAGAAAATCTTGCTAAGGAAAGAATTTTTTTTTTTTCATCTGTTACCCCCTACAAGCTTAAATTTATGAAATTTCTAGAAATAAAATTCTGTCCACTTCGTTTTATTAAACGCAGGACCCTTGAAATAGATTTTTGTGTTATATATAAAAACTTAATACTTTCCTGAGTCTGCTCTGAATGGTAAAATAAAAAAAAAATGTAATAATTATTTAAATTAGATGAGCTTTTATAAATGTTAGACAGTCATTTCTCTTTGATCAATAATTCTTTACAAGAAATTTTTTTTTTAGTTTGAGATTTTTAAAACTATAAATTAAGACACCAAGTGAAGGCTTTTACTAATTGAAAAGTTTAATACAAATCATGCACTAAGATTTTTTTTTTGTAATTAGGGTTATTTCATGTGATATGAAGTTGCTGACTTATGCAATAATTGTATCTGAAAAATCAGCTCAACAGTGAGGCCAGTTGAAGAAGAATGACCCGTTTCACCCCTACCAAATATTCCCCAAAGTTTTTTTTTGTGGTGCAGTGGATATCAGCTTGGAACAAGATCAGGGAGCCAAGTTTGAATTCCAGTTGAATTCATTGCATTTTAGTCTCTTCCTTTCAGTTATGGGTTAAATAACAGGACAGATTGGGTTCTATAGCCTTGATCGGCAACCAATCTACCGCAGAAAGCAATGGCAACCTACTGCGGGATAATCTTCTGCCCAGTCAGTCATGACTCGGGACATGATCGCCCAAGCATGTTTCACATATGGCACTTAACTGACTGGCTGAATGCAAAGCAATATTTTTCATATTGGATTATAATAAAATTGTAAATTAATAAAATGCAAAGTACTATAAAAAATATGTAATAAAATAAATTTAACATGTCATAACCGTCATAAAAAAAAAATAAATAAATATATTGATTAATAAAATAACATTTCATAAATTAAATTCTATCATGGTATTTCATTATCTGTTATTAAATTTTTAAATTGATTTGAATTTTTTTTTTTTCCCAAAAGCATCTTAAAACAAGGCGAAAGTAATTAAAATTCAATCAAATATTAGTGGCATATTTTAATTTAACTGAAAATGCTCAAAGTTGAGATTCCAATCAGTATAATTTCTATTTGAAATACACCAGAGTATTTTGTTTACTGAAAATAGTAAATTTATTTAGCTTTCAATTGAAAGTTCCAAGAATTTTTTTTATAAAAATTAATTTTAAAACTTAGGCACATCTGATTTTTTTTAATCTGTTCATTTATATATAAGATGTTCAAATGTATTTGATTAATAACATAAATCACTTTATTCTCAATGTGTTTAATATAACTGAAACTAATCTTTCAGAAAAAGATTACCCAGTTTAAAAAAAAAAAACTGACGATAAAAGCCGTTTCAAGACCAAGTTGAAGCATCACCTAATAGATGAAGGTATTTGAGGCAAGAAGAAATAAAGCTGCAATCTAAAAAGTAAAAGAACTACATTTTACTTGGGAACTAATTCTGTGTACATGCAGATGAATTCTTATTTTTATAGATTATTAAAATGACTAAGAGCAGTAATTCAAATTTACTAACTTAAGTTGATTTACCCCCCTCTTCATTACAAATGGGACAGGAAATATATAAATATGGTTTGAGTGGGGATTACATCTGCCAATAATTATGGTAGATTATGATCTAGTTGTAGGATTTTTATACAAGTAATAGATTTCTTGAATATCTTCTCCATGTAAATCAAGCTTAGATGGTTTTTTTTTTTTTTTTCAAGTAGTTCTTTATACACTACATTATTCACACTATTGTTCTCATCTTTGTCATTTTATGACATTTCTGCCTTTGTATGCTCTGGCCTTCTTCAGGTGCTAGGGATTTCGAACTGAACCCTTCATTACAATCTCTAGAGTATATCATTCTCATTCCTTGTGCAAGGCCACTTCTGGTAGTCATGAGTTATCTCCAGTTTAGAGAAGGCCATTGGAGACTAAGCTAGGCTACAAAAGCATAGAAATGAATACAATATGAGCTCTGGGATAAATCATTAGCATCAAAAAATTGCAATATGAAGTCTGTTAAAAAATGTTTATTGAAATATTAGGTTTATAAGTCCCAGAAATTCACCTGTTGTCCTCTGAAGTCAAATCAGCAATCAGCTGAGTGGACAGCAGCCGGTGAAAGCCATCCAAAGACGCAAACAACAGTAGGCAAAGTTTTGGCCTCTGTATTTTGGTATGTGCAAAATATTTTGTTCATTGATTACCTTGGGAAAGGAAGACCCATCAACAGCGAATATTATATAGCATTATTCGTGCGTTTGAAAAAAGTGATCTTTCACCAAGACAACGCACCATGTCACAAGTTGATCGCAATGATGGCAAAACTACATGAATTGCACTTTGAATTGCTTCCACATCCACCCTATTCTCCAGACTACTGGCTGTTTGCAGACCTCAAAAGAATGCTCCAGGGAAAGAGATTTCACTTCAATGGAGATGTTAGAAACAGGCGTATTTTGAGGGCAAAGAAATTGTTCTACAAAAAAAGCATCAAATTGTTAGAGAAGCGTTGGAATCCGTGTATTCACCCTAGAAGGCGACTATATTGATGAATAGTCAAATTTTGTCCAAAAGTTGTTTTATTAGGCTCAGGACTTATTGAGTGATGTGTTAGGTCTTCCAGTATTTTGCCATTGTCATATATTTCAGTAACCATATCCTGAAATCATTCCTAGCATTTGATCCTGCTGCTTGTTTTCTTGTCTTTTTATTATTATTATTCTAGATACCTGCTGTGTCTGTTGTCTCATTTCTGTATTTCACATTTAAGAAGTTTAAATGACACTTTTTAAAGATTTCTATTTAATGATTGAAGTTGGATATAGATACTTGTATACATGGATTTGTTTTTAAAATGATGCATTATTAAACAACAGATTTGTCTGAATTTGTGGAATGAGTTATCTACTTACACTGTTTACATCCAGACTATTGTCTTCATCTTTGTTATCACTATGTTTTGACCAGTATGCCCTTCTGGCTTTTAGTAGGTGTATATTGATCAGGGAAATGTTGAACTGAACTTCTTGTTTAATCTATGGAGGTAGACTTTTTGTTCTACTGCCCATGTCTAGGGATATCTTTAGTTATTATTTAGTATGGCTCAGTCATTGCTTACCCTGTTTCTACTGAGTTTAAACAGTCCAGCTGAGGGATTGGACTCAATTACTCACCAAGTTTACAAGCCAAGGCTTTAATGCACTACAAATGACAGCAAGTCTTCAAATGCAAAATAATCAAAACAAAATGGCAGCACTTGCAACACTAGTCAGTTGATAGGTTAGGTTTTAGGCTCCAAGTTCATCACAGGATTAAAGTGTTGGTTTGCAAGTTCAATCTGGGTTGGGCAGTGTGTACTTGTGAACAATAACTTAGAACAAGAACACTTACCCCTGCCCCCCTCGGTGGTAGATCAAATAAGTGGCTCAGTTCAGAATTCCCTGTAGGTTACCTAGAGCGATTTAAACCAAAGAAAGGTTTGCAAACTCTGATCATTTTTGTATACAATTTTAATGGTGTTATTTATTTCTTTTTAAAATTATGTTCACCTCATTCATATTTTCTGTGATGTTTTGGATAAATAAGAAAAAAATCTTATTTAAACTGATTCGTACTAATTGAGGTTTAGTATTATTAATCTTGTCCTACTTAACGATCTCCCAGATGTAATAAGATCCCAAGTAGGCATATACGCTGACTACACTATGGTTTACTCTCGCATCAATAAAAAATCTGACAAAGCAAATCTCGCTGCCGAGCTTGAAAAGAACCTCCAATCTGTAGTGGACTGGGGTAAGAAATGGCTCGTGAATTTTAATGCTTCCAAAACAAAGCTGCTATCTAGTAACCGTCACAGACAATAGCTCCTACCCACCATTAGCATGGATCAGTCTAGTCTCCCTGAAAGCAAAACACTGCGCTTCCTCGGGTTAACTCTCACAACAGACCTCAAGTAGAATGATTATATTGAATCCATAGCTAAATCCGCTGTTAAGAAAGTTGGTTCTCTGTGTAGAGCCAGAAAGTTTTTCCCGTTTAAAATAATTCTACGAATATAAATCTACCATCCGCTTGTGCATTGAATACTGCTGCCATATATGGTCGGGTGCTCCTGCTATCCACCCTTGACAAAATCCAGCGGAGAATCTGTAATGTGATCGATACCGACTTGGCAGCTCAGATACAGTCACTTTCTCACTGGCACAATGTGGCTTCCCTGTGTCTCTTCTACAAATACTTTCATGGCTTCTGCTCCAATGAACTTACCTCACTGGTGCCCCCTATATATAAGTTTACTCTAATATAGCCACATGATTAGCGAGTAGGTCCCACTCTTTTACTGTTAAACCAATAAAATGTAAACGCAAATTCTACTCCTACAGTTTCTTTTCTCGCAATTCCCGCCTGTGGAATTCACTTCCGTTTACTTGCTTCCCCGACAGCTACAATCTTCAATAATTTAAATGTAAAGTCAATAGTCATCTCCTATCTCACTAACCTGCATCCTCTCTATCATGCTCCTTTCTCCGTCCACTCCACTCTCATCAGTATTCACATCCTTCCCTTACCCACTTCCTGACATCCCATATAACCTGTCACTCTTTCTCATAACTTTCCTCCTATGTAACCCCCTGCAAAACAGTGACAGTAAAATGCCTTGCTTGGGGCGATATAATTATAAAAAACTTTGATTTTTGAAATTGACACGAAAACAAATAAAAGGGGAGAGAACTTGTTTATTACTTATTTAAGATTTGTGGTTATTCCCCTTTAATAATGACGTTGAATTTGATTAGGACTCGCTCAGTGTGTATTTTCCTTTTTTGATCGATGTTCTATCTCAGATAAAGCCTGAATTTTCAATACTGATTGTTTTCTCCCCAGACTGGCAGCTTTGTATCATTTCAACTAAAAAATGGCTTAAATCAGCCGGATTTTAGAATTAATGCATTTCGCTGACTTATTTCTATTTCAGTTGAAGTTATGCTAACGGTTCAGAATATAAATTTTCCTTCGCTTTTAAAGCTTGATTAAGTGCAATGTTTGCAATTTTTATAAAACTCTGGTAGTCTGTTGATTTCATTGAACACAGAAATGTCTTCTCCGATTTTGTGTTTTGGTTTTCGATTCTTGCATTATTTGGTTGATGGGATCTGAAAATCTAAGCATATAGCTCATTTTTATTGATCTTTTTCCTCACTTCATCTGAAATTGTACATGGAAATGAATTTTTTTTCTTAAAAAGAAAGTGGTATATTGTAATTTATCCACAACATAATGTTAGGAATAGATAGCACACACTAATATTTAATAAGTTGGATATAACGTTATTTTTCTTTGTCTTCTATGAACAAGAGTTAGACATTTATTTTTATACAAAAGTCAAATTCAAGAAGAAGCATGAAATGCTTATGCTTGCTTTTCTTTATAAGTTTGTGTGTGTGTATATTTCCGAGTATTTTCCCAGGTTCAAAATGTTTTGAAACCTAAGTATCATGGAAAGAAAGAAAATGTATTTTCAGCACAAATGGGGAGTAGTAATTTTGTATCTATTTTCCCTTTTTTGCTTTCAGTTTTTGCCATTGGTTAATATGCAAAAAATATTTGCAATTTAGAAAGCATTACAAATACTATCCTCTCCCCTACATACAAACCTCTTATTTATACTTCTACCGTATGGCATATTAAAATGCAAGAGAGACGGAAGATGGCAGGTCGCCTATCTGACAAACTTTTATTTGAATGATGACAAAAGTGAGATGGAGGAATGGTAAAAATATAAACTTTTACTAAAGACTACAAACCATGGATAGGGAGTTGTGGAGAGTCATGATCGCCCATGTCACGAAAGGAAACAGCACATGGAAGATTTTGTCAGACGTTTCATTGGTAGATTACCAGGTCAACTATAATCCAGGTATACCTGTTGGCTAGGATAGTTAGCTAATCAATACTTCAGACATCAGCACAGCTACACTCAGCACTCACAATCAACTATGCTGAGTAAACCTTAGTTACACTTCCTGGGAGAGATACCTTATAATCTGTCTTGATGTTATGGTGAAACACACCTATTCTTCAGATAATGGACTCTCCCTCCTATATTAATAAGAGTTAACAAGAAGTACTTGGAAATTCATAGGAGTTCTTTAGACTTCTATTGGAGTTCATTAGAACTACTAGGCAGTTGATTAGCCAAATACTAAGGAGTCAGCTTTCAGTGGAAGATTACTAAGTTCCTAACATTTTGGGTACGCTAAGTCGATTAGCAACCGACATAGCATGATTATGACCTTCAGGGCGAAAACTAGTCCACAACACTTGATCAACTGTATTGGCAATGCCGCTATGCTCAACTGATGTGACTTTAGTCTAGCAAAATTAATGATGGCATCTAAACTGTTTCATCAACCTAATATCATTCAAAAGTCTTGGCTCAACACATTGTATGGTTTTTAGGCACGTTCTGACAAAACTACAATGCCAAGAAAATGTCATCGTATATTTTTTCATGAGACATTGCAATGGAACCATGTCAAAAAACTTTATTGAGTGAAATTTCTTATCTTTATGAATTTACTTGTGTGTGTATTTTTATGTATGGCTGATCTCTAACAATATATGCAACCGCTTTCTGGGCGCGATGAGTAAATTGTTGCCATTTTTTATTTTGGGCATACGCCTTGTTTGTTTTTTTTTCTTCTTTATTTTGTCTACTGCACGGTATAGTAGGGCCAGCTGGGCACCGTCTGCGAGAAAAATATTACCATGACACAATTCACTCTGCGAGAAATTTGGAAACAGCATCCCTGGCATTGGCACCGGACGCTCAGATATGAACATTTCAGAGTGTTTAGGTGTCAATCTGATGACAGTGCAAAGGACTCGGGAAAGAGTCGGATGAGTCTAATGGTGATTACGAAGGTGTCTGTAGTGATCACTAATGATAGCGACGTTATGTCTCCATTGATCTTCCCACAGGGCCTCAGACTCAACACAGAAACCTACATCAAATTCATTGAGAAGGTAGGGCTGCCCTTGGTCAAGAGAGTGGCTGCTGGAAAACCCTATGTCTGGCAGCAGGACTCTGCACAATGCCACACAAGCAGGAGAATGCAGTTATGGCTGTCAGACAATTTCGGCGACCACATCATCTTTTACATCTGGCTACCTAACTCTCCAGACTGCAACCCACCTGATTATTATGTGTGGGTTACAGTTGAGTGAGTAACCAACAAAACTTCTTGTACCACCAAAGATGACCTGAAGGGAAGGATTATAGCAGCATTCACCAACTTAAACAAGTAGACTGTCCAGAAGAGTTGCAGGAGATTCCGAAGTCGTCTGTAGGCCGTGGTTGAAGCCAGTGGCGATTTTATTGAATAAATTTACTCTTAAGTATTCCATATTTTTGTGTAATTTTGGTAAATGAATCTGTTAAAATGAGATGTAATTATTGTTTATCTTGCGTAATTTAGACGACAATTTATCAATCGCACCCTGTATACTAAGCTTACAGCTATGGTTACATGATAGAGGTTATTGGACATAAGAATATTGCATTATATCAATCCTCCTTCAATGTTTGCTTGCCTTGAAAATTAGCATTTATAATCCTAGCTTATTGAATGGCAAACAAAATATGGCCACAGTGATAGATTTGCATCATTTAATTCACTGGCAGAAACAGTGTGTTTCTTTTTTTTTTTGATGGAATGAACTGTCTTGAATATTGTTAAAAGTAAGCCATTTTTTTTGTTCGTTTTTACCTAATTTTTGCTTAATTTTAAACTTTTTATGCCTAATTGAAGGATTGGTTTTGGTTTTTAGCAGAAATTTCTTTGACTAGCAAGCCACCAACCTTTTTTTTTATTAACTGGAGTAGATAGACTAAACAATCGTCCGGTTCACACTCCACCCACATCTATTAAACAGCTGAAGAGGCTCATCCCTTGTTTCCTGTTTAGGATGTGGTTTCCGGTTTTCTTTTTTCCAATCTTTTCACGCTTACGTAGCCCCCAGCGCATCAGTGGCGTTACCGCCTTGCTCGGGGTGATATGATTAAAAAAAAACCAAAAAAAAAAAAAACCGTTCACCCAATAAACGAGTCAAGTTAGAAGGTTATCTGAGGGGAGTGGTATTGGATGCAAGTGGAAGAAATAGGAAGATTATAAGTTTATGGAAAATAGATAATGATTGACCCTGAGTTTGAAGAGGTTAAGATTGTAGCGTTGGGAGAAATATCGACGCGGAAGAATGTGCCGCAAAGACTCCGTTCTTGTCTGAGTGAAATTTCCTTCTTACAAATTCTGGTGGCCGGGGTTAGAATGAATGTCGACATAGAACGGCAGGATTACAGCTGTAAACATCCCCTCAGTAGGCTTTCCTTAACACAAACAGATACGTGATTTTACTAAGTTTGGCTAAGGTCACAACTGAGGAGGGCCTAATCAAATTTAGTATCAATGGTTTGCGAGATTAATGAATCGCCAGTCGTTCTACACGACACATACACTTCGATTTCTTATTGGTAGTCACAATTTTAATAACATAAGATGTGTAGATGCTACATTGTTAAAAGCAGACATAAGATGGTGACTCCTACAGAAGGTAATAAAGGAATGGTGATTAATTGTAAGAAGGCAATGTATGATTGTCAGCAAGAGAATGGATAATTCAAAATTAGAATTCGTTCGGTATATCTTGTGCGGATGATGTAACAAGTAGAAAGTGAAATCGGTGCTACTATAGCGTGAGATCTACTTCAATATATTGGCTACCCAGGTGAAGCGTGGGGTTCTATCGTGACCCTTCCCTCAGTAGCACACACTCAGGCAATTGTTCATTCACGGATTTACAACTTATGTAAAGCATTTGGTTCGAAACTGTAAAGTCAATACGAAATAAAGAAAGCCATAGATGACCCAGTATCTATGAAACTGTTGTTATCTTGATTAGGTGTCGTGTATTGGACAAAAACTAAGTGCGAGTCTGGCTCGTCGGCTACAGAACCAAAAAATGGAATTAAAAAAGAAAATGATATAAACGTTTCACGGTAAAATCGAGCACCGATATAACCCATCTATGCTTCGATGAATTTAGGTAACAATGACACGGTAACACAAGTGAAAAACGTTCTTAAAGAATTAAAACTTAAAATTTATATTAGGAAATTGAAGTAAAACAATTCTAGCTTTTTCTGTTTGTTTACTAATATTAAAAGATAAATAAAAGGTTAGATATGATATATATTTTAAAAATAGATTTCATTAATAAACACGAGCCGGAGGCTGTGGAATTTCCATGGAAGGATAATTATGATTTCCTGGAAAAATTTTACTTTGTCATACTACAAATGATAGTAACATCTTCAAACATAAAAGTATTGGATAATAAAATAACGATAACACAGAGTGTAATTTTATTGAAATATCTATAAAAGTAATGCCCATAGAAGCTACTTTACTGTAATCTTATATTAAGCGGCGTATGCACAGACTATAAACAAAATACTGTACGCTATTTTGTGAGAGATTTTAAAAGAGAAAATGCTTTTTTTTATTACTGAAAAAACATGGCTCATGTGTCCATTGTAAACAGAAAAGACCAACTGAGTAATGGCCAAGGATGTAGAGGCCAGAAGTTTCGTTATTAGGTCGCGGGATATGACAACAAACCTACCTATTTTTACTATATTGTACAGTACACACACATATACACACACAATTACTCTACGACCACCAGCTTAAGCTGTTACTGCTATGGTAATGCTATAGGCTCTCTCCTCCTACTCTCTCACTCTTTACTACTCTTCCGTTTGGGAAAGGCGAGAGAAAGGCTGAGGAGAGTTGTGTTTATAGATTATAAAAAGATAGAGGGGGAAGGAAAAGCTGGTGTAGAGAGTAAGTGTGTTATCTTTCTTCAGTGGCGTAACGGACGGAGGAACTAAGTAACTAAGGAAGGAACAAGCAGAATTATTATATGATTTTTTTGCAAATAGTGCACATTTCAATAAACTTATTTTTTCTTAGTTTTCCACTTGTTTCATTATTATCGGTTCCCGTGCTTCAACAGAACCGATTGTGAGACGTTTAACATTTTTTCCCGCTTTTATTTCTATATGGATACAAATTGCATTTTATATATGTGGAGCTTTGAATTGTTTTTTGTTTTTCGATATCTGTTTCAAATAAACGGATATCTCCAATTAATCGATATATATATAATATATTTATAAATGGAACTTTGTCTGTGTGTGTGTCCGTTACCTATAGACTCTGAAACGGCTGAACCGATTTTCTTAAAAATTTAGACAGTTGTACTATAAGCGTTTGCGAGTGTTCTTAGCTAGGTTTTGTGTCGAGGTACCCCCGATAAATATCGAAAATCGATAATCGGAAAAATTGGGTTATAGAAGGAGTGGTCTGGTTTTAATCAAATTTGATACACTCATAGACAAAGACATAAGAAACGATATTCAGAAGTTTCAAGGTTGCAGTTCTTACAATAGTGCAGAAAATCGATAATATATATATATATATATATATATATATATATATATATATATATAAAAAAGGCAAGATGTTTGTGTGTGTGTCTGTTTATCTGCCTGTATGTTTGTATTTTTTTCAGCCCTTTTATTTTAGTTTTTGCTTCGGGTTTGGCTCTAAGTAGGTATAATTGTAGTTCTTAATCTCAGCCATGATACTATTTACTCAGAGGACTTATTTAGCCTTCAAAATTCAGTTTACGACGGAAAAAATCTTATTCGATATCGATACCAGGAAATCAAAATTTGACTTACATCCATTCATTTTTCTTTCAGTCTACGGTTTCAATTTAACTGGAAACAACTATTGCTTTTTAGTCTTTTGTGCCAACGTCCAAAGAGTCTGAGCTCCAGGACCATGGATTAGTTTTAAAGCTTTCATTACACCCGAGCAACGCCGGGCTATACTGCTAGTATGATATATTTCCATTTCTTTTTTTTTTTTTTTGCATCTGTTGAAAAGTTACCAACTGCATTATATTTTTAGTTAATATTTAAATGCTTTGAAAGGATTTTGACGAGGAATTTAATTAACCGTTTTAAGACTTTTACGAAAAGTCACAAAAATTGTTTACACTTTTTTCTTTTTTAACTTCAGCTCGTCAACAGACGGGAAATAGGTTAATAATAAATAAGTAAAAATGTATGATGTGTATGTTTCAAAAAGTGTAACATTCGTCATGGATGATAGCACCTGGTAAAAATAAATAAATAATTAAAGAAAAAACTATTCGTTCATTTCTTTCTGCATAGTACAGCGTACTGTTATTTGCCAACTATATACAAATGAGAAAGGAAGGGATGGTCTGTAGTCGGATATACAAGTGTCCTTCCACTTTGTCCTATTTAAGTTTTCAGCGAAATATTTCCCTTTGGAATAAATCATTATCTCTTTGACAGAAGTGAAAAAAATATTGAAAAATAAATCATTTATTCGACAATGGGATTGAAAGACAGGATGGATATAAATACAACAAAAAAGGTAAAATCATTTTCATTATTAGTTGTTGTTAATGTTAGCTACTTGTTTATACACGAACAAGTCTACAAATGTGTTACTGTTAGTGTTGTTCATGTCCCGAAGCAGAAATACTTGCGTATTTATCACTGTTTAAGCCCAAGTTCCAAACGTTGGTTTTTAAGGCAGACATTTTTCGTGCTTGCAAGATTAACGTGACACAAGCACAACATTCCTAAATCCATTTTCTTCGTGTCGTATTAAAGTTTCCGAATGGCGAACTCTTTGGTAGTATAGGTCGTTGCATATTTCTTTCCAATGCCAGAGCTCGGTGTTCAAGCAGAGGTAAAGGCTAGGATTTTGAATACTGATTTCGAGGGTAAATAAACCTTTTCTAGGATTTGTCTATACTTTTTAGATGAGGTAGTGTTTACATTAGTTTCATTGTTCGAACTGTTGTCCTCATCTTTATTGCCATGTTTACGACGTTTCGGTATATGGAGAGAGAAAGGGGGTCATCACCACCCACTAAGGGATTAAGTTGAAATAATTGATAGAGAACTCCATTAGAAATTATGTAAACTTAAGGAATCAGCGCATAGGCTAGGCTACAAAAATCTCCTAAGTCAACCAAGCATAGAAAGGAATACATTATGAAAACCAGTAATACTGAGTAATAGAGAAAATCATTAGTTTCAAAGTTTGCAATATGAGCTCTATTAAAAAATGGTTGCTGAGACATTAGGTTTATACGTCCCAAACTTCATAAATTTAAGGAATCAGCGAATATGCTAAGCCACAAAAATCTCCTAAGACGGCTAAGCATAGAAATGAATACAATATAGGAACCAGTAATACGGTGTGCTAGAGAAAAATCATTAGCTTCAAAGTTTGCAATATGAGCTCTGGTAAAAAAATAGTTACTGAGACATTAGGTTCATAAACTCCAGAAATTCATACACTGATATCCTCAATGACACATGGCCCAGTGGATATAGACATTGATTAGTTCCAGTGACTTAACCTAGAGTTGTGAGTAAAACAAAAAAGAAAAACAGCAGTTGTGAACAAATAACTTTTCCCAAATATTTTGAGACTGAATTGCGAAGTGCTTCCCCAAATATTCAGGGAATTTGACAATAAAAACTACTAACGTCTATAACTAGTTTCTACGGAAGTCGCACCCTTGTCCTGTGGGCACGTGGCTTACAAAAGTTACTACTTATTTTCGGTTTGCGCGCGCTGTTTAAATTCCCAATATTTTCCGGTAGCCTATATATTGTCGGTTGATGTGCGTTGTGTTGCATTGGATATCGACTCGGAACGACAGATCGGGGTGCCGAGTTCGAATTCCAGTTGAATTCCTTGCATTCCCTTACGCACAAATACCCTTGGGAAAGGTACTAATCTCTCTCTTCCCTCCGGTTATGGGTTAAGTAACAGGACAGATTGGATTCTATAGCCTTGGCGAGCAACCAGTCTACCGCTGAAAGCAATAGCAACCTACTGCGGGATAATCTTCTGCCCAGTCAGTCATGTCTCTTTCGAGACACGATCGCCCAAAGCGTGTCTCACGTATGGCACTTAACTGATATTGTAGGTACCTCCACTCCATTTTCGATACTTAAGTTTGAAATTCAATTTAAAAAAAAAAAACTTTAATGGGATTATTCTTTTTAGAAAATCTTGGCAAAAATATTTTTTTACATGTTATCCCCCAACTCCAATTAATTGCATAAAACTTCTGGAAATATATTATGTATACCATTCTTTTTATGAAAAAAGTAAGAGACATGACTGACTGAACGGAAGATTTTTCCGCAGTAATTTTTGCAGTAGACTGCTTACCAACCAAAGCTATAGAACCCAATCTATCCTGCTATTTAATTCATAGCTCGAGAGGGAAGTAGTTGCGTGTTAGTGAATACAACGAATTCAACTGGAATTTAAACTCGGCTCTGCGATTTCTCGTTCCAAGCCGATATTCACTGCGCCCCTACGCACATGGGTCTACCATAGTCAAATATTTAATTACTGGGCATCATCCTGGACATAATTTAAAGCAAATAAATGGTCTTCATTCTGGTTTTTTTTTTTTTTACAAAGCTTCCTCAAAGCTTCAAATATCAGATACGAAGATTCAGATACCTTACTTTTGTTTTTTTGTTCAGGCCTGACAGCAGTTCTTTTACCCTGGGTCTGTCTCATATAATGACTAATTTTTTCCACTTGTTAACCTCTTCAAAAGAAAAAAAAATACTTGTGTGTAATGCGATGTACGAACCTCTATTTTTTGTGTAAAATCCTGGTTATAAGAACCCGCATTATACTCGAGTATACAGGTAACTTAATTTTTCTCTTATCCGTAGTGGACTGGGGTAAGAAATGGCACGTAAAATTATCAATTAACCATCATAAACAATCGCATCTACCTCCCATTAGCATGGAACAGGATTGCCTCCCAGAGAGTAAAACACTACGCCTCCTTAGCCTCACATTCTCAGCGAACCTCAAGTGGAATGACTATATCGAATCCATTGCTAAATCCGCTGCTATGAAAGTCGGTTCTCTGTGCAGGGTCCGGTTGTTTTTCCCGTCTGAATCTATCCTGTACATATATAAATCTACCATCCGCCCGTGTATTGAACACTGCTGCCACATCTGGTCGGGTGCCTCTGCTATTCTCCTCGGGGTTCTTGACAAAATACAACGGAGAATTTGTAATGTGATCGATACCGACTTGGCAGACCGGCTGCAGTCACTCTCTCACTCGCGTGGCGTGGCTTCCCTTTGCCTCTTCTATAAATACTTTCACGGCTTCTGCTCCGATGAATTTAGATCACTGGTGACCCCTATGTACGAATTTGCACGAGATACTAGATTAGCAACTAGGTCCCACCCTTTTACAGTGAAACCGATAAAATGTAACCGCAATTTCTATTCCAACGGGTTCTTTTCTCGCACTTTCAGCCTGTGGAATTCCCTTCTACATACTTACTTCCCCGACAGCTACAATCTCCAGGAGTTTAAATGTAAGGTCAATAGACACCTCCTAATACACTAACTCGCATCCATTCTCTCAAACACTCTTCCCAGTTACCCAACCCTCATCCTCGGTATCTTTACTCGTCTATCACCCTCCTTCTGACATTTCCTATATCTAACCACTCTTTCTCATCACTTTTCCCTATGTAACCCCCTGCGCAATAGTGGCAGTGGAATGCCTTGCTTGGGGTGAAATGATTTAAAAAAATTCTGCTTTTCAAATACGCTTGCAGATTTTAGTACATAACACTGAGTGGTATGAATATGGGACTGATGCAAGTATTTTATGCTGTTTTCCATTCGGGGTCGCACTCAACAACAGAATGTTAACATTTAGGTGTTATACTCGCGTATAAAGCGACACTTACACCGAAAACATGGAAGATTTTATAAGAATACGAGTAAATCAACGCAACAAAAGACCGCTGAGAAACTACAAATTAGATTCATTATATGTGTGTGACTTAAAATTGAGTTTTTCCGAAAACACTGTCACCAAACGAAATGAATCGCGATTGAAACTGAAGATGATTTAAATTCTTACATCAATCTTTTTTAATAAACAGTTTAAAAACTGTAGAATATAAGCTGCTTTTTGTCGGGGGGGGGGGGGGGTTAACAATAAAAAGTAATTATCTACACACACTACTTTTAAGCAAATCTTTAAAATTAGTTCCCCGTGAAAGAGTTTGATAGTTTACAGAGAATACTGTACTTATAATGATAATCTTTTTTTTTCTTTCAAATCATTTTATTGTGAGAAGATGCGCTGGTGTACGAAGGGGACTTCGTAGTCTTTATTTTATTTTATTATTTTTTTGCAAACTCTTGTAAAAGTGAATGGTTTTAAAAAAATTCTGTACGTAGTATGATAATCTCTATTTTGTTTAGTGTAAATTAGTCATTGTGAGAGAGCGTAATAATTGATAAAGGATGATAATCTTTCTTTTTTCATTGAAATAGTTCCTTGCGTAATAGAATGTGCTGATTTTTAAAGTGTACTGCACTTCAGATGATACTATCTAATTTTCATGTATATGTTTGTGCGTGTTCATTTACTTATATATAGTCGTCCACATACAAGCCAGTTTCGCTATATCACAGCTTATCAGTGTGGCTGGACATCCGCTTGCTTCCATCCAGGATCAAAACTTGACTGATTTGATATCAGTAGGAGAGTCTACCCTAAGCTATCGACGTACGGCTGAGAGAGGAGGAAATTTTGACGTGTCATATATACGCGATCTATATACACACCAGGAGCCGAAAGAACTCAATTTATGACTAAAGAGTAATGCGTAAACCGCAGAAGTGGTTACTGTTGAAAAAAAAATCTCCCCTCAATCGGATAACGAGAGCATAATTAGTCACACACACACACACACACACACACACACACACACACACACACACACATATATATATATATTGAATAATATGGTATATATTGTAGAAAAAAATTATGTTGATATGGAAAGTTTTGACATAGGTATTAAAACTACATGGTGACTATCAGTGCATATCTGGCTACACACATATACACGCACATATATATATATTTAATCTGAGTGTGTAAAAATTTAGATATAACTAACAATACATCTGTAAAAAAAAACAACATGAATAAAGACAAAATGCAAACTTAAAAAATATCTATATTAAACAAAAAATAACAAGATTTAATCACGTTCGTTTACTAGACATTAAATTACGCTACTTAGATTTCACCTTAATTTAGCTTGACATATATATATATATATATATATATATATATATATATATATATATATATATATGATCGTTCTTAATTTATGGAAAAAATCTAAAATTCTAACATTTTTACTTTTAAGTATAAATACTTGTTGCAAAATGAAATTCTTAATTTTTATTATATATATATATATATATATATATATATATATATATATATATATATATACAGAAAAATCTAAGTAAGACCCAACAAACCTACCTAGGTTTCACCCTTCGGCTCCTCAGGGTAAGAAGGCTGTCGTTAATGTGACATAGCATAACGTAACAGAAGTGTGCAATTTACCGTCACATCAACCCTTTTTGCTCTACTTTCGTATTGAGCGCTTTAGTGTTAGGGTTTTCGTCTTGGGTTTTTTCTTTCCTACGAGTATTTGACTTTTGTTCATGTACTTCATTTGTTTCTCTTTGTACTTCCCCTCCTTTTCCATCCGAGTTCGTTCCCGGTGGGTCTTTCAAGACGAACTTAAATATAGTATAACAATTACTAGTATTAGCATTATTATTTTTGTCACTATTAATATTGTTATAATTATTATTGTTATTATATATATATATATATATATATATATATATATATATATCCCGGAAAAGAATATGAGTGAAAAATAAGTGTAGAAATGATACTCAACACGGGAAATAGATAACAGGGATTTATTATACAAAGGTACAATAACCCATATACAATAGCAATCAACGAATAGGAGCGGAGTAATCTATCAAGTAGAGAATGCCTTCACCTATGACGCATGCCTCTCGGTTCGCCTCTAGTCCAGCTAGGATGTTCTACTATAACAATATATATAATGGAAAATTCTGGAAAAAAAAACAAGAATCTGTAAATCATTCTATGAGATCTGCCCACCGTACCTGAATAAAAAGCCGCAGATTATAAGGTTTCTTAAAAAGAAAGTACTTCTAAATCGTAGAGATGAATTGACGGTTTTATGTAAACACCACAAATATTTCTCTCTAATGTTTAATTATAATTGTTTATTTATAATTGAGGCTCTAATAATTATTTATAATTGTTCATTTATAACTCATGCTTTAATATTACTTAAAATTTATTTTATTAAAATAAATGACCCACACAATACTAATTTGGCTTTCATAAATCCAATATACCTTAGCATAACATAATTATTTAATTCTCATTTTAACCTAAACAATCCAGCCCCTTTAACAAATGAGGTAGTACAAAATCAAATTTAAAAAATCCAACCTGCTGTTAAAAATTATTGTCTACCCATTTAAATAATGTATGTTCCTAGTATGGATTTTACGCAGACAAAATCAAAGTGTCATGTTTTGACATTATGGTATATTGTTCTCTTTCGCAACCCAAATTTTCAACTCCATAGTTCAACCTAATGTTCACTTTTGATTGAGCAATACTGACACACCTACAATCATATTTTTTAACTTTCTCCAACCACCAATAATACTTAATTGTCTAAATAACCATGAATTCATATTACATTTTTTAAGTAAATCATTTTCGAAGAAAAACAATATTGTTCTGAAACATGAAAAAATATATATGCTTTTATGAACCAGTAGCAGTATAGCCCGGCGTTGCTCGGGTGTAATGAAAGCTTTAAAACTAATCCATGGTCCTGGAGCTCAGACGCTTTGGACGTTGGCACAAAAGACTAAAAAGCAATAGTTGTCTCCAGTTAAATCGAAACTGTAGACTGAAAGAAAAATGAATGGATGTAAGTCAAATTTTGATTTCCTGGTATCGATATCAAATAAGTTTTTTTCGTCGTAAACTGAATTTTGAAGGCTAAATAAGTCCTCTGAGTAAATGGTATCATGGCTGAGACTAAGAAATGAAATTATACCTACTTAGAGCCAAACCCGAAGCAAAAACTAAAATAAAAGGGCTGAAAAAGATGCAGGCATACAGGCAGATAAACAGACACACACACAAACATCTTGCCTTTTATATATATATATATATATATATATATATATATATATATATATATATATTATCGATTTTCTGCACTATTGTAAGAACTGCAACCTTGAAACTTCAGAATATCGTTTCTTATGTCTTTGTCTATGAGTGTATCAAATTTGATTAAAATCAGACCACTCCTTCTATAACCCGATTTTTTCGATTATCGATATTTATCGGGGGTACCTCGACACAAAACCTAGCGAAGAACAGTCGCAGACGCTTATAGTACAACTGTGTAAATTGTCAAGAAAATCGGTTCAGCCGTTTCGGCGTCTGCAGGTAACGGACACACACACAAAGTTCCATTTATAAATAAGTTTAGATTGTAATAACAAAATTACAACACACACACACACACACACACACACACACACACACACACACATATGAATAAATATAGTTTTAAGGTGTGCTATATTTATAGGATAAAGTGCTCAATATCAGAGATAGAGCGTGTGTAAACATAAAAGAGTGAACACTGAAGTCAACACTCAAGGGTGACAGACTGTTTCATGCTACATGGCCTGATGATTGCGCCTAGCATGAAACAGTCTGTCGCCCCTGAGTGTTGACTTCAGTGTTCACTCTTTTATATTTATATATAATAATAAATAAATAAACGTAAGGCAGCATTTTTGCTGTTTCCGTAACAAACTGTCTTTTATGGGGTAGGGTTGTTAGTCCTGCGCCCAACCCCCAAACCTGGAGGAAGGTGATTTTCTAGGTGTAGCTTAGACATGACACACGGCCGAAAGTAGGAGGTACCCAGTGAGGATCAAACTCACTACTCAATTATAATCATTCTAGCGAGACGAGCTTGCTTACCATTACACCACGCTGAGGTACCCCATATATATATATATATATATATATATATACATATATATAGCTTATTCAGTAATGAATTAGAGCACTCTGGCCACTGGCGTATGATACATCATACGCTAAAACTTTGCCTCCTTCTACCGAGCGCCCATAGCTCAACAGTAGAATCGCCGACTGACACCAATTCGGTCGGGTTTCAATCCTGGGTTAAAAGCAATCGGATGTCTAACCGTATTGATGAGCTGTGATACAACGAAACAGATCTCTCTGCGGATGACTATATATATATATATATATATAGCGATGTTCATTCAAGATCATTAGTTCGCTTAAAAATTTGCCAAATGACAGAAGGTATATTATTATTATTATTATTATTATTATTATTATTGTATTGTCGTCTTTCAACTTTCGTGAAAAAATGAAAATAATCTTCATATTAAACATACCTTTTTTTCTACTATCTTGGGAAACCGCATTATCGTCCTCTATAAGAGTCGGCATTCGGACTCTTATACTAAGTATCTACTTAATATTTACATTCTTTTGTTCACACTACCCTTCCTATTTCACTTACAAAGCCACTTAAAAAACCGGACTTACTCCGGCTCTTATCTCTGCAAAAACACAGGTATTTTTTTTTCTTGGGTCCGTATCACAGGATGTTAGTAACCCAGTAGAACAAAATTAAGCCTACAAAAAAGGATGAACTCTTAAGGTGTCAACGGTCAGCTAACTAGAGGTGGTGTCTCGATAAAAAGCCGTGGAGAAGACAACGGGAAATCACTCTGCTGCTCCTTCCGAGAATATTCATGAACATGAACAATAATATTATAAATCTTAATGGCGTGAAGGGTGTTAAGCCAAAGGACACTGTAAGGAGCGACATGCGCTACAGCTGTCACCGGACCGTCATCCAGCGACTGTTAGCATAAACGGCGTAAAGGGGACGAATTTCCTCAGAATTTATCCCTCACCCAGAATTGAAGAACATGAGCGACAGGTGTCATTCGACCGTTATCCTGCGACAGTTTGCACCAAAAACAAAACAAACAAACAAAAAAAAAAAACTCTCGGTACGTGGAACGTCAGAACGATGAACAGCTTTGGACAGCTGGAAAACGTGAAGCAGAAGATGACTAGATTAACAGAAACATCTTAGGCATATGTAAAACAAGATGGCCAAACAATGGTGACTTCATCAGTGAAGACCACAGAATTATATACGCACGAGGTGAATTTAATGAAAAAGGAATTGGCGTTATACCGGATAAACACACAAGAAAATGCGTTATGGAATACTGCCAGATATCTGAAATGATTCTGTTAGTTAAATTGAAAGGGAGGCCTCTCAACATATCGGTAATAGTGTTATATGCACCGACAAGACAAAGTACAGAAGAAGAAATCGAATCCTTCTGCTCCAGGTTTGATTATGACAAGACATAGTGCAAATCACAAGAAATCAGAATTATCATGAGAGATCTGAATGCCACAGTTGGCCAAGGAAGAGAAGGTGAAACGGTCTGAAATTTCGGACTAGGACACTGCAATGGCTGCGGTGAGAAATAGGTCCAATGGTGCACAGTAAATGGCCAGATAATAACCAACTCCTGGTTCTAAGAACACCCAAGACGACTATAGACATGGAGAAGTCCAGGAGAAATTAAGAACCAAATTAACTATATTGCTATGAACAAGAGATTCCGAAACGCAGTCCCTCACTGCAAAGCCTAAACAAGTGCCTACTGCGGAAGCGACCGCCTACCAGTTGTATGCAAACTAAGGATAAAACTACGGTGATTAAAGAAACCTAACACAGTCCCTAAGACTGCAGTATAATAGACTCGCGAATGACCCGAACCTACAGGAAATGTACATGGACAGCATGCAAACGAAATACGAAGGACAAATTGGAAACGGAAGCTCAAAATGGGACGCACCAAGAGAAGTTATAGTGACATAAGCGAACGACATCATCCCAAAGGAGAAAGTACGTCGGAAAAAGGTCCATCTCAGCAACAGGATGTATAAAAGAAAAAGACGGAACACACATACTAGAAAAATACTTCAGAGATGGGACGAGTGTATTGGAGATCTCATTCCAGGACAAGAGAGAACAACCAGCAATACACAAAAATATGGATGGACGAGATATATTAAAAACCGAAGTAGAATCGGTAATGGCTACATTGAACAGAAACAAAGCAGCAAGGCCCGACAGTATTGTAATAGAGATGCTGACGTCCTTAGACAGCGTTGGCGTAGATCACAGATACGAAATCTACAACCGTGGCAATATATCGGAGGACCTAAGCAGATAAATTTTCATATCACTATCTAAGGTGCAAAGGAATGTGAATTCCATCGAAACAATCAGCTTAATGAGCCACATGACAAAACCCATCATCCGGATTCTGATGAACAGAGCGCGCAGCAGAATCGGCCCAGAGATAGGACAGGAACAGTGTGGCTTTGTTAAAGATACCGGAACGAGGAATGCTATATTCATGCTCATAATGCTATCCGAAAGAGCAATACAAATGCAGAAGGACCTTTATCTGTGCTTTATAGACTATGCAAAGGCGCTTGACAAAATACGCCAGAAAGACTTGATAGAGATGCTCGACAATCTTGACATTTTTGGAAAAGACATTAGGATAATCAAGAATCTATATTGGCAGCAAACCGAAGGAAGTGAATTCAGCCGGTATACAAAACTAGAAAGGGGCGTAAGACAAGAGAAATAAAATCCTTGCCAGGATTCATCATTGGTGGCCACAATCACAACAATGTAAGATATGTGGAGACGGAAAAAATACAGGAACTCCCACAGAAAGTAGCAAGAAAAAGCGAGAAAAAAGGATTGGTGATAAACTTCAAGAAAACTAAATATATAGTCATCAGCAAAAAGAAGAACCTAAAGGGCCAACTGCAGTTCAGATAAACTAAAATAAAACAAATAAAGAAATGTAAATACCTAGGAAGTGTTCTGACAGAGAATAAAAAGTGTGACATTGAGATCCGAAGATGCATTGGCATGGCCAAGCACACATTTCAAAAACTAACCAGAGTTCTGAGAGACAGGAAAATCTCATTGGAAACAAAGAAAAGAGTGCTGGTTTGCTATGTGATATCTGTTCTTCTGTATGGCCGTGAATGCTAGACGATCTATCAAGAATGAAGGAGAAGCTTGAGGCAGCAGAAATGAGATTCTACAGAAGGATGCTGAGGATATCATGGACTGAGCACGTGAGCAACGATGAAGTGTTGGAGACGAAGCAAACGAAAAAAACACTTACTGAAAACATCATGAAGAGACAGCTGAGGTTCCTGGGACACGTAATGAGGAAGGAGGACTTGGAGAATTTAATACTCCCAGGATGGATAGAATGAAAGAGAGGCGGAGGAAAGCATCGCGAACCATTTTTGACAGGCTTGAGCAAATGGATGATGAAGCGGGATTTGGGAGAGATTCCAAGAGGAATAATGATAATAACAATCGACAGAGCCAAGTGGAAGTCAATGATCGCCTGCGTCCTGAACGGACGGTACATGAACAAGATTATATATATATATATGTGTGTGTGTGTGTGTGTGTGTGTGTATAGACATTTTTATGTATATATATGTATATATATTTATATACATACATATGTATATACATACATATATATATATATGTATATATGCATACATATATGTAAATGTGCATGTGTATATACATTTGTACATTTATATATACATGTACATATACATTTGTATAAGTATGTATATATATATATGTGTATATATGTACGTATAGATTTGTATATGTATGTATATATGTATATATATTTGTATATGTTTGTATATGTATATATACAAATATATATATACATTTGATAATATATATATATATATATATATATATATATATATATATATATATATATATATATTTGTATACTTCAGATCCTTCGGGTTGCCTGGAGTAACACTCAGCAGACTGCCAGACACTGCGCCAACGAGTACTGGACAGAGCTCAGTGGAAAAATTCAAACAGCGACAATCACAGGGAATATCAGAGGAAGGTATGATGGCATCAAGACAGCAATGGGACCAGTGCAGAACAAGACACCCACCTCAAATCTACCACTGGGGTAGTCATCACAGACAAAAGACAACAAATGGAGTGACGGGTGGGGCACTATTCCAACTTCTGCTCTCAACAGAATGTTGTAACGACTGCAGCCCTGAATACCTGTAGTGGAAGAGCTCGACACTGAGCCGACGATTGGGGAACTCAGCGAGGCCATCGACAGCTTGACCACAGGGAAAGCTCCAGGCAGTGATGAAATTCCTCCTGATCTTATCAAGCATTGCAAGACTGTCCTACTGCTTCCTCTGCACGAAGTCCTCTGCCAGTGCTGGAAAGAAAGGGCTGTACCACAGGACACGATGGGCGCTACGATCATCACTCTCTACAAGAACAAAGACGAGCGAAGCAACTGCTACAATTACAGAGGCATCTCTCTACTCTGCGTTGTGGGCAAAGTCTTTGCTTGGGTTATCTTGTTCCGTCTGCAGAAACTTGCTGAACATGTTTACCCAGAGTCGCAGTGCAGCTTTCGATCAGAACGATCAGCAGTATACATGAGCTTCTCGCTCCGTCAACTCCAAGAGAAGTGCAGAGAACAGCAGATGCCTCTGTACGTCACTTTCATCGATCTGACCAAGATGTTTGATCTCGTTAGTAGGGAGGGCTTCTTCAGAATCCTGTCCAAGATTGGCTGCCCTCCCATGCTGCAGAGCTTGATTGAGTCCTTCTATAATATTATGCGGGGTACTGTGCAGTTCAACGGCAACACCTCGAAGCCCTTCAACATCCATCTACAGCGGAGTCAAACAGGGTTGTGTCCTCCCCCCACTCTCTTCGGAATCTTCTTCACACTGCTTCTGAAGCACGCATTCGGTACATCATGGGAAGGGATTTGCCTGCATACGAGATCAGATGGCAGGCTTTTCAATCTCGCCCGTCTCAGAACCAAGACTAAAGTACAAAAAGTCCTTATCAGAGACATGTTGTTTGCTGATGATACGGTATTAGCAGTCCACACCCAGCGTGATCTTCAAACACTGATAGATCATTTCTTTCAGACATGCAGTTACTTTAGGCTGAACATGAGTTTGAAAAAAAAAAAAACAGGTCAAGGTACCGCAGCATCACCGGTCATCTCCATCAATGACTATGGGCTGAAAGTGGTTCATCAGTTTACCCACCTTGGCTCTACCATCACTGACAATCTCTCTCTTGACATTGGGAAGGCAGCCATAAACCTTGCGCGCCTCACAACACGTGTTTGGACGAACTACAAGCTGACAAGAAAGACAAAGATGGCAGTGTACAACACCTGTGTCATCAGTACACTGCTATATGGTAGTGAGATATGGACCCCATACGCCAGGCAGGAGAGGTGTCTGAACACCTTCCACGTGAGAAGTATCCGACGAATATTGGGAATCTCATGGCAAGACGAGGTGCCCAACACTGAGGTCCTATCTGGAGCCGGTCTGCCTCGAGCCGGTCTGCATACCATGTATTGGAGGCCATGTACATCAAATCTAAACAACCAACACTCAATAAAATCACCTTTAAACCCGGACATAACACATTACATTGCATTTGACTACATGGTTTTGTTGTCATTTCGCGCTATCACGCGGTGTGACGTCATAAAACCGCATCGCAAACTTAAGAACTGCGTTTATTATTTTTGGTAACTAATGCCGTTGCCAAGCGGAGTTTTATGTCAACACAAAATAAAATCGTCGGTGATGGCGGATGCTATTGTATTACAGTCTAAATAACCTCTCTGAAGATGGCTCATGTGAGCCGAAATCTTAGAAGCAAATTAATAAAAAATTATTCAAATGTTGGACAATTTTTGTCTTTATTTTCAACTGAAATTAAAGCCAAAATACGACGTTTAAAACGGCTCATGATTAAACATAATAGACATTCATTGTCTCTTATATTTAACAGCATATGTTTAGAAAATTATTTGCTGCTTCGATACACTAAATATACATATTGGTATATATGTATATGTATACATAGATATAGATTTGTATAAGTACATACAGTTGTATATGTCTAGTATATGTTTATATGTACGTGCATATATACATTTGCATATGCATATATGTACGCATATATATACAGATGTATATGTATATATGAACGCATATGTATATATATATGTATATAATGCATTTGTATATATATATGTAAGCATGTATATTCATTTTTTATGTATATATGATTATATATGTAAAATCTCCCTTGTCGGTCGGTTTTAACGAAACATGTTTAAATGAAAGACGTCTGCCTAAATATACAGTAATATATATATATATATATATATATATATATATATATATATATAAATTTGTATATCTATGCACGTATATTTATATATTTGTATATGTATATAGGTATTTTGCATATGTGTATATAAGAATACATATTTATATATATGTATATATGTATACATATTATCTATATGTTTATAGATATGTATATATGTATATATATGTATATAAGTATATATGTATACATATATGTATGTATAAATGCATATATGCATGTACATATACATGTATAAATGTATATATATTTATATACATATATATATAGTTTGTATATATATAACTGTATGTGCATATGTATGTATGGAAATTAACGAATTTTAACGAAACTTGGTTATAAGCAACCGACAATTTGTAATAAAAATAATGTTCAAAATAATTCATTGCATATATATGTCTGTATGTATCCATGTATATATACATATGAATGCATGTATGCATATATTCATGTATTCATATATGTAAACTATATATATGTGTATATATTTTTTATATATAATTGCATATATATAAGAATCTAATCTAAACTTATTTATAAATGGAACTTTGTCTGTGTGTGTGTGTGTCTGTGTGTGTGTATGCGTTACCTATAGACTCCAAAACGGCTGAACCGATTTTCTTGAAAATTTACACATTTGTACTATAAGCGTCTGCGAGTGTTCTTAGCTAGGTTTTGTGTCGAGGTACTACCGATAAGTATCGAAAATCGATAATCGAAAAAATCGGGTTATAGAAAGAGTGGTCCGATTTTAATCAAATTTGATACACTCATAGACAAAGACATAAGAAACGATATTAAGAAGTTTCAAGGTTGCAGTTCTTACAATAATGCAGAAAATTTCATATCGATACCAGGAAATCAAAATTTGACTTACATCCATTCATTTTTCTTTCAGTCTACGGTTTCAATTTAACTGGAAACAACTATTGCTTTTTAGTCTTTTGTGCCAACGTCCAAAGAGTCTGAGCTCCAGGACCATGGATTAGTTTTAAAGCTTTCATTACACCCGAGCAACGCCGGGCTATACTGCTAGTTTTTTAAATTCAGTAAAATATAGTTATTTTTAAAATGATTAATAATAAATATTGCTTTGTCGTTGGTTTACATATTTCGATAATTTTGTAATTTTTCATTAATTTTGAATAAAAAGATCTTTATTTCTATTTATTTCTTTATAAAATGCTAAATAATAAAAATATTATTTGACTAAAATAAATGACCCACACAATACTAATTTGCTTTTCATAAATCAAATATACCTTAGCATAACATAATTACTTAATTCTAATTTTAACCTAAACAATTCAGCCTTTTTAACAGATGAGGAAGTACAAAATCAAATTTATAATAAAAAACAAAAAACTCTAAAATCCAACCTGCTGTTAAAAATGATTGTCTGCTCATTTAAATAATCTATGTTCCTAGTATGTATCTTCAGTCAGTTAAGTGCCATACGTGATACACGCTTTGGGCGATCATGTCTCGAAAGAGACATGACTAACTGGGCAGAAGATTATCCCGCACTAGGTTACCATTATCTTCTGCGGTAGACTGGTTGCCAGTCGAGACTATAGAACCCATTCTTTCCTGTTATTTAATCCATAACTAAAGGAAAGAGACGGATTAATACCTTTCTCAGGGGTATTTGTGCTTATGTGAATGCAAGGAATTCAACTGGAATTCGAACTCGGCTCCCCGATTTCTCGTTCCAGGTCGATATTCACTGCTCCACAACGCACATTGTCATGTTTTGACATAATGCTACATTGTTCTCTTTCGCAACCCAAATTTTCAACTCCATATTTCAGCCTAATTCTTTTGATTGAGCAATATTGACACACCTACAGTCATACTGTTTAACTTTCTTTCCCCTCCACTACTTAATTGTCTAAATAACCT
The DNA here is from genome assembly GCA_037127315.1 of Ascarosepion bandense. Taxonomy (NCBI): domain Eukaryota; kingdom Metazoa; phylum Mollusca; class Cephalopoda; order Sepiida; family Sepiidae; genus Ascarosepion; species Ascarosepion bandense. The sequence goes on along the minus strand of JBBBDQ010001621.1, from coordinate 1,670,346 downwards.
TGAATTCATCTTATATTTTCTGAATAAATCATTTTCACCATTTATTTTTAAAATTTCACCTGAAGAAGAACAGTATAGTTCTGAAACATGAAACTTTTTGTGTAGTGACAAAATGAACAATTATAATAACAGAAGTACAATATTAAGCTCTATTGTGTATTGAGCACTCTTTATAAAAGTAAATGCATAACAGTGGGTTTTAATTTATCTGTTCTTTCACTTCCTTACAATGATATATATATATATATATATATATATATATATATATATATATATAGGATTAACGAAATGTTTATAAACAATCCGACAATTTGAAATGATTTGTTTGAACATTATTTTTGATCGATACTCGTATTTAAGTAGATATTCTGTTTATAATCAAACAGTATTATATATTTATTTCTACCGGCCTGATTATTTACGATAAATTTTGTTTAGACTGTTGGTCATTCGTGGTCGAGAGGTCTAAGATGCGCCAGATCAATTGGTGGCTTCCCCTATGTGGATAGATGTCGCAGGTTCGAATCCTGCCGGATGACACACATTTTCGTAACAAAAATTTATCGTAAATAATCAGTCCAGTATAAATATATAATACTGTTTGATTATAAACAGAATATCTACTTAAATACGAGTATTTAAAAAAAATGTTCAAACAAATATATATATATATATATATATATATATATATATATATATATAGGAAAAACTACTAAAAAGTTGTAAGTATAAAAATGTATTTTTCTGACAGTATTTATTTATTTCTATTATTATATTTGATATTTCAGACCGTCCTCGGCCTTTCATCAGAAACAAAAAAAAAATTGTTTCTGATGAAAGGCCGAGGACGGTTTGAAATATCAAATATAATAATAGAAATAAATAAATACTGTCAGAAAAATACATTTTTAAACTTACAACTTTTTAGTAGTTTTTCCTATACATATTATTAAGACAGTATACGTGATCATCACTATATATATATATATATATATATATATATATATATATATATATATATAACTATAAAACATAGTGAATCAACAGGCACCAATTACTACTTCAACGCCTCGACCAGTGGGAAGACATTTAGGCATCGAATAGTTTCAGCTATTTTGGCTGTTGGTATAGTTTTTCCCACGTTTCTCTCACTGTGGGGGGAAAAACAACTCGTGGAGCGGGTTTTCTCAATCAGGTGACGAATTGCTATATACTCTACGCAACATGGAATCATTCTTATTCACTTTTTAAATCTTTCTCTTTCGCTCTTTATCCTCTTTGAACTTTCCTCTCTATCTCTTTCTTTCTCTCTCTCTCTTTCTCTCTCTCTCTCCCTCTCTCTCTCTGGGACTCTATCCTTCTCGATCTGATTTCTCTCACTTGCCTTATCACTTTTCCTCGCTTGCTCTCCTGCATTTGTCTTATTCTGTTTTCCTATCTGCATTGGATTTGCTACCAACTCGTATATAAAATATTTCGCAAGAAGAAGGTGGGATGCTTAAAGTGGGATTTGGCAGCCGCTCAAAAAAATAGTCAACTCCCTTCGGCTGTTCACCTTTTGGGAACGCCTCAGATAAGGAGCCCAACCCGCTTCCGAAGGAGATGGCCCCATTGAGACTTGATCCCAAGATTTAGGTACCATCACGGATTTATGAAAAACAGAAATAGCAACAACAACAACAACAGCACACAGACACACCACCACCACCACCACCAACAACAACAACAACAACAACAACAGCGGCAGAGTGGCAGAAACATAAAAATGAAAACAATAGTTGGAAAAAAGCGTTTTAAATAATCCTAGTGTTATTAAATTTTTATCTGAAAGGTAACCTAAGCGCGCGAGCGCGCGCGCGCACACACACACACACACACAAATGAATAATAAATAAAATAAAATAAATAAAAAATAGAAAAATAAAAAGTAAAAAAAGTGGTCCATGGTTAAAAAAAAACAAAAAAACTTTGAGAATCACTTATCTAGAATAGATCATGGAATCGATCAATCGACAGCTGGTAGCATTTAACCCCGCACTACCTGCTCTCATAGGGTAATTTTTATTAGTTTTGTATAACTGTGAAAGACTCAGCATAGAGTAGACCAGGGTTTCTCAACTTTTTTGGCATAATCGCCCACTCTCATATGGATAAACTTCCCACCATTCCCACTCGAATAGTAGATATTCAAAAGAATACCAAAATTGTTTGGTAAAATTTTGTTACTGGTTCATAAACTGACTTTACGATCTAGTTTTAAAAAAATGACAAAGAGGTGTAACAATTTAGCACTGACTTATGCGGCTACTACTGCTACTACCGTATTACCGAACAAACGAAAGCGAACGTAACCATTGAATACTGTATATATAATTTAGTTTTATGGTCAAGGTTAGTTTGCAAGTATGGACAAAAGAAAGAGAAAAGTAAGATTTTTGTTCATGAAAATAAAAAGGAATATATACACTACTCGCAACTAATAAAAATTCAGTGAATATTTTTTCTTCTTCATTTTCCCTTATCTAATTTATATCCGGAAAAATATTATTTAGTCTGAAGAACTGCTTGAATGTTAATGATTCTTCTGAAAACTATAGAAAATACCAAAATATTTGTTGGTTTTGGAATGTTTAAATCTTATCTAAGAATGTGACCCAGTTATACTTAGCCTTCTATTTTTTTTTTACAAGTTCTTTGCATATCTACTTTGAAGTTGTTTTGGCTTTTTTCAGTGGAATATCATCGATTAGACCCTAAACTTTCTGATTAACAAAAAAAAAAAAAAAAAAAAAAAAATTTGGAAAAGTTCATTATTTAAGAATTTAAGTGGGTGCTCAGTTTCTCATACAACCTTATAGTAAATCGATCCTCCATTTTGGAAACACGCATTGGGGTCGCTTTGATGTTGCTCAGACCATGTAGAGAAGCTTACAATTTGAAGATCGACAAACCCATGGAAAATTTTTAATTATCCCTACTTCATATCAATGAAAAACAAGTTATTTGAAACATTAAAAAAGTTTTGGACAGAGTTTCTTGAAAATAAGTCCTGTTGTAAAATAATTCGGAATGAAAAATATGACATTTAAAATATTTAAAAAAAAAATTCGACATAGAATCTTTAGAATAATTTTTATTGTAAATTTTTTTTTTAATTTCCTACAAAGTTTTGGAAAAAAAAGAAAAAAAGAAAAAGGGCAACAACTCGAAGCGAGTGTTTCCAAAATGGAGGATCGATTTACTATAACGTTGTATGAGAAACTGAGCACTCCCTAAAAATTTTTAAATATTAAATTTTTTCCAAATTTTTCTTGAAAATCAGAAACTTTATGTAATAATCGATAAGAATAAACAGAAAAAATTTAAAAAAAATTACATGTGGTAGTAATGTCGTACAGGTCCGCCGAATTTTTTTTTTTCGGTATCATTTGTTGAAATATATTTTTATTACTCAAAATCCGATGTCACTCACCAAAATTTCCAATCGCTTACCATTTTCTGTTCAGGTGCTGATTGAAATCCCCCACCGGTGGGAGGTATCACTTAGGTTGGGAAACCTGCTCTAGACGATCTCATAGATTATATATGCAAATATTTATTAAAAATACTAATTTTCAAACAAATCATTTCGGTTAGAGATAGACGCTTTACAGTCTTATTGCTCATATTGTTGTGGTGCTAAATCATCTGTTTAGGGAGAGGGCTTCGTCAAATATTAAGTTTTAATTATTATTGACTAGCAGTATAGCCCGGCGTTGCTCGGGTGTAATGAAAGCTTTAAAACTAATCTATGGTCCTGGAGCTCAGACTCTTTGGACGTTGGCACGAAAGACTAAAAAGCAATAGTTGTTTCCAGTTAAAGCGAAACCGTAGACTGAAAGAAAAATGAATGGATGTAAGTCAAATTTTGATTTCCTGGTATCGATATCAAATAAGTTTTTTTCGTAGTAAACTGAATTTTGAAAGCTAAATAAGTCCTCTGAGTAAATGGTATCATGGCTGAGACAAAGAACTGCAATTCTACCTACTTAGAGCCAAACCCGAAGCAAAAACTAAAATAAAAGGACTGAAAAAATACAGACATACAGGCATATAAACAGACACACACACAAACATCATGATTTTCTGCACTATTGTAAGAACTGCAACCTTGAAACTTCTGAATATCGTTTCTTATGTCTTTGTCTATGAGTGTATCAAATTTGATTAAAATTGGACCACTCCTTCTATAATCCGATTTTTTCGATTATCGATTTTCGATATTTATCGGGGGTACCTCGACACAAAACCTAGCTAAGAACAGTCGCAGACGCTTATAGTACAACTGTGTAAATTTTCAAGAAAATCCGTTCAGCCGTTTCGGAGTCTACAGGCAACGGACACACACACACACACACACACACACACACACACACACACACACACACACACACACAGACAAAGTTCCATTTATAAATAAGTTTAGATTTTATGTTTATTCATTTATTTTATTTGTTCTTCTCATAAAACGTAGATTTTAGCTGTTTTATCCAAATGTAGACATTTGAAAAAATTTTTCTGCTGTTCGTTCATACTTATTTTCTGGAACGAGACTAAAGACTGTTTCCGCATAAAAACGAATTTCCACATATAAATGAACACTCACAAAAATCATGTTTTAAAATATTTAAAAAAAAATCTGGAAATTATCTGAATCAGACAAACTTTTCATGACTTAGCCGTTCAGTCAGTTCAGCGCTATACGTGATACACGCTTTAGATGATCATGTCTCGAAAGAGACATGACTGACTAGGCAGAAGATTTCCCGTAGGAGGTTGCCATTGCTTTCTGCAGTAGAATGGTTGCCAATCAAGGCTATAGAACCGAATCTGTCCTGTTATTTGACCCATAGCTGGAGGGAAGAGATGGATTAAATACTATTCTTAAAGGGTATTTGCGTGTAAGTGAATGCAATGAATTCAACTGGAATTCGAACTCGGCTCTCCAGTTATAAGCCGATATTCACTGCACCACAACGCTCATCCGCAACCTATTCATTAGTGAGTACATTTTTTATTAAAATTTTCACTCCACCTTTTCGATATTGCGTATGTTCCTTTTAATTGTGGGGGGGAGGGTATTCGTCCAGATTTTAAAAAAAATCTCTATATCAAATGGCAAGATACAGAAAATTCGGCAAATTCAATAGGTGGCGCTGTTTAAGTTCTATAAAAAGACAAACATTTCTTTCCTACCTCTCGTTCCCCTCCCAATCAAAGATGTAGCAGGCGTAGATGAAGACGTCCCCGCTGAGAGACGCCTTTTTTCTTTGAATGACTAACGACTGAATCCTCTATCCAGTTTCCAACGCATAGCGTTCGCATGTGTTTTCCAAAACATCCACACATGAAATAAATCACTCTTACTTTGGTCGACCATTATAGCCATGAATAAACCACTACTGATGAAGTGAGTACAACCTTCGTTTGGTCGTTCCAACTTTGCACAAGGCTGAATTCAGCGTAACCATTATAACGATGCAAACCATTACTTACCCTAGCTTATTTCTGGACCAGAAAAAGAAAACAGACCTCCTCAAGAGACATTGAGAATTTTGTTTCCCTCAGTCAGTTAAGTGCCATACGTGATACAAGCTTGGACGATCATGCCTCGAAAGAGACATGACTGGCTGGGCAGAAGATTATCCCGCAGTAGGTTGCCATTACTTTCCTCGGTAGACTGGTTGCCAGCCAAGGCTATAGAACCCAAATTGTCCTGTTATTTAGCCCATAACTGGAGGGAAGTGATGGATTAATACCTTTCCCAAGGGTATTTGTGCGTAAGCGAATGTAAGGAATTCAACTGGAATTTGAACTCGGCTCCCCGATTTGTCGTTCCAAGCCGATGTCCACTGCACAATAACGCACACCCCTACAGCCATCATAAAAACAAGTAAATGGTCCGTAGTAGAACCCTAAATGGGAACAGGCACACGCCTACAATACGCCATACACTCAACTTTTAAGTAGCATAGCGAACTGGAACTCGCTTCAGAACGTCACACAATATCAATTCATTTATGTACTTGCAAAATCTTACAAAAGTTATAACTTTTTATCAGTTTACTTATGCTTGTAAAATCTGCAACACTTTATAGGTATGTATTCATAAAAGAAAATATTTTGTTTGCATTCGGCACAATATTTGTTAAATTTTTTAAAAATGCGTATCTATCTAAGGAAAAAACATTTTGTTTGCATAAAACAACGCATTGAAAAATTAATAAAAGTGGCTAAAAACTTAAAGAAAATAAATGTCCATGCAAATTTTCATTTAACCTCGAAAAAAACAGCAAATCCAAAAAACAAACCGTAGAAACAATAAAAGCAACTTCATGTCGCATGTAGGAAACTTTTGTCTTACATTGTAAATTCTAATATCAAAAAAATAAGAAACAACTTCAGTCGGGCTGTGACCTCCGTAGCCTTTAAATTAATTGTAAATGTCGTCATCGATAGTTGTTATCCAATCCAAGTTGAATACAAGGACCTCCCCCACCTCCGACACACCATTCCATTTCTGAAACTCTTCAACGAACAAACATTTGTCGTTTTAAGTTTTTTCCTCTCTCGTACAACGATCACGTTTCGAGGAACGAGCAGAGGAAGAAAAACATCCTTAAACGGAGATTAGCAAAAAAATTAAAAACAAATTTTAAATTCCGGATATTTTGTGAAACTAGCCGAGTGAACCACTTGCAATTCTGGTTTATAAAAAAAAAAAAAGTTACAAAATTAACTGACGTAATAATATTCGTTAACCGGAAAAGGACAAATTGGAACAAGAGCTAAATGTTAAGAAAGGCCAACTTGACACAACAGGTTAGTTACAAATAAACAACTAAAACAATATTTTGAAAAAAATGTTATGAATGCATTGGAGTGAATGCCAACGGATGTGTGAGTTAAAGAAAGTGTAATTTAAATGAGGTGAATGTGAGAAAGAGAGACGGGAAAAGCCAGAGAAAGACTAAAAGAGAAGAATAGAAGAAGAGAAAGATTAAATGAAGAAAAAGAAAAGCGAAGAAAAAGAGAGCCAAAGATAGAGAAGAAAGAGTGAAAGAGAGAGAAAGAGGAAAGGAAGATGAAGTGGGAAAAGAAAGAGAGAAGAGAAAAATGATTGAAAAGAAAATAAGAGAAATAGAGAAAAGGGAAATAGAGAGGATAAAGAAGAGGAAAAGGAGGAAAGAGAAGAAAAACAAACGGAAAGGAAAAGAAATGAGAAATTAGAATACGGTAAAGCAGAGGTAAAGAAAGAAAGAAAGTAAAGGAAAAGAAAGAAAGAAAAAGATAGTAAAGGAAAAGAAAGAAAGAAAGAAGGGAAAGAAGGAAAGAAAGAAGGGAAAGAAAGAAAGAAAAAGTAAAGGAAAAGAAAGGAAGAAAGAAAGAACAAGAAAGTAAAGGGAAAGAAAGAAAGAAAAAGAAAGAAAGAAAGAAAGAAAAAGAAAGTAAAGGAAAAGAAAGAAAGAAAGAAAGAAAATGAAAGTAAAGGGAAAGAAAGAAAGAAAAAGAAATGAATAAAGACAGAAAGAAAAAGAAAGTAAAGGAAAAGAAAGAAAGAAAAAGAAAGTAAAGGGAAAGAAAGAAAGAAAGAAAGAAAAGGAAAAAGTGATAGGATCAAGAAAGGGGATAGATAAAGGAAAGAAAAATAGGAAAAAAGAAACGGAAAGAAAGAAAAAAGGAAGATAGAAAAAAAAAGAAAAGAAAACAGGAAAAAGGAAAGTAGAAGCAAAACATGAAGAACAAATGAATGGAAAGTGAATTTAAAAAGGAAAAAAAGATAGATAGATAGAGAGAGAGAGAGAGAGGGGGGAGGGAGGGAGTGAGAGAGTGAGTGGAAAGGAAAAGAAGAGGAAATGGAGAGAGTAACATAAAAAAGGTGTATACGTTGTTAAAGTTCACAGAATAAAACGGACATTAATGTGAGGTGTCACTTGTAAGAGTGGAAATGCTGTTATTACCAGCAATGATTGCGCGTGTCTCTCTATATGCGTGTGTTTGTTTATATGCGTATATATGCATATATGCGTGTGTTTGTTTATATTTGTGTGTATCTTTTACGTGTGACTGCATGGTTATGTATATATATCTCTGCGTGCGTGTACGTCTGTTTATGTATATCTTTGCATGTGTGTGTTTTTATGTTTATGTCAATGTATATCCGTTTATGTATACCTCTTTATATATGTTTGCCTCTGTGTGTATGTTATGTATGTGTGTGTTTTATGTTTCTGTATGTCTGTGTGTATATGTATGTATGGGTGCGTCTGTTTGTGTTTTTGATTATTTTTATGTATATTTGCGCGCGCGCGTGTGTGCGTGTGTGTATTTGAGAGAATGGATTTGTTGATGTGTGCTTTATTAAAACTGATTGACTGTTACTTGCTTTGAAGGACAAGAGAGAGAGGGGGAGGGGGAGTGAAAGAAACGCTAAAGTAAAAATGAATACAAAGAGAAAAGGGAAAAAGAAAATGAAAAAATATGGTTTCTACAACCAATTAAAAATCTCACTATTTTTCTCTTTTTAAAATGATATTGAGCATTTGTCTATATTTCTGAGATGAGGTAGTATTTATAGTATTTACTATTGTCCTCATCTTTGTTGCCAATGACAACAAAGATGAGAACAATAGTCCGAATAATGTAAATACTGATATTGAGCACTTTAACTCAAATATCTTCTTCTTCTTTTATGTGCCATGTCCTTTTAGGACGTAGGCGATCATGGCTTTCCACATCTCCCTATCCCTGGTGGCTCTTAGCACGCGTTCTCCTGTTGCACCATGTAACCCTCGTTCCGTCATCCACCTGATCAGGTCCTTCAAATATGTTATCCGCTACTTTCCTCTGTCTCTTTTGCCCTCGATCTGGCCTGTTAGTAACAGGTTCTCCAAGCCCTCCTTCCTCATTGCATGCCTCAGGAACTTCATTTGTCTCTTCCTGATGCTCAGTATTAATCTCCTTTTCGTCTCCATCTTTTCCAAAACCTCGTCATTGCTCACATGCTCGGTTCACGATATCCGCAGCATCCTTCTGTAAAACCACATTTCAGCTGCTTCAAGTTTTTTCTTCAACTTCGAAGATATTGTTCAACATTCACTGCCATATTGAAAAACAGACATTACAAAGCAATCCAGTACTCTCCTATTTGTTTCTAGTGAAATTATCCTGTTTCTTAATACTTTACTCAACTTCTGGAATGCTTCTTTCGCTATGCCAATTCGCCTTCGGATCTCAGTGTCGCACTAACTTATAAATATGTATAGCTTGCCTTAAAACTATGTTTTTATTATATCTATTGAAAACTCATCATAATCCATCAGACATTTTCTTGTTAAAATTCATCTTAGACATTTAGAAATCTATTATTCGTCCGTGCATTGAATATTGCTGCCATATCTTGTGCTCCTGCTATGTATTTCGATATTCTTGACAAAATTCAAAGAAGGGTCCGTAATGTCATCGGTCCTGTCTTATCATCTCACATTCAGATACTTTCCGACTGGTGTGATGTGGCTTCCCTCTGTCTTTTCTACAAATATTTTCATGAAAATTGTTCTAAGGAGCTTTAGTGCATGTAACTGTAAGAACTATTCTAATAGTTTATTTTCTTGCACTTCTCGCTTGTGGAAATCACGTTTCAGTTCTTGTTTTCCTGCCGTATACAATCTTCAAAAATTTAAATAAAACGTCAATCACCATCTTCTGTATTCTTGACTCCTGTTCCTTTACTGTCTTTCTCTGCACTAAAGACTTCTTCTTCTCTTCACCCTTTGCGTCTTAATGACATTATCACTTTGCTTTGGGTAAAAATGATGCACTAAAGTCTTCTCATTTTTCTTTACCCCTTGCGTTTAATGACATTATCACCTTGCTTTGGGTAAAAATGATGCACAAAAGTCTTCTTATTCTCTTCACACTTTGCGTCTTAATGACATTATCAACTTGAGTTGGGTAAAAATGATGCACTAAAGTCTTCTTATTTCTCTTTACCCTTTGCGTTTTCATGACATTATCACCTTGATTTGGGTAAACATGATGCACTAAAGTCTTCTTATTTCTCTTTCCCCTTGGAGTCTTAATGACATTATCACCTTGCTTTGGGTAAAAATGATGCACTAAAGCCTTCTTATTTCTCTTTCCCCTTGGAGTCTTAATGACATTATCACATTGATTAGGGTACAAATGATACACTAAAGTCTTCTTATTCTCTTCACACTTTGCGTCTTAATGACATTATCAACTTGAGTTGGGTAAAAATGATGCACTAAAGTCTTCTTATTTCTCTTTACCCTTTGCGTTTTCATGACATTATCACCTTGATTTGGGTAAAAATGAGGCACTAAAGTCTTCTTATTTCTCTTCACCCTTTGAGTCTTAATGACATTATCACCTTGCTTTGGGTAAAAATGATAACTAAAGTCGTATTTCTCTTTACCCTGTGCCTCTTAATGACATTATCACTATGCTTCGGGTAAAAATGATGCACTAAAGTCTTCTTATTTCTCTTCACCCTTTGCGTTTTCATGACATTGTCACCTTGCTTTGGGTAAACATGATGCACTAAAGACATCTTATTCTCTTCACACATTGCGTCTTAATGACATTATCTACTTGATTTGGGTAAAAATGATGCACTAAAGACATCTTATTTCTCTTTAACCTTTGCGTCTTAATGACATTATCACCTTGATTTGGTCAAAAATGCACTAAGGTCTTCTTATTTCTCTTTACCCTTTGCGTCTTAATGACATTATCACTATGCTTTGGGTAAAAATGATGCACTAAAGTCTTCTTATTCTCTTCACACTTTGCGTCTTCATGACATTGTCACCTTGCTTTGGGTAAAAATGATGACTAAAGTCTTATTTCTCTTTGCCCATTGCCACTTAATGACATTACCACTATGCTTTGGGTAAAAATGATGCACTAAAGTCTTCTTAATTCTCTTCACCCTTTGCGTCTTAATGACATTATCACTATGCTTTGGGTACAAATGTTGCACTAAAGCCTTCTTATTCTGTTCACACTTTGCGTCTTAATGACATTATCACCTTGATTTGGGTAAAAATGATGACTAAAGTCTTATTTCTCTTTATCCATTGCCCCTTAATGACATTACCACTATGCTTTGGGTAAAAATGATGCACTAAAGTCTTCTTATTTCTCATCACCCTTTGCGTTTTCATGACATTGTCACCTTGTTTTGGGTAAAAATGATGCACTAAAGACATCTTATTCTCTTCACACTTTGTGTCTTAATGACATTATCATCTTGATTGGGGTAAAAATGATGTACTAAAGTCTTCTTATTCTCTTCAACATTTGCGTCTTAATGACATTATCACCTTGCTTTGGGTAAAAATGATGCACTAAAGTCTTCTTGTTCTCTTCACACTTTGCGTCTTAAAGACATTATCACCTTGACTTGGGTAAAAATGATGCACTAAAGTCTTCTTCTTTCTCTTTACCCTTTGCGTCTTCATGACATTATCACCTTGCTTTGGGTACAGATGATGCAATAAAGTCTTCTTGTTCTCTTCATCCTTTGCGTATTAATGACATTATCAGCTTGCTTTGGGTAAAAATGATGCACTAAAGACATCTTATTCTCTTCACACTTTGTGTCTTAATGACATTATCACCTTGATTTGGGTAAAAATGATGCACTAAAGTCGTCTTATTTCTCTTTACCCTTTGCGTCTGAATGACATTATCACCTTGCTTTAGGTAAAAATGATGCACTAAAGTCTTCTTATTCTCTTCATCATTTGCGTCTTAATGACATTATCACCTTGCTTTGGGTAAAAATGATGCACTAAAGCCTTTTTATTTCTCTTTACCCTTTGCGTCTTAATGACATCATCACCTTGCTTTGGGTAAAAATGATGCACTAAAGTCTTCTTATTTCTCTTTACCCTTTGCGTCTTAATGACATTATCACCTTGATTTCGGTAAATATGATGCACTAAAGTCTTCTTATTCTCTTTAACCTTTGCGTCTTAATGACATTACCGCATTGCTTTGGGTAAAAATGATGCACTAAAGTCTTCTTATTTCTCTTCTCGCTTTGCGTCTTAATGACATTATCACCTTGATTTGGGTAAAAATGATGCACTAAAGCCTTTTTATTTCTCTTTACCCTTTGCGTCTTAATGACATTATCACCTTGCTTTGGGTAAAATGATGCACTAAAGTCTTCTTATTTCTCTTTACCCTTTGCGTGTTAATGATATTATCACCTTGATTTGGGTAAAAATGATGCACTAAAGACTTTTTATTTCTCTTTACCCTTTGCGTCTTAATGACATTATCACCTTGATTTGGGTAAAAATGATTCACTAAAGCCGTCTTATTCTGTTAACACTTTGCGTCTTGATGACATTATCACCTTGATTTGGGTAAAAATGATGCACTAAAGTCTTCTTATTTCTCTTAACCCTTTGCGTCTTGATGACATTATCACCTTGATTTGGGTAAAAATGATTCACTAAAGCCGTCTTATTCTGTTAACCCTTTGCGTCTTGATGACATTATCACCTTGATTTGGGTAAAAATGATGCACTAAAGCCTTTTTATTTCTCTTTAACCTTTGCGTCTTAATGACATTATCACATTGCTTTGGGTAAAAATGAAGCACGAAAGTCTTCTTATTTTTCTTTAGCCTTGGCGTCTTAATGACATTATCACCTTGATTTGGGTAAAAATGATGAACTAAAGTCTTCTTATTTCTCTTTAGCCTTGGCGTCTTAATGACATTATCACCTTGATTTGGGTATAAATGATGCACTAAAGTCTTCTTATTTCTCTTTACCCTTTGCGTGTTAATGATATTATCACCTTGCTTTGGGCAAAAATGATGCACTAACGTCTTATTTCTTTTCACGATTTGCGTCTAAATGACATTATCACCTTGATTTAGGTAAAAAAGATGCACTAAAGACTTTTTATTTCTCTTTACACTTTGCGTCTTAATGACATTATCACCTTGATTTGGGTAAAAATGATGCCCTAATGCCGTCTTATTCTCTTAACCCTTTGCGTCTGTATGACATTATCACCTTGCTTTGGGTAAAAATAATGCACTAAAGTCTTATTTCTCTTCACGCTTTGCGTCTTAATGAAATTATCTCCTTGATTTGGATAAAAATGATTCACTAAGCCTTTTTATTTCTCTTTACCCTTTGCGTCTTAATGGCATTATCACCTTGATTTGGGTAAAAATGATGCCCTATAGTCTTATTTCTCTTCACAGTTTGCGTCTTATGGACATTCTCACCTTGATTTGGGTGAAAATGATGCAATAAAGTCTTCTTATTTCTCTTTACCCTTTGCGTCTTAATGACATTATCACCTTGATTTGGGCAAAAATAATGCACTAAAGTCTTATTTCTCTTCACGCTTTGCGTCTTAATGAAATTATCTCCTTGATTTGGATAAAAATGATTCACTAAGCCTTTTTATTTCTCTTTACCCTTTGCGTCTTAATGGCATTATCACCTTGATTTGGGTAAAAATGATGCAATAAAGTCTTCTTATTTCTCTTTACCCTTTGCGTTTTAATGACATTATCACCTTGATTTGGGTAAAAATGATGCACTAAAGTCTTATTTCTCTTTAACCTTTGCGTCTTAATGATATTATCACCTTGATTTCGGCAAAAATGCTGCACTAAAGTCTTTTTATTTCTCTTCACCCTTTGCGTCTTAATGAAATTATCACCTTGATTTGGGTACAAAGGATGCACTAAAGTCTTCTTATCTCTCTTTACCCTTTGCGTCTTAATGACATTATCACCTTGATCTGGGTAAAATGATGCACAAAAGCCTTTTTATTTCTTTTTACCGTTTGCGTTTAATAACATTATCACCTTGATTTGGGTAAAAATGATTCACTAAAGCCGTCTTATTCTGTTAACCCTTTGCGTCTTGATGACATTATCACCTTGATTTGGGTAAAAATGATTCACTAAAGCCGTCTTATTCTGTTAACCCTTTGTGTCTTGATGACATTATCACCTTGATTTGGGTAAAAATGATGCACTAAAGTCTTCTTATTTTTCTTTAGCCTTGGCGTCTTAATGACATTATCACCTTGCTTTGGGTAAAATGATGCATTAAAGTCTTCTTATTTCTCTTTACCCTTTGCGTCTTAATGTCATTATCACGTTGCTTTCGGTAAAATGATGCAGTAAAGTCTTCTTATTTCTCTTGACCCTTTGCGTCTTAATGACATTATCACCTTGATTTGGGTAAAAATGATGAACTAAAGTCTTCTTATTTCTCTTTAGCCTTGGCGTCTTAATGACATTATCACCTTGATTTGGGTATAAATGATGCACTAAAGTCTTCTTATTTCTCTTTACCCTTTGCGTGTTAATGATATTATCACCTTGCTTTGGGCAAAAATGATGCACTAAAGTCTTATTTCTTTTCACGATTTGCGTCTTAATGACATTATCACCTTGATTTAGTTAAAAAAGATGCTCTAAAGACTTTTTATTTCTCTTTACACTTTGCGTCTTAATGACATTATCACCTTGATTTGGGTAAAAATGATGCCCTAATGCCGTCTTATTCTCTTAACCCTTTGCGTCTTTATGACATTATCACCTTGCTTTGGGTAAAAATAATGCACTAAAGTCTTATTTCTCTTCACGCTTTGCGTCTTAATGAAATTATCTCCTTGATTTGGATAAAAATGATTCACTAAGCCTTTTTATTTCTCTTTACCCTTTGCGTCTTACTGGCATTATCACCTTGATTTGGGTAAAAATGATGCCCTATAGTCTTATTTCTCTTCACAGTTTGCGTCTTATGGACATTCTCACCTTGATTTGGGTGAAAATGATGCACTAAAGTCTTCTTATTTCTCTTTACAGTTTGCGTCTTAATGACATTATCACCTTGATTTGGGTAAAAATGATGCACTAAAGTCTTATTTCTCTTTAACCTTTGCGTCTTAATGATATTATCACCTTGATTTGGGCAAAAATGCTGCAGTAAAGTCTTTTTATTTCTCTTCACCCTTTGCGTCTTAATGACATTATCACCTTGATTTGGGTACAAAGGATGCACTAAAGTCTTCTTATTTCTCTTTACCCTTTGCGTCTTAATGACATTATCACCTTGATTTGGGTAAAAATGATGCCCTATAGTCTTATTTCTCTTCACAGTTTGCGTCTTATGGACATTCTCACCTTGATTTGGGTGAAAATGATGCACTAAAGTCTTCTTATTTCTCTTTACCCTTTGCGTCTTAATGACATTATCACCTTGATTTGGGTAAAAATGATGCACTAAAGTCTTATTTCTCTTTAACCTTTGCGTCTTAATGATATTGTCACCTTGATTTGGGCAAAAATGCTGCAGTAAAGTCTTTTTATTTCTCTTCACCCTTTGCGTCTTAATGACATTATCACCTTGATTTGGGTACAAAGGATGCACTAAAGTCTTCTTATTTCTCTTTACCCTTTGCGTCTTAATGACATTATCACCTTGATTTGGGTAAAAATGATGCCCTATAGTCTTATTTCTCTTCACAGTTTGCGTCTTATGGACATTCTCACCTTGATTTGGGTGAAAATGATGCACTAAAGTCTTCTTATTTCTCTTTACCCTTTGCGTCTTAATGACATTATCACCTTGATTTGGGTAAAAATGATGCACTAAAGTCTTATTTCTCTTTAACCTTTGCGTCTTAATGATATTATCACCTTGATTTGGGCAAAAATGCTGCAGTAAAGTCTTTTTATTTCTCTTCACCCTTTGCGTCTTAATGACATTATCACCTTGATTTGGGTACAAAGGATGCACTAAAGTCTTCTTATTTCTCTTTACCCTTTGCGTCTTAATGACATTATCACCTTGATTTGGGTAAAAATGATGCCCTATAGTCTTATTTCTCTTCACAGTTTGCGTCTTATGGACATTCTCACCTTGATTTGGGTGAAAATGATGCACTAAAGTCTTCTTATTTCTCTTTACCCTTTGCGTCTTAATGACATTATCACCTTGATCTGGGTAAAATGATGCACTAAGCCTTTTTATATCTTTTTTTCCGTTTGCGTTTAATGACATTATCACCTTGATTTGGGTAAAAATGATTCACTAAAGCCGTCTTATTCTGTTAACCCTTTGCGTCTTGATGACATTATCACCTTGATTTGGGTAAAAATGATGCACTAAAGCCTTTTTATTTCTCTTTAACCTTTGCGTCTTAATGACATTATCACCTTGATTTGGGTAAAAATGATGAACTAAAGCCTTTTTATTTATCTTTAACCTTTGCGTCTTAATGACATTATCACCTTAATTTGGGTAAAAATGATGCACTAAAGTCTTCTTATTTCTCTTAACCCTTTGCGTCTTCATGACATTATCACCTTGATTTGGGTACAAATGATGCATTAAAGTCTTATTTCTCTTCACGGTTTGCGTCTTAATGACATTATCTCCTTGATTTGGGTTAAAAGGATGCACTACAGTCGTCTTATTCTCTTAACCCTTTGCGTGTTTATGATATTATCACCTTGCTTTGGGTAAAAATGATGCACTAATGTCTTATTTCTCTTCACGCTTTGCGTTTTAATGACATTATCTCCTTGATTTGGGTAAAAATGATTCACTAAGCCTTTTTATTTCTCTTTACCCATTGCGTCTTAATGACATTATCACCTTGATTTGGTTAAAAACGATGCACTAAAGTCTTCTTATTTCTCTTTAACCTTTGAGTCTTAATGACATTATCACCTTGATTTGGGTAAAAATGTTGCCCTAAAGTCTTATTTCTCTTCACTGTTTGCGTCTTAATGACATTATCACCTTGATTTGGGTAAAAATGATGCACTAAACCCTTTTTATTTCTCTTTACACTTTGCGTCTTAATGACATTATCCCCTTGATTTGGGTAAAAATGATGCACTAAAGTCTTCTTATTTCTCTTTAACTTTTTCGTTTTACAGACATTATCACCCTGATTTGGGTAAAAATGATTCACTAAAGCCGTCTTATTCTGTTAACCCTTTGCGTCTTGATGACATTATCACCTTGATTTGGGTAAAAATGATGCACTAAAGTCTTTTTATTTCTCTTAACCCTTTGCGTCTTAATGACATTATCACCTTGATTTGGGTAAAAATGATGCACTAAAGTCTGATGTCTCTTCACGCTTTGCGTCGTAATGACATTATCACCTTGATTTGGGTAAAAATGATTCACTAAAGCTTTTTTATTTCTCTTTAACCTTTGCGTATTAATGACATTATCACCTTGATTTGAGGAAAAAGGATGCACTAAAGCCGTCTTATTTTCTTAACCCTTTGCGACTTGATGACATTATCACCTTGATTTGGGTACAAATGATGCACTAAAGTTTTCTTATTTCTCTTTACCCTTTGCGTCTTAATGACATTATCACGTTGCTTTGGGTACAAATGATGCACTAAAGTCTTCTTATTTCTCTTTACCCTTTGCGTCTTAATGACATTATCACGTTGCTTTGGGTACAAATGATGCACTAAAGCCTTTTTATTTCTCTTTACCCTTTGCGTCTTTATGACATTATCACCTTGATTTGGGTACAAATGATGCACTAAAGTCTTATTTCTCTTCACGTTTTGCGTCTTAATGACATTATCACCTCGATTTGGGTAAAAATGATGCACTACAGTCGTCTCATTCTCTTAAACCGTTGCGTGTTTATGATATTATCACCTTGCTTTGGGTAAAAATGATGCACTAAAGTCTTCTTATTTCTCTTTAACCTTTGCGTCTTAATGACATTATCACCTTGATTTGGGTAAAAATGATGCACTAAAGCCTTTTTATTTCTCTTTACCCTTTGCGTCTTAATGACATTATCACCTTGATTTGGATAAAAATGATGCACTAAAGTCGTCTTATTCTCTTAACCTATTGCGTCTTAATGACATTATCCCCTTGATTTGGGTAAAAATGATGCACTAAAGTCTTCTTATTTCTCTTTAACCTTTGCGTTTACAGACATTATCACCTTGATTTGGTTAAAAATGATGCACTAAAGACTTTTTATTTCTCTTCACCCTTTGCGTCATAATGATATTATCACCTTTTTTTTGGGTAAAAATAATGTACTAAAGTCTTCTTATTCTCTTTAACCTTTGCGTCTTAATGATATTATCACCTTGCTTTGGGTAAAAATGTTGCACTGAAGTCTTCTCATTCTCTTCCAAATTTGCGTCTTAATGACATTATCACCTTGATTTGGGTAAAAATGATGCAATAAAGTTGTTTTATTCTCTTAACCCTTTGCGTTTTCATGACATTATCTACTTGATTTGGGTAAAATGATGCACTAAAGCCTTCTTATTTCTCTTTAACCTTTGCGACTTAATGACATAATCATCTTGCTTTGGGTAAAAATAATGCACTAAAGTCTTATTTCTCTTCACGCTTTGCGTCTTAATGACATTATCACCTTGATTTTGGTAAAAATGATTCACTAAAGCCTTTCTATTTCTCTTTACCTTTTGCGTCTTAATGACATTATCACCTTGATTTGGTTAAAAATGATGCACTAAAGTCTTCTTATTTCTCTTTACCCTTTGCGTCTTAATGACATTATCACCTTGATTTGGGTAAAAATGATGCCCGAAAGTATTATTTCTCTTCTCGCTTTGCGTCTTAATGACATAATCACCTTGATTTGGGTAGAAATGATGCACTAAACCCTTTTTATTTCTCTTTACCCTCTCCGTCTTAATGACATTATCACCTTGATTTGGGTAAAAATGATGCCCTAAAGCCTTTTTATTTCTCTTTAACCTTTGCGTCTTAATGATATTATCACTATGCTTCAGGTAAAAATGATGCACTAAAGTCTTCTAATTTCTCTTTACCCTTTGCGTCTTAATGACATTATCACCTTGATCTGGGTAAAAATGTTGCCCTAAAGCCTTTTTATTTCTCTTTAACCTTTGCGTCTTAATGACATTATCTCCTTGATTTGGGTAAAAATGATGCACTAAAGTCTTCTTATTTCTCTTTACCCTTTGCGTCTTAATGACATTATCACCTTGATTTGGGTAAAAATGATGCAATAAAGTCGTCTTATTCTCTTAACCCTTTGCGTTTTCATGACATTATCAACTTGATTTGGTTAAAAATGATGCACTAAAGTCTTCTTATTTCTCTTTACCCTTTGCGTCTTAATGACATTATCACCTTGATTTGGGTAAAAATGATGCCCGAAAGTATTATTTCTCTTCTCGCTTTGCGTCTTAATGACATAATCACCTTGATTTGGGTAAAAATGATGCACTAAAGCCTTTTTATTTCTCTTTAACCTTTGCGTCTTAATGACATTATCACCTTGATTTGGGTAAAAATGATGCACTAAAGTCTTTTTATTTCTCTTCACCCTTTGCGTCTTAATGACATTATCACCTTGATTTTGGTAAAAATGATTCACTAAAGCCTTTTTATTTCTCTTTACCCTTTGCGTCTTAATGACATTATCACCTTGATTTGGTTAAAAATGATGCACTAAAGTCTTCTCATTTCTCTTTACCCTTTGCGTCTTAATGACATTATCACCTTGATTTGGGTAAAAATGATGCCCGAAAGTATTATTTCTCTTCTCGCTTTGCGTCTTAATGACATAATCACCTTGATTTGGGTAAAAATGATGCACTAAAGCCTTTTTATTTCTCTTCAACCTTTGCGTCTTAATGATATTACCACTATGCTTCGGGTAAAAATGATTCACTAAAGCCTTCTTATTTCTCTTTACCCTTTGCGTCTTAATGACATTATCACCTTGCTTTGTGTACAAATGATGCACTAACGTTTTTTTATTCTCCTTACACTTTGCGTCTTAATGACATTATCACCTTGATTTGTGTACAAATGATGCATTAAAGTCTTCTTATCCTCTACACCCTTTGCGTCTTAAAGACAGTATCACCTTGCTTTGGGTGAAAATGATGTACTAAAGTTTTCTTATTCTCTTCAACCTTTGCGTATTAATGACATAATCACCATGATTTGGGTAAAAATGATGCACTAAAGTCTTCTTATTTCTCTTTGCGTCTTAATGACATTATCACCTTGCTTTGGGTAAAAATGATTCACTAAAGCCGTCTTATTCTGTTAACCCTTTGCGTCTTGATGACATTATAACCTTGCTTTGGGTAAAAATGATGCACTAAAGCCTTCTTATTTCTCTTTAACCTTTGCCTCTTAATGACATAATCATCTTGCTTCGTGTAAAAATGATACACTAAAGTCTTATTTCTCTTCTCGCTTTGCGTGTTAATGACATAATCACCTTGATTTGGGTAAAAATGATGCACTGAAGCCTTTTTATTTCTCCTTACCCTTTGCGTCTTAATGACATTATTACCTTGCTTTGGGTACAAATGTTGCACTAAAGTCTTCTTATTCTCTTCAACCTTTGCGTCTTAATGACATTATCACCTTACTTTGGGTAAAAATGATGCATTAAAGTCTTCTTATTCTCCTTACACTTTGCGTCTTAATGACATTATCACCTTGCTTTGGGTTCAAATGTTGCACTAAAGTCTTCTTATTCTCTTCACCCTTTGCGTCTTAAAGACAGTATCACCTTGCTTTGGGTAAAAATGATGCATTAAAGTCTTCTTATTTCTCTTTGCCCTTTGCGTCTAAATGACATTTTCACCTTGCTTTGGTTACAAATGATGCACTAAAGTCTTCTTATTTCTCTTTACCCTTTGCGTCTTAATGACATTATCACCTTGCTTTGGGTAAAAATGATGCACTAAAGTCTTCTTATTCTCTTCAACCTTTGCGTCTTAATGACATTATCACCTTGCTTTGGGTAAAAATGATGCACTAAAGTCTTCTTATTCTCTTCAACATTTGCGTCTTAATGACATTATCACCTTGCTTTGGGTTCAAATGTTGCACTAAAGTCTTCTTATTCTCTTCAACCTTTGCGTCTTAATGACATTATCACCTTGCTTTGAGTACAAATGATGCATTAAAGTGTTCTTGTTCTCTTCATCCTTTGCGTTTTAATGACATTATCACCTTGCTTTGGGTAAAAATGATGCCCTAAAGTCTTCTTATTTTCCTTTACCCTTTGCGTCTTAATGACATTATCACCTTGCTTTGGGTAAAAATGATGCACTAAAGTCGTCTTATTCTCTTCACCCTTTGCGTCTTAATGACATTATCACCTTGCTTTGGGTACAAATGATGCACTAAAGTCTTGTTATTCTCTTCAACCTTTGCGTATTAATGACATTATCACCTTGATGTGGGTAAAATGATTATTAAAAAAAATATATATTGTGTTTATGATCATCAGACGTGGTTTCTAATATTTAGTTAGTTAAGTGCCCTACGTGATACACACTTGGGCGATCATATCTCGACCCTCGAATAATTTTTTTTCACGTTCCTATTATTATTATCCTGAAATCCAAGAATAAAATCTATTCACCAGACCTTGATACAGTTAAGAGACATCATTGACTGGCAGAAGATTATCTCGCAGTAGGTTGCCATTACTTTTTGTGGGAGAGTGGTTGCCAGCCAAGGCTTTAGAACCTAATCTGTTCTGTCATTTAACCCATAACTGGAGGGAAGAGACGGATTAATACCTTTCCCAAGGTTATTTGCGCGCAAGTGAACGCAATGAATTTGGCTGGAATTCGAACTCGGCTCCCCGCTTTCTCGTTCCGAGCCGATATCCACTGCACCACATAGACAATTGGTCTGGGACGTGACTTTCTGATGCTATCGGCTTGAGGATGCGGCCCCAGCACGCGGCATCTTTGAAAAATATACCATGAGTTGACTCAAGCTTTGTGAATGAAATTGGCCAGACGGTACTGTTCAGAAACCGTCGATGGTTGTTCTAGCCCGTAAATCTCCGAGTGTTTGGGCGTACTGCTCTCTCAAACTGCTGATCACACCAGGTTATGTGCTCTCTCCCAGAAACGGTAACAAAGATCCGCTCTGCATAGTTGCTGTATAAACAAGAGGACAGGCATCTTTAATAGGTTTTAGCCGCCCTGGTAGAAAGATGTGCTCTGAAACGTGCCGTGACCAACCATTAACTATTGAATTCACACACGAATTTGAAACCAACAACTCTGAACCTTTCCTCGTCATTTTATTAATACGCAACAAAGATAAATTAGATTTTAAACTTTTCCAAAAACCCACAAACAAAAACGATCTAATCAATTTCACTTCCTACCAAAAATAAAATCCGGACTAAAATAGGATTTTACCTTAGATCCCTTAGAATATGTAGCCCTGAATATCTATTTAAAGAAAAGATCAGTCAGTTAAGTACCATACGTGATATCTGAATGATAATAGAAAAAAAAATCAATGATATAAAACATATACTCAAAATAAACGCTAGGTCTTGAAATGTCCTTACTATAAAGTCAAAAATATATATACGACATACATATGTTTACATGAGTCCAAACACGCACATTAAATCACACAAATGCACATATACGCATGCACTTTGCTTATATACTTTCTGACGAGTGGACAGATTGATTTCCGGAGGGTCCGTTTACGAAACCCTGGAGTCGAGATGCTGAAAGTAACATTAATCAGCCAAGTGACAAAATCAATTTGTATTAATTCTATTTATTTATTTCAGCAATAATTAAAAAAATGACATTAAGATTAACTGAAGGGAAGGATTACGGCAGAATTCACCAACTTAAACAAGGGAACTGCCCAGAAGACGTGCGAAAGATTATGTGGTTGAAGCCAATGGCGATTTTATTGAATAAATTTACTCTTCAGCATTCAAGATATTTTTGCGTAATTTTGGCAAATATATCTGTTAAAATGAGATGTCAGTGTTATTTTCATTTTTGCGTAATTTAGAAGTCAATTTATCTATCACGTCCTGTATGTATCCCCCCTATATACATATATATATCCGCTCATAAATATTGCCATTTTTTTCTCTGCAATAGACTCAGGACTTTTCCAAGGTCTATTAGACACGGGGAAATAATCAACCTTTTTTCGATGGCCAATGGTGTCTGTTATTGAAAGTTTTGAAATTCTGAGTTGTCCTCCTAAGTTAGTTGTCCTATCGAAGTTAAAGTGCACTATTTTACTTATAGTTGTCGGGGGGTGGGAGTGTAAAAGAGATTCTCGCCTTTCCTTCAGGACAAATGAAGTAAACGCAATGGTCCCGGGCTGAATTTGAACTCAGTCTGCCGACCCTATTTTTCGCACCGGTATTGTTTATTTCAGTGTTATTAACCCTGGAACACTAATCATCAATTAAAGTTACACCACCACAAACCATAGGGTATATCATACCCGATTTCGAAAATATAAAAAAAAAATTAAATATAAATCTTTATTTGAAATATTTTACATGCAGGCACTTCAAAATTTGTACTTTGGGTTAACATTAATAGGAACTGAAAAACATATTTAGATAAAAAAATCAGGTACTGAAAATTTAATTAAATTGTAATTAAAATGGTGTCATATACCCATGGTTATTGATCTCGGATTAAATACATGCAAATATCGTGCCCAGATTTCCAAATTCGTTGAAAATTCCACAAATTCTATTAATAATTCGAATATCAGTCATCACGACAAAAACCAAAAATAAAGAAAAAAAAATGCAATAAATTTTTATAAAAATATTTTCTAAGTTTAGCTTGGTATGGCGTCAAGTCATAAATGGGCGGCAACTCGTAAGTCTTCTCCTCACTACAGTAGTAATGGAATGAAAGACTAATTTACTGATCTTTACTCCTCAGTAAAATGATTGATCTTATATTTTGAAAACAGGGACCACAAAACACAATGTGGGTCAATCAGTGACTTAAGTGTCATCCGTTATAAACGCCTGGGCGATCATGTCTCTTTCGATTCATGACTGACTAGGCAGACGATTTTTCCTGCCGTAGGTTACTGTTTCTTTCTGTGGTAAACTGGTTGTCAAACAAGGCTATAGAATCTAGTCAGTCCTTTTATTAAGCCCATAGCTAGGAAAAGAAATGGTTCATGCCTTTCCCAAGGGTATTTGCGTACAAGTGAATGTAAATGAACACGAAATGAATTCGAACCCGGCTCTCCGATTTTTCATTCTAAGACGATATCCATTACATTACTGCGAACATTCGTAAAAGAGGAAATAGGGGTGGGCTTAAATGAGGGGTTCAAAGAAGTGTTTAAATTAGATATTAGATGAGGTGGCTAAATTAAAGGTTACAAGTGGAAGTGTCTGTTATTTTCTCAGGGGGATGAAAATGTGGTTTTGTGGAGAAAGATAGAAGAATGAAACGAGAGAATAACAAAGGTTTATTCATTCAATTACAAGTCGAAGGTAGAATGAAGCCGCTTGATGCGAAATCTGTCCCGCTCGTTGGTGTCATGGCCGAAATTGCCTGTCCCATAATGCCCTGCTTCCAAACAGAGGATGTGACTAAAACCCTTATTTTTCACTCGTTCGGTCAAAGGGGGATAACTTATTCTAATATTTTCGTTAGGTTCAACTGTGCCCTGAAAGTGGTAAAACTAGATGTTAAATGGTGTATTGGCGGGTAGGCAAAATCAGAAATTAAAAGTGGAAGTCTTAAAATTAGATGCTAGGTGGGGGTTTCGAAATTAGAAGTTAAAATTAGAAGTGTTAAAATTAGATATTCAATGGGGTTGAATGCTAAATGAGAGGCTAAAAGTGGAACTGTAAAAATTAAATCTTGAGTAAGCAAGTTAAATGCCATAAGTGATACACGCTTGGGCGATCATGTCTGGAAAGAGACATGACTGACTGGGCAGATGATTATCCAGCAGTAGGTTGAAATCACTTTCTGCGGTAGACTGGTTGCCGACCAAGGCTATAGAACCCAATCTGTCCTATTATTTAGCTCATAGCTGGAAGGAAGAGACGGATTAATACCTTTCGTAAGGGTATTTGCGCGTAAATGAATGTAAGGAATTCAACTGAAATTCGATCTCGGCTCCCCACTTTCTCGTTCCGAGCCAATGGTCACTGCACCACAACGTCCAAATCTTGCGTAGATGGGCTAAATAAGATGTTAAAAATGGTAGTGTTAAAATTAGATATTACGTAGGGAGGCTAAATCAGATGTTAAAAGTGGAAGTGTTAAAATTAAATGTCAAAGGAAGGGACAAAATTAGAATTTAGAAGTGGAAATGATAAAATTACATATCAAATAAAGAGTGCTAAATCAGAGGTTAAAAATGCAAGTTTTAAAATTAGATATTAAACGAGGAGTGCTTCATAGGGGAAAAGTAGAAGTTTTAAAATTAGATATTAAATGGGGTGTTCTAAATCCGAGTTTAAAAGTAGAAGTGATAAAATTAGATATTAAGTGGGGAGAGGGGTTAAATCAGATGTTAAATGGGGGACGCTAAATCAGAGGTTAAACGTGGAAGTGTTAAAATTAGATATTAAATGGGGGTGCTCCGTAAGGGAAAAGTGGAAGTTTAAAAAATAGATATTAAATGGTGGGCACTAAACCAGATGTTAAAATTAGATGTTAAATGGTGCGTGGCTAAATCAGAAGCTAAAATGTAAGTGTTAAAATGGGAAGAATAAATCAGGGGTTAAAAGTGAAAGTGTTAACATTAGGTAACTTCATTCATTCGCCGAACCCCCCCCAAAAAACCCCAGCATAATATGATGTTAATAGGCCTCAAACTTAATAAAACAAAGTTTATCGTCAAAATGTTTATTATTAAAAGGAAAGATCAAACTATTCTTTAATTATTTTATTAATTTTTAAAAATCCTTTTATCACGTTCGAAATTTGTTTAAAAATCTTTTTTTTTTCGTCAGCGAGTGACCAGATTTTTACCAGAAAAATTTACGGCAAACATAATATTACAAAACTCACATTTTACTAGTTGGAAACATTAATTTGGAAATTCTTGAAAAAATTAAATAATTTTGATGAAACTTTTAGGACTTATTCAGAAATGACTGAAATTAATTTTGAAATCATTATTTTTATAAAATCTTGGTAAAAATATATATTTATTTTAAATATGCCCCCTCCCCCCAATTAATTTCAGGGTAAATATCTAAGACTGATCTTACTACGAAACAATAGTCGGTCAGACTTCTTTGTTAACCAATATTCCACAACAATAAGCCCATGTTGATATTTATTTTATAAAGGTTATATAAGCAAGAGCTAACCATTGCTCATTTTACGATGTGGCACACTAAACGGTGTAAAACATCGGGTAACAAACGGGTAGAACACTGAGAATATATTTAAGCGCGCTTAAATATCAAATCATTATTTTTATCACCTATGTTCTTTATAGTCAGTTTATGCCAGCGTATAATTTGCTCGTTTTTCTACCCGGGGTAGCAGATGTGCTCTTTTTACGCGCACGAATGCGTACAAAAGAACGTATGGAAACAAACGGACTGAAAAATTGTTTGAAGCTTATGTGCTTCGTAGAGCTGTGCTATTCACCTTGTGTTTCCTGTCAATGAGGACGGCTTCTCTTGATTTTTTTCTATAGTACTCATACTCTCTTGTACCTTGTCTGATTGTGAGTTTTCTTCACTCTCTCCCATGATTAACTCATTCTCCTTACTACATTGTTGCCTAATCTCCTCTCTCTCTCTTTCTTTCTTTTTCTATCTTTTGATTGATATTCATTTGATCCACCTGGTGGCTGTAGTAGTTGTGTATTTCCAATTAGTGCTAGTCTGTATTTGGGCCCGTGTATAAAGTTCAGATTTTGAATGATTATTCTGAAGGCCGGCAGAAAGTAATGGCAACCTACTGCGGGAAAATCTTGTGCCCAGCCAGTCATGTCTCGAAAGGGACGTGGTCGACCAGGAGTGTGTCATGTATGGCACTTAACTGTTATTAAGAAGGCAGACCCCTTGTCAATTGGAAAACTGACACAACACAATTTCTTACAGAAGCTTCACTTCTCTCATCTCTCAATTCTGATTCGTTATATTTTAGAGCTTACGGCCTATCACGTTGAATACACCGGTTCTCGCTCGATCACCGAAGTTAAGCAACGTTGAGCCTGGTCAGTACTTAGATGGGTGAGCGCTTGGGAATACCAGGTGCTGTAAGCGTTTAGTGACGGATGTGCCAACTTACGATCATATCACGTTGAATACACCGGTTCTCGCTCGATAACCGAAGTTAAGCAACGTTGAGCCTGGTCAGTACTTAGATGGGTGAGCGCTTGGGAATACCAGGTGCTGTAAGCGTTTAGTGACGGATGTGCGTTGTGGTGCAGTGGATATCGGCTCGGAAAGAGAATTCGAATTCCAGTTGAATACCCTGCATTCACTTAAGCACTGGTACCCTTGGGAAGGTATTAATCCGTCCCTTCACTCCAGTTATGGGTTAAATAACAAGGGTAGGACTTGGGGACCCTGCCCTTAAAAATGAATCTTGAACAAACAGAAACAATAAACTAAATAAAACAAATCAAAAACAATTTTCAGCACTAAATGACCTAATGAAGGTTGATATGCTGGTTAAATAAACCAACCAACCGTTATATTTGAGTTTGTTGTGGGTTAATCCCCCCCCCATCACCTTTCATTGTCATATCATTATGTTCTTATCTATAATTTTAGAAAATATTATATATAAAATAAAATTTTTATGTTATGGGCTTTGTCCCCCCATTTTTATCCCCCCCTGCGAATATGTGGTATTATAGTATATGGAGGATTAGAAGGTGATGGACGAGTTCTTGTGGTGAATGAACAAATTATAATGAGTGATTGGGTCTTGAATCTGATTAGCTAGGTATAGGATAGAAAATGAAAACCAGCCTTAATTTACTCTCCCTTCGGCCTTGTACCATACTTATCGTATCATACAATTAAATACCCTTATCCCCCAATTCTGTCAGCATCTTTATCATTTATTCTTATTTGCTTCACCGACTCCAAACTCCATCAAATTTGACTACATTCTAAAATGCATTACGTTTTTCCTTAAACCACTCTATTAATTCTGATACGTTCTTACAACCACAACCCTCTTTCTTGGACACCTCAACGTGATGTAATGGTTAGCGGACTTGTCCCGCTAGAACAATTACAACTGAGTAGTGAGTTCGATCCTCACTGGGTGCCCCATAATTTTAGTTCTGCGTCACAGCTAAGCTAAGCTTAGAAAATCATATCTCTCGTCTTGCTTGCATTCTCAAAGTACAGTCATATTCATTCTGATTCATTTTTGCGGTCTATTCCAGTCTTCCTTGCATTCTTCAAGGACTGCCAATATTCATTTTGATTCTGTTCTAGTGTTCCTTGCATCCTTTCAGTAGAATGTGGTGTGCCAAAAGGGAGGGTTTTCCCTTGACACCACTACTGACGTATACCCACCCCAGGCAAATTTTTATTGTTTTAAAAGCTACTTTTAGAATTTGAATAAAATCCAAATATATGAAACTAGATTTATGCATTTTCTTTACTCTCGAGAATTGGCTCCAAAAGATTTGCTGACCTAAAATAAAATCTTAACGCAACATTTTCTCTCAAAAGAAAAAAATTATTCTTACACCCCAAAAATATGTTTCGGATTTAAATAATCAACAAAAGTTTTATAAACCGTAAAAAACAAATCAATCGATTTGTCAAGAGGGCATGGAAATTCATAGCTAATAAAGAATAATCTGTGGAGAGTCATGACCATCTACGCCATGGGGTCGGCAACCTCTGACTCGTGAAGGATTTTCGTCCGGCTCGCAAATTTAGCACCCATCTGAACTAAAATTATCTCATATCTGCAAGGGGCAGGGAAAATATCAAAGTCGTCTCAGTTCATTCTCTTTACTACCAAGTATTAAACTTTACTACCACTTATGAAATCTCTTGCCGTGTGTTTGCTCTTTAATAGTGCTGTATTATTATTTCTTTTTTTTTTTGCTATAATTATGCCGTCAAGTTGTGAAGCATATATATATATATATATATTGTGTATTTAGGCAGTAAATTTTCTTTTATACATATCAGATTAAATAAATTGCAAACATTGTGTCTGCTTATTTTTTAATAAAATCCGTTCATACTTACGGATAATCTTTTGCGCATTATAATTGAAAGATATCAGAAATGAGTCTTAGCAACACAGTTTTGCGGTTATTTTTTGTTACCATAACTCACACCTCTGTAGATGATCTCAGAAAGAGATTGAAAGTACTTGGGTACATTGAGAAATGAATGATAATAACATCTGTCAACGTTACAGCTCATTTCTGACATCTTTCAATTGTAATACGCGAAATTTATGAAATTTATTTAATCTGACACACATTTTGCAATTTATTTAATCTGACACACACACACACACACACACACACACACACACACACACACACACACACACACACACACACACACACACATATATATATCCCTCCTGGGACGATCAGGGTTTAGGTTATTTTATTTTCATTTGTCTTAATGTAAGATACCCATTAGTAGGTACCTCAACATTAACTTTTCCGTCATTTCAGACGGCATATCGGTATAAATATTTTGCCGTCATTTTTGACGGTACGGGCCCACTTGTATGTATAAAACTTGTATCTACAATAAGTCAAGTAACGGAAAACCTTAGCTTTTCTTTTACATGCCGTGTCCCTTCAAGATGTCCCCACAGCTTTCTATCCTTGCAGCCCTAATATTTGTCTCTTTACTACCATTTCCAGTCCTTGTTCTGCTACCCACTTAAGAAATCTCATGAGGTAAGTTAATTAATATTTCGCTCTTGTTTTCTATATGTTCAATATAATTTTATTTTTTTACAACAATGTTTACCCTGTACAAGGCTCAAGAGCCACTCGAGGTACAGGGTTGCTGAGTAAAAGGCCCAGTTTGTGAGGAAAATAACAGTTGATCCTAAACTTGAACAAGTTAAGATTGTCGTAATCGGGGAACTATCCTCTTGGTAGTCAGTTTTCCAAAGCAGTGGTCTGTGGAAAAAAAAAGCTGTTCGTGTGGAACTTAAACTTCACCAGTGGAATATGAACGGAATGAGGGTGGTTCGCTATCATGTGCATAGCGTGGCGGGCCTTAGCTGTGAACGCTAAAACCGGTGGAACATCCAAATGGGAATAGTGATAGAGCATGGAGACGCTTACGACGTTTCGTCTGTGGGGAAAGGGGTGGTAGAATGAAAAATAAATTATCACCCACGATGAATGTCAAATTCAAAGTCCTCTTTCCTCAATATGTGGCCCCAAAATTTCAGCTATGTCTTTCTGAATCTAAGTTGTAGTTTTGTTTTCATTTTCCTTAAATCTTCTTCATTGCTCACATACTCCGTTCAATATGTGAAGATGCTAATCATGTCATGAACGGAACATGTGATCAACGAGAAAGTTTTAAGAAAAATAGAAACAAAATGGACATTTGTATTCAGAATGAGAAACAGAGACCTGAAATTTCTGGAAAATATAATTAAGAAAGGCGGCTTGCAGAATTTGACACTCACAAGACATATTGAAGGGTAGAAGGACAGAGGGAATTAGCAAGTCTTCTTATCCTATATGCCGGGTTTCTTCAGGACGTTGACGATTATGGCTTTTTACAATTTCCTGTTCTTTGTAGCTATTAATAAATTTTGTCTATAACTGATTTCACAGGATATATCACAGTGACCAACAGATAACTCATATCAGCCAATCAATGGACATCTGATGATGGTCAAAACGTTGTGCTTATAATAACATCTATATCGATCAAGATGAGTCAACAGTTCGAAATAATACCAAGATATTGAAAATTACTCATCTCAGAAATAAATACTAAAATTATGAAAAAGTGGTACGAACCCACTTAGATAACCAGTTGTCAAGACCGTCTGACACTAGATATAAAAGGCTCCAAAAATACACCACTAATATCTTTCGGTGTAGCGATATAAGAGTTGGTTATACACGTGTTATTACCATCTAACGGTCATGACTTCAATTCTTGGATCTGGTAGTGACGCACCAATTCCTACAAGAAAGAGCAATAACTGATTTCACAGGATATATCACAATAGTCAACAGATAATTTATATCAGCCAATCAATGGACACCTGATGATGACCAGACAATATTTGGTCGAAACGTTGTGTCTATAATAACATCTATATCAACCAAGATGAGAACAATAGTTCGAAATAATACCAAGAAATTTTGTCATTTCTCCTAAACTCTGTTTTGCAATTCGTTTACTCAAGCTCACTAGGTAAGTCACGCATTGATTTTCTCTATCTTCTTGCCTTCAATCTGTCATGTGAGTATCAAATTTTCTAAGCCCCTTTTCCTCATTATGTATCCTAGATCTTTCAACTGCCTCTTCCTGAGATTAAGTATATTTTTTTTGTTTCCATTTTCTCTAATACTTTGTCGTTGTCAACATGTTCGGTTCCCGGTATTCTTTGTATCCTTCGGTAGAACCACATAATTGTTGCCTGAAGTTTTCTCTTCGTCTGCGCAGAAATTGTCCAGTATTCGATGTCATATGGGAGTACTGGTAATATATAGCTGTTGAGTACTCTTTTCTTTTTTCGTTTCTAAAGAATTTTTTCCGCTTCTTAACACTTTGTTTAACATTTTACTTTATTGAATTGAAGAGTGCTACTAAATTGGCTACCCTTTTGAAATAGTTAAATGTAATCGTCTCTTCTAACAGTTTCTTTGCTCTCACTTTCCGTCTGTGGATCTCTCTTCCGTTTACTTGTTTCATTGATAGCTAACATCTCAAAAAAATATTAATCATTACTACGAAAAAAAATCCTTTCAAAAATTACTGTTTTCTACAAGCAGTAGTTGATGCATAATATTTTTAATGACCAAAGAGGAACGGGCGTTGATACCGACGTTATAACAAGAAGATAAAAAAAAAAAATACTTTCAAAAATCACTATTTTCTACAAGCAGTAATTTATGTATAATATCTTTTTTTTTTTACCGCGAGGTTGTAAAAAATACCAGGTTGGGAAACTAGCGCGGGATATCCTTCTCTCAATGAGGGTGAATGGGCCTCTCTTAAGCCGTGGTTGGCAACCCATCTAGTGATGGTGTCACGATAAAAACACCCTTGGTAGCTCTAGCGAAGCATCAAGTATTCAGCTACTGACAAGATTTTGAATCTCGGCCGAGGCCGCAGAATCATGATGATAATGAAGATGATGACGAGTCTAGGCACATACTCAATTATTAGCATTAGCTTCGTCTGACAGAAGGCCAGGGCGCTCAGTGATAATGGAATTCGCTTCAATATTAATGATATCGGAGAACAGCTAGCTAACCTCTGCTCTATGGCGAGGTAGTTATTAACTGCCTAAGTTAGTTAACTTGAACTTATTCAACCAATAGAAATAATCATTCAGTAATTTTAACGTCATTCTTATAGAAATTACAAAATACAGAAGGTGGGCTTAGAATAAAAATAAATATTGATTATATCAAACCAGAACGCATTGAAACAACAAAGATGAAAGCTACTTTCAAATACAACCACAAAGCAAATTTGTTGTTTATACGCCGTCATTAATTGTAATGGATATTGTTTCCATTGAACAGATTTTATGGTTTAGTTATATATATATATATATATATGAAGTAAGTGGGTGGCGCAAAAGCGGGTGGAAGAAAAGAAGCAGAACTTATTTAATAGGATTCATGCTCAATATATCTTTGCAAATAATTCTCGCTATGAGTAGAATTGTTTATAGTGGAATTCAATCTTTTACGTGTAAACTTGGCTTCGATACAAACGGGCCGATCACATGACTTTGTTCCGTGACCGAGTATTAAGTATTTTCCTTAGTTATATTGGTTGGTAATCGAACCAAGTAATAAAACTAGAGTTTCAAATGCTGATTTTCTAGGAAAGCCCGCTGATTTTACTTACTTACAATATTGCCGCAACACAATCATTCTACGCTGATCTCCCCGTTTGACCATGAGCTTTATTCAGTTAAACTTTGTATATATAGATACATTGAAAAATGCAGCTCTGATGAGTGACGACATCATAACGGTGTCCCCATGAAACTTCAAAATCGGCATCAAGCTTCTCAATTAAAGTGACAAATTCTTTGCATTAAACATATATGTATATTAGGTGAATGGTTAGGTCTTGAAGGCTATCACAATGCGTTTAGTAAAATGAAAGAAGGTAAAGAAGTTGTTAGGAATTACTCATTCATTATACATTAATATTTCGAGATCAAAATCTCATCTTCAGAATGGTAGGATAGCTTATGTTTGAGTGTGTTCGTGCCTTTCAACATCCTGGCTGCTGCTGTCATTAATTGTAGTGAGTGTGCGCGCGTGTGTGTGCGTGTGCGTGTGCGTGTGTGTGTGTG
The DNA here is from genome assembly GCA_037127315.1 of Ascarosepion bandense. Taxonomy (NCBI): domain Eukaryota; kingdom Metazoa; phylum Mollusca; class Cephalopoda; order Sepiida; family Sepiidae; genus Ascarosepion; species Ascarosepion bandense. The sequence goes on along the minus strand of JBBBDQ010001621.1, from coordinate 1,636,949 downwards.
TGTTTATGGTATATATATGTGTGATTGATAGTTGGGACCTTTTTACGGTCTGATATCAGTCTGCTTTAATATGTGGTTTATCTAAGTATGCGTTGACCTGATCGTTAGTTTTCCTTTTGCCAAAGTGGAAGATATATATATATATATATATATATTTGTGTATGTGTGTGTGTGCGTGCGCGCGTGTGTGTGCGTGCGCGCGTGTGTGTGAGTGTGTGTGTGTCTGTCTGTCTGTCTACTAAAAGAGATACACACAGAAATACTAGATATAGGAATCAACATACTTAGTGACTGTTAATTTCATGTTTCAGATTGTACTTTAAGAGTGAATCTGGCAGTCATCATAAAGTATTAATTTCTATGTTCACATTGCCTTTGTGAATATCTACTCGTCTCTTTCTCTCTATTCCTCTCTCTCTCTCTCTCTACCTCTCTCTCTCTTCCTCACACACACACACACACACACACACACACACACACACACATATAAATATAAATATATATATATATATATAATGTGGTTCAGCCAACTTTCCTAATGGCCCAATGCCAGTTGGTATCAAGAACATTCTGGATAATCCCTCTCCAGTGGGATAACCGAAAAAAAAAAAAAAAAAAAGAGACGGATACAAACCTTTCCCAAAAATATTTGTTCGAAAGTAAATGCAACGAATTAGACGATTTCTCTTTTCAAGTTGCCAACAATTAAACTATCTCCACGTTAGTCTTGAGATAATTTGATTTAATTTAATTTTCCCAATTTTTTTCCATCTTTTTTATTATGACACAATGTTGCTTAACTTTGGATAACTAACTATAAGGAATATGTAAGGAGGGAGGAGTTTGAGTCCTAATATTCACTGATCCGTCTGCAAGAACTGGTTGCATTCATATCTGAAGTGATTCACTGAACAGGACTTGTTCTTCGTTTTCGTTTTCCGAACGGACACAACGCCAAGAGAAAACTGGAAGGAGAAAGAATATTTTCGACCTAACATTGATAGAGGATAAATTGTGCTGTGAAGCGACCATCGTTCGTTTTATTTATAGCAACTTGACGCCTATTCTTTCTTTTAAAAATGAAAAAAAAAAAAAAGAAGAAATAAAGTGAAGATGGCAGTCTAGTTAGGCAAACGAGCAGATTCTTTGCAGGATTCTTGTATTAGCGAAGAAACCTGATATAACGACGATAGACAGTGATTCTAGGCCAAATAGATAATAACTTTACATTTATATAACCCCGACCTCGCTAGTTTGGAAAGATATTAAAAAAAGTAACAGCCTTTTATCGCCCCCGTCAAGATTGGCAACGAAGGTAAAAAACTTTAGAGGTTGTTATTTTCTGCAGGTAAACTGATGATTAACATAATGAAAAATGGAATCGCCATGTTGAAATCAAATCCCACCCGAGACAGTTTCTGTACATTTAGCATTAACGCTCTCCTTCTTCTATGTGTCCCTTCATGATGTGGGCGATCATAGTTCTCCACTGCATCCTATCCTTTTATCCCTCAGCAGCGTTTGTACCAACCCCTTTCATTGGTGTCCTACGAACTCATCTTGTCTCTTTTTGCTTTCAATATATCCAGTGAGGGTCAATTTCTACAACCGTCTCTTTCTGATTCTGACTAAATATGTCTTCTTTTTTTTTTTCATTTTTCTTTAAACTTTTTCGTTACTTACGGGCTTCGTCCTTGATATTTTCAGCCTCCTTCTGTAGAACCACATTTCTGCTGCCTTCATTTTTCTCATCATCCAGGAGCTTGTCCAGCGTTCTCTGTTATATAAGACAAACACCTTTAAAATATTTGCAAAAGTGACACGAGTTATTTTGATGTAATCCGTGAATCATTTTTTCTCTTTCAAACTTCGACTCTCATCTGAAAAAGGTCAACTGAATACATGTGTCAAATACCTAGAATGCCAACAGTCAATTAGCTCTCTACTCTAGCAATATTGGTGTAAAACAATCTTCTTATATATCCACCATACACACTCATTTATCCTTGTATCGAAGTAAAATAAGGTTTGTAATTCTCTTTATTTGATACATGTTACCAATACGCAGTAAAAAAGTAAGTCTTGAAAACTAGTAAAATTTAAAATTTAGTCTTCATAAAGATATGTCAGTTAAGTGCCATACGGGATACACGCTTTGGGCCATCATGTCTCGAAAGAGACATGACTAACTAGGCAAAAGATTACCCCACAGGAAGTTGCCTATTGCTTTCTGCGGTAGACTGATTGCCAATCAAGGCTATAGAACCCAATCTGTCCTATTATTTAACCCACAACTGGAGGGAAAAGACGGATTAATACCTTTCCCAAGTGTATTTGTGTGTAAGTGAATGCAAGGAATTCAACTGGAATTCGAACTCGGCTCCCCCATTTGTCGTTCCGCCACAATGCACATCTTGTTCCAGACTAAAGTAAGATTAGAAAATATATGGTTTACATTGACATTGTATCAGACCCTTTTTATAAAACTCGGGAAATTAATTTCCTCTCAGAATTTCTTGTGTAATCCCAGCCTAATTCCGAAAGTAGTTCATTTTGGAAAAGAAAATTCAAATGGAATGTAAAAAATGAAAACAGCAGTTGATTATTAAAACTAAAATGGCGGTCATCTGTTTTTAACGAATGTCAGGCTCAATCTTTGTACTTCGGAATTTTTCTGTATTTTGGTAGGACACAGAAACCTTTTTTTATTTTCACATGACATGTTTTTTAAAGCAGGTTATATGAAAAATAAAAACTGAATTTGTAATAAATGTAGTTTACTTAGGAAATCCTATTGAATTGATACGAAGTTTCGATTGTCTTTGATAATCAATTCAGGGTCGAAGGTGGAAAGTTCGTCAGTTTTCGAACAGCCAATGTCATTTAGGACACCCCCTCTCCCTACAACCGCCCCCCAAAAAAAACCAAAAAAAACCAAACAAACAAACAAACAAAAACAAATATAATCAAATAATCATAAAGAATCTGCGAGGTGCGTGTGAGCTGTGGGTGAAGGTAGTTTACTTTTTTATCCATATGTGAAATCATGTGCCCCTTTTTCCGTTCTCAGATGCATTTTTATATAACTTACATATTTAAAAGCTGGATGAGTTAGTGTTGGAAACCATGAGACTCAGGTTCAAATCTAACCATGGTCGATTTGTGTAGCAGATGATTTTTTATAATATCGGCCCGAGTGAGACGACCCAAGGGTTCAGTACCGTTGAAAAGTGTCTGTAAACCATATTTTGAGTTGAATCAAGCCTCGCGAATGAAACTAGATAGACAGAAGTCTTCTGAAGCCGTTGACGGTTGTATTAGCACGAACTCCAAGTCATCTTGACCGAGATTATTAGCGTATTGGTTGTGTTCATCAAGCTATACGCTTAGCAGTTTTTGTAATCTTTTTACCCCCAAGCGAGGCAATAAAGCCACTAAGACGCAAGAGATTACTAGGTGTTAGAGAATATGATAAAAAATATTATGGAAAGGGAACAACAAAAGAACAGGAATTGACAGAAGATACCGATTAGCATTGCATTAAATTTTTGAACATCAAAGTTGACTGGGAAGCAATAATCTGGAAAAGAATTTCACAAGGGAGACGTGCGATAGAAGAAACTGTTATAATTTGTATTTATTTCTGAAATGAGTAATTGTCAATTATCTTGGAATTATTTCGAACTTTTGTTCTCATCTTGGTTGATATAGGCGTTATAATATTTTGCAATAATCAACGAGATAATCCAAATCAGCCAATCTATGGATACCTGATGATACCTAGAGGGTACTTGGTCGAAACGTTGTGTCTTTTATAACACCTATATCAACCAAGATGAGGACAAAAGAAATAATTCCAAGAAACTGCTAGTATAGAACTTAGGGTTACTTCTAATCATTTTTACTGTGAAATGATGAAACCTTAGCGCCAATCTAGTTCTTCGATTAAATTTATAAAGTCGTGGTAACAAAGAAAAAAGGTCATCCGGACAATTGTCGCGAAAGTATTTATAAAAAAGTTACAGGGAAGCTATATGACAGAGGTGAGAAAGTGACTGAAGCGGAGATACCAGGTCAGGACCAATAACATTGCAAATACTTCTTTTACCAAGAATCTCTAAATAAATAGCAGAAGCACCAAACCAGATGTAACAACAACATTCAAAGTAAACTGCACAAGTGCCTAAGAAGGCGTCTGCAGCAGGGAATAGCTAGCTACTCTAACAGGTGTATTCAGAAACGGGTAACCGGCCATTATATATTTATTATATATGTTAAAAAAAAACCCAAAACAAACCAGAATGTTTATGAAATGATTTGTTTGAACATTGTTTTTGATCGATACTCGTATTTAAGTAGATATTCTGTTTTATAATCAAACAGTATTATATATCTATTTCTACAAGCCTGATTATTTACGATAAATGTTTTATTATGAAAATGTGTGTCATTCGGCAGGTATAAATAATCAGGCCGGTAGAAATAAATATATAATACTGTTTGATTATAAAACAGAATATCTACTTAAATACGAGTATCGATAAAAAATAATGTTCAAACAAATCATTTCAAATTGTCTGTTGTTTAAGTTTCGTTAATCTTCGTTAATTTCCGTAAGAATGTTTATGTATTTGTCTGAAAGATGAAGAACAAGTTTTTCTTGTAAGCAATTGCCAGTAGTTCGATCATTATCGGAGTATTCCATTACTGTCTCTGATTAGATAAACACCGTTGTAGGTACTTGCTCAGGCACATTTGTGTTTCTTCAACAACCACAGGGACAACCAGTCGTCTATACTGCTACTGTACTGAACGGACCGTGTGATTTCGTGTTAGTATAACTGTCGGCGACTTCTGGAAAGTTCCGCTTACCCAATTTCACTTACAAGATTTGAGTTAACCCGACAGGTACAGTTTTTCGACATTTTGCAAAGAGTGTCGCACGATGAGATCATCTTCCCGAGTGGATGTTATCAGAAAGCCAACTTGACAAATCGACTCTGGAGAGATTCGAATGCTAACGTTGAAACCATTCGGTCACTCGTCCAATTTATATTAATCTATGTTACATACAAAAATCGAGGAGAAATATTTGTCATAAAATTTTCAATGGAAAAAAATACACAATTGCTGACGAGTGAACCGGAACAGTGACGAAAAGGTTCGGTTCATCTACAAAACTCTGGAATCGACGTGCTGAATTATGATATCAATCAGCTGACAAATTTTATATTTGTATTAATCATATTATGAACTTATAAAAAACGTTAATTGTTAAGTCGATACAAATCGCCTGACGAAACCGAAAAAAGTCGAAACCATGGTAGCATAATCGGATGAACTTCCCAACTAATATAGACTATTCGGAGAGAATGGCAGCCCGTGAAGACGTAGAGGATAATCCAAAAGATTTTATTTAATTAATATAAATTATCAATTAGATAGAAATAGAGAGCTCAATTGATATTACTCAGAGCAAATATATTGAGAAGAAAACTCAGCACATAATCTAAACTTATTTATAAATGGAACTTTGTCTGTCTCTGTGTGTGTGTGTGTATGTCTGTATGTATGTGTCTTCGTTACCTATAGACTCCGAAACGGCTGAACCAATTTTCTTCAAAATTTACACAGTTCTACTATAAGCGTCTGTGAGTGTTCTTGGCTAGGTTTTGTGTCGAGATACCCCCGATAAAAATCGAAAATCGATAATCGAAAAAATCGGGTTATAGAAGGAATGGTCCGATTTTAATCAAATTTGATACACTCATAGACAAAGACATAAGAAACGATATTCAGAAGTTTCAAATTTGCAGTTCTTACAATAGTGCAGAAAATTTCATATAGATTGGAGTAGATAGACTAAACTATCGCCCGGTTCACACTCCACCCACGTCTATTGAACAGGTGAAGAGGCTCATCCCTTGTTCCCTGTTTAAGATGTGGTTTCCGGCTTTCTCTTTTCCAATCTTTTCACTCCTATGTAGTCCCCTGCACATCAGTGGCTTTACCGCCTTGCTCGGGGTGATATGATTTAAAAAAAAAAAAAGGAAATCAAAATTTGACTTACATCCATTCATTTTTCTTTCAGTCTACGGTTCCACTTTAACTGGAAACAACTATTGCTTTTTAGTCTTTCGTGCCAACGTCCAAAGAGTCTGAGCTCCAGGACCATGGATTAGTTTTAAAGCTTTCATTACACCCGAGCAACGCCGGGCTATACTGCTAGTTAAACGGTTATAAATCTAGAATATTCAAATTTTTCTAAATATTCTGTGTGAAATTTACATTTATTTATTTATTCATCAACGGCCTGAACGATGCAATTCTAAGAATTTTTCTTTACATCGCAGAAAAAAATTCTGGATATATAACCGTTTAATTATGTGTTGAGTTTTCTTCTCTCTCTTTCTCTTTCTCTCTCATTTACTTTTTGTCTCTATTTATCCCTCATTCTCTCTTTGTCTCTCTTTCTCTCTCATTCTCTTTTTGTCTCTTTCTCCCTCATTCTCTCTTTGTCTCTCTTTCTTTCTCATTCTCTTTTTGTTTCTCTTTCTTCCTCATTCTCTCTTTGTCTCTCATTCTCTCTTTGTCTCTCTTTGTCTCTCATTCTCTCTTTGTCTCTCTTTCTCTCTCATTCTCTCTCTCTCTCTATATATATATATATGTACATTGAGAAGAAAACTCCACACACACACACACACACACACACACATATATATATATATATAAACTTATTAATAAATGGAACTTTGTCCGTGTGTGTGTCTGTGTCTGTGTGTGTGTATCCGTTACCTATAGATTCCGAAACGACTGAACTGATTCTCTTGAAAATTTACACAGTTGTACTATAAGCGTTTGCGAGTGTTTTTAGCTAGATTTTGTGTCGAGGTATCCCCAGTAAATATCGAAAATCGATAATCGAAAAAATCGGGTTATAGAAGGAGTGGCCCGATTTTAATTAAATTCGATACACTCATAGACAAAGACATAAGAAATGATATTCAGAAGTTTCAAGATTGCAGTTCTTACAATAGTGCAGAAAATCGATAATATATATATATATATATATATATATATATATATATATATATATATATATATAGCCAAGATACCGGGTCTGATCAAATCAGTTTTCAGCCCTTTTATTTTAGTTTTTGCTTCGGGTTTGGCTCTAAGTAGGTATAATTGTAGTTTTTAACCTCAGCCATGATACCATTTACTCAGAGGACTTATTTAGCCTTCAAAATTCAGTTTACCACGAAAAAACTTATTTGATATCGATACCAGGAAATCAAAATTTGACTTACATCCATTTATTTTTCTTTCAGTCTACGGTTTCGCTTTAACTGGAAACAACTATTGCTTTTTAGTCTTTCGTGCCAACGTCCAAAGAGTCTGAGCACCAGGACCATGGATTAGTTTTAAAGCTTTCATTACACCCGAGCAACGCCGGGCTATACTGCTAGTATATATATATATATATATATATATATATATATATATATATATATATATAAGCTAACCAGATCATTGGTCGCACTTCGGAGTTCAGTTGAGGACAAAAGAGTTATAAATTTTGCTATAACTACTAAAATATAATTAAATAGAAAAATTACTGGAGACTCTCATTAGTCTATAATACAAACAAATAATATTGGGACTTAAGAAATATATATAAATATTACCTTCGTAAATATCTGCATTAGACAGATTAACAAGCATTCTATTCTCGTAGACTAAGGTTAGTGTGTTCGGTGTCACATGACATTTTACTAGACCCTATCTTCTTCTTGTCATTTCAGATCGTGGGAAATCACTTCTCTCCACGATTTCCCGTCTTTTGTACTCTTAATCAAGTTTGTCTTTTTACTGTTTCTCTCAATCGCTTTTTTGCCAAACATTTACACTGCTTTTCACTGTCTGTCTTGACTTCAATATGTCATGTGAGTGTTAAATTTTCCAAGCCACCTTTCCTCAATATGTGCTTTAGAAATTTGAACTGTTTCTTTTTGATGCTACTTATAATTGTCTTTTTTATTTCTACCTTCTCTAAAACTTCGTCGTTGCTCATATGTTTAGTCTATGATATCCTCAGCATCCTTCTGTAGAACCACATTTCTGTTGCTTCAAATCTCTTTTTCATCTAATTAGATTGTCTAACATTGGCTGTTAACATAGGACCGATATTATACAAAAGTTCAGCACTCTTTTCTTTATTTTTAATGAAATTTTCCTCTTTCTTAATATTTTGCTTAGTTTTGGGAAGGCACTTCCGCTAACCCAATGCGCTTCCAGATTTCATTGTTGCATTTTTTGTCCCCTGTTAAAAAACCTTCATACATATTTAATTTTTTGTATTTGCGCGAAGTACCTGTAAACTTTATCATTCAGTCAGTTAAGTGCCATACACGATACACGCTTGGGCGATCATGTCTCGAAGAGACATGACTGAGTAGAATATTTTCCGACAGTAGGTTGCCATTACTTTCTGCAGTAGACTGGTTGCCAACCAAGACTATAGAACCCAATCTGTCCTGTTATTTAATCCATTGCTGGCGTGATACGAGACGGATTAAAACCTTTCCCAAGGGTATTTGCTCGTAAGTGAATGCAAGGAATTTAACTGGAATTCGAACTCGGCTCTCCAATTTATTGTTCCGATCCGATATCACCACAACGCATATCCCGAAGACTTTATCAAGTCTGGAAGTTACAAGAGCAACAGTATTTTTAGTAGACTCTATCAAGTGTTCTAAATAAGAATGAAACATTTTACCGTTTCCAGTACTTTCTCTGCTAGTGAACACATATTTGTTGTTCTTGTAACTTCCAGCGAATAGCCTACCTTTTTTCTTTATTTATCTTTCTATATAGAGAGAAGTTCGCACACAATCTTCCTACGCCGTTTAGCCTTGTACCGTTCTAAGCTTAAATCCGTAAGCATCTGTAAAAATTCACACACGTATACAGCATGATCACCCTCTGCGCAGACACGGGCATGCGCAAACAAAAAACTACTTTACGTGTAAGAATACAATACAATTTTGTATTCTCACACGTAAAGCTAGTTGCTTGTCTTAGAACCACCTATTTACCTACGAAATCATCCTCCCACCCTGCACGGCTGTACCCGCACAGATGATAAGAGATCAGGTTACCAAATTCCGTAGTTTGCTTCTCAGAAGAAGAGCCGAGGCGTGTAGTTGCCTCCGTCATCGCTGGTCTTCGGACGCCGTTGCCCAATCTCCACTTTTTCTTTTCAAAGTGTTGAAAAGTGGAGGTAGCGGTCCAGTGACCATTTCCCCTTCTTCTGACCGGCTGGCAAACACACCAGCTGCCGTCTGTGCCGTGGTTTCTACCTTTTCTCTTACTTTTGACGAGGGTAGAGCAGCACTTTAGCGTAAGTTTATTTTTTTTTAACGTTCCTTATATCGACACACAGACATTCATAATCATATCTATTCACTTTCGTTGCATCCAACATACATAAAAAAAAGAAAAAATGATATTTATGTCTCCCATTTTTTTGTAAATGCCTTACGATTTTGTATTTGTATTTTGATCTTTTGAAAAATTAATTATTTTTATTACTATATCGAATAAAAAAAATCTAAAAATAGAAACATCCAGGGTTCTTCAGGTTGTTATTTCGGATTTAACTAATTCGGTACCTGTCTGTTTCGCTGACGACAAGATGATCATTGATTTTGTTGTTTTACGACTGACCAATCATTTGTGAGTTATTTAAGAACAATAATATTTGTGTGTGTGTGTGTGTGTGTGTGTGAATATTGTATCATCAATGTTTTGAGAATAACATTTTTTGCAAGCACAAATGCTATTATTTAACCCATAGTTAGGGGTAGGAAATGAAACTATTTCTATGGGTATTTGCGCGTAAGTGAATATAACGAACCCGACTAGAATTCGGACTTAGCACCTTGATTTCTCGTTCACAAAGTGACTAAATTTCAAATCAAAATTTTAAATACTACATTTATATGAACAAATGCAGGAGTTATACAAATGATTTTACAAAATGGCTTATACTCTTTTCCTGTTATCCAAGAGTTGTTGTCAGACAAAGAGGAAATAAGCCCACTCAATATAGATGCTCATTTCAATTTCAAATGTACGTTTGCATGTGAACATGTATATCTTAATTTAATGACAAGCTTAAAAATATTTCTAGAAAAGTTTTAAAAATAATTCTATTCATTACCGAATAATTTTGAAAAGTTTCATAAAATCGTATAATTATTTGACTTTTATGGTTTAAAAATTTACTTTTTGTTTCTTGTCTTTAACTGTAAAATTTTATTGCTCAGCTTAGGTTAGAGGTTGTTTAGACTGTGTGGGAAAAGAACGCATTATTTCAATATCTTAATGCAAACTCAGTCAAATTGTGTGTAGGTATGTTTATATTAATATTGCCAGCCAATGTGAACCATTCACGAACAATACAGACATATGCATACGCTTGAGAACGTGTAAAATCAAAAGTTGACACTGTGTGACGGACAAAGAATCAGCTATTCTTTTATGAGTAGCAGTATAGCCCGGCGTTGCTCAGGTGTAATGAAAGCTTTAATAACTAATCCATGGTCCTGGAGCTCAGACTCAGCCTAAAGAATATTTGTGTGAAGTTTGGTGAGAATAGGATAAAAACTGTGGATTTGTATAAAGGACATACTAACAGATAAACAGACACACACACAAAAATCTTGCCTTATATATATATACATATATAAGAACTGCAAACTTGAAACTTCTGAATATCGTTTCTTATGTCTTTGTCTATGAGTGTATCAAATTTGATTAAAATCGGACCACTCCTTCTATAACCCGATTTTTTAAATTATCGATTTATCGATATTTATCCGGGGTACCTCGACACAAAACCTATCTAAGAACACTCGCAGACGCTTATAGTACAACTGTGTAAATTTTCAAGAAAATCGGTTCAGCTGTTTCGGAGTCTATAGGTAACGGACACACACACACACAGACAAAGTTCCATTTATAAATAAGTTTAGATTTAGATATAGATTTCCAGAAAGTTTTTATCTTTAGCGTGTTAAGCCTCTTGTGACACGAAGGAAAAACGACCCGTAATTTTTTTGTTCTCTTGATACAAATAGGCTGCACGCACTACAAGAAAATTAGCTGTTAATATTACTAGTCCTTAAATTAAGTTAAAAAATCCCATCTGTTATTAGTGCCTGTTAAATAATCCTATCCGTCAGATAATGTTAATGCTACGATATTTTTGTTCAACATGTAAAATATAGATTATCTTTAAAGTACATTAGATGTACAAAGTATGATAATATTTCTTAAACTAAATGTCTAAGGAAAAGACATCAATAAAAATGAAGTCATAAATCTATATTTCCACCACAGCAAAACTAAATCCACAATAACGATAGAATTTTTACTTAAAAACACTTAAAATTAGTAAGTTTAAATATTTACATAATAAAAAAATGCATTGAAAATATTATAAACTTCTCCTGTATCAACCTTGTTTAATATATAACTCAATAAGAAAAGCATATACAAGAAAAGTTTATGCAGTCAAAAGAGTGAAATAATAAAAAGTAAGTTAATGTCACTTGCACTTTCCCGCATATTTACCAGTAGCGTCAGTCTTGGAATTCAGGTAAACAAACGAAAAAAAAACTAAGATTTGGAATGGTTTTTATGGCAGACAAGCCCTCATAACTTTATAAGTTGCTGTATCCTAATCTTCCTCTAATGTCCTTGTTTTCAATGTAGCGTAGCTTCCCTCTGTCTTTTCTATAAATATTTTAATGGCAATCGGATGCTCAGCTGCATGGACTTAAGCGTGCTACTATATTGGTAACAAGGTCTCACCATTTTACTATTGAACTAGCTAGATACAATCGTATATTCTAGGCTAATAGTTGATTTTCTCACCTGTGGAACTCCCTTTTTTTGGCTTCCTTGCTACCTTTATCTTTAAAAATTTAAATGCAACTCTAACCGCCATATTCTATATTTCTGAATCCTGTTATTTTATTGAAATTTCTTCGCACTAAAATCTTCTTATTCTTTTTCACACCCAATAACCCCTTGCATACTAGTGGCATTGTAGCGTAGGGAGCTAGTTAATGTTTCTTTAATTTGGCCTTGTGTCATACATAACCGAACTCCCTACAGCTTACAGGATTTATGCAGAATTATCATCATCAGAATTATCAGAAGATTGGTTGTCGGTAGGATAGAATGTGTAGAATTGTGTGGAATAATGTAAGTGTAAAATATACATTTTTCATGTTAAAATAGAAATTTATTAAAAGGAGCAATAACAAGAATTCGTGGAAATTAATGTTCAATGAGAAAGTTAAGGGTATCAAGAGTTCGTACAAAATGTTCGTAGTAGTAATTGTTGAAAGAGATAATGAGAAAGAGAAAGAGGACAATATCCGAGTCGCTTGAAGTTGAAGTTACATTTTAGATGTTTGTCTCGCGGATGTTTGTCTCTGCTCTCTGCCTGACTGACGCTGATGAAGTCCTTTTATTGTAATCTAGATTTTTCGCACTTACTCGCGAAGTTCTTTTGGTCGCTCCCATTGGTCAAAAATCAGTTTAACAGCTACTTGCGAATTTTGGGTTTGACTTTTTCTTTAAGCACATGGTCAATCCTTTTTCTATTTGGGAAAACCAGGATTTCACACATCGTTGTGAATTTTTGTAAAAGTAAAGAAGATAGTTGATTTAATTAATTAATTAATTAATATATAATTATTAATTAATTAATTAAGTAAAGAAGAAGGTTGATTTAATTAATTTCTTATCCGCTACAGCATTATCGTCTTTCTTGGAGCGAAATGATTTTTTTAAATAGAGAAACAAAAGCTAAGCTTATTAAATGTTAAGATAAATGTGACTTACAACAATTATTCATGAATTGTTGTATTTATTTGTATACAAGAAGAATGGAAATATAAAACTAACTTCATTACAGCAGGGAATAACCGATGATAATCAAGGTTCAATGCTAATTTAAGATTGGGTGGGGGCACTAGACGCCGGATGAATTTTACCAATCATATTTTTAGAAAAGAAAAGTGCATGCGCAGTTATATTCTCTAAACGAGAAAAATAGCAAACGTCTTCTTTTAAAAGAACACTTAAGCACATCATTCTGCCAGTTACACTTATTACACTTGCGAACTACTCGCTACTTCATTTGCAATGTATTAAGGTAATTCATCCTGAAAATGTATGAAACTTTGCGTTCAGACGATGTGGGAATTAATTAAAACTTCAGAATATTACAATAATATAATCGGGATGTTGTGTATGTAATTATTTTTAATTTTGCGAGGAAAGATAATTTGCTTTTCGTTATTATCCTAGAGACCGTGGAAAGATTAAGCAGTTATTGCTTATACTTTCAGTCGTTTATGGACACTTTCAACCGTTTAGAGACAGGCACTTTCAATTGTTTAGGGACATACATTTTTAACTGCTTAGGGACAGACAGTTTCAATTGTTTAGGGACAGAAACTTCCAAATTTTTAGGAACAGACACGAACACACAGCAAACAAACAGTCTTTTTGAAAACTTAGTCGTTACACAGTCTATCCATTTGCAATGGTGAATAGTAAGCAAGAAATACTTCTGTTTATGAATATTCTTTCAAATGTGGACAATATATATATATATATATATATATATATATATATATATATATATATATATGTATACTAACAGTATAGCCCGGTGTTGCTCGGGTGTAATGAAAGCTTTAAAACTAATCCATGGTCCTGGAGCTCAGACTCTTTGGTCGTTGGCACGAAAGACTAAAAAGAAGTAGTTGTTTCTAGTTAAAGCAAAACCGTAGATTGAAAGAAAAATGAATGGATATCTGTCAAATTTTGATTTCCTGGTATCGATATCAAATAAATTTTTTTCGTGGTAAACTGAATTTTGAAGGCTAAATAAGTCCTCTGAGTAAATGGTAACATGGCTGAGACTAAGAACTACAATTATACCTACTTAGAGCCAAACCCTAAGCAAAAACTAAAATAAAAGTGCTGAAAAAATACAGACATACAGGCAGATAAACAGGCACACACACAAACATCTTGCCTTTTTTATATATATATTATCGATTTTATGCACTATTGTAAGAACTGCAATCTTGAAACTTCTGAATATCGTTTATTATGTCTTTGTCTATGAATGTATCAAATTTGATTAAAATCGGACCACTCCTTCTATAACCCGATTTTTTCGATTATCGATTTTCGATATTTATTAGGGGTACTTCGACACAAAACCTAGCTAAGGACACTCGCAGACGCTTATAGTACAACTGTGTAAATTTTCAAGAAAATCGGTTCAGTTGTTTCGGAGTCTATAGGTAACGGACACACGCACACACAGACAAAGTTCAATTTATAAATAAGTTTATATATATATATATATATATATATATATATATATATATATATATATATATCAAGACGGTGGTTGCTGGATGACCCTATGTCTGGCACCATGCCAGCCAAGTAGGATATGCTAATCATGGCTCTCAGACAACCACATAACCCCTAACACCATCTGGCAGCCTAACCCCTCAGACTACAACCCAATCGATTATTATGCGTAGCGCACAGTTGAGCAAGATCCCAACAAAATTCCTTTTAACACCAAAGATGAACTAAAGGCAAGGATTATGGCAACATTCACCAACTTCAACAAGGAGACTGTCCAGAAGAAATGCAGGAGATTACGAAGTCGTCTGGAGGCCGTGGTTGAAGTCAATGGGGATTTTATTGAATAAATATACTTTTTAAAATTTTAAGATATGGTGTAATTTTCGTAAATATATTTCTTAAAATAAGATGACAGTGTTATTTTCATTTTTGAGTAATTTAGACGACAATTCATCCGTCGTACCTTATAGGATGCAATGGATGATTTGTCGTCTAAATTACTCAAAAATGAAAAATAACACTTTTTTTTAATCATATCACCCCAAGCAAGGCGATAACGCCACTGATGCGCAGGGGACTACGTAAGGGTAAAAAGAATGGAAAAGAGAAAGCCGGAAACCACATCCTAAACAGGGAACAAGGGATGAGCCTCTTCACCTGTTCAATAGACGAGGGTGGAGTGTGAACCGGGCGATAGTTTAGTCTATCTACTCCAATTGAAAAAAAAATAAAGGGAGAAAAGAGTGAAAAAGATTGGAAAAGAGAAAACCGGAAACCGCATCCTAAACAGGGAACAAGGGATGAGCCTCTTCACCTGTTCAATAGACGTGGGTGGAGTGTGAACCGGGCGATAGTTTAGTTTAGTCTATCTACTCCAATTGAAAAAAAAAATAAAAAAAGAAAAGAGTGAAAAGATTGGAAAAGAGAAAACCGGAAACCGCATCCTAAACAGGAAACAAGGGATGAGCCTCTTCACCTGTTCAATAGATATGGATGGAGTGTGAACCTGTGCTTCACATTGCGTTCCTAGAATGATGGTGACGGCAAATTCTGGAAGGAAGATGTTCCTAAGAACTTCTCATCCCTGTGAAATGTGCACTTGTGCGAGGACCCCCTTCCATTTACATGATTTGCACTTTGCACAGAAAATTCTTTGCTCTTGAGTCCAGCTCTCTTTGTAGCAATGTAGTACCACCATTGACTAACTTACTAGGTATTATGAATGTTAGAATATGGATGACATGACAGAAGGAATTCTATGGAACTTCCCAACTGATCTTGTACTTTAGTATTAGCGTAAAGTCAAGATTAGACTAGAAAGGTGAGGATCCCCCCCCACCATCAAAATTTGGCAAAACCTCGAAGTCTTGTGCATCTATGTTGAATAAAAGGAGCTGACCTTGAGTGGCATTTTGATGGCAGTCAGGCATCAGAATATTGGGTATCCAAGTTGAACATTGGCAATCTTCTCAAAATAGTATAGTTAAAGTTTGTTTTCGCTTTAGTTTCTTCCATCAAATTTTCTCACTTTAATATATATATATATATATTATCATTAAAAAAAATATATATATATATATATATGTTTTAATATCATTTTAATATATATATATATATATATATATATATATATATATATATATATATATATATATATATATAAAGGCAGCAAGGCAACTTAGCTGATACGTTTCGTCCTCTGAGGGACTTACTTTATCAAGGCAAATGCGTGGATTTTATTTTGTTACAAGTACTTATATACAAGAGCAAAAATCTTTTTGTTTTTTTAATGAGTAAAAATAAAAACTTTCAGAAATATTTTTCAAGTCAGGCAGCTTATAAGATGATAAAATCCCTCGGAGTAGGGAACGCGTCGGCTAAGATAAGTTTTCCTCCTTTTATCTTTATTGTCCTTTTTTCAAATATATTCTATCTGAAATTTATATATATATATATATATATATATATATATATATATATATATATATCGGAGTCTAACTGTACTGATGAGCTATGATACAGCGAAACAGATCTGTCTGCTGATGACAATATATATATATATATATATATATATATATATATATATATATATATCCGTATAAATATAGCAAATAAACTTGAGCGATAGATAGCTAGAACGAATGTCTCCACACACACACACACACACACATATATATATATATATATATATATATATATATGTATGTGTGTGTGTGTGTGTGGAGACATTCGTTCTAGCTATCTATCGCTCAAGTTTATTTGCTATATTTATACGGATAGAGTGATATTGGGGATAAAGAATTTATAGATATAGACAGTGTGGACGTAGGAATCAACGCTACAATGTTATTGTCGGTTTCACGGTTCTATATGATCTCCAGACCATCAGATTTGTCTGAAGATCACATTGAAGCATGAAACAGACTGTCACCATATATCCACGCTCTATTTCCCTCTCTCCCAATCTCTCTCTCTCTTTCTCACTCTCTCTCTCTCTCTCTATATATATATATATATATTGATTCGTGTCAAAAACTAACTATTGTTACGAAACTGCGGTTTCTACAATTTTGTGGTATCTGCTTGTGTTTTATTCGTATTTTCTTTTTCTTTGTTTGATCTTGTTTTTTTGTTACTTTTTACCGAAACATTCAGGTCGTTTTTGTACTCTACGGCCATTAAGTAATAAGAACGTATCAAAATATAAAAGTAATTTCTGACATGAATTTTCAATCTATATAGCTTTCCTAATGATCTTAGAATGTTTAAAAACAATCTGAGTGTTGCGATAAAAATAAAAACAAGCAAGAAAAGATTGACATAAATTAAAAAATAACGAATGCAAGAAATTCGGACAACTTAAGAAAGGCTCTTATTTTGTAGTGAATATTATGGCCATTGAAATTCATTGTAAAGGACATTTTTATGAATTAATCTACAATCGTAAATTAGCGAACGATATACGTAACTTAGATATTCCAGTATCCATATTTGATTGCATTTTAATCCTTACTGAAAAAATATTCTTTTTGTTATTAATTTAGATTTCTTTTAAACTTTTCATTATTTACGCACTTCAAGACCAAATTCTATCCAACAGCAATTATACATGACAGTTGTATACATGTTCAAAATATTGGAAGAGAAAATATTAACTATAGCAAAATATCTGTCTTTTTAGTGAAAAAATAAAAAAAAATCTCGACGATCACGTGATTTGATGCAGGTAACGGCACTGACAGTCATCTAACCATATAACAGTCACGTGAGGGATTAAAAATAGCATCGTACTGTTTTGGTAATAAAGTTTAAACTGTACCGTGTGCAATTATATTCTCTAAACGAGAAAGATAGCACATGTTGTATGCATTCTTTGAAAAGAAACTCTTACACACAGAAAAATTCTGCCAGTAACGCTTATCGTGCTCGCTAACGACTCGCTACTTAATTTGTAATGTATTTAAAATTATTTACAATGCGTTTTCACAGTAAAATTATTTACAATGCATTTTTATAATAAATTCATGTACAATGCATTTTTATAGAAAAATCATTTGTAATGCGTTCTTATAGTAAAATCCGTTTCAATGAATCACTTTTAATGCATTTCTATGGAAAATGATATTAAATGCTTAACAGAATAAGACTATTATAAGAATAAGACTATTATATGTATTATATATGCTATTTATATACTATATATTAAAATTAGCTTTAAACTGAAAACAATATTTGCCTCAAATTCTCATCACATTATCTATTTCAATGCACAATATACAGGCTAGATATCGAAACTTAATAAAATCAATTATTCAGTGAATAAAACTTGGTTTAGTTTAATATTAAGAAAGTATTTAATTTAACATTGTTAAGATAATGTTGAGAATCATCAAGTTTTTTTAAAATTAATCAATTCATTTGTAAAATTGCTTTAAAATCCGTCATTTTTTATTTACTAGCGTAGTTGCTGTAAAAAATATATTGTTTATGTGGGAATAAATTATACAAATGGCCAGATATATAAATTGCGATGTGCATCAAACTGTCAGAGAAATCACTGATACTACACTTTAATCTTTATATTTATTGCTATAAAAATGCAACACAAAGCTGAAAATAAGAGAGACATGAGGTATATCGTCAAGCACTAATAAAAATATGAAACTGTAGCGTAGAGAGATGGTTAATGTTTCTTGGTTCGGCCTTGTGTCAGACTTAACCGAATTCCCTACAGCTTACAGGATTTTTTCAGAATTATCATCATCAGAATTATCAGAAGGTTGGTTGTCGGCAGGATGGAATGTGTGAAATAGTGTAAGAATAAAATATACATTTTTCATGTTAAAATAGAAATTTATTAAAAGGAAAGAATAACACAAGTTGTAGAAGTTAATGTTCAATTAGAAATGTTATTAGAGTTCGTGTTCAATGATAAAGTTATGGGTATCAAGACTTGTAGAAAATATTCATAGTAGTAATTGTTGAAAGAGTATATTGCGTATGTACGTATGTATGTATGTATTCAGTAGGAATGTCTTTGGATGGAGAAGAAGAAGTAAAAGGAATCAGCAGAAGGAAAGAGAAAGAGGATAAATGTCCGGTTGAGTTTGAAGCTTCTCTTGTTGAATTTTAGCGTGTCGTCTTTGCAGCTTCCATCCTCTGACTGACTTACTGACGCTGATCGGGGCCCTTTTATTGTCATTAGATTTTCGCACTGACTCGCAAAGTCCTCAAGCCTTGCAAGTCGCTCCTATTGATCAAAAATCAATTTAACACCTACTTGTGAATTCTGGGTTCGACTTTTTCTTTAAGCAGATGGTCAATCCTTTTTTTTATATTTGGAAAAACCAAGATTTCACACGTCATTGTGAATTTTTGTAAAAGTGAAGAAGAAGGTTGATTTTAATTAATTTCTTATCCGCTACAAAACTACTGATGCCAATGATATACACGAACAATATTCTTTCGATCATTACCGGTCGGTCGATTATCTCTAATATTTCGTGTTACCTACCATGTTCTTCATATGCAAGAGGACAGTAAGCATAAATAATGAGGTGGGAGCATCTACACGGGTTACGGAATTAATTTAAACTCGGAACCAATTTAAAGTCGGAATTGGCTTCGGCTCGGAGCTGGTTTTAGATCGAAATTTGTTTCAACATGGAATTAATTTCAACTCGGAAAAGTTGAAACTAATTTTGTGTTGAAATTGATTATGAGTTTAAGTTGGTTCCAAGCTAAAGTTTGTCCCTAGTTGAAATTATTTCTGCACCCTTGTTCAAATTGATAAAAAGAACTGATTTAGTTTCCATGCAGTCAATTTTAGACCCACTAGAATGGCAGGGTGTAATCGAGTTTTACCTTTTCTTCTCAGATTAGTTCATTTACTGTCGTGTTCAGCAATATGAATCTATTTTCGGAGTGTATGTTGAAGTTTGTTTGGCCTTGAAAAATATTGCGTCATCCGTGATTGCATCGGATTTTTATCACGCCCAGACACTATTGTCTCGATTGTCGATTAGTTGTCTTACGGCCATTGTCTGCGATGGACGTTACTCCAAGGAAGCGTACGAAAATTGTAACGCTACACAAACACACTGGCAAGCCTCACAGATAAATTGCAGATATTGTGGGTGTCAACCTTTTAACTGTCAGTCGTGTCATCAAAGCGAAAAAACAAACTGGATCCATCAGTCCAAAACGTGAAGGAAAATGCGGTCGGAAGAGAAAAACAACGCCAAGAGACGACGTATACGTGATCAGGGAAAGTGTGAAAGATCCTAGGAAAACATTATTCGTTTTGTTTCAATTAATTTGTACAAGGATGTAGTTGCATTTTACCAGGTCGAGATTTAGGTAGAGAACCAGGTAGCGACACTTTGATCATAGGCAGAGCGCAGAGATATTACACTTGTCTTAAGAAAGACGTGCCGATGCATCATGTCATTTTTTATGGGTACTATACTCGTAGTAGTAATAATAAAGCACAGAAATAAACGAATGAATAAACGCGACTAGCACATACACACTACCAATAGCAACGAAACATTGCGGATAAATACTAACAATGTAATATTAAACTGGCCGTTGTCTAGGTCCCCGTGTTTTGGGCGATAATGGCATAATAAGGAGACACTTTCTCAAGTAAAATATACTTGAAACTCTTTTACTTATCTTCGTTTATTTATTTTTAGAAAAGCTTATTTGTCACGGGCATTAAAGAAAGAAAGAAAAGAAAAAAGTAGAAAAAAGAAGTATCTCTTGCCACTAAATTCGTTCGCTCGTGTCTGTGTACAAGTATATATGATACTCAGCACTCATTTGAGCTTATTTTTCCGGTGGGCGGCTGGCTGTTGTGCGCAGGCGTATAACCTTATTTCGCTGCCTTTTCTACCACTCTTCGCTATTATTGAACCAAATGTGATAAATGCTTGCTGCTTAAGAAACTTTTATATCATAGTTTTTTTTTTGTATCAGCATCTGATGAAAGCACTTATTTAAGAGTTTACCTACGAGCTTGTAAATCAACACACACACACACACACACACACACACACACACACACACACACACATATATATAAATATATATATATATACATTTATATATATATATATATATATATATATATATATATATATATATACATACATTTTATATGGATCGGAATCCATATGGTTATGGATCAAAAGAGCGAGTGCCTGGATTTCAAAACAGATTGTTAGCTAAAATTCCCCGAAATTCTGCTTTTCTGATTTCTCTTCAATCAAAAGCATTTGCAAGGTTTCATACAAGGCCCAAAACGTAATTTTTCCAGTGTCTGAAAGCGCTTATCGAGCGTGGACCAGAAACTGATCATCTCTGGTCGGGTCGGCGCGGTGAGGTGGGTATGATGTTGAGAGACCCGAAACCCCCTAGTGATCCTCGCGATGACATCACTGACGACACCCTCTAGCACCCCCACTACGGTGCGTATGTTTGAAATCATTATATATATATATACACATTTTATATGGATCGGAATCCGACAAGATGATAGAATAAAATTGAAAACACAAACAAAATAGTAAACGTATCACAATCTAACATGTTTCATTTTTATTAAAGCTTCTTCAGGGGAGTGGACACCACTGAGATCAACGCCCATCGGCTTAAACACAATCTTCAGGCCATGAAGATCGCATAAAGATTGCGTTTAAGCTGCTGGGTCTTAATAGAACGAAAAACAATCATATAACAATTCTGCTTGTTCCTTCCTTAGTTACTTAGTTCGTCCGTCCGTTACGCCACTTACTCTCTATATGAACTTTTCCTTCCCCTCTACTCTACTCTAAACGCTACTCTCCTCAGCCTTTCTCTCACCTTTGCCAAACGGAAGGGTAGTAAAGAGTGAGAGAATAAGAGGAGAGAGCCTATAGCATTACTGTAGCAGTAGCAGCTTAAGCTCGTGGTTGTAGCTGTAATGTCTGTGTGTATATATGTGTGTACTGTACAATATAGTAAAAATAGGTAGGTTTGTTGTCGTATCCCGCGACCTAATAGCGAATTTTCTGGCCTCTACACTCTTGGCCATTACTCAGTTGGTCTTTTCTGTTTACAATGGACACAAGAACCACGATTTTTCAGTAACAAAAAAAAAATTCTCTTAAAAAATCTCTCACTAAATAGCGTACAGTATTTTGGTTATGGTCTGTGCATACACCGCTTAATATAAGATTACAGTAAAGTAGCTTCTATGGACATTACTTTTATAGATATTTTGATAAAATTACACTGTGTTATCGTTATTTTATTATCTAATACCTTTATGTTTGAAGACGTTACTATCATTTCTAGTATGACATATTAAAATTTTTCCAGGAAATCATAATTATCCTTCCGTGGAAATTCCACAAGTTCCGCTAGTATAGATGAATTTGGCTAGATTGCAAATAAATAAATAAATGAACAGGTGAAGAGGCCCATCCTTTGTTCCCTGTTTAGGATGTGATTTTCCGGCTTTCTCTTTTCCAAATCTTTTCATTCTTTTCTTTTTTCTTTTTTTCAATTGGAGTAGATAGACTAAACTATCGCCCGGTTCACACTCCACCCTCGTCTATTGAGCAGGTGAAGAGGCTCATCCCTTGTTCCCTGTTTAGGATGTGGTTTTCCGGCTTTCTTTTTTCCAATCTTTTCACTTCTATGTAGCCCCCTGCACATCAGTGGCGTTACCGTCTTGCTCGGGCTGATATGATTAAAAAAAAAAAAAATAAATAAAATAAAATAAAGAAATAAAAAAATAAAATAATTTTGAAAGTACCAGCGTCTCTCGTTCATGCGCATGCGTAGTCATAACAGCGTCAACAAACCGAGCCCGATGAAATTGAAACGGATGAAATGCATCACAAATAAACCTTTTCCCTTTTGTTTCACAATTTCCTCAAATATACACGGGGTGGATAAGTGAATCGATAAGTCCACAGTCTGACACAGTTATTAGTTGAATTTTGATCTTCTTTTGTTTATCGTTTCACCCCAAGCAAGGCGGTAACGCCACTGATGCGCAGGGGGTTACATAAGAGTAAAATATTAGATAAGAGGAGATTAAAGAGAAAGACGGATCAGTTACAGGGAGGTGTCAGAGAAAGGGTAAGAGAAGAACTGGAATACAGGTGTGATGACAGTTGCGAAGGGAGAGAGAAAGGAAAATATATACAGGGTGATGTAGAAAGAACTGGAGTCAAATGGATAAGGGATGGCAATTGACATCACTTCTTTGGGTTGATAAAAATGTTGAGAATTTTTATCTAAGATAAATTATTTGGGTTAATTAAAATGTTGAGAATTTTCATCTAAGATTAATTCGTCGGGTTAATGATAATGTTGAGAATTTTCATCTAAAATCAATTCTTTGTGTTAATAAAAATGTTGAGATTTTTCATCTAAGATCAATTCTTTGTGTTAATAAAAATGTTGAGAATTTTCATCTAAGATCAATTCTTCGGATTAATAATAATGTTGAGAATTTGTATCTAAGATCAATTCTTTGGGTTAATAAAAATGTTGAGAATTTTCATCTAAGATCAAATCTTTGGATTAATAATAATGTTGAGAATTTTCATCTAAGATCAATTCTTTGTGTTAATAATAATGTTGAGAATTTTTATCTAAGATCAATTCTTTGGGTTAATAAAAAATAAGGGCATTGACAGGGAAGGAAATTATATTGAAAAATATTTCTTGCGCAAAATAAATGCATTTTCAGCATAAAAATTATTAATGTCTGTACTTATTTAGTCAAACTTATGTTAAGTGTTAATAAGTTAATGTTTATGTCAGGTGTTAATATTTCTTATTATTTCTTATAATCAGCGAATTGAAGGTGTCAGGTGTTAATATTTCCTAGTAAAAATATTTATGAACATGTATACTTAAAAGTTTGACAAAATGATTCGTTTTGAGAAAATTATTCATTTTTTGGTAACTAGTAAAGCGTTTAGAGCTCTTTAGCCTTGTCAGGTAACTTTGTCAACTAACCACCGGTCAAGTCACTTGTAACTGTCTAATGCGTTATGGAGAAAGAGAGGGTGTACTTTCCTTAAAAAGGTTTGCTGATTATAACGGTAGGTTTCTTTACAAAAAGGAACGCATGTTCGATCCTTGCTGAAGTTGTCTTCACTGGGATTTCACGAATGCGCAAACCGATAGACATACGTACTACATATTGTTTAATAAACAGTAATGGGGCATCTATTTCAAATACAAAGTTTTTACAAAAATAATGTTCGAAGTAATATATATTTATATATAAATGAATATATATTATCGCACATTGAGTACTGGTTTTAATAAAATAGTGTTCGATGTCATATAACAGAGATATAGATACATATTTTTTCTTCGCCGACCTGAAGTTTCAAGAAGATTGCGTTGTGTATGAAACTCTGAGTTGTGCTACCGTCTAGAAAAAATGTATATCTATTAATATATAATTTATAGCTCTATTATATTACACTGAGCACTATTATATTAACAATGCAATCTTCAACTCAATCCAGCACTTGAAGATGCGTTGCGCATTAAACTCAGAGTCGTGCTACTGGCGAGGAAATATATATATATATATATATATATATATATATATATATATATATATATATATATATATATACTCACTAAATGAGAAATAGACACCAATCTACCCGGGTTTCAACCGTTAGGTATCATCAGGCACAAGTGGGGAAATTCCAAAAAGTTACTCCAAAAATACACCAACACCGGAAGTGTGGGAGGAAAGGAAAGGAGTCAAAGAAGGGGGGAAATCCCACATTGGAAGCGGAAACGTAACTCCTTTTTTTTACCAAATAGGGGGAGGAGAGTGACGAAAACATAAACTCATCCGGGTTCGTAGGTACCCAGGATTTGCTTGTATCACTTCTTGTATCACTTCTGAGGCTCTCCAACCTGAACGAAGAGGTTTGATTGTAAAACCGCTTTTTAAATGGCCCCTCAGTACAGCCGATGTATACTTTCTTGATATCCCCACGTTCGTCACTGACCTCAGTTGTGTAGACAATGCTTTCAATGCAGCACTTGCTATTTAAAGGACAATCGCTCTTATTCCTACAATTGCATGTTCTGCTGGTTCTATTTCCTCTTTCCATAGCCAATGTTCTGGTATTATAGGAATTTATAATCCTTTCTAGACTTTTAGAGCTGCTGTAACTTAGTTTTATATTATTTTTATTGAATAACTCTGAATATACTGAAAAATTCATGTCCTGGATTTTGAAGAACATCTTACCAATTTTGGTTTTTAACTGTAGATTGAACGGTGGATTAAAGCAGATTAGATTCCTACTTCTGAGGAATGCAATACTATTAAATATGTGTGACACTGCTAGGAGACTACGTTGAAAAATAAGAAAAGTAAGCTTCTATCTATATTAGAAGTCCTTATACCGAAAATTTCACCTTATTTATTGAATGACCCTCGTATATTATAGTGCGTCGTGGTGTGAGAAATCGTAGAGCCGAGTTCAAATTCCAGTTGAATTCATTGCATTCGCTTACGCGCAGATACCCTGGGGAAAGATATTAATCCGTCTCTTCTCCCTCCATCTATGGGTTAAACAGTAGGGCAGATTAGGTTCTGTAGCTATGGTTGGCAACTAGTCTATCACAGAAAATAATGACAACCTATCGCGGGAAAATCATGCCCAGTCATTCAATCGTGTATCACGTATGGCACTTAACTGACTGACTGATATACATTAGATGGATTAAAAAATCTATTTCCGAGAATGAAAGCAACGAATCGCCGATTAAAATTTATCATAACCTTAAAATCCTAACAATGGCGATAAACGTTCATTCTGAAACTGTTGTCTAAAATTCTAGGATGATGCAACCTTTTGGTTCAGTGTTGTATCTTTGTGTTTGCATTTAGTTGCCTTTTTTCTTAATTGCACACCACAATCTCTTCCAAAAACTGTCCACGAGAAAAATATGTTTGCAGGGGTATTATTTAATATAAAAAAGAAATCAATCGATCCTTAAAATCAGTCTTGAATATCACAAAGCTTTTATACAAGTACAAGGCAAAATAACAAATTCAGACATTGCAAAAATGGGAGCAGATAATCCCTCTCAAATGGTGATTTTTTAAGCGTAGCTTAGATGTGGCACAAGGCCGAAAGTTTGGTGTATTCAGTGGGGATCGAACACACTACTCAGTCATAACCGATCTAGCGAATTAAGTTACACTACCTCGAAGTGCCCAATCCATCTCAAATGAGGACGTAATAAACAAGAAAATTTCATAAAATGAAAGAAAATGTAGTAAGTTATTAAATAAAGATATTTTAATACAGTATGGTCACGAGAAAATTATTTTTCTTGTTAAGGCCTTCCGTACTGAGGCCAATTTCATGCTATCCAGGTTATCTGCGAACGTGTTCTATGGATAATATTTTTGGTCGTTAAAGCCTCCCATACAACCCTGAGGATAATTACATGATAAAATTAATCTTTCCAAATGTCTTATGAAAGGATTCTATGCAAAATAGTTTTGGTCCTTAAGGCCTCTCCCCCCTGCAAACCTGAGGTAAATTTCATGATAAGATAAGAAAGACTATCTTGATGTTCCAGAAATTCTGTCATAGATTATAGAATGTTGACACCCGTTTCCTGTTCGGTGTTATACGTTGTGAAAAAAGTACTAAACGACCTTTAATTTTCACTCGAGAAAAGCCGGAGCTCTTATCGGCCGAAAGTCTCGGATAAAAACACAACAAAAATGCAAAAGATAACAACTAGTGCGGATACTGCGTGGTACTAATCGTTGTTTAAATGGTTATTTTCTAATCGTAGCTTAGATGTGGCACAAAGCCGAAATTACTGGGTACCCAGTGAGGATCGATATCACTACTCAATTATAATGATTATAATGAGATATGCTTGCTAACTATTACACCATGTCGAGGCGCCCTAAATCGTTTTTTATATGAATAGGTGGAAACTAGGCAGAATTAAATAGAAGAGTTTTATGGTGGGATTTTTGTTAGGTTTATAGGAATAGCAAAATCATGTATTATTGAGTTTGGTTTTTAGTTTGATATTGGAATGTTGGTGTATTCCAAGTGCTCAAACGGAAAAATATCTACCCAAGAAAAAGAAAACGACAAAGAAAAAAATTCTTACATTTGAAGGAATGAAAAGAGGAATTTTTCGAAAGTTTCGAAATGTTACATTATGTATTTTTTTTTTTGTGGTGCAATGGATATCGGTTCAAAATGAGAAATGAATGAGATCCCAGTTCGAATTCCAGTTACTTACCCTTACAAAAGGTATGACTTAATCATTTTAATCTCTTCTCTAACTAGGCAGAAGATTTTTCCTTACTTTCTGCTGTAGACTGGTTGCCAACTAAGGCTAGAGAACCCAATCTGGCTATTTAACCCATAGGTGGAGAGAGAATCGACGGATTAATACATTTTCCAAGAGTATTTGTGCATAAGTGAATGCGATGCATTCAACTAGAATTTGAACTCGGCTCTTTGATTTCTCGTTCCTTGCCGATATCCACTGCACTCCAACAAGCCTGACAAAAGTTCGCAATATTTTAATGTTTTCCATGAGTAACAGTCAAAAGTAAACAGTTTTTGCTCCATATGATTTTAACCATATTGTAAAAGCTCAAATCTTTACACAGTAGAATTTCTGTCATTAGTTAATCGATTTTTACGATGGGTTCAGAAAATTCGCAAATGTATTGACTATTCTAGTTGTCCTGGGTTTTTAAGCTGTTGCCGACTATCGAACAAGCTCATACGACAACGTAATCTGGGAACTAAATGAACGTTTCTCTCACGAAGAATAGGATAAAAAGGTGAATTTTGTTTGCGACGATCTTTTTTAGCCAATGAGATTTAGAGGCTCGCTGATTGGATGATGCATATTGTAGGCGCGAGAAAGAATTTTAAGGTGAGTGAGGTTTTGAAATTATCATTGATCACCAACCAACATTTTTTTGTTTCACAAGCTAAATTATACGTAAAGATACATATCAACAAACAAGTATCAATATATAAAATAAGAGACATACACAAATCAGATACATTCCCCCCTCTCTCTCTTTCTCTCTCGGGGTTACCACTGAAGTGTAGCTGGTTAATGTTTCTTTGTTTCAGCCTTGTGTCAGACTTAACCGAACTCCCTACAGCTTACAAGTTTTATGTTGAATTATCATCATCTGAATTATCATCAGAAGGTTTTCATCATCAGGTTGGTTGTCGGTTGGAATGTGTGGATTAGTGCAGAAGAGTGAAATAATAAAATATACATTTTATATGCTAAAATAGTAATTTATTAAGAGAAGGAATAACAAGAGTTGTAGAAATTAATGTTCATTGAGAAAGTTAAGTGTATCAAGAGTTCGTGTTCAATGATAAAGTTGAGGCATTAAAAGTTCGTACAAGATGTTTGTAGCAGTAATTGTTGAGAGAGATAAGGAGAAACAGAAAGTGAACAAGGTGCGACCTGACCTTATCTCCGGGTCGATAAGAAGTTGCCGTTACATTTTAGATGTGTGTCAGCAATCCGCCTCCTCTGACAGACCATCGGACCGGTTAGAGACTATCCTTAAATATTCAATCCAGTTACGTGTGGTGGCCCAAAGAATGATTTTTTCTTTAGCTGTGGAAAACTGTTTCTCTGACGTATTTTGAATTTTGTGATTTGATGACCAATCAGGATCCAGAGTTCCACCACACACACACACACACACACACACACACACACACACACACACACACACACACACACACACATTTATAGTCTTTGATTCACACATACGTACTTCTATTTATGAATTTTAAGCCACGTGGTACGCTCGAGATGACGAGGGGTTGCTGAAAATCCCTTAGCCTTACCAAGAAGGGATCTTTTTTAAATCCTAATGTCTGGTCATTTGGTCAGATTCTGGTCAGCACTCCCTTCACTATCATCTTTAAGATTGTTAATAAAATAAATTAATGTTTACAGTTGTCCTAGTTCCCGTAGCTTTCTCTATATTACTGTGATTTCCTGTTAAATGTTTTCCCTTAGACTGATTGAGGGAGAAAAGAAACAGACGGCTGAATTGGTAGAAGTGGGGATGATGTTAAAATGGTTACAGTGATGTGCGTTGTAGCGCAGTGGATATCGGCTCGGAACGGGAAATCGGATAGCCGAGTTCGAATTCCAGTTGAATTCCTTGCATTCACTTACGCGCAAATACCCTTGGGAAAGGTAGTAATCCATCTCTTCCTTCCAGTTATGGGTTAAATAACAGGACAGATTGGGTTTTATAGCCTTGGTCGGCAACCAGTTTACCGCAGAAAGCAATGGATAATCTTCTGCATAGGCAGTCATGTCTCTTTCGAGACATGATCGCCCAAGCGTGTATGGCACTTAACTGACTGACTGATGGAAAGATGCTAAATGGATTGATATTTATTCTTATGAGTTCTACAGAAGGATGTTGAGGATACTGTGGGCCGAACATGTGAGGAACGACGAAATTTTAAAAAAATGATAAGGAAAGCATAATATGAAAATGTGTTACACACATTAAAGACAAGATGGACAGAAGAAAACCTATATGACCTACTCAATTATCTTGAGTAAATTGATGGCGGAGTAATATCTAGGATATATGACAAAAGGCAAAATTTAAGAGACAAGGCACATAGAGGAAGATTATGAGACATAGCAGTACAACGTTATACTATCTCTATCTCATAATATTTGTTACGATTACATACACATTTCATAACTAAATATAAACGCTATTATAGGACATAGGTAATATTAAACTAGATACCTCTAAACATTCACTAAAACAGAGCAATCCATGATGAAAAAGACTCCGAATTTGATAAAAACAAAGTTTTATCTTCAAAAGTTTTATGTTATTTTAAAGAGGAAAGATTAAAGTATTTTTTATTATTTTATAAATTTTTAGATTCCTTTCTAGCACGTCTAAATTTTGTTTAAAAACCTTGTTTTTCATGCATCAGTGTGAAATTTTGCGTCTTTTTTTGCAGTAAAAAACATTGTTTTGGATATTCTTGCAAAAATTAAATAATTTTCGGATTTTAAGGAAATTTTCAGTACTTATTTACAAATAAATTAGTTAAAATGTTTTTGAGAAAATCTGTTACCCAACTTACTTAATGTTATGAAATTTCGAGGAATTCGAATTTAAATTAGTTTAAAAACACAGCAAAGTATTTTGATTTTTGGAAATATTAAATTTAATCTACTGGCTTGAAATTCAAACTAAAAAAAGCTTTAAGAAAGATTTTTCATTTTTAAAAATTGATTTAAAATTTTAGATATCGCGTTTTCTTTGATGGTCAGTCAGTTCAGTGCCATGCGTGATCATATTTCGAAATAGACATGACTGACTGGACAGAAGATTTTCTCGCAGTAGGTTGCCATTACTTTCTGCAGTAGATTGGTTGTCAACCAAGGCTACAGAACCTAATCTGTCCTGTTATTTGACCCATAGCTGGAGGGAAGAGATGGATTTCTCCAGGGTATTTGCAACGAATTCAAATGGAATTCGAACTCGCCTGTATGATTTCTCGTTTTGAGCCAATATCCATTGCACCACCCACGCACATGCACCATTTGAACTGAAATATTTCAAATTTAGCTGTGACTAAATAATTATTAAAACAATCATTTCTCATTAATATTATAAATCTACAGGAAGAAAAATATATTTTATATATATTACACTTTCCGATTATGAATTTCCTATGACCCTTAATTCTCATTATTGAAACTGACGTCAGTATCCATTTATGTGCAATAAAACTATTTCGTCTACACGCACTGGCTCCATTTCACTCGACACTGTAAACAAACCTAATGTTCATAAGTGGGTTGGAGAATTGTCGATACTAAACCCAGATAAAAATGAGCAAAATAGATTTGAACAGGCACAAAATAATCCTGACAGACACATTAATATTGTTATTAGTGCCTTTTCTGCTATTTCGTGACAGATCTAAAATCTGTCGAATAGCAAACCTAACTACATCTTTTCTATACCCTAACTTTTCTAAGGTCTATTGCGATAGGGGTGTCTTCGCGCCTCTGTTGATAATATTCTTAGTACAGGGATAATTTTAATATCTTTCCTTTGTTCTCTTCCAACCCTTTTCCTTATCGCTCGATAGCAGCACCAAAACTCCATGTATCCTTTATAATACCATAAAGAGCAATACAAATGCAAAAGGGTGTCTATATCTATCAGGTTATGCGTAAACGTTTGATAAAGTATACCACAAAGAACTATTGGAACTGTTAAGTAAGTTTGATATATTCGTGAAGGATATTAGAATGATCCAGAACTTAACAGAAGGGGGAGCTTTTACTTTCTATTCGTATGCAGGCTGCCGTCTGCAAACGAATAGAAAGTGAATTGAGAAATTGCACAAAACTAGAAAGGAACCTAAGACAAGGATGTGTTGTTTCGCCGGACTTATTCAACCTTTACTTAGAAGCGATCCCGAGAGAATTACAAGTCCTACCAGGATTCATTATTAGCAGTCACAATCTTAATGACAAAAGATATTCGAATAAAGCAGTGTTGATAGCAAACATGGAAAGGATACCAGAAGAACTACAGAATGTAATAAAGGAAAGCGAGAAGAAAGGACTATCGACCAATTGTTAGAAGACAGAATGCAAGTTACGAATTAATGGCACCAAAATCAAGCGCATACAAAAATATTGTAATATCTAGGAATGGTTTTAACAGAGGATGGAAAATGCGACATCGTAATCTGAAGGCGTATTGCGACAGCGAAAGGTGCCTTTCGAAAGTTAAGTATTAAGAAACAGAAAAAAATTCATTAGAAACAAAGAAAAGAGTACTAAATTGTTATGTAATATGGGTCCTATTTATGGCAGTGAATGATGGACAATCTCTTCGCAGATGAAAAGTTGACCTGTGGCAACAGAAATGCGGTTTTACAATAAGATGCTGAAAATCCTATGAATTGAACATGTGAGTAATGAGGAAGTTTTATAAAAAATAGAAATGGAAACGAAACTTATACTTAGAATCAGAAAGAGATACTTGAAATTTCTAGG
The DNA here is from genome assembly GCA_037127315.1 of Ascarosepion bandense. Taxonomy (NCBI): domain Eukaryota; kingdom Metazoa; phylum Mollusca; class Cephalopoda; order Sepiida; family Sepiidae; genus Ascarosepion; species Ascarosepion bandense. The sequence goes on along the minus strand of JBBBDQ010001621.1, from coordinate 1,604,843 downwards.
GCGCATAACGAAGAAAGAGGGTTTAGAAAATTTGTCACTCATAGGGCCTAATGAAGGCAAGTAGAACAAGAAAGTATCGCATAACCCAACTAACGAGCTCGTGTAAATGGTTGGCAGAATAGGGATTAGGAGAGATAGCAAAATGACAAACCTCACTAAAAATTACAAAAGACAGGAAATTGTGGAGGGCAATGATCTCCCACAACCTGAAAAGACACGACACAGAAGTAGCTATGGGATATCTTCACGCTTCCTGTTAGTAATATTCTCAAAACAAGCTGTTTAGTATTCTTCCTTCTTTCTCTATATGAAAGGCGTTTAGAAGCTTAGCGTAGTCTGGCACAAGGACACAATACTGAAGCACCCATTGGGAATTAAGTGCATTGCTCTAGTTGTGGCCTTATTGTTACTTGCTTTAACTTAGTCTAACACTGGGCCACAATATTGAGGAACCAATTGAGAAAAATGAATAGGGCATGTCAGGCAAAAGGATAACACGCGAATTGAGAAATTGCACAAAACTAGAAAGGAACCTAAGACAAGGATGTGTTGTTTCGCCGGACTTATTCAACCTTTACTTAGAAGCGATCCCGAGAGAATTACAAGTCCTACCAGGATTCATTATTAGCAGTCACAATCTTAATGACAAAAGATATTCGAATAAAGCAGTGTTGATAGCAAACATGGAAAGGATACCAGAAGAACTACAGAATGTAATAAAGGAAAGCGAGAAGAAAGGACTATCGACCAATTGTTAGAAGACAGAATGCAAGTTACGAATTAATGGCACCAAAATCAAGCGCATACAAAAATATTGTAATATCTAGGAATGGTTTTAACAGAGGATGGAAAATGCGACATCGTAATCTGAAGGCGTATTGCGACAGCGAAAGGTGCCTTTCGAAAGTTAAGTATTAAGAAACAGAAAAAAATTCATTAGAAACAAAGAAAAGAGTACTAAATTGTTATGTAATATGGGTCCTATTTATGGCAGTGAATGATGGACAATCTCTTCGCAGATGAAAAGTTGACCTGTGGCAACAGAAATGCGGTTTTACAATAAGATGCTGAAAATCCTATGAATTGAACATGTGAGTAATGAGGAAGTTTTATAAAAAATAGAAATGGAAACGAAACTTATACTTAGAATCAGAAAGAGATACTTGAAATTTCTAGGGCGCATAACGAAGAAAGAGGGTTTAGAAAATTTGTCTCTCATAGGGCCTAATGAAGGCAAGTAGAACAAGAAAGTATCGCATAACCCAACTAACGAGCTCGTGTAAATGGTTGGCAGAATAGGGATTAGATAAGCAAAATGACAAACCTCACTAAAAATTACAAAAGACAGGAAATTGTGGAGGGCAATGATCTCCCACAACCTGAAAAGACACGACACAGAAGTAGCTATGGGATATCTTCTTCACGCTTCCTGTTAGTAATAGCGTAGTCTGGCACAAGGACACAATACTGAAGCACCCATTGGGAATTAAGTGCATTGCTCTAGTTGTGGCCTTATTGTTACTTGCTTTAACTTAGTCTAACACTGGGCCACAATATTGAGGAACCAATTGAGAAAAATGAATAGGGCATGTCAGGCAAAAGGATAACACGCGCTAACTGATGGGCAGAACAAGACTTGTTCCCGCTTCAATTTCTAGGATGAGGTGTTATCATTATTTACGTTAGTTATACGTGGACTATTATCCTCATCTCAAGATGAGGACAGTAGTGCGCGTGTAAATAATTTAAATGACGAAACTTTCATTGGTGTGTGTGTGTGTGTGGCTCCGAAGACTGCTTAACCGGAAGTCATCTTTATATCATTTGCGATATATGAGAGAATACCCAACTCCCCCATTCAGCGTTTCTATATATATCCGTTTGTCATATATCACACGCTTGCAAAACTAGAATCAGCTGTAATATCAAGTACTTCTGCATTCGGTGGCCAGGAGTAGCCCCAGTGTCAACAAATCCATTATCTATATCTAAAATTCAGTGACTTCCGTTAGTCCGACCGACCATCCGTCCGTCCGTCCGTCCGTCCGTCCGTCTGTCACCCCCTCTAAAATAACTGACCGATCGAAACCAAATTTTACGGAGAAGTGCAAACTGGTTTGGAGGTGGGGTAAAAATTACAGTTGGTTTTACTAAGGTGCATAGTTGAGTACAATAAATATCTATTCATTTTGTTTTTTTAAAAATGAAAAAGTTTTATTATATAACATGCAAAATACTCCCACTATTTTAAAAAACAGTGATTAAAAAACAAATATTTATTTAATAAAAATGCTATGTTTTTTGCATATCTTTTCTTTAATTTATAGATTTAATTTTGGTAGATCATAATGCATAGTAGTAGCCCTTTAAATATAAACTCTGTAGGGCAGGGCCGTGCTTAGGGCCCCCGCAGACCCCGCAACTACGGGGGGCCGCAAGTTCCCTAGGGGCCGCAAGGCTTCTTGGCTCTGTAAATTTATTGTAACGAAAAAAAATTAACAAAATAATTATGATTAACTGGAAAATTATTATCATACTTGTATGTTGAAATGGACATCTATCAACCCATCTGCTCTCTTTCTCTCTTTACACACACACACACACACACACACACACATATATATATATATGTATATATATATATATATATATATATATATACTAGCAGTATAGCCCGGCGTTGTTCGGGTGTAATGAAAGTTTTAAAACTAATCCATGGTCCTGGAGCTCAGACTCTTTGGACGTTGGCACGAAAGACTAAAAAGCAATAGTTGTTTCCAGTTAAAGCGAAACCGTAGGTATCGATTTCCGATATCGGGGAAAATGAGTCGTCTGAGAAGTTCTACTGATGTTTAAGTCTAAAAACTATAATTTTACCAAGTTAGAGCAGTTTAACCACGATAAAAGTGCTGAAATCCTGATCTTGATCAGACCTGATTGGATATTGGGGTATCGAGTTCCAATATCGGGGATAAATTGGAAAAGATAAGTGGCCCATGACCAGAAGCCTAAAGAATATTTGTGTGAAGTTTGGTGAGAATCAGATAAAAATTGTGGATTTTTATAAAGGACATACACATAGATAAACAGACAAACACACACAAACATTTTGCCTTTTATATATATATATATTATCGATTTTCTGCACTATTGTAAGAACTGCAACCTTGAAACTTCTGAATATTGTTTCTTATGATTATCAAATTTGATTAAAATCGGACCACGCCTTCGACAACCCGATTTTTTTATTATCGATTTTCGATATTTATTGGGGGTACCTCGACACAAAATCTAGCTAAGAACACTCGCAGACGCTTATAGTACAACTGTGTAAATTTTCAAGAAAATCGGTTCAGCCGTTTCGGAGTCTATAGGTAACGGACACACACACACACACACACACACACACACACACACACACACACACACACACACACACACACAGTTCCATTTATAAATAAGTTTATATATATCGAAGAGGCCGCAAATCATTTGCAATAAAAAAAAAATTAACCCGAGAGAGAAATAGATAATAGATATGTTTCAACATACATACAAGAACATAACATATATATTCAAACTTTCAGGATGTCATAAAACGTTTAAGAAAATCTAGCGACTCTGACAGTCTGCGAAGTTTATAAACAAGAAATATCAATCTTGGTGCCAGTCAACTTAAAATTTTGGAAAGGCACTGAAATGGCTATAAAAATAGCTAGGAAATCACCAGAACGTCGCTAAAAGTTGTGAAAACGTTCGTAATGTGAAGCTTTAAAACGCCAATTCCGCGATTTCTTCCGTCTTTTCGTGAACACGAAAAATCTGCGTTCCGAGACTATGTTATTTTGTTTAAAGTACCATTTATTCTGGGTTCAGTATGGGGGGGGGGGCAAGTTGCATTTTGAGGGTAGAGAGGCCGCAAGGTCCATTCTGTGGGGGGGGGGGGGATGTTGCTAAGCCCTGCACTGCTGGAGGGAGAGTAGTCTTTTTAGATCTCGACAAAAAGGTTTAGTGATAGCTTCAACAATACTAAATATTATATATTATCATGATTTCAACACACGTCAGTGTGTTGCAAAAAATTGTAGTTATTTGTTATTCTAGCCATTTTTTTTTTACAATGTTAGGTGAAACATATCAGCAAGAAAAAAGTAAAACTGATCATAAAACTAGAAATCACATCTGGGAAAATGTCGAATATGATTATTTTGATAAGGTAGAACGTCGTCGGTAATTTGGTGTAATAATTATTTTTACAACAATAATAATATTAAACAAATTTAAAAAAATAAATTAAACAAAAGATTTAATGGCCACAGGTATGATGTCAACAGAACTTAGAGAACATTTTATCAAGGAAGAAGCTGCTCGATTGGAACCTACATCTCACCAATGGAATACAAATGTAATGAGGGTGGTTCGCTATAATGTAATTGTTTTGGGAGATATTTAGGGAAGATAATAGTTGGCCTAAACCTGAAAAGGATTTGATTTTAGTGATTTCGAGCGTCGGTCCCACAAATCAGCGGTTCGTAGGAAAAAGCTGCTCGATTGGAATTTACATCCCACCAATGGAATACGAATGGAATGAGGGTGCTTCGCTACAATAGGCATGACATGGCGGGTTTTAGCTATGTAGTTTAGAATTGGTGGAACTAAGGAATATGTCTGAACACATTCTATGGGAATAGCGAGAGAACAGCAAGATGAGCTTGCAACGTTTCGTCTGTGGGAAATGAGTTGTAGGGTGGAAAATAATTAGTTATCCACAAAGATGTGAGGACGCTTTTGGACTCTTTCAAAACTGGAAATTAACGACTGGGCAGATCCTGTCCATACATTGTATCAGTACTTCATTTTTATCCCGATCTAGCTCTTGTGAAGGTATAGAACAACAGGAGGAGTTAGGTACTTCTTGAAGCGAAACAGAGAATCGATCATTTTTCCAGCATTTTTAGTTATGGATTGTAAGTCCAAGTTCTACTTTATTTTTTTTTTAATCGTATCACCCCGAGCAAGGCGGTAACGCCACTGATGTGCAGGGGGCTACGTAATAGTGAAAAGATTGGAAAAGAGAAAGCCGGAAACCACATCCTAAACAGGGAACAAGAAACAAGCCTCTTAACCTGTTCAATAGACGTGGGTAGAGTGTGAACCGGGCGATAGATAGATCTATCTACTCCGATTGAAAAATAAATAGTGAAGAGATTGGAAAAGAGAAAACCGGAAACCGCATCCTAAACAGGAAACAAGGGTTGAGCCTCTTCACCTGTTCAATAGACGTGGGTGGAGTGTGAACCGGGCGATAGTTTAGTCTATCTACTCCAATTAAACTTGTTCTAATAGTCGTACAAGGCACGGGGTATCCCTATGAAGACACCTGTTCATCATGATAGGCAAAAATTCGTGGTTTGTTCGGTGGTGATGGGACATCACTAGTTTGTTTTCTAGGCACTGGATGTGATTAGCTTTTTTTCCCTCATGATAAAGCTAGGTTAGTGGAGAGATCAAATACCAGACTCTAATCATCTAAACCTTTGGAGTTCATTTGTTCCATATTGTTAAACGCTGTCATTTCTTTTCTTTTCTGAAATCGCAGTCTTCCCTAAATGTTGCAAAATATTGGAAGAGTTACACTACCGGCCATAATAATTAGGCCACCCCCAGTTTTTTTTTAAAAGAAATGATGTATTTCATACTATTTTTAAGTGGATAATTCTAAATGAAAATAGAATGGGTCTTTTGTTATCATTATTTTGCAAAATTTTACAAGGCAAAAGAACAAAGATGAACTCGCCCTGATCGCCGTAAATTTTTTTCATTCTTTCATTGATGAAACTGCAATATAGGTAATTATTAAATATTTATAAATGCATTTGATGCACATGTTATTGTGCAGTATTAACAAAAGAACCGTTCTATTTTCATTTACAATTATTTACTTGGCAATAAATACTAAAAAGTAGGATGAAATACATCATTTTTTAAGACACGGGGGTGGCCGAATAATTATGGCCGGTAGTGTATGTATGCATTTATACTTAGTGTAGCGTACGTCAATCTTATTATTTAACAATAATAATAATGATGATGATAATAGTAATAAAGAATTGGCATATCTCCTAGGAGATGGCTCACTGTGAATCTTTCTTCATGAATTGGAATAGTCGAGGAACATCATGGACGAGTGTCGAGAGGTTTGATTTTTTATTTCAAGATTGAAGGATGAAGCAGCGAAGATGAGTTGGGAGGTACACCTAGAAATTTTTAAATACTTTCAGACGGAAACCGTTTAAATGGACCATGTTACCCGATACCTGGTGGTATTTCTAACTAGGCTCCAAGATAATATATTGGCTACAAAATTATGTGCAGCTTTTATGACATCTATTCAACATATTGCGCATATTTGGCTGTGATTGATATGCATAATATACACTTGTAATAATGAGTTTATTGGGTTTTGTTATATGAGTTTATTGGGTTTTGTTATATGAGTTTATTGGGTTTTGTTATATGAGTTTATTGGGTTTTGTTATATGAGTTTATTGGGTTTTGTTATATGAGTTTATTGGGTTTTGTTATATGAGTTTGGGATTGGGAGTTTATTTTGTTATGAGTTTATTGGGTTTTGTTATATGAGTTTATTGGGTTTTGTTATATGAGTTTATTGGGTTTTGTTATATGAGTTTATTGGGTTTTGAGATTTATTGGGTTTTGTTATATTTGTAGTTCAGCGTCTCTTTTCACAACGATAATTAAAAAAGTTGTGGTGCACTGGATATCGGCTCGGAATGAGAACTCGGAGAGCCGAGTTCACTTTTCCAGTTGAGTTCGTTGCTTTCACTTACACGCAAATACCATTGGGAAAGATATTAATCCCATACTTTCCCCTACAGCTATAGGTTAAATCGCAGGACAGATTGGGTTCTATAGCTTTGGCTGGCAATCAGTCTACCGCAGAAAGTAATGGCAAACTACCTCGGGAAAGTCATCTGCCCAGTCAGTCATGTCTCGAAAGAGACTTGATCACCCAAGCATGTATCACATATGGCAACTAACTGATTGAATAAAGAAAAATTAATTATTTATTAAAACGTATCGTATTATTATCACGCGTATTTGACTACGGTGCTTATACATTTATTAGATTGGGTGTCATGATGAGTATATTGGGTTTTGCATATTTTCAGCCCAGCGTTAGTTTGTTGGCGTTCTGCTCTCTCAAAATAATAATGATTTCGTTTGAGTAAATATATTTTTGAACTCAGATAGGTAGAGGCGAACATTTCAGGTAAAACTAACGGCCTACAGAAGAGAAAGCTAGTGATACAATTAACTTTAGGGAAGCTTCAATTTCGCAAATAAGGCTCAGGGTGGTTTTTGAGTCACTTAGAAAAAGAAAAAAAAAGAAAAAAAGAAAAACGTTTATATGCTGTCAAGTGTGGTACGTGTTTGTACATAAACATGCATCGTGTTTATTGGAATGCAAACATCAAATATTTCCATGAATATTTTTACACACTTTTATTTCACCTTGGGTTTTCGTCTAATCAAGCAAGAAGCATAAATTCCTATCTGTGTGTGTGTGTGTGTGTGTGTGTGTGTGTGTGTGTGTGTGTGTGTGTGTGTGTGTATAAGCAAGAGTGATAACATATAAAAAGAGAAAACTGTAGATAGATAGATAGATAGATAGATAGATAGATAGATAGATAGATATGAACAGACTGAGCTAGCTAGCTAGCTAGACAGATAGATAGATAGGAATAATAAAGTAAATAGATACATAGGCAGATATGAACATAGATAGATAGATAGATAGATAGATATGAACAGACTGAGCTAGCTAGCTAGCTAGACAGATAGATAGATAGGAATAATAAAGTAAATAGATACATAGGCAGATATGAACATAGATAGATAGATAGATAGATAGATAGATAGTGTGTATTCAAATGATAACAAGAAAAAGAAAATGAACGTTCATTTCGTTCATAAAGCATATGTTGCATCAGCCAATCATTTGCAAAGCTCTCTACAACGGAATCCTAGGCTTAAAGGTCTTGTTTCTATTTCTGACATCTTTTGATGGTTGGCATAAAGTGTTCTTGTCTTCGCCCTTACCTTCCAACACATTCACTTAAACATATGGTATAATCTTTCCACCATCTTTTCTAGCTACACATTCCAGCTTGCTTAATATTCTATAGGCCACAGGATAGTGTCACTATGTATAGAATGAGTTGGTGAAAGACTGTCGAGTAGTAATTATTAGCAAGCTCGTCTCGGAGTGAATTCGAGTCTTACCGAGTGTCACATTGATGTGGCTGTAGACTAAACTTGGCCAGGTTTTCTTAACCCATTAAAGTCCATCGTGCTAATGTTGGGGACGATGAGATTTTATGAGTTATGGAAAGAAACGTATAATTAATACTGGATTGTTTATAGACAATAATTAATACCTGATTTTTAATTTAATTTTTATTATTAATAGCAGATTTGTTTGAGTAAATAATTAGTTACCATGATGATGTGGGTATAGTAAGTAGTTGATAGTGACTATTTACGGGTCCCTGGAACATTTATCTCACAAACAAATATGGCTAACTCATTGTGAGTCCAAGTAACAACCGACTAACACATAATAATAATAAAACAAACAACAATGCATGTATTTAAAAAACAAAAGAAATTACATGTGACGAAAAGAAAAAAGATGAAACTAACTATAATAAGAATGTGCTTGTGTGTGTGTGATGGGTGTTTGTGAGAAAGAGAGATAGAGAAAGAGAGATAGAGAAAGAGAGAGAGAGAGAGAGAGAGAGAGAGAGAGTACAAAAATCAAGACAGAAAACCATAAAATGAATGTGCCTCACTTTACACCTGCACTACTACATCTTAAAACCAGAGTTGAAAAGCTGCAAAAAAAGGTTAGAGAGATAAATGCACGCCTTTTTATAGGCTTAAGAAGCGCCTCACCTCTAGTGACGGTATTTTGATAAAGTCAAGTGCCTCTTATCTGTAACCTTCTACTACGAATGACTCTCTAACCTTGTACAGGAGAACATCATTGTAAAAAAAAGTTTATATGGTTATGTGTCCTGCCGATGTTGATCTCCTTGGCGTAATCGGCAGAGCAGCTGTTATACACATTATTTTCATAGAAAAAGAAACGTCAGTCCAAATTTTGTTGAAAACTTATTCTTAATTTTCGCTCCCAGCTGTTTACTAAGGGCTGTAGAATAGCGACCTGAGTAGTTGCAATAAAAAGATCACATGAATTACGTTAAAGTTAACATCTATATCATAAAAGAGGAGCTGATTATCTGTCCGTCACGCATTCTCTGCGTGTGACTCTGCATCTGCGTATGAAATGTATATGCATATATCGGTGATTGGTGTGAGAGACTTACATATGCTTGTACTATTTAATAAATACAGAAGAACATTCAAAAACATGTACACACACAATGTGAGTTTGAAATAATACAACCCTTTCCCACTCAGTCTGGACAACTCCTAACCTATGTTAAACAATAAAATCTTAAAGTTGAAGTCAAGAGAGAAATTAATTTAATTAGTCTAAAACTGTAAACAAATGCATTTTGGTGTTTCTTAGATACCATTGTTAAGACGTCACTAGATGGACACCCATGGCGTTATATCATTGCACCTATTAATCTAGAGAAACCTGCTAGTTTAATCATTCTGTCTCCATAGGTATTTTTTTCGTTTTCTTATATTAACGTTGCCTTCCCTTTCGCACTAATGCCTCCACCAAAGGTATGAATCAATCTCTTCGTTTCTCAGCTATGGAATCAACTACAGTATCAACTGAGCTTTCTAGCCTTGTGTGGCAACCAGCCTAGGAGATAATTTAAGAGAAAAGAAAAGGAAAGTCTAGAATCTTTCTGGATATGTAATCGTAATTCACAGATAATAAAGAAAAGAATAATGTAGAGAGCCATGATCGCCTTCATTCTAAAGGGAAATAGCGTTTAAAAATGGTTTAAAAGTATCTTGAAAATTATAATTTCATATACTAGTATATATTTTAGCATGTGCGTGAGTGGTGCAGTGGTTAGCGACTCGGAACGAGAAATCGGAGAGTCGAATTCCAGTTGAATTCGTTGCATTCACTTACGCGCAAATACATTTAAGAAAGGTATTAATCCATCTCTTCTCCCTCCAGCTATGGGTTTAATAATAGAACAGATTGGGTTTTACAGCCTTGGTTGGCAATCAGTCTACCACAGAAAGTAATAGCAACCCACTGCGCGAAAATCTTCTGTCCAGTTAGTCATGTCTCTTTCGAGATATGATCACCCAAGCGTGTATTACGTATATCATTTAACTGACTGATATATTTTGTGTTTTCTCTTTTATCATCTCCTTACTGAAGCAAGCATCCAAGATTTGTTTGTCACTGTCAGAAAAATAAGTAAATGATCTAAACTTATTTATAAATGGAACTTTGTCTGTGTGTGTGTGTGTGTGTGTGTGTGTGTGTGTGTGTATCCGTTACCTATAGATTCCGAAATGGCTGAACCGATTTTCTTGAAGATTTACACAGTTGTACTATAAGCGTCTGCGAGTGTTCTTCGCTAGGTTTTGTGTCGAGGTACCTCCGATAAATATCGAAAATCGATAATCGAACAAATCGGGTTATAGAAGGAGTGGTCCGATTTTAATCAAATTTGATACACTCATAGACAAAGACATAAGAAAAGATATTCAGAAGTTTCAAGGTTGCAGTTCTTACAATAATGCAGAAAATCGATAATATATTTATATAAAAGGCAAGATGTTTGTGTGCGTGTCTGTGTATCTGTCTGTATGTCCTTTATACAAATCCACAATTTTTATCCGATTCTCACCAAATTCATTACACCCGAGCAACGCCGGACTATACTGCTAGTAGAAAATAAGTAAATGATAAAAAAAATGACGGGTTACTGACAAAAGTATTTCAGGTAGGCCAGAGAGTGCAGAAGCTGGAATGTCGTTTGATTACCAATGCAGATATCTATTTAAAGAAATTAAATAACTCCTTGGGGACGAGTTGCTTCGCTGACGGCAAGACAATCAAATTTCAAATCTGAAACCTTTGTCCATTTAAAATACAACATTTACGACTTACAGGCACATTATGTTTAAATATCGGTTCCCATACGATCGTCGAAGTTAAGCAACGCCGAGCTTGGTCAATACTTAGATTGGTAACCACTTGGGGAATACCAGGTACTGTAAGCTTGAATGTTCGGGTGCGGTAATGAATAACGGCTCGGAATTGTTAATCGAAGAGCCGTGTTCTAATTCCCGTTGAGTTCATTATATTGACTTACGCGCAAAGACCCTTGGGAAGGCTATGAATTCATTTCTTCTCCCAAAAACTATAGTCTAATTAATAACACTTGTATCAGTCAGTCAGTTAAGTGCCATACGTGAAACATGCTTGGGCGATCATGTCTCGAAAGAGACATGACTGACTGGGCAAAGGAATATCCTGCAGTAGGTTGTCATTGTTTTCTGCGGTAGACTGGTTGCTATAGAACCCAATCTGTCCTGTTATTTAACCCATAACTGGAAGGAAGAAACGGATTGTATCAGTAAACTATTATTATCTCCCAAAATTTTCCGGTTACCCAGCAATTGTTGCCAGAAGGAAATAGAAACTTAACCAGATGTTCATTTTTGAAATGTGTGTATATGTGCATTTGAATTTGTGCACACGGCAGATCTAAAAATATCTCTAAAAATCCTAATCTGACACAAGGCTACGGCGCGCTTACAGTATTGATACGCTGAAACAGTCTGAATAATAATAATGTCTAAATATCACTAAAAAATTTAAAACTTAAATTTTTTTTCTCTTTATTACTGAATGATGTCTGAAATAAAATTTTGTAATTATTTCATTTAAGGGTTTTAAAAAATTCACGTTTTTTCTTTTATTGTCTCTAATTTTATGAATTTTATCATTCAGCACTGGGTAGGTATTGTCCAGATTGAGTTGAAAAGAGATGTATTTTTTATAACTTAATGAAATTGAGTATGCAGGCGTGTGCATGTGTGTATCTTAAATGCACACACAAACATAAGCATATACATTATAAATGCGCATGCAAGTTGCACGCAATCACTGCGTGACGAACAGAGAATCATTACTTTTTTATTATAATATAATGATTCGGAAAGGCGTTCAAGCGGGCTTACGCCTTTGCTTGTTAATAGTCTTAGTCTGACACAGGGCTACAGCGCGCTTAAAGTACCTAAACAGTCACTCAACAAATTCGTCTGATCTGTTCGAGGATCAATAACGAAGCGGTAATTTCGGCATGACTAAACCGTCAGCGCCTGACATTTTAGATAACGATTTATAGATGGATGTCATTAATAAATAAAAAAATCAATGTTCAGCGAACTACTGAAAACCTTGAAAATAGAGGGTGACCCAGTTTGCAATGCAAACCATCTCCGGCGTGCGTCTACGTATACTTGTTCCCCAATGTTAAATCTCTCTTGCTCGAAGTTGACCTCGACATGCAATTTACTCTGATCTCTTTTGCTTTGTGTCTTACGCACTACACTCGGGTGATAAATAAAATGTTGGTTGACTGTTTTTGTTTAGCGGCATATCAACCGCTATAGATTATTTATTCCCATATTCACGACGTTTCGGTGTGCCTTTGAGAACACAGTGTTTAAAAGCGTGGGTAGGATGCCGTAACTTTGTGAGTTCATTCCCTGGCTACAGCAGTGATGAACAAAAAACTTAGAGAGTTGAGTTAACTAGAGATAATTAAGACACCCGGAATATCATGACTCATTGAACAAGAACAATCTGTCCCAATGATCGAAATAAATGGTTCGGTTCAAAGTCTCACTCACCTGAAGAAGGCCGGAGCGTACAACGACTGAAACGTTGTGAATATGGCAACCGAGATGAGGACAGTCTGACCAATATAAATAATGTAAATGTCACTATTATGTCGTTAAACGAGATTAAAATCCATTTTTCTACATTCATACTCTATTATTTCTTTTTTTTTTTGTCATCAAGATATACGCGATCATCACTCTTCACATATTTGTCTGCATTTTTATCTGTAAATCACGACAACTTCTGCGCTAAGATAGGGAGCGGTTTCGTGTTGGATTCTCTACGGTCCTTAATTCAGTGTAATCTTGCTAGATTAGCTGCCACGCAAATCTAGAAAGCAGCGTCTACACTTATTTAAACCAAAGCTAGTGAGAGGAGAAAATATGGATTCATGCCTTCACAAGAGGTTTAGTGTGAAAGTGCAACAGGCTCACTGATTCCTTCTTCCGTCCTGATAACAATTACACTATTCTTGAGGGTAGCGTAGTTGCTCCGCTGGAAAATGACAATCATATTTTGAGCTTTTTCTCACATTTTTCATTTTAATATTTCATTGTATAGTGTGTTTTACTTTTGTTTTTTTTTAAAATAAAATTATTGTATAACCCACCTTAAACCAAAAAGTATATTTATATGCAAATAATAATAATAATAATAATAATAATAATAATTAATTATTATTATTATTATTATTATTATTATTAATTGATATTGCGTGTTCAGCGGATTGTAACATAGCAACCAAGGAATTCGAAAAACTGTCATAATATAAAGACCTGGAAATTGAAATAGAAAAAATGTGGAAATTGAAAACAAGTGTCGTGCCAGTGATAGTGGGTACCCTTGGAATGATAAAAAATGGAACAAAAAACACATTGAAAGAATCCCTGAAAACCCCAGCTTTAGAGATATACAAAAAATTGTTTTGTTAAGTACAGCCCATACACTAAGGAGAACTTTGTTTATGTAAAGCAAGGGATGTTAGGGAGATATGAAAAAACATGAAATGGAGTCATAACAACACACCACTACCTATCTTAGGTCTTTCCGCAGACTTGGTAGATAGTGTGACCATAGCAGAAATAGATTTATAATTAAAAATTACATAATAATAATAATAATCTATATTTATAATAATCTACAATTACGAGTCCGATTCTGCAATGCATTTGCATTCTAAAATAATGGTCTATACATTTAAATGCATTTATAGATAGCTACATCAATCCATACGATGGAACGTACGGTCATATCACATTAAAACAATGGTTCTCCTCTGATCACCAAGGTTAAGCAAAATCGAGTCTAATCAATTCTAAATTTGGATGCGTGGGTGTAGTAATGAATTCTTTTTCTATGTGCCATGTCCCTTCAGGACGTAGTGGAGTAACAGGAAAAAGCGTGCTAAGGGCCTCAAGGGATAGGGAGACGTGGAAAGCCGAGATCGCCTACGCCCTGAAGGGACATGGCACATAGAAGAAGAAGAAGAAGAAGAAGAAGAAGAAGAATGAATAACAACTCGGAATTATAAAACAGAGAGAGAGAGAGAGAGAGAGAGAGAGAGAGAGAGAGAGAGAGAGAGCTGAATTCCAATTCTAATCGGGTTCAATATATTCATTTACGCTCAAATGCTTCGAGTTACATTTGCTATACATTTTAGTTTTTACTACTTTTGGTAGTCCGCAAATGATGTAGTTTATGTTATCTTTTAACCGTAGTTCATAGAAAGCGGTTCTATATAGCTGAGGGTTTAGATATTTCTGAACGGTTTTGGCACCATACATGACCTCCATATGAATGTCTCAATCTGACCAAGCTATTTAAGAACATGACCCGAGAGTTTGCAGGTGGAGGTTTTGGTTTTGTAACAATTGGCGGTGTAGAACGAAACTACCTCTGGCGCAGTTCGATTCAAGCCAACGTAATTGGGATACAGGGCAATTCGAATTACAAGTGCTATCGACTTTAGTTGTTGCTACTGTTGAAAATCCTCAAGTGGTGTGGGTCGTTATTTGGTACATTTCTTTGTGATTCATTAGGGCTAGTCCTCAATCTTCAAAGAAGGATGATCTTTGCCAAGATTATAGGCTCAAAGTCTTTTTTCAGCATTGAATTGATCTCAGGAAGCACTTTATAATATATATATATATATATATATATATACAGTTTCGCTGTATCACAGCTCATCAGTATGGTTAGACAGCCGATTGCTTTTTACCTAGGATTGAAACCCGACCGAATTGGCGTCAGTCGGCGATTCTACCTCTGAGCTACGGGCGCTCGGTAGAAGGAGACTTTTTAGCGTGTATATTATCATTATACACACCCAATAGCTGAGAGTGTTCTAATTAATTGTTGAATGAACGATGTTTTTAGTATCTATCTATCGATAGATAGATAGATAGATAGATAGATAGATAGATAGATAGATAGATAGATAGATAGATAGGAACAGACTGAGATAGATAGATAGATAGATAGATAGATAGATAGATAGATAGATAGATAGATAGATAGATAGAAGTTGCGTTAGATAATTTGTAGTCTAAATTACGCAAAAATGAAAATAAAACCGACATCTCATTTAAACAGATATATTTACGAAATTTAATTCGGAATCTCCTTTAACCCGTCTGGATGGTCTCCTTGTTTAATTTATTGAATGCTGCCATAATCCTTACCTTCAGCTTATCTTTGGTGTAACAAGGAGTTTGTTGTTGGTCTCTCACTCAACTACAAGCAACACATAATAATCAAGGGAGTTTCAGTCTGGATAGTTAGGTGGTCAAATGAAAGGGTGATGTGACCACATAAGTTGTCTAACAGCCATGACTAGGTTCTCTTGCTTGTGTGGCATCGTGCTAAACCCTGTTAGCATACATAGGATGTTCCAGCAGTCACCCTCTTGACCCAAGGCATCACTACCTTCTCAAGTCACTTGATGTAGGCCCCCCTGTTGAATTTTAGGCCCTGTGAGATGAATGGAGGCGTAGAATCACCTTCACTAGTGATCAACTTCGGAATCACCATTAGACTCATCCAAATCGTTCCAAATCCTCTGCACTCTTCTCAGCTTGACACCCAAGGATTCTGAAATGTTTGTACTGGAGCTTCCGGTACGAATGCCAAGCAGTACATGAAGCTGTTTCCAAATTTCCGGCAGAATGAATTGCGTCATTGTACCCTTTTTCTCACAGAGAGTGCTCAACTGAATTAACTCCGACAGATTTTGATTTTATTTCTTTCGACATTATTTTTAATGAATACTCGTATTTGAGTCGATACTCTGTTTACTTTATTTTATTTTATTTTTTATAATTAAGCAGTATATTTATTTATATCTACCGGCCTAAATGATCGAAAAATCTAGTTAGGAGAATGTGTATCTTCTGACAGGATTCAAATCTGCGTCCAATAAGGGTAACCGTCATTAGATTTGACGTGTCTTAACTACTCGACCACGCAGGACTAATAGTCAAACAAGCGCTGAAATAGTGTTTTTGAACACACATTATTTGTTTAGAGTTTTAAAATCATTTCTGAACAAATAAATTATATATATATATATATATATATATATATATATATATATGTATATATATATATATATATATATATATATATATATATATATATTCTTCATTCGTAAAAGAGTTATTACCTAGTTTTCTACCTTGTGTGTTGCCGTCAGGCGATTTGCAATAAACGGTAAAATCAGTTATTGCAAATCGCCTGAGGACACCACTCATGGTAGAAACCTAGGTCGCGTAATAACTTCTTTACAAATGAAGAATATTCAAAAGTTCTATAATATAATTGTACTGAACACTTTTTATTAAAAATGTGCACCGGTCTAATTTTATTATGACCAAAAACTAAGTAATCAATCAATCAATCAGTTAATCAATATATATATATATATATATATATATATATATATATATATATATATCCGCGTAAAATAAATTATATATATATATACATTTGCGCGTAAAATAAATTATATATATATATATATATATATATATATATATATAATTTATTTTACGCGCAAATACCCTTGGTAAAGTTATCAATTCATCTTATACTCTGAGTTATGAGTTATTTATTAGTATTTGTATCTGGAAAAATCATTTCTTTTAAAAAATGCAATATTCACTGTTAAAAAGAAGTTTTTTTATAGTTTGAAATATTTTTGGGGCTTTAAATAATCATAAGAGGCTGATAACCGGTAAGAAACAAGAACTCGATCACTCACTATATATTAAGAAAATATGCATTCCGTATATATATAAACGAAATAGTATCTACACAAATAACAACAACTTTATATAGATACAAAATACCAAACTACCATATATAAAAATAAAAATATAAATATAAATATAGAAAAACTCAATCACGACAAAAAAACAGAAAATAATAACTACCAAACGAAACACACACACATACAAAGCCCACAAACACGAATACACACAAGAACGCAAACACTTAATCATGACCTAAAAAGGATGCCTTTTAAGCAGCCAGATATACCAACGCAGTAAAAAAAAAGTTGAGCTAATAAAAAGAGGTGAACATAAAAACGGTCAACCTAATGACAAGAACAAAATAACTAAAAAATAGCAATTAAGGGGACACTTATTCATTATAAAGCAATTAACCGGACACTCATTCACGAATACATTAAAAAGCAATAAAACGAAATCAATTAACCGGACACTCATTCACGAATACATTAAAAAGCAATAAAACGAAATCAAACACCTGCACAATAATAAGAAAACCAACCGATCGCAAATAAAACCAATCCCACAAAATGTCAAATTACACCAAGTTCCATGTAAGAAAAAAAAAAAGAAGAAAAAAAAAAGGGGGATGAAAGCAAATAGAAAAATCTTGATGAGTGACGACATCATAACGGTGTCCTCACGAAACTTCGAATCGACATGAACCTGTTCGCTTGAAGTGGCAAATTCCTTGCAGTAAAACTATCAACACTCTATCTCCACCCCGACATCGAGTACTTAAGGATAAAAAAAAACCTGCTTGCCAAAATACCTTTATCAGTAAAACTACTAAAAAAACAACAACAATCTTGGCAAACTGAATACTGTTTATTGCTTCAAGTGTTATTTTTAGTGAATACTCGCATTTGAGGACATTTTTTAACAGTGTTCATTTAATATATCGCTCTCCATTTTCGAGAAAAATTAATGAAGAGAATGCCCCCGCCCCGATAGGTTGTTCTTTATTAAGCTTTCTCGAATGCATACATCGGTAAAAAAAAAAAAAAAAATCTAAAGAACAAGACCAAAACAAAGCGGAGCGTCTACTCAAATGCGGGCAGCCACTAAAAATAACGTTTAAAATAATAAAATATGTCGGATTAAAAATAGAAATTTTTAATCCGACATATTTTATTATTAATGCTTTAGAAATGTGTGTGTGTGTGTGTGTGTGTGTGTGTGTGTATGTGTGTGTATATGTGTGTATGTGTGTGTATATGTGTGTATGTGTGTGTATATGTGTGTATGTGTGTGTGCGTGTGTATGTGTGTATGTGTGTGCACCTAAACAGACAAGTGTTTCTATACAAGCATAAACATACATTTTACCATCCAAAACATTCCACTCACATACATTAACAAATCTATTGCTTTACACGTGACACTTATCTGACAATAAGAATCAACCGCAAATCACAGTCTACCAATACATTGTCTTTTTATTATTTTATTATTTTTCTCTCGATCTCGGAATAAGTTTTAATAAAAGTGAAACATATTAGATTGAGATACGTTTCCTATTTTGTTCTTTTATTTTATTCTATGATCTTGTCGGATTCCGAGCCATATAATCAAATCTTATGTGTGTATATCATTGTGTATGTGCATTTTTTTTTTGTCAGTGTAATTTTTATTACATCTTTAAATTGTGTTAGCCACATGAGAAATACTACATTTCCAAATGATTTTCTTCTTGTGTCAGCGATTCTATTAAATTGTTACATAACAACCTGAATAACTTTATTCCGAACATCACAAATTAATGCGTTATCAACATTTCTTTGTGAGTTTTGTTCTTTTCATGAGAGCCGCCAAAACGATCTGTTACAATTTGTGGCTAATTTCTTTACATTCACGAATTAATTCAAAATATTACGTCTGATCATCCGTTTATATTTTACTGTTACAGATAACAGCGACAGCTTTCTAAAAACAGACAAACATAACTGTAACCTTTCAATGCATATAATCATGTCGATTGATATAAACCTATTTTCCTCTTCCAATTTAATTAGTTCATCTCTTTATAACACATTTCACTTATCCGTCTGTCCGTGTGTCTGTCTCTCTTTTTTTCCCCGTCATGTTTATTTGTACACCTTTCTTTCCTTTCCTCGCCCACATTTCATCCTTGCTGTTAATTGCGTAGCTTCAGTTTTTGATTTCAAATTGAAGGAAATTCGTGTCTGTGGGAGAAAAGTATTTGGACAGTCCAGCAAAGAATACACGCGGATAAAACGGAAGAGATTTTCGATACGTCCCTGAGCAGGCATCGACTCAACATACGAATCGCGTTGGAAAGTTTCAAATAAAGCATATATATATATATATAAATATACTCTGAAGCTACCCTAAGTAATCATGGCAGAAATACCAAGTCCAGTACCTACAACACCTAAGCCAGAACCCGTGGTACAACATGAACAGGAACCGAGTATTGTGCAATCTGAAATATTGCAAGATAAACATGTACATCGTCCAGTGCTGAAGATGGAGATGGCCGGTTATGAGGTGGAGGTAATAATTACTGTTGTGTTTTCCCATATCCTGTCTGCTTTCTCCATGAAAATTTTAATTGCTATATTGATTTGTTTTGAGCTGTTCATATTGTTCATTTCTTTTTTTAGTGTGTTTAATATTTTTTGCCTATTAATTTGCTTGACAAATTACAGGTATGCTGATCTACTTTTAACGCTTATATATAAAAAAGAAAATTTTTCACTTCATTTCCATTTTTTTAAAAATCGGCTTTAGTTTATTTAGTTTAGTATTTAAAAAATAATATTGTTACAGAAACCAATTCCGAACAGCATCAGACATCTATATAATCATATGAGCAAAATATGTTACCATTTTCAATGATTTTATTTAGTTGCAAGTAAAATAAGTGATTAGGCATGTTTAAAATATAACTCTTTTACAATAACCCGAGGGCTACAGAGTAAAAGGTACAGTTTATGTGGATATGTGCAGAAGAATACGGTTACTCCTATATTTGAACAGGTCAAGAATGTCGGGATCGGGGAAGCGGTCTTTTGGGTGTCGGTTCCCCAAAGCGGCGCTTCGTGGAAACAATCTGCTCGATTCGCGCTTACATCTCACCAATGAAATACAAAGAGAATGAGAGTGGTTCGCTACAATATGCGGATCGTGGTGGGTCTTAGCCACGAAGGTTGGAACTGGTGGAACTAAGGAATCTAGTTTGTTTGAACACTTTCGATGGAAATAGCGATAGAGTAGTGATGGGCATGCGTTTGAAATATTGAATTGAATTTATCTTCCATTGTTATCGGCGTTTAATACATCTGGCGTAATGCATACTTTTATTGAACTTTCCATTTTTTGAATGTTTGAAAATCGGTAATGAGGACAACAGTCTGAACAATGTAAATAGTGTACATAAATACAACCTAATTGAAATTAAAATTATTGTATTATTTCATATCTTATCGTGTTTCAAAATGACTAAACTTTTGATGTAAGGTTTAATTTTAATTTTAATTTTTTTTCTGGGATTTTTCAGAAATACTTACACTACTAATACAAAATCAGTGCCTATTGCATTCCTTCAAAAACAGAAACACGCATGCGCAGTGATCAGGACAAAATGACAACTAAAATCCCAAAGACTCACAACTTTCTATTTCTTAAGAAAATTGTATCATGTAACGTGTATATAATATCTGGAACACTTAAATATACACAGTTCAATAATATAAGTGTAGAATAAATTATATTTGCTACCTAATACAGTAAGATCTTATCAAGAGGTAAATTATTATATTAATAATGTGTAATTTGCTTATGCATTTTACGTAATTACTAGCAGTATAGCCGGGCGTTGCTCGGGAGTAATGAAAGCTTTAAAACTAATCCATGGACTCTTTGGACGTTGGCACGAAAGACTAAAAAGCAATAGTTGTTTCTTGTTAAAGCGAAACCGTAGACTGAAAGAAAAATGAATGGATGTAAATCAAATTTTGGTTTCCTGGTATCGATATCAAATTTTCTGCACTATTGTAAGAACTGCAACTTTGAAACTTCTGAATATCGTTTCTTATGTCTTTGTCTATGAGTGTATCAAATTTGATTAAAATCAGACCACTCCTTCTATAACCCGATTTTTTTCGATTATCGATTTTCGATATTTATCGGGGGTACCTCGACACAAAACCTAGCTAAGAACACTCGCAGACGCTTATAGTACAACTGTGTACATTTTCAAGAAAATCGGTTCAGCCGTTTCGGAGTCTATAGGTAACGGTCACACACACACACACACACACACACACACACACACACACAAAAAGAGACAAAGTTCCATTTATAAATAAGTTTAGATTTGCTGTAGATAATAACTTTTGCTTGTTAATCTTAAGCCAATTTACGTGTGCAATATTATATTTAGTACTGATATGATTATTCTTTCGATAAGTCTTGCAAGTTTTTTTTTTAATTAATTCGGTTTATGTTGTAATGTTGAATACAGGACAAAATATTTAACTAGTTATACGGCATAATCTTCAAACTGACATAGATACATAAACGTCGGTTTAGTTATTGGTGAAAATGCTCAATGAAATAAGCAAACTGTGTTCGAATCTCGACTTTCTGTTTATTTAGTGCGACTACACTACAGTTATGAATATTAAAAAAAAAAAAAGTTTCGTCGCCAGCATGCTACGGTGTCTGATGTAGAAGTGAATAAAAATTAAAATAACTTGAGATAAACGACTCTTCAAAGTCGACTCAAGGAGAAGTTCCTGAAATATTACATGTATAGGTTGCATAGTCTTAAATGTCTACCACATCCTCTTTCACTTATATCATAATTCATCATAGACATTTAGCAGTAACTCTCTACATTGTGTTGTCCTCGAATCTTGTATTGAGTGAACTTTAGTTCTAAAAACATCATATTCATCATTAAATAACCATATACCTCTAAATTACCCAGCTAGACAACACTGAGATCCGAAGGTGTATTGGGATGGCTAAAGACTCATTCCAAAAGCTAAGCAGAGTATTAAGAGACAGGAAAATTTCGTTAGAAACAAAGAAAAAAGTATTGAACTGTTGCATATCTATCCTCCTGTATGGCAGTAAATGTTGGCCAATCTTCTAAAAAATACTCAAAGCAACAGAAATGTGGTTCTACAGAAGGATGCTGAGGGTTCCATGGACTGAAAACAAGATTTTTGAGGGAATGGAAACAAAAAGAAAACTTATACATAACATCAAGAAGAGGCAGTTGAGATTTCTATGGAGCATACTGAGGAAAGAGGGCTTGGAGAATCTGAGACTTACAGTACGGATAGAGGGGAAGCAGGATAGGACAAAACAGCGCGTGACATATTTGACGGGCTTGAGCACATGGATGGCAGATCTAGGTTTGGGAGAAATAACAAGACAAAATTTATTAAGAGATACAAGGGATGGGAAGATGTGGAGGGCCATATAGCTTACATCTTGAAGGGACACGACACATAAAAGAAGGAGTCAATATCTCAACTTACTGATCTATATTCAATGTTGTTTAATATGGAACTCCGGAAGTTCCGGTATACATGTTTCTTTCACTTTGACTAATACTGAGAGTTCATTTTCAATTCTTTTAATTTCTCCTAAAGTGTGACTCCGTAAAACAAAAACAAAAAAAAAACAAAACAAAAAAAAAAAACAAAAAAAACAGATCCAATAAATATTGTAATAAGTTTTACAAAAGTCCAGTTATTTTCAAGAAACTTGGCGGATTTACACTTCAGTCTGTGTACAATCATTCCCTAAAGTTTTAGTTAAATTGGTTGCTTTGCATAAAAGTCACGATCTTTTCCAAATATATTCCGAATGGACTCCGCAGCGTTCGAGGTAAACTTGCAAACGTAGCGCAAAATTTTTGCTGTGATTACTGCGTTGAGTTCACCAATCGTTTGAGGGTTGTTCTGGTACACATTATCGTTGAGATACACCAACAAATAAAATTTTGCAAAACAAAAAACACCCCACTGCGAAGAAAATGTCTAGACAGTTCCTCGATCGCAAAGTCACCCACAGTTAATTCTCGCGCACTCTCTTTCAGCATTTCACCATTGCTGACAGAACTTCTGTTATCCCAGTGAGAGATATCTATTAACAAAAGTGATGGAAAAAGAAGAATTTAAATGAATTAAGATGAAATAAATTCAGAGCATCCCTCGTTCGTGAGTATGTATAGTATTGTGACTAATTGTGACTAAGTGGAAGAATAGGAAATTTATTGCAATTAATACTTATTTCTATGACGAAACATACTAATGATACTATATATATATAGAAAGGATGACACACACACACACACACACACACACACACACACACACTATGAACAATAAAACGAATCATTCTCATTGCCTTCGTATTTCATTAATAAGAAAAAGTTTCATTTCATTCGGATTCCCCTTCACAGCAACGGTTCTGGGCATGACGGTAAACTGCATCCGGCAGCAAGGATTGGGAGGTTGTGAGGAGCATATAAACATTTCTTAATTGCTGTTGTTCCCAGGTCCACCCTGACCCGGAGTGGTAGCACCTGTTAGGGACCTAGCTATGGGCAAATAGTTAACCCCCAAACTTGGGTGAAAATACTATGTAAGTATAAAAATAGACTTTAATAGAAATATATGCATAAAAATAGAGTTTTATAGAAAAATATTACCAACAATACATTTTTTGAAAAAAAAAAAATTATTACTAACTAATTTACTATTATTGGAACAATGTTTACAGCTTTTACGCCGAGAAAAGAAAAAAATTGTTCACGTAAAATAAAAATAATATAAAAATAATTGAAAAAATACTTTGTCAGTCTTGTTTAACAAAGCATATATATATATATATATATATATATATATATATATATATATATATATATATATATATACTTTCTTTGGCACAAAATCCGATATATTTAACACCATGAAAAACAAATTCTGAATTTCAAGCTTGCTTATAGTACTTACTTCCTTATAGATGCGTTACCATCTGAAACTACACGCACACAGTTCTGGGAACGTCATCTGTGCGAGAACTTATTCAAGGTCCTAATATATATATATCAACTAAATCACCTGAAGAAGAAGCAGTCCAGATACATGGCTAGCTTCGAAACGCGAAAATTTTTGTGTAATGATACTATGAATTTATAAACCATTGTAGCAACTATCAGAGTATATATATATATATATATATATGTGTGTGTGTGTGTGTGTGTGTGTGTGTGTGTGTGTGTGTGTGTGCAATGGACACAACCGTCATCTTCGGCGTATGTGGGTCCAGCATCTCAGTTCTTAGAGGAGAATAACCAGACTAGCCGTACATAGGATTTGATTATAGTGGGGTATGAATTTACGAAGAAACAACCACACTTCTCAGAAGAACCACACTCCTCAGAAGAACTGTGTACAGAGAACTGGTGCACAACGTTTCACAAGGTCTCCATGCGACCTTCCTAAGCTTTTGAATTCAGACTTCTCTTTCTCTTAAACTGGTTGCAAACCAAGGCTAAAGAGACCAGTTTACACTCTTTGACCCCCTAACTAGAGGAACATGAAGAGATGGATTCATACTTTTCCAAGGAGTATTCGCACGTAAGTGAATGCAACGAGCCCGCCTGGAATTCAACCCCTATATATTTTTATTACTTCAAAGGTTATTTTTAGTGGATACCCCTTTTTGAGTAGGCGATCTGTTTATTTTAAACAGTGTCTATTTCATCTACCGGCCTGCACACCCGAGAAAACTTATTAAAGAAATTGTACCCTACGGCTTGATTCAATCCTGCGTCACCTTTTGCAGACCCCCGTCTAATTGGGTGTGCTTTAACCGCTCGGCTACGAAGAGTTTCTATTTGCTTTGTAAGCACATTCACTCGTTCAGATTTTCTCGAAAGGCATATTTGCTCAGCTTCGCATTGAAAACGTAAACAGAAAAATTTCTTAGAATTAATGGATTTTATTATTTTCGATCCGACATTTTCGGATTATTTAATAAATAAAATCCATTACATACTTTCATAAATTTAACCACCCATGATTTTTCTCATACACATAATTTAAAAAAATTACTCCATCGTTTAAATACACTAATACGTGCACTATTTCGCGTACAGACATTTATACACAATTACATTTAAAATAAACATCTGTTGCTTTTATTACACGTGGCACATATGCATATAAACAGGCATGGGTGTCCTACATTTAAAAATGATCATCTGTTGCTTTATTACACGTGACACGTATCTGACCAATAAAAGCAAGCCTCAATTAACATATTGTCTCTTTAAAAAGAATTAAAATTTTCAATCGGTGTCTCGTAAACAGTTTTCTGAAGAAACTTAATAAAGTGAAACAGGTTAGATTAAAGATACTTTTCCTAACTGTTTTTTACTTATTTTTACCATCTTGTAGGATTTCAATTCATATACTTATCTCTCTTTCTTTCTTTCTTTCTTTCTTTCTCTCTCTCTCTCTCTCACACACACACACACACACACACACGTTAAGCTTGGTTAAATACTTTCAAGGGCATCTATTTTTGGTTGTTGAAGGCGAAAGATTGTGCTGTAAGATAGCACAAGTCCTCTGAGCACTTCTATCTCTCACCTTGGTATCTTTATATCATTCATCAAAAAAGGTGATTATATTACATTTCTCAAGTTTCAAAGGGAAAGATCAAAGACTTATAAGACATAACAGACATGGGTGAATACCAAAGGGCCAAAATCTTGGCAGGGTGTAAAAGATTTGGTCGCTGTTCCGTGCCTCTTATTAAGATAGATTTGGCGGTGTATTATTATCCATCCTTTATGTCTAAAATCTATTATCGAAGTTATTAGCCCGCTCAATACCCTTGGGAAATGTATTAACCCGTCTCTTCTTCCTCCAGCTATGAGCTAAAATGCAGGACAGGTCGGTTTTAAAGCCTTGGTTGGAAACCAGTCTACTGCAAAAAGTAATGGCAACTTACTGCGGGAAAATCTTCTGCCCAGTTAGTCATGTCTCTTTCGAGACATGATCGCTCAAGTGTGTATCACTTATAGCAATTAACTGACTGATATATATATATATATATATATATATATATATATATATATCACTTATGGCACTTAACTGACTAATATATTTATCATTTATGGCACTTAACATACTCACACACACATACACAAACACACACACAAACATATATATATATATATCTGACACACACACACACACACACACATACATATATATGTATACTATTAGCCATGATTATTAGGCCACCCCAGTGTTTAAAAAAAATGATGTATTTCATACTATTTTTTAGTATTTATTGCCAAGTGAATAATTGTAAATGAAAATAGAATAGTTCTTTTATTAATACTGCACAATAACATGTTCATCAAACGAATTCATAAATATTTAATAATTACCTATATTGCAGTTTCATCAACGAAAGAATGAAGAAAATTTAGGGTGATTCAGACGAATTCAGCTTTGCTTCCTTGCCTTGTAAAACTTTGCAAAGTAATAATAACAAAAGAACCATTCTATTAATAATAACAAAAGAACCATTCTATTTTCATTTAAAATTATCCACTTTGCAATAAATACTAAAAATATTATAAAATATATCATTTCTTTTAAAAAACTGGGTTGGCTTAATAATTATGGCCGGTAGTATATATATATATATATATATATATATATTCAGAAATTATAACATGGATTTCTTACAATATCACTACAATAGTAGCTATTTTGTTTCGACACTTCTTGTGTCTTGTCAAGTGATGTGGTTTATTTCAAATTGAAGGGTTTTAAAAGGTTAAAAACAAGCAAAACCCCTTTAATCAGGGAGGCATTGTTGTATAGACAGTGTGGACCAATCAGAGTAAAGCAACTTCTAATTTGGAGAAGATGTGGGCAGACTTAAAAATAATCTTGGTGGGCATTGGTATTAAAATTTGATTAAATTGAGATCAGCATTATTAATTAACGATTATATCTACTTTATTTTTGTTGCGAAGTTTTAAAAAAAATTTAGTTTAACAATTAGTAGATTTAGAAAGTTATTCATATATTAAACGAGGAAGAGAAAGAACGCATACATAAATAAACCTACAAACATCCACACATGGAAAAATAGACGAGTATATTCACAAACACTGGAAAACAGACACATATACAGATTAATATACCCACGCATATATACATACATACACAAATTACAAAATTTAGCCTTTATCGACTTGTCAGTTTGTCCGTTAACTTTTAAACAGACTAAATTGTTACATATTGGATACAGTCAAGGCGAATTTATAACGTGACCGGCCCTGGATGAATGAGGTCGGGATAGACATAATCATATTTCAATGCATGAACATATAAACAGAATTAAATATATACTTACGCAAAAACACAAGCTAAAGTTAAATCTGTATGCATGTGCAAAACGTCACACATATACATATATATGCTAAGCTCCATATCGTTCATATTTAGTTATGCCTGTGGGTCCCAGTCGTCTAGCTCGCGTGTGCGTGTGTCACTGCGCACGTCAATGGTTGTACAATATATATATATATATATATATATATATATATATATATATATATATATATAAAGCCAGGCAAATCATTTTCACAACCAATATCCATTATTGCCTGATGAAGAGAATCTATCTCGAAACATAGAAATTTCCGTGTCGCAATGTACAATTAATTCATAATTATATGATTATCTATCTATCTATCTATCTATCTATCTATCTATCTATCTATCTATCTATCTATCTATCTATCTAAAAGGCAATCTGTGAGTCTGTGTGTAACTGTTCCCTATGCACGCCTACATTTCTTAAGCTACGTTATTCAAACTTTCTAGGGACACATATCTACAGAGAAGCCAACTCGACACATACTTTTTGAGTTTAAGTTCAGCAATTTTCCCTTTCGCACTTTTTGGCCAATGGAGCCGATTGTTTACATTTACTCCGTAAAACATCTAAGATCTGAGATGGTTGCTAAATTACGTCACAGAAATCAACTCACACGTATCAAACGGGACTAAAATATTTTTTATCAAAACAAAAACAAAATGACCCTTTATATTTAATTTTTATTCCAACGTTTTAAAAATTCATTCGGTCAACAAAAAAATGTGAATATTTTTCCCGTAATTTTGAAAACAAAAGAAATATTTACAAAAAAATGTAACTTTTTCCTCTAAAATTAAGTGTCTACATTTTTAAATATTCTTCGATAATTTCTGAACTGAGAGCGTAATAGTTTTAAATTTCTAATTTCAGCAAAACAAAATAAATAATTTTTATTTTTATGTTAAATTCATTTAGTCAACAAAAAATGTAAATATTTTCCCCCTTAATTTTGAAACAAAAACAAATGCAATGTTGTTTACAATGTCACACAAAACATCAAATCACGTTTGCACAAAACAAAAGAAAATAGATTTTTTAAATGGAATTTTTGAACAATTTTGAAACAACAATATTTTACATAATTATTTTTTTTTTGTATAACCGAGTTTTAAAGGAATTTATCCGTATAATATTATATATATTATTGCATCACGAGATTTGATGTTCTGAGTTGCACGGGCAACGCTGGGCTATAATGCTAGTACACACACACACACACACACACATATATATATATATATATATATATATATATATATAAAACAACATACATAAATCAATACAATTTAGATTATCTACCCACTCTAGTCGTAAGGAAGTTTTGATAACTGCAAAATTAAATATATAAAGGCCTTAGAAAATAGTGAACACAATGTAAGTTTAGAAAACAAAGAAAGTAAGCATAAAAAAGTCAAACATAAGACGAAACTACGTAAACGTAATCTAAACTTATTTATAAATGGAACTTTGTGTGTGTGTGTGTGTGTGTGTGTGTGTGTGTGTGTGTGTTATCTATGGACTCCGAAACGGCTGAACCAATTTTCTTGAAAATTTGCACAGTTGTACTATAAGCGTCTGCGAATGTTCTTAGCTAGGCTTTGTGTTGAGGTACCACCGATAAATATCAAAAATCGATAATCGAAAAAATCGGGTTATAGAAGAAGTGGTCCGATTTTAATCAGATTTGATACACTCATAGACATAGACATAAGAAATGATATTCAGAAATTTCAAGGTTGCAGTTTTTACACTAGTGCAGAAAATCGATAATATATACTTATAAAAGGCAAGATGTTTGTGTGTGTCTGTTTATCTGCCTGTATATCTGTATTTTATTCAGCCCTTTTATTTCAGTTTTTGCTTCGGGTTTGGCTCTAAGTAGGTATAATGATAGTTCTTTGTCTCAGTCATGATACCATTTACTCAGAGGACCGATTTAGCCTCCAAAATTCAGTTTACGACGAAAAAAATTCTTTGATATCGATACCAGGTAATCAAAATTTGACTTACATCCATTCATTTTTCTTTCAGTCTACGGTTTCGCTTTAACTGGAAACCACTCTTGCTTTTTAGTCTTTCGTGCCAACGTCCAAAGAGTCTGAGTTCAAGGACCATGGATTAATTTTAAAGCTTTCATTACACCCGAGCAACGCCGGGCTATACTGCTAGTATCATATAGTTTAACTCACCTTTTGGCTGTAGTGTCCAAACATCGGAAGAATTTTCCTACATTTAATTCACAAGCACTTCAACCATTCGACGACACTAAAAAAATTTCAACAAAAAAAAATTTAAGGTTAGTTATAGTTCCGTCAAGAACATCGATAAATATATCTCACAAGATAACAATATGATATTAAATAAACACATGTCCAACCTGAAAAGTGATTGTAACTCCACTCTCGATAATAGTAAGTCTACTAAGAGTAAGTGTACTTGACGAAAAAATACGATCTGCCTACTTAACAGCCAATGTTTGACCGAATATATTATGTACAAAGCTAACCTCCATTTTGATGGCGATGTTAAATTTTGTTTGGTTTAACACAAAACCTATGGCAATACCGATATTACAATCATAGATTAACTTTAACTAATAGTAAAAACAAAAACCCAATATTACCTGGGATGTCATCGCAAAACCTAAATATTATAATGGAATAGAAAATAGATGTAACTTATGCGTTTATAAGAACTTGTAATCTTAAAACACCTAAACAATCCTAACTTATTAAACAAAAGAAGTGAATTGATGACTATATGCAAAAACAGAAATAAATATTTGCTCAAATACATAGATCCGGATTAACATATATCCACCATTTCATTTTTTATTTATTTACTTTTTTTAACCTTATTTTTCTCCCTATTTTCGTTACCTTATTATTTTTTACCTTATTATTTTCCCCTTTTTTTTTACTTTATTTCGTTATTTTATTTTATTATTGTTTTTCTATGTTTATTTTTAATGCCTTTCTTTCCCCGAAAATAACAAGCTATAAGTTGTCCCCCTTGAATTACCTCTAATAACATTTTACTCTTTGATATTAATTTGGCTTTTATGTTTTTACTTTCCTATTTTCTATTTAAGTTTCAGTCTAAACTAAATTAAATTATACATTTAATAAGTTAAAAAATGACATCCCCGATTTTTAATTTATAACGACCATGAACAACACAAGAACCAAAAATAAAAATTCAAATTTAGAAATGGTCAGTTCATAATATGCACCTGATGATTGCATAGTGCATGTAACTACGAGTCGTGCTATAGACGCAAGGTAATATGTATATTTATTAATATGTATATATGTATATATTGTGGTATTATTGTTTTTGTGATGATCACTGATATTATGTACGGTCCTGGTACGGTTCATTGTTTGGAATTGTGAGATTAGCGCCCCTTTCACTGCTTTATCTTCTTTGTAAATTCTTTTCTCATCAGATTGGCTTTTATTAATTTGAAATTTTGGCCAAATGTATTATGGTGAACCACCAGTGTGTTTAAAGTGTTGTTTTGCAACATATCTCTTTGATGTTCATGTAATATTTTTTTAAGTAACTTGATGTTTCGCCGATATACACCATTAGTCATTTTGTACAATTTATTTTATTCATACAAAATAGATTGTATGAAATATTACAGAAACCATCGTTTAATCATTTGGCGGTAAAACATGGCGGATTAAACGATGGCTTCCCCTACAAAGGGGACACAGTTTGGATTTTTGGCGGAGAACATATTCTCTTTATTAAGAATTCTCAAATGGGCAGGCAGATAGACGTAATCGATTTCTACTTTCCCCCTCATATTAAGTCATTTGCAGTGAAATGCAATGACATGAATCTATTTTCGGGGTGTATGATGAAATTTGTTTGGACTTGAAAAATACTGCGTCATCCGTGATTGCATCGGATTTTTATCACGCCCAGACACTATTGTCTCGATTGTCGATTAGTTGTCCTATGGTCATTGTCTGCGATGGACGTTACTCCAAGAAAATTGTAACGCTACATGGACACACTGGTGAGCCTTACAGAGAGATCACGGATACTGCTGATGTCAGCCTTCGACAGTCAGTTGTGTCATCAGGGCGAAGAAACAAACTGGATCCAAAGCGTAAAAGAAAATACTGTCAGAAAAAAAAGAATAACGCCAAGAGACGACGTATACGTGATCAGGGAAAGTGTGAAAGATCCTAGGAAGACATTATTCGTTTAGTTTTAATTAATTTGCGCAAGGATGTTATATGTATAGTTTTAATTTATACTGAATTTATGGGTTTAAGTGCTCAGTGTCAGGGTTAGAACATATGTAAATATAAAAGTAAATATTGAAGTCAACACTCAGAGGCGACAGACTGTTCCATGCTTAAACGCATTAATAGTGATCTCTCTCATCTTTTTCGACATACTCTTGGAACTGAAGACTCAGACTACCTGCGCATTGGGGTTAATGCTTGTGCAGGAACAACCACACCTTTTGAGAGAACTGAATAGGACGGCAAGAACGTTCTAATAAAGGTCTCGGTCTCCTCTCCTCATTTACATTTCATATTTTGTATTAAAATCGTAATGAGTTAGGCTAGGTAATGAGTTAGGCTAGGTGCTCATATACTGGACATTTATCAGATATTTCAAAGTCGCTTATAAAGAACCGGAAGATACTTTTGAACGATATTATTTACTCTTCTCCCCCACTTGAGAGAGATGTGACACAAGGTCTTTTTTAATGTGGGGAACCTGAGCGCGTACGCCCAGGTACTGGTCAAATATTACCTATCCACCGCAGTGGATAGGTACATAACCGGTCTAAACTGGTCATAACTGGTCTTATTTTGGTCATTACGCTCCCCAGCCAAATACTTCATCAAATACATCATCAAATACGTCATCAAATACGATAGCCTAAATGAACCAAACTCCAATGATTGTATTGTAAATTTTGTTTTCCTTTTAGCGTATTTTTCGGATAATATTTCCCAAAACACGGGATAAAATATGGCAAATTAAAATAAAAAAAAGAAATCATTTCTCATCTTGAAAGTGTTTGACCATAAAGCAAAAACAGTTGTTGATTTTAATTTTTCTTTCGTTTGACAGTTACCCGCTTCTGATCCAATATTTGTAAAATGGAAGTTTAAATCAATTATTCTTTATTTTTGTCGTACGTTTGTATTTCTATAATATATATGTCTTTTTCTTTGTCAGTTGTGGAGAAGATTGTAATGAACTGAAAAGCATTTCTTTTCCAGTAATAGTATTTTTATTTGATTGGTAGTGTAACAATAAATAAATAAATAAATAAATGGTTTGTTTGTAAAAATGAAAAAAAGTAAATAAAAGCTGGGAAGAAATGTTTGGGAAGAATTTTTGTAGATTAGTATTCATTAGACTTTCTACACAAAATTTATCAGAGTCGAAAAAATTATCAAAGGGTTCCTGTTCATAATATAAATACAGTCTTAAATCAATGTCTGACTGTTTAAAGAATTAACTGTACTTTAGGATCATTCATGTTAATTCACCAGAAATAATGTAAAGTTATTCATCGCAAATATTAATTCACCCCAAGAAATTATAAATTTTAGATCAAAGTTTCTTTTTTATTAGATTTTTGGATTAAGGTTAACTGCCAGACCAATGCATATTTGGGGACATATGTCGAAAACCAGAAGTACTGTGGGCTAGACAGAACCGCCTCTACATTATTGAGCACAAGTTGAAGCTGTATTTTAGCTGTGATATACATCCTTGAAGGATATACATCCTTGAAGGATATACATCCTTGAAGGATATACATCCTTGAAGGATGAACCCAATTATATTCATTTGACTGTATATCACGGTAAGAATTTCGTTGACCCGGAAGCATCATCTCACACGCAAACAATCCAAAGTATCTGACGGAATGCCAAAATGAAGAATAGTCCATGTTCAGGACTCATCGCAGCAATATGGACTCTTATTTGTGTGAGTTCCTTTGGAGACGTAAGGCAAAAAATAACAATGAATGAATATTTTAACAAATTTTAAAGAACATTTCAAATTTTAAAATACATTTTCTCATGTGTGAATTTTAATAAATATAAATTCTTTTTATTTGGGGTGAATTAATATTTTAGAGTGAATTAACAGAAAAGATCTGAACTTTGTTTTTATTTACAAATGTCACGTTTGAAAGTGTGCCTACGTCATTAATGACTGCGAACTACTGATGCTGTCCTTTTCCCCAATTCTCGTAATAGTACGCAGATATCAATGACGTATTCACAGTTTAAAATCTGGCGTTTGCAAATAAAACCAAAGGGTAGTTAACTCTTTAACAAGTCAGGGATCGATTTCTGATTGTATTTATATCATGAACAATAAAACGATAAGAAACAGTATTTTTCGATTTTGGTAGATGTGATGGGGTGGTCAGAGGAAGATCTAATAAAAACGAATCTACAAAAATTGTCAAAAAATTATTTCCGTTTCTTTGTTTTACAAGCGGACCAGTTAAATAAAATAGTGCCTTTTTGGTACTACTTTATTTAACTGGCCCGCTCGGGGTTATTTGAACTGGAACAGCTGTTTTTTTTTGTTTGTTATTGTTTGATTTGATTTATCAAACATTTGTTGCCCGCCATTGTTTTCAACCGAACAAAAGTGACACCATGTGACATCACAGTGAGAGTTGTCGTCATTTAACTATTCAACAATTTGATATCGTTGTAGTTTGTCCTGCAAAATCTTCCGACAATCTTCTGTCGTTTTCGCTAATTATCGCCTTCAGGTTTTCAAACTACTTTGTTAATTTAAAAAAAAAAAAACAATCGAAAAATTTCAAGTAAACCTATAATACTTTTTGTAAGAATGACTCATATTTAAATTCAGATTTTGTGTAAAGGGAACATTAGTAATATTAGTTATCATTTGTTTTCTTGGAACTAATCATTAGTTTCAAGGAAACAAATGAAAACCGCAACACAGAGTCAGACAAACCCTCATTGACAACACAAAGTTGTTGTACTGCATAAACTTCAAAAAATGGTTGAAAATACTGGAGACATTGGGCATAAAAATACCGACCAACCACAGATCAACAGAATCATAAGAAACTTCCGATTCAATAAACTAAATATACTTCATTTTTAAAAAAGTAGAAATCTTACATGAAGATGCAAAACGTGATTAAAAGCCAAACACGGGATACGCGATATTTAAAAAATAAAAATAAACTGACGACATAATAATCAGCAAACGGTTTTTGAAAAATAGCTAGTGTCAGCCGAATTATTTAAAAAAAAATTTTTTTTTTGATAATCATATCGCCCCAAGCAATGCATTTTACTGTCACTGTTTTGCAGGGGGTTACATAGGAGAAAGTTATGAGAAAGGGTGACTAGTTATAGGGGGTCTCAGGAAGTGGGTAACAGAAGGATGAGAATACTGATAAGAGTGGAGTGAACGGAGAAAGAAGCATGAGAGAAGGATGATTGTGGCCATAAAGTGAGGTATCAGTTTATATATTGATTGTAATGTAGAATTTATCCCCCACTTTATATCCATATAATAGTATAGAATTTTTTTTAATCATATCGCCCCAAGCAAGGCATTTTACTGTCACTG
This sequence comes from Ascarosepion bandense, assembly GCA_037127315.1. Classification (NCBI taxonomy): domain Eukaryota; kingdom Metazoa; phylum Mollusca; class Cephalopoda; order Sepiida; family Sepiidae; genus Ascarosepion; species Ascarosepion bandense. Next base: position 1,569,597 of record JBBBDQ010001621.1, on the reverse strand, counting down.
TTTTGCAGGGGGTTACATAGAAGGAAAGTTATGAGAAAGAGTGACTAGTTATAGGGGGTGTCAGGGAGTGGGTAAGAGAATGATGAGAATACTGATGAGAGTGGAGTGGACGGAGAAAGGAGCATGAGAGAAAGGAAACAAGTTAGTGAGATAGGAGATGACTACTGACTTTACATTTAAATTCTTGGGGATTGTACCTGTCAGGGAAGCAAGTAAATGGAAGGGAATTCCACAGGCGGTAAGTGCGAGAAAAGAAGCTGATGGAGTAGAATTTGCGTTTACATTTTATTGGTTTCACAGTAAAAGGGTGAGACATACTTGCTAATCTTGTGGTTGGAATAAATTTATATATAGGGTCACTAGTGAGCTAAGTTCATCGGTTTCAGCCGTAAAAGTATTTGTAGAAGAGACACAGGGAAGCCACACTGCGTCGGTGAGAAAGTAACTGTATCTGAGCTGCCAAGTCGGAATCTATCACATTACAGATTCTCCGCTGGATTTGGAAATTGGAAGTTTTATTTCTAAATAGCAAGCGAAAATCAGAAAAGTTATTGGATACAATGAAAAAGTAAATAAGCAATAAAATCAACCAGAAACCTTTTTTGCTTAAATGAAAATGAATTGCTGCCCAACTACATTCACTATTTTTATATACAGAAAATATAGGAATATATATATATATATAAATATATATAGGAATATATAATATATAAATATATTAAGATATAAAGAAAATTTGGAAATATATATCATATAGAAATATATAGAAAATGTATAGAAATAGAGAAATATATAGAAAATACGGAAATATTGTCGTCGTCCTTGGCCGATATAGAACTCACTACACCCCTCCAGTATTCCCTGTGCATTTGGAACCCTGGCGCAGTTTATAGCGAAATTCATAATCTTGTCAAATAGCTGAATACTTGATGCTTTGCCAGGGCTACCAAGGGTGCTTTTATTGTGACACCAACACTAGATGGGTTGCCTCCAGGCTCCATCCCGTTATTTAACCCATAACTGGAGGGAAGTGACGAATTAATACCTTTCCCAAGGATACCAGTGCTTAAGTGAATGTTGGGTACTCAACTGGAATTCGAACTCGACTCACCGATTTCTCCTTCCAAGCCGATATCCACTGCACCAAAACGCACATCCGTCATGGAACGCTTACAGCGCCTGGTATTCCCAAGCGGTCACCCATCTAGGTACTGACCAGGCTCACGTTGCTTAACTTCGGTGATCGAACGAGAACCGGTGTATTCAACGTGATATTTTTTTTTAATCATCTCACCCCAAGCAACGTCTCTGCATTATCAATGTCTGCTGCATAACCACTGCCACTATTGCGCATGGGGCTACATAGGGGAAGGTAAAGAGAAGGAGTGGTTAGACATAGGGAATGTCATGAGGAAGGTGACAGATGAGTAAGGATAGCGAGGATGAGGGTTGGGCAGATGGGAAGAGTGTTTGATAGAATGGGAGCAGGTTAGTGTGTTAGGAGGTGTCTATTGACCTTACATTTAAACTCCTGGAGATTGTAGCCGTCGGGGAAGCAATCGTGTGGAAGAGAATATGCCATAAGCAAATCACGGAAATATATAGAAAATATAGAAATATAAAGATAATATAGAAAATTAATAGAAATATATTGAAAATAAAGAAAATATAGAAATTCATAGAAAACAGATAAAAACTTTTTGGTTTTTTGAAGGTTTTTTTCTCAATCTTTAACGAAGCTTTAATAAAAGAGATACGTTTCCTATTTGTTCGTTATTTTATCACCGTGTTGCATTCTGATCCATATATATATATATATATATATATATATATATAGAGAGAGAGAGAGAGAGAGAGATATGACAATTTACGCTCTCACACCCTAATTGAGCACTATGGAGTAATGTTAGACTTTGAAAAAACAGTAGCTACTCAAGCATTTACGCATCGTTCATTCAGTGATAAATTTGAACACTCTCAGCTACTGGCGTATGTTTACATTGTATATAGCACTTTAAAGTCCGCCTTCCTTTACCGAGCACCCATAGCTCAGAGGTAGAATCGCCGACTGATACAAAATCGGCCGGGTTTCAATCCTGGCTAGAAGCAATAGAAGGTCTAACCGTACTGATGAGCTGTAATACAGCGTAAACAGATCTGTCTGCGGATGACTTTATATATATATAATTTTGACGATTTCAAAATTATTAATATTTCCGATCTGAGGAAGTGCATCAAATAACGACACATGAATATACATACGTCATGAGATTTTCGACCGATCACATGACTGGTATGCATCATGTCATATTAATAGCCCAAGCATATGATGCATGAATCTATGTCATAAATTACTATTTAGCCGAGTACATGATATATATTTGGCCTTATAAATAATAACACCCAACACTCAATAACATCTACTACGAACACGCTAACAATATGCTGACCGTGTTCAGTACATAACACATACCACTACTCCACATTATGCATAATACCGCTTGCATTCTGTTACGCCTAAAATAAAATTCATCCTCGAAAATGGCTAAAAGTATAGCCGAAAGCGCTCGGATAAACAGAACATTTGGACAACTTTGATATAATTTATGTCTTCAAAAAAAAAAAAATAAATAAAAGGAAGAAAGAAAAATTACATAAAAAACTTGATCATCACACCTAGTCTGCCATTTATATATATATATATATATATATATATATATACTACTCCTACTACTACTTGTTTTCGACGTACGAGGATCAAATAGCTTAGTTCTTAGGACCAACTGCTAGACAACCCGATTGTCCTGGTGAACATACAGGTGAATCAAAGTTTATTTTACAAACTTTTGGAGTGGGTTCCTGACACAAAAACAGGGTAAAATGTTCATATAAACATATGTCCAAAAGGACATTGTTGTAACTCAATGCAGTAACTCAGATCAAAGGTTCAAAATGTTCCCCTCTTGCTTTTACAAACGCATACACCCGTCGGATTATTGACTGGCAGACGCTTTTAAATACTCCCGTACGGTGGAGAATGGTTTCGCTGGTCCCATGACACGTTGATGAAACGTCTCTGGTTTATCAATGTCTGCTGCATAAACTAATTGTTTTAGTTTGCCCACAGGTACAAATCAAACGGATTGAAGTTGGGGAAACTTATAAGCCATGGGATTGATCCTCCTCTACCTACCAATCTTTCATAGTGGACTAAAATCTGCTAATAACCAATATACTTCTTATCAACAGGGGTACATAATCTAGCAGGTCTGGAAATGTGTTTGAAATAAAGTCCCTGTAGACAGATTCTGTAAGACGTGCTAGGAGTCCTACCAGACAGTTACCTACAATTCCAGCCCACCGCTTAATCGTAAACTGTTGTATTGTAACATACCACTCACAAATGCTGGTAGTATAAATATGTTATTTCGTAGCTTTCAAATGTTACCTCATCCGTAAACAAGACTGAAGAGGCAAACAGTGGATCGGGAGTTTGAGCAATAGACCATCGGCAAAATTTCTCCTGCGGTGAGTGATCAGAAGGCGAAAGATCTTGCACACGATGCAAATGATAAGGATATAGGGGTTGCACTTGAAGTACCCTTCATGTGATACTATGAGATGCACGACATCCTAGGGCCACTTGACATCAACTGATGCTTGTATCGTCTCTGACAGCCATTAGAATGTTTTCTTCGTGGTCAGCTGCATAAACAGATCTTGGTTTTTCTTGATCTATAGTTTGTGGTGCCACGAATCCTGTCTCAGCAACGGAAAGATATATAGCACCAAAATTGGATGACTCAGATGACATTGTCTGATACAACCGTGCAGCCACGCTTCCATTCACGCGTGACCGTGTATAAAAATCATATCTTCCTGCTCACGATATAAATATTCTGTCATTGTTAAACGGCTCACTTCTCAACTACTACACACGTTAAATGTTGAAGAGAGACTAGCCACAAATGTGCACAAATGTCAAATGTAGCCTAGTCTTCATGGCAATATAGTGCCATTTACCGTAAATTTTAAACTTAATAACTAAAAATCGAATGATTTGCGGACAAATGTTTTGGTGTGAAAAACCCACACCCAAAGATTGTAAAAGTATTTTTATACACCCTCTATTATATATATTAAAATGTTATTTTTAGTGATACCCATATTTGGGTAGACATTCTTTTTTTTTTTTTTTTTTAAACAGTATTTCGTCTAATGACTTGCACACTCGATCAAATTTATTAAAGGAAAATCATCCGGTTGAAGGACGCCCAATCATACAGTGGCTTATCCTGCGGAGCGTTTACTCAAACATGGGTATCCTCAAAACTATCGTTTAAAGTAATAAAATATGTCGAATTAAAAGATAAAATCAATTCCTTAAAAATATCTATCTATCTATCTATCTATCTATCTATCTATCTATCTATCTATCTATCTATCTATCAAGAGAGAAAGAGAGAGAGAGTGAGAGAGAGAGAGAGAAAGATATATATATATATATATATATATATATATATATATATAGAGAGAGAGAGAGAGAGAGAGAGAGAGATTCCGATTTTTCTCGATCTTTCTCGATTCACAGTAATGAAAATATATGTTTTATTTTAGATATTTTTACGACCTAAGAAGGGATTTAAACAATTCTGATATATGATCCTTTTGTCAGGAAGTAGAGTCTGTTACTTTTCCTGAATAGCCACGAAGGAGCTGGTAAACTATTTTCCCAGCATAGTTAAAAATCATTTGTTATGGAAACAGGATGTTATTGTCCATACCAAAATGGCCGCTCCTCTGTTTCTACGAAAACGACAAAAATCACGTGTTTGCTGGAAGAAAGATCTGTTCACTTGAATTTGACGAGAATGCATGACCGATATCTGTTCAGAACGATCAAAGGTTGATTTTTTTTCTATCTACATTGTTCACATTGGTGGCATTGTAATTTATGAATCTGAGTAATACAGACACAGAACCAGTGGAGACAGGATTAGCAATAACGGAACAATACAATACAATAAATAAATAAATAAATAAATAAATAAAAAACAAAATGAGATATCCCGAGATAGATAGCAGAACATTTTTTTTATATTACATTGTTTGTGATTGAATACTTAAAAAAGAAATTCTCCAACGTCTTCTAAATATTACATTTGTGAGCATTATAACGTTAGGACATAGATAGAAAACTTGTGGCTCGCGGGTCAGATCCAGCCCACAAAAGCGTTCTTTGACCCTCAAGCTATTATTTGAATACTATGCTTATCCGGGTCTCGAACGGTTTTTCCACATTCTGTTATCACGCGCATTGATGAATTATTTATGGCATTTTATATTAAACTGATCTCAAGTTCCGTTTTGATTTTAAGTAAAATAATTGGATGTATTTAATTTTTGTGCTTTTGAATTAGATACATTTAAACAGATAGTTCTAATATTTCAAACATTTTATTTATCTAGTCCACCATCCATTCATTATTAAGTTTAATGTTGAGGATAGCAGTTTCCATACAGGAAACATTCGTCGTTCATTCATTTGACGACAAAGTTTGCTTTACTGTAGGTCAGTCAGTCAGTTAAGTGCCATGCGCGATACACGCTTGGGCGATCATGTCTCGAAAGAGACATGACTGACTGGGCAGAAGATTATCCCGCAGTAGGTTGCCATTGCTTTCTGTGGTAGACTGGTTGCCGACCAAGGCTATAGAACCCAATCTGTCCTGTTATTTAACCTATAACTGGAGGGAAGAGACGGATTAATACCTTTCCCAAGGGTATTTGCGCGTAAGTGAATGCAATGAATTCAACTGGAATTCGAACTCGGTTCCCCGATTTCTCGTTCCGAGCCGATATCCACTGCGCCACAACGCACACTGTAGGTAGAAATTCATAAAACATTAATCTGAAAAGAGTTTTGAGGAAATTCCAATAACTGTTATTGCTACTTGTAGTCTTGATAGGAGTTTCCTCCGTAACCTTTTGTTTAAGGTAATGTGGAAAGCCAACTTGATTATATCGTAATTTCCTTTCTAGTTAATATGTGCTAATTTTTGACGTTGCTGTTATTGAAAGTCTTCAAATGATATGTTCTTTTCTTGTCATTAGATAAAATTATTAAGATTATTTTGTCTCGCCAGTCTCTATGATTGTAAGGCGCAATGGATTCATTCTCTTGAAGCCATTTTTTATACTTAATCTAGGAAAGGATGTGCGTTGTGGTGCAGTGGATATCGGCTTGGAAAGAGAAATCGGGGAGCCGAGTTCAAATTCCAGTTGAATTCATTGCATTCACTTGCGCGCAAATACCATTGGGAAAAGTATTAATCCGTCTCTTCTTTCCAGTTATGGGTTAAATAACAGGACAGATTGGGTTCTATAGCCTTGGCTGGCAACCTATTGCGGGATAATCTTCTGCCCAGTCAGTCATGTCTCGATAGAGACATGATCGCCCAAGCGTGTTTCGCGTATGGCACTTAACTGACTGAGTGAATCTAAGAAAATCGTTGTATAGCTGATAGTTCAGATCAGGGTTTCTCAACCTTTTTCCTCTTACTGTCCCTTTTTCGCTATTTTCCAAACAAATCGCCGATGCTCATTTGTAAAAATATAAATTAAAATATTTTACTTACATTCCTTTTTAATGGGATCCGTGTGGTTGATAATTTGATGCTAGAAAATTTAATATTTGGTTTGAAATTTTTCATTTTTAGTCCTTTGTCGCCTCGAGTACATATCTCAATTTTATTTATTTTTTTGGTCAAGATTTTCTTGATTGCACTGAATCCACATTCAACCAAGAGTTTGGAAAGCATAGCAGTATTTGAACATTTTCAGATCATATCATCGGATACCATTGTTTCGCTGTATTTAGCAGCAATAATTCTGTTATTCCTCCGTTTGCAAATTTGTACTTGCATTCATTATTATGTTTTAATTCAAGTCATTACTGCATATTTTCACTGATAGCTTCTATATTGCAACCAAAGGGATCCATCATTCTGTTATTCCTTCCATTTCACTAAATATTCTGCGTACTTTATACCAGTTTGTTCTGAGAGATGTCCACTTACTTCTGTTAAAAGGAGCATTTTGTGGAAATAATTATTCTGTATATTAACTCGAAATTAGTCTTTCATAACATGTTTGCAATCTAGCAATGTGCATACTTTACCTTGAATCTGGAGTGAAATTTTCGAAAAATCCATGCTAAAAGGTTAATATCACATTTGTGATACTCGATTTCCTCTGGCAAATTTTTTTCACTCACAATTTCAAGAAATGAACTGTTGTACCAAACAGGTTTACAAATCTGATGCTACAGTTTCCTTTCGAAGGCCAACCGCCATCCGTGCGGGTAATAATGTTCTTCAGTATCAATATACATTCTTCATCTACAGTAAAAAGGAAACATTTTAGAATACTGGAAAAATTAAATTAAAAAAAATTAACAAAATCTTCCTTGTCGATCGTTTTCATCGAAACATGCTTAAAAGAAAAGTCGCTGCCCCCATTCCTATATATATGTCTATATATGGGTAGCGATCTTTCTTTTTAACGGAATATCTATCTATCTATCTATCTATCTATCTATCTATCTATCTATCTATCTATCTATCTATCTATCTATTCCTCTGGGTATTTTTTCCATTGTTTTCTTTCGTTAAGTTTGATCTGATCTGGATTTTTTACTTGTTGAACTTATTTGATGTTTAATTGCAAGTTGAGTGTATGTTTTCTTATCTGTTTTCTTTGTTTAATGTTCTATCGGACTAACATTCTTATTGTTGTTTATTTTATCGTGATATTCCTCCAAACATTTCTCCCCTTATACACAGCTCATTACTGCTGGCGTCAAGTCTGTTGTCTTCATTAGAACTCATTAAAAAACAACGGAAAGGTATTATATCTTATCTATTATGTAATCTCAGCCAATATATTCATGAGTTTATGTATCATTGCTATTAAGCGATTGTAGATATGCGGTGATGTAACAGAAAATGGCTCGGAATGAGAAATCTGAGACCCGAGTTCGAATCCAAGTCAAATTTGTTAAATTCACTTCCGCACAAATACACATGGGATAGATATGAATCCGTTATCTCTACCCGTCGCTATGGGTTAAATAGTAGTTCTGGAAAGATGATTGTTATTCCCAAATAAAGAAGAGTTATTCTTATAATCCAATAAATAAATCGCCCAGAAAGGGTTGATAAAAAACAACAAATCAATATTAAGTGATTTAAATCTATCACACGATGATTTCTTTGCAAATTGCAAAAAGAGTTTCAACATGAATCTAACAAAAATATATTCGACTTTTTGAAGGATTCCCTTTAGCTTGTCTTAAAATATTTATAGATTCTGTATTTTACATTACGAAGAGAGTACCTCAATATGTTGGCCTAATATAATCCAATGATACATCTAATCATAAATGGATAAAATTGATGAATCGATTTTTATTGTTGGCTGGATTCCAATTGATAATGATTTAATCATTCAACGCGGATGATATCTCGATCTTTTTTATTTAGTTTTATTTCCTATTCAAGCAATATTTCATTGTTATTTTCGGTTTTACTTCGACATTTGGTCAAGTTGAACTGATATCTATATTTCAGATCGGCAGTGAAAGCAGATCAAGATAAAGAAAGACAATCAGGTTGTCGTCATCGTCATCAAAGTAACAATGACAGAGGAAGTCGTTCATGTCGTGCGACGTACTTGTCGGAAGGGAGTCAAGATCATTGCAAAGAAAGTTTTCGACACCGTTGTCGGTGCAGAGTCAGTAGTAGAGGTGGCAGCTGGAGCAGCAACCGATGCTGCGGCAGAAACCGTGGTAGAGGCAGCTGCCGAGTCTGTTGCTGAAGCGGCCGCCGGGGTCGTCAGCGAATCTCTTGTCGACGCTGCGACCGGGTCAATCGCTGAGGCAACTGCAGAGTCTTTGGTGAAAACAGCCAGGGATTCTTTGGCTGAAACAGTCATCAAAGTAGCATCAGAATCTGTGACTGAATCAGCTGCAAAGGCAATAGAAGAGGCAGCGGCAGCAGCGCCTGTTAGCGAGGCCGTGGTAGAGGCTGCACCAGAGGCAGTCACTGAATCCATCGTAGAAGCCACCGCCAAGTCCGTTATGGAAGCTGCCAGCGAGACAGCAGCATCTGGAGTGGAGACCCCATTCACTGTTCTCAACATGATTGGAATAGAGGTTATAATTCCCTCTGAAATTCTCTTAGTGTTTGGCCAGCGTGCGGCATTTCTTATCATTGCCTGTGTATCGCCTGATATAAATCTGACCCCGTCACCTTCTTCCTATTCGACTTTTAGACTTTTTAGTATTCCTGCCAGTTTCGTAGGCCAAACGAGCATGAATTTGCATGTTGAAATTTTTATTTTTGTGCGTTTGCTGAAATTATAATTTCTGAATGCTTTTATTGTTCTCCCTGCAATTCTCTCTATCGTCTGCTTCTTTCCATTTTTTCTTTTCCCTCCTGCAGGCATAATGACGTTTTTCTAGTAGAATAATTGCTTCAGAAATGGTGAATATATTCTTTTGAATGTAAATTGGTGTTTGCAGTGATTTGAATATTTTGTTTTTATGAATAACTTTTAAGTCAAATTATCTTTTTTTTCAGATTTCAATGTTTTGAACAAATGATATATGTTGAAGATAATTTATCTTAGAAAAAAATAGTCCGTTGCAGATAAACACTTCAATCTTTTTTTTTCTTAGTTTTGCTTTAGCTAGAAATTTAAGGAAAAATGATTTCAAACATAATTTAAACAATTTTTCGTAATATTAAAATGGTTTATAAAAGTTTTTTTTTAAGGAATTAGTCTTCTTTCTTGGAGAAGGTTCTGTACAGGCATTTGTTAATATTTTATTTTACATGTGTCATCATGCCACCAGTCACGTAAGCCGTTATATGTGTCATATCATGTCATTGTTTCCATAAGCCATTAAGATTGTAGAGGCACTGTATGTAGAGCTGTAGTGCTACTAGATTGGAAGCTATGTCTCATCATTTTACAGTTGAAAATTGTTAGATGTAACCGTAAGTTCTATGTTAACAGTTTCTTCTCTCGCACTTCTCGATTGTGGAACCCTCTTTCGGTTTTTTATTTCGCAGTCAACATTCAACTTCAAAAAGTCAATGAAAACCTTTATCTTCTGTCTTCTTAATTTCTGTTATCTCTTCTCAATAATGTTTTTTTTTCTCATATTCTCTCACATGCAGTAACCCCTTGCGTCTTAGTGGCTTTATTGGCTTACTTGAGGGTGAAATGATTATATAAACAGTAGTGGTTTGTCTCGGATAAAATATCCTGATCGAGTCATTTTTTTTCTTCAACTTAGGTTAGAATGAAATGAAGACTAATCACCTATTTTTCAGGTGTCTTCAACCTTTCATTAAAATTTCTCTCACCATTTCTTCGGGTCGCTCCCCTTTCTCATTTTCTTTTTAATTTCTTTCTTTCTCTTTCTTTTCTTTTCATTCGAACCTCACTCATTTCTTTCTAACCGCTTTCTAGTTTATCTCCTACATTTCTTACTCGTCTCTTTCCTTTTTTTTAGTTTCAGTCTCTTTCTTTCTAGCTGTTATCTTTTTTTGCCTCTCTATCCTTTTTTTTTATTGGCCCCTCTCTTTGTTCTTTGGGTCAACTATGATTCCTTTCTTTCTTTTCACCGTCTTTTCTTCCTTTCTTGTTATTCTTCCTCATTTCATTCTTCATTTCTTTCATACCCATTTTCTTACTTTTTTACATGATCAGATTCTAACCGTTCTTTCTGGTCTTTCTTTCTTTCTTTCTTTTTTATTATTTCTTTCTTTCTTTCTTTCTTTCTTTCTTCTTTCTCTCTCTCTCTCTTTCTTTCTTTCTTTCTTGTATTTCTCTTCTTATTCTTTCTTTCTCTCTCTCTCTCTCTCTCTTTCTTTCTTTCTTTCTTTCTTTCTTTATTCTTTCTTTCTTTCTGGTTTTTCTTTCTTTCTTTCTTTCTTTCTTTCTTTCTTTCTTTCTTTCTTTCTTTCTTTCTCTCATTCGCCACCCTTTCTCTATCTTGGAGAGACACTGTTCGTATGACTATGAAAAGTCATGGCGTCTCCTCCGTTTTGTTGTCTAAGCAGATAATCGTTTAATTGTTAGCACAGTTTATATGAACGGCTAATCTGTCAGATTATCGGTAGCAATTCTCAAATTATTTCTTTATTACGTCAAAACTTTTACCTATTGACTTATAAATACTATTTAGCTACATGATGGAAACTAGGCCAGCTGATCACACACACACACACACACACACACACACACACACACACAACACACACACACACATGTATGTATATCGTTTTATTTACGCAATTGTAGCGCGCTGCCAACTACAATGAATAGTTTTACTTTTTCTACTATTGTTCTTTAGTTAAAAAAAATTATATTCTTTATTGTATGCTATATTAATCGGACAAATATCCTTATCTTGGTTGTTATAGACATGGCATTTTGCCATTTGTAATCTCTAACCTTCCAGCTAAAATGAATTTCCTAATTGTAATTTTAAAACATGATAATCCCTTATTTACATAAATGATAATATTTGTTGAGAAAGTTTTCTGTATACTTAAATCCAGTACAAGGTTTAGAGCCACTCAAGGTAGAGGATTGCTAGTAGAGGAAAGCATCCTCAAAAGAGTCTGTCCCACAAAGTTGCAGTTCTTGGGAAGAAGCTATCCGAATGGTACCTCCTCCTTACTAATGGAACACGATAAGAATGGTGATTGTTCCTGACAGCGTACGTGGCATGGTGGATCTTAGCTGTGAAGGTCTGAACTGGCGAAACTATGGAATGTTGCTCATCAAAACATACATTTTTCTTGGGAATGGCGATAGAATAGCAGATGGCGTACGACGTGTGGAAAGGTTTGTAAAGTGGAACAGAATTCATTTTCTCCAAAGCCGTGAAGACGCTTTTGAATATCAAAACTGGGAAGTGAGTACTGGGTCAGCTCTAGCCCAGTCATGGCATGAGTACTCATATTTTGGTCTGATTTGGCTCCTGTAAAGGTAGAGCATGACAGGAAATGAAGAAGGAAATTACTGGAAAGTAATTGACACTCACCTAAAGCGAGCTGAATATAAAATACTCCTCTTACCAATAACAATTCCACCGAACTTCTCTACGGCATATGACGTCATTGAACTTTTGTCCTTTTGAATTTATATTTTAATTGGGGTCATCAGGAGAGAATGTGCACCGTTTCGGTGCCTTCCTCTCAACGGTTTCACTTGCACACCGGCCCCTCTCACTGATGTGAGGCCCCATTATAACGAAATACATGTGTAGTTATATTTGTTCAAATGTCTAACGGCGAAATTAATTTACGAAAAACGAGAAACGGCAAGCCTTGCGTTCCGAGAATGCAACGTGAACCTCATTACGCACTCGCGATCAATCATGTCATGCCGCCATGTTCGCTGAAACACTCCACGGAATATTTCTTTTCTTCTATATCCACATATAACTATTTTCAGTGATTTCTATTAGGCGTTTCATACTTTTGGTCCTATTACGCCCTTTGATTCCAATTTGACCCAGAAATGGGTACAGAGTGGCTGCAACGAAACCCCTTGCTCCAATTTCCACTGCTCTAACACTTACATTATACCCTTTCTTTATTAGCTCTGATTTTAGATTTATATTGTACTTATTCCATCCAAGAATCAATGAAATATTGCTTGCATAGGAAATAAAACTAAATTTAAAAAAATCGAGATATCATCCGCGTTGAATGATTAAATCATTATCAATTGGAATCCAGCCAACAATAAAATCGATTCACGAATTTTATCTCTTTATGATTAGATGTACCATTGGATTATATTAGGTCAACATATTGAGGTACTCTCCTCGTAATGTAAAATACAAAATTTAAAAATATTTTAAGACAAGCTAAAGGGGATCCTTCAAAAAGTCGAATATATTTTTGTTAGATTCATGTTGAAACTCTTTTTGCAATTTGCAAAGAAATCATCGTGTGGTAGATTTAAATAACTTAATATTGATTTGTTGTTTTTTATCAACCCTTTCTGGGCGATTTATTTATTGGATTATAAGAACAACTCTTCTTTATTTGGGAATAACAATCATCTTTCCAGAACTACTATTTAACCCATAGCTGCGGGCAGAGAAGCCGGATTCATATATATATGTAGCGATACATGGTATCAATTATGGTTTCGGAATCATTAACAATGGATCATATATCTGTGTTCCACTTGACGTTTGAAGTGAACTTGAGTCCCAACTGGCATTCAAGGTAAGTGGGCTCCTTGCGAGGACAACCATTCATAATGGCTGGCAAAAATTAAGGTTTTGAGATGAAGGAATGTTCAGCGCTGATTGCAGACACGAAAAGAAAACTACTGAAGAGATTAACAAAACAAAAAAGGACGACAAATAAACTGCAAGAAAACCAAATACATGGTCATCAGCAAAAAGAGCAACCCAAAATGCCGAGTACAGGTGGGGGATATTAAAATCAAGCATGTACAAAAATTTAAATACCTGGGAATTGTTCTAACAGAAGACAGAAAGCGTGACACAGAGATCCGAAGGCTAATTGGCATGGCGAAGGACGCATTCCAGAAACTGAGTAAAGTATTAAGAGACAGGAAACTTTCACTAGAAACAAAGAGGAGAGTGCTAGATTGCTAAGTGATATCAGTTCTTCAATATGGCAGTGAATGTTGGACAATATCAACAAAGATGAAGGGAAAACTCGAAGCAGCTGAAATGTGGTTCTACAGGAGGAGGATGCGGATATCATAGGCCGAGCATGTGAGCAATGATGAGGTGTTGGAAAGAATGGAAACTAAAAGGAAATTAATATTGAGCATCAGGAAGAGACAACTGAAGTTCCTGGGACATGCAACGAGAAAGGAGGGCTTGGATACTAACAGGCCAGATAGCGGGAAAAAGAGACAGAGGAAAGCAGCGGATAATATATTTGAAGGGCCTGAGCAGGTGAATGACAGAACGGGGGTTGCGTGATGTTACAGGAGAAAGCGTGCTAAAAGCCACCAGGGATAGGTAGACGTGGAAGGCCATGATCGCCTAAGTCACACAGAAGAAGAAGAATATTACTAGTTTGGCTTTTGAGGTATCGAATATTACCAACCAGTTATTTCGTCCATTGAGCTGTTGGAGCTCGTCAGGAGGAGAGATCAGCTACCAGGATATACTTATCTCAATTTTGGGATTGGCGCCCATATACCGTTGTATTAATTTTATAATTGTTCACTCCTTATATTTGATTTAAAAACATTTACACTTACCCCTCCCGCCACCTTCCACTTTGGTAGATTTTGCATTTTTCTTTGTAATTATTCAGATATATCGTCACTCTAACCAAACCTTAAATTTTAATAACTATTTTTTGGCTTATAAAACGCATTTTCACTTAATGTTTTTAGATAATGCTTTATTATTAATAATAATATTATTATTCAACGTATTTATATTTCTTTTGAGCAGCATTGTTGACTTTTTTGTTTATTTTTCGATAGTTGTCGAGCTCTTAGCTGTCAGTGAATTTGTGAGCAAATTTTCGGCGCTCTATGCCTGCCCTCGTCAGGTTGATGACAAAAGTTCTCGATTGATAATTCGCTCTTTTTGATAATTCGCTCGATGCAAAAAGGGCGAATTATCAATCGAGAACTTGTGTCATCAATCTGACGAGGGGGTAGAGCGCCGAAAATTTGCTCACAAATTCACTGACAGCTAAGAGCTCGACAACAATCGACAAATAAACAAAATATTATTATTATTATTATTATTATTATTATTATTATTATTATTATTGTTACTGACACAACGTTTCGGTCGTTGTACTTTCTAGCCTTCATCAGGTGTTTGACTTAGTAACTATCTGGGAGTTTTTAGCCGAACCCTTTATTCAATATACTATGATAGATTGTTCTCATTTTTCGTAAATCTGGGTGTCGTGAGTTCAATCTTTGGGTTGGGTAGTGCGAAATGTCTGTTTCAGTGGATGAAGCAGTAAAACAACAACACAAATTGTAATTAACTAGACAGAATGGCCTATTATGGGTTATCTCCCCTCCCGGACGGGAGCAATATACTTCAACGAACCGAATAAAGGGTTTGGTATGAAATTTCCGGTAAGGTTACTAACTACCTACAACAGGTACCTGAAGACGATTACAACAACAGAAACATCATTACTACAAGGACCAAAAACTACATAACTTTTCGAATAAGTCATATTTTTATAATGGTGATCGAAGGTATTTAGACTCCATTGTACTTTTATTTTCTACGAAGTACGTCTTATAAGCCGGCAAATATCTTTCTTTATTCCTTTCTCTTTATGATAACCCTATTTTTACCATATTCAATTAACCAAAAAGTATATGTAGATTTTTTGCAGAAGATGTTTGTTGTTTTTGGATTTGTTAAATATCTTTCCTGACACCAGAAGAAAAGGAAAAAAGAAAGAAAGAAAATGAAATAAATAATTGTAACCTGCTGGCATTTTTTTAATCAATGTCTTTGCAAATCACGAAGAAAAATTCCGAAGACTTTCACACTTTGATGCATAAAGCAAAAAACCCAGTAAAAGGTTTCCAGATATGTTTTATGCATAACAAAATCTCAATATTTCTCAAAGAATTTCGAAATATTTTACAGTATGAAAATTTTTAACGAAGTAAATTATTCAATTTGTAAGAAAGTTTCTGAATAATTTCTTCAGTTATTTTCCTTTTTTTCTCATGAAAAAAAAAAAAAATAGAAAATTTCAAAATAATGGATATTTCATTTATTTGCCAACAGATTTCTTTCTAGTAGAATGACATCAGTTTCCACTCATAAATTATAAATAATTAACATTTTATTTAGTTCAATGACACCAGTTTCCAATCACCGATATGTCGTTGTTTGTGGAACAAAATCAGATATTATTTATACTATTTATATTGTTCGAACTATTCCTCTTATCTTTAGTGTCATATTAATAGCATTTCGACCGTTGTACGCTTTGCTTTCTTCAGGTGATATACGATGGAATTTCGAACTTAAACTTTTATTTCGTTCACCATTACCCAGTGAATAAAAGCGTTGTTTGAAGTAAATCGGTGATTTGACACAAAGAGTTGTGAGTTCAATATTTGGCCACAGCAGGTGTGAACAAAAACTTGTAGAGTTGAATACTGATGATACAGATATATTCAGAAAAGGCACGACACGTGGAACTAGAAAAATCTATCACGGTGAACCAAATAAAGGGTTCTGTTTGAAATTCCAACGTATATCACCTGAAAGTGTACAACGGTTGAAACGTCGTTAATATGACAACATTGACGAAGACAATAGTTCGAACAATATAATTGTGTAAATAGTTACAAAATCTCATCTCAGAATTATAATTATAGATAAGATCAGATAAGTACGAGTGAGTTGATTCTATCGTCGCCATCAAGTCGTTATTTTCTTCTCTCTGTTGTTATCAAAACTCTTTTTTACCCGGCGGCCTTATGTTTGCATTTTTGGCGCATGTGTCTAGCGGCTCGAATCTACACTTAGAGCCTAAGTTTTTCTTTAAACCAATGCGACGCTAAGTGAAGCTTTATATTTTGCATAGAAATGACTAGAACTCTAACAGCGGTTCTCTGCCTCTTAACACTCGTTCAAAGCTTTTGAAAGAATTTTACAAAGTTCACTGCTTTTACCCTTAAACGGCGGCCATTGTCAATTGATGTTTCGTTAAAGATAAATTGTTAAACATTTTCCAACGATATGGGCACCATTCGCTCAGGATTCGAAACTGAATGACTAATTGGAAACCCAAGGACTCTCGAGGTTCCTATTTTTTAGGATTTATTCCCTTTTCAGGTTCTTGTCTGCCAATACAGCTGAAAAAACAAACAAACCAAAGACAGTTTTATGCTTAGCCGCATACTGTCGAATAAAAAATTATGACATTTGGTGCAAAGAATGTACAATTGAATTGTATTTGGAATACATCAAAGAGTATCAGACCGTTAGAAAATATAGACTTTAGGAAAATAATATTTAATTAAAGTGTAATGGGTCCTTAAATAAATGAAATTGACAATCTAGCGGTCTCTTTCACGTCATTGCTGTAACTAGCATGTAACGAGTCTGATTGGTTAATAGACGAGCCAATGACAATCCTTCTTCGTTTCCGCGAATACGCCAACAAACTAGTCAGCACCATTCCAATAAATATCTAATTACACACACACACACACACACACACACACACACACACACACACACACACACACACACACACACACACATATATATATATATATATATATATAATTAAATATTTATTGAATTTATTTGTTGCGGATACCCTCACAATTATGCAAGACTAATAACGGGTCACAAAAACGAAATATATATATATATATATATATATATATATATATATATATATATATATTGTGTGTATTTTGGCAGCATTTTTTCATTAATACAGGTTTCATTGAATAATATGGACAAGTTCTGTCTATTTATTTTGTGTACGATCCTTTCGTATGATCTGATTAGCTTGATAGTGTTGTCATGGAAAGACGACAAGAAATCGCAATAATTGTTGATTTTTATCAGGTCTGAGCTTTCGGCTTACATAAGCCATTATCAAAGGATGAACATTTAATATTCAGTGAACATAGAACATTTAAAGCTCAGACCTGATAAAAAAATCAACAATTATTGCGATTTCTTGTCGTCTTTCCATGACAACACTATCAAGCTAATCAGATCAATGAAACCTGTATTAATATACATACATACATATATATATATATATATATATATATATATATATATATATATATATATATAAAGAATACTTAGTGAGCCAGACAACTTACCTATTTATTTCCGTTTGTATTGCTTTAATTAAATTTTGTATTTCTAACAAGACTGTCAATATAATATTTGATTTTAATCCTTTTCTTTATTGTTATAATCTAAAAGATTTAAAATATAATTTCTCAAGTATGTAATCAAATTGAAAATATTCATTAAAATACACAAAATTAATTAAAATTAATTTTGTCGAATTTTACTATGTTGCTATGTTTTACTATGCAACCTTTTCCCGCCGTTTAAGGATTTAAGAATATAAAATAAATTATTTTTCTTATCATTTAGACTTGTTTATATCAGTGCTGTTTTTTGAACGTTTATTTCAATCATTATCGGCGAGAATGTTTTTTATTCTTCATAGACAAAATAGAATCACACTTCATCTTGTAGCAGATGATCCAAATGTATGTACAAAACCATTTTCGAATTGAATTTCTCAACTCCAGAAAGCTCTTATTAAAGATATACCAATCTCAAACCCTTCTTAAGTATCAGTCAATGATCTACAAGTGGAATAATGACTAATTCATTTTCAGATATATGTTCTTAAAAATTAACTTATTAAATATTTACCCGGAGTTGATGGTCTACTCATTTTATAAATCGAAAACTTACTTGCTTTTTGTTGCTTTCTTTAAATTAAAAACTTTTACAGAACCATTCATTTTCTGAAAACTAATCAATATATATAATATAATTATAAACAATTATAATTATTTTCAGGAAAAAAAGGAAAAGAAAATCATCTAAAATGTAATTATAAAAATAAAAAATAACAGTGCTTACTGGTGGTATTTTTTTTATACATAATGAGCACAATTAAATAATTATAAACTGAAAAAAAAAAGATTTTTAATGAATTTTTAATTGAATTGTAAATTATAAACCAAAAAAAAAAAGATTTTTAATGAATTTTAAATTGAATTGTAAATTGCTTATAACATTTTTTGAAGTCATGATTAACGGATATTTTTTTTTCTTTTTTCAAATTTTCAAATTAATTTGATGAGCAGACGATGAACTACCGGCAGGTCTACCAGATGATGGCAGGAAAATCGCTACCAGAAGATGAATATTTAGAACCGTACATTGCCAGCATTCTTTTTTTGGTAATTGTAATCTCGCTA
The DNA here is from genome assembly GCA_037127315.1 of Ascarosepion bandense. Classification (NCBI taxonomy): domain Eukaryota; kingdom Metazoa; phylum Mollusca; class Cephalopoda; order Sepiida; family Sepiidae; genus Ascarosepion; species Ascarosepion bandense. Next base: position 1,550,544 of record JBBBDQ010001621.1, on the reverse strand, counting down.
GGTTATCTTTTACGAAAGATAACCAAAACGATTTTACCGGGAAGTCTCCAAGTTTTCGTTTTGGAGTTTATTGCCACAATGGAAGCGTGTTCTTACTTCTTTGAAAACAATATGATTTTGAAGCACTACGGTTATGGTGGTTTCTTTGTGGCTATTGTTCTGGAAATACTAATCTCAAACAGGACCTTTGAGGGAACATCCGAAAACCCAATCAAAGCCCTAGACGAGTTTTCAAAGCGGGAAGTAACGTTCGACATTGCTATTATCAAAATCATAGTACAAGCCTTTGGAGGGTTAGCGTCTTATCGTCTGGCTCAGCTAGTTTGGTCGTTGGACATGGTGTACGATCACAGGGAACGATTCTTCGAATCAAGTTGCGAAACTGATTTAACAGTGACCATTCTTCTGGGCTTTTTGGTGGAGATGGGGGCAGCCCTCATAGATACATGGATGGGCAAACAGTCCTTATCCAAGAATTCTTTCGTCGATGAATTAATAAAAGCAGCAAATGGAGGAGCTATGATTGTAGCAGGTAAGAAGGTTTGATAAAATATCGAAAGATTTACAAGGTATTCGAAAATCAGAAATCCTAAAGCTGATAATTCAATTACTGAATTTTAATGCCGTAAGACTTTCGCAATAAGGAATTAAAACTTAATAAGGTTTGTTCAATAGTTTGGCCATTCAAAAGAAAGTAATTTATCGATTTCAGATTTTTCGATTACCTTACATATAGTCTCACATCCAGAATAGACGCACCTGTCTATTATTTAAATTTGATTTTTTCGCCACTCTACCCACTGTTATTCCAGATCCTCAGTTCATTTTATTATCAAAGTTTTTTTCTAATCCGTCTGTTTATCTCACTATCTGAAAAAAAGTTAAGTTTGAATTTTCCGACTTACCCTTTTATACCAGTCTAATTTTCTATTGTGGTTGTGCGTGGGTGGTGCAATGGATACCTGCTCGGAACGAGAAATCGGAGAGCCGAGCTCAAATTCCAGTTAAATTAATTGCATTCACTTACACGAAAATATCCTTGAGAAAAGTATTAATCTCTTCTCCCTTCAGTTATGGGTTAAATACGAGAACAGATTGGGTTCTATAGCCTTGGTTGGCAACCAGTCTACTAGAGAAAGTAATGGCAACCTACTGCGGGAAAATTTTCTTCCCAGTTAGTTATTCCCTTTCGGGACATGATCGCCCAAGCGTGTATCACGTATGGAACTTAACTGACCAAATCTTCTATTAGCAGTAATTAACAGAATCGAATATATTTTGATTAAAATAGAGAAAGCAATTTAAAAATAACTTAACAATTTTAGTAATTGATATTCAATGATACAAGGATATAGTTCCTCGTTTATTTTTGCCCAGCATTTCGATCGCTGAATTCTTTTGATTGTTTTAGATGTCCTTCACAATCTGTAACCTTTCGGAAATATAAAAAAGAAACTTACTTTGGTGTATGTTGGTTCCATTCCTTTACGTTATACACAGGGCCGTAGCTGATGCTAAAAAAACACCGGGCACAGAGAAAATTGCCCGGATTTATTAGTTGACAATGTGATGACGTCATCAGTGTCATCCGTTTCCAGAAACTATGATTTTTGCGGATTTTTCCGGCTATTCCAATGGAAATTAGGTACAGAACGTGAACGAAAGCAGGAAATCGGGTTCGGACTTTCTGAGCATAACCAGTCTTTTCTCCCAAAATTAATAAATAAACAGATTTTTACTGCGTTCATTCGGATGTTTTCTGCGTCTTTCTTTCTTTCTTTCTTTCTTTCTTTCTTTCTTTCTTTCTTTGTGAATTGTTTAGTTAGATTTCTGACGAAGACATTTCTCCTTGCCCGGATTGTCACTATGATTGCACGGATCGGCCCGGACCCGTGCGCGGTATGCCCGGTAGTCAGATACGGCCATGGTTATGCATACGGTTTCATTCATAAGTAATGTCGAATGTAGCCTTCAGCTTTATCCAGTAGAGTATGTTGGTCTCATGCCTTTAGTTTTCATGTTCCGAACGTAATTATTTATTTCAACTACTAGGATATGTTGGTTTCATGCCTTTACCTTCCCCACCCGTTGTCCTTCATAGGTAATGCCGAACGTGACTCTGCAGTTCATCCAGTAGGGTATGTTGGTTTCATGCTTTTAGTTTCCAAGTTCATTATGTTTCCGAAGGAATATCGAACGTAAGCATTTATTTCAACAACTGTGATATGTTGGTCTCATGCCTCTTCTGTATTTCTGCAGCGCGAGGTATTGAACTCACGATTTCAAGAAGAACCGAACAGTTCTAGTAAGTTGGTCATCATTAGAATATAAAAATTGGAACTTTTAGTTTTAAATCTCATGAATGTTCTTTCCTAGTTAGTGGCGTCCCTGTGATGTCCTCAGCTAGGTTTGTGTATGGAAGGTTGCCGGTTGCAGCAGTCACCCGAGGGATGTCAGATTGTGTAACAACCGAAAGGTTTGAGCTAAGGGTAAGAAAAACGCATAAACTAATCTAATCGAACCATTGTACGATAATAACAACACTTTCTTAACAGTCAGTCAGTTAAGTGCTATACGTGATACACACTTTGGGCGATCATGTCTCGAAAGAGACATGACTGACTGGGCAGAAGATAATCCTGCATAGGTTGACATTGCTTTCTGCGGTAGACTGGTTGCCAGCCAAGGTTATTGTTATGGGGAAACACGCTTATTCCTCAGATAATGGACTCTCCCTCCTATATTAATAAGAGTTAACAGGAAATTCATAAGAGTTCTTTAGACTTCTATTGGAGTTCAGTAGTGTTATGTCGTGAGTAAGAATAAATAACTCAACAACAGGAATAGGTTAATTGTTGTATTCCGTGAAAATAGTATTTACAAAGGTTATTAGTATCCAATACAAGAATAAAGGTTGAGACAACCGTCGTAAAACGTAGTATGAGCAATGGGTACTTCCGGGTCGTCACCGGAAGTCTACGACTGACTTGTCGATCGACTGCTCGGCACACTCTCCTACGTAGATGCCACCATTACTTTACATAGTAATGGAATAGTCCATTATAGCCGAATAGGCGCGGGCGTCCCAAGTAGAACTACTAGGCAGTTGATATTAGTCAGCAGTTAGCCGAATACTAAGGAGTCAGCTTTCAGTGGGAGGTTACCAAGTTCCTAACATTTGGGATATGTTAAGTCGATTAGCAACCGACATAGCACGATTATAACCTTCAGTGCGAAAACTTTTCCACAACAGTTATATAACCCAATCTGTCTTATTATTAAATAGCAGGACAGATTTGGTTATATATCATTGGTTGGCAACCAGTCTATCGAAGAAAATAATGGTAACCTACTAGGGAAATATCCTCTACCAGTCAGTGATGTCTCTTTTAAGACATGATCGCCTAAGCGGGTATGACACTTAACTGATTGACTCATCAAAGACGATCGTTGATGAAGTTTAAAGTAATCAGCTATGAAACAGAATCTTAAAAACTAGAGACTGGATTTTGTTTTCTCAGGATGTAGGCGGGCATTGGGTTTGTACAGATTGTTTTTCTCTATTACCTTTCTCCAGGTAAACATTTTTCTGAATTGGATTTCATCAAGTTTGTTTCTGCTAATAATTGCTAACCATCAGCTGTAGAGGAAAATCTTATTAAAAAGAAGAGTTTCGGTTTTCCACTGACAAATGTTCAAACTTTCTAAATGTCCTGTTTGATTAAAATTATATCGGTTTGCCAATGTCAATCTTAGATTTACTCAACAACACACTGTCTAGTTTTCCAGCTGTTAATTTTCGCCAAATGTTTGGCACTAGGAAATTCCTTTACGTCCATCAGCAATGATCGTGTTCCTTTCTTCTATAAAAGTTTTGTCGTGTATTCATTTGTGCCAGTGTAAATCTGGACGAACCCCGGAAAGACTGGAATGGGGGACCAAATGACATGCCTCACTTTGGATCAGAAATGACCAATCACGTCAAGCAACAACGTCGACCCAGTCGCAGATTACTTCGGATTTAGTGATTAGCCAAAACCTATTTGATAAATTTCGTCTCCTCTTTCATCTTCTCTTTTTTTCTACTTCTTCTTATAATTATAATATTTTATTAACCACATTAGTACAAACTAAACAATACTATTTACTTAATATCCATTGAATTTTATTTGAATGAAGGTAAGTAAAAAAGAGAAATGTATAACTTATATTTCTTGTCAAAAGCGTGACACACGTAGGCACTACAGTATTAATAATTAGATTCTTTTATTGTTTAATATTTTATGTTTTATGGTTTAATATTTTAAAACTTATCAAAGATCCTCTTTGATAATCCTTATTCGAAAAGCTGACCGCTTAAGAAGAAATGTAATACCTGTTTCATTTGACAATGAATATCATCTGGTCTCCGCTTTTTCAAGCTACAAAAAATATAAACAAAAATTATATGCCCATAACTTTCATTTAAAATAAGTCATATTTATTTCGTTTGTAATTTTTCTTACATATTTAACTTAATCTAATTATTTTTCTCTAATTTGTGTCTTTTATTTGCAGGTGTTAGCCTGACTGGTATGTACTTTAACCCGGCTATGGCAACTGGTCACATGTTAGGCTGCAAAGGAACAGAAGTATGGGAACATATTTTGGTCTACTGGGGAGGGCCATTCGTTGGCTGTCTTTTAGCAGTCCTTCTTGATAAGGTAGTGAAAGTGGAGAAAGGTATGCTGGTATAGTAATCTAGCCAGCATTACTCGTTATCCCTCTTTCTCCTAGCCATTTTCCTACCCAACGCACTTTGCCGCTGGATACAGCATCTTTTACAATTTGCAATCAAGACAAAGAGAGAAATCAAGAACACCAAAGGAATAACTTGCGAGAAATCTATCTATCTATCTATCTATCTATCTATCTATCTATCTATCTATCTATCTATCCGTCCATATACCTATCAATCCATCGATCCATTTACCTGTCCATCCCACCTGACTTGTTCATGTTGCTCTGGAAATAAAATATCTGAAATGAAGCCTAAGCGACTCCTATTGCGTGAATTGTTGATATCTGAACAGTTCATAAAAAGAAACAAATTATCTGAAAGGGGAAAAACAAAACATGTCGAAGAATTTGATTCTTGTCTTAGTGCTTCCTGCACCTCTGGATTTTCTTAATAAAGCCATTTCAACCGCAAGCCAATTGACAAACAACAAAAAAGCTGGTTTCTTTATCTGTCACGTACACAAAATAGTCATAAATATATTCTCTTTTCCTTGCTTGTCTATTATTTGTTTCACGCCCCTTCCCTCACTCTGCCGTCACTTTCAATATCGTCACATTACTGCTGTGTGTAAAATGAGGTGAATGCTAAGGCTCATCTGGTAATGATACTGGTTATTGAACTAGCGGTCTATAGCATCAAAACCTTTCCTACCACAAACCTACTGTGATCAGTCTTTTTGTGCAGTTACAATATCTTCTACATGCATAGATACATCATGGCCGACATGAAAATGCATACAAAAACCGGAAGTATTAAATTTGGAGATGTTGAAATAAAAGTCGGAATTTTTTGAGTAAGACTTTTTATTCAGTGGATTTCATTTAAACTAACAACAGCGGATTAAAAAAGGGTGTATAAGGGGTATATACACCTATAAACGTCCGCCCCTTTTTAAATGGAATTGCATAAAAAGGATGAAATATTAAATACATTCGATTCTGTTTTTGCATATTGGCCCTAGTATGCGGCCATTCTTTGTAAGTCCCATTTAACTGGAATCAACTGTATAACTAAGAGGAAGTGAGAGGCGTAAACAAAATATATGCAAAAAAAGTCAATAAAAAATAAAAACGGAATTTTTGCTCAATTTTTACGGAAATTAATGAGCAATGTGCCTTTTTTTACTCTCCATCCAGTATTTTATCAATTATTCAGGAAAACTACTGAAGAAGAATTTAAAATAAAAAAAGGGAATATTTTTCTTTCCCATAAAAATGTTTTTGTTTTAATTTATTCATTTGGAAACTTCAATTTCACTGCACTCAGCGTAATAGTAATATTAGCCTTTTACTTATTCGTCATTTATTGGCCAAACAGCTAAATACTACAGTCAATTGAAATTTATAAAATCTTTCTCTTCAAACAATATTTCAGGAAAATATGTTTCTCAAGTTCACTCACTGTTATTGCTCTTTTCATAACCAACAGGGTTTCTATCCATTTATTTGAAGTAGTGTGAACGTCAACATTTTGATTATGTCATTAGTTTCTCTTCGTGTTACATGTGATAACAATTTTAGCTGTTATTGATGTTAAAAGTTCTCAAGTGATGTGGTTTATGTTATCTGGTACAGTTATTTGTCTGTAATTCTGTATCTTCAGTCCAGGAGGTTCGAAGAAAGATGGTCCTCGCTAAGACCTACAGATTTCATTTACTCAAAGCCATTTTTAACCTTTGATCTAAGAAAGTGGTTATATACAGCTGATAGTTTAAGGAGCAGGCAGTGGGGAAAGAGTATTAGAAAAATATGGAGGATGAGAAACGACTGAACCTTACCTGGAGGAGTTTAAGATTGCAGCGTTTGGAGAAGCATCATCGCGGGAGCATGCCCCACAAAGCAGCAGTTCTTGTGAAAATCAGTGGATACAACATGGCGAACCCTTGCTGTAAAGGTCGAACTGATGGAATTAAAGAATGGAATTTGTCTGTACATTTGTGATGGAAATAGAGCAGTGATAGGTTTTCAATATTGTGGTTATGTGATAGAGGCTGTAGGATGGGAAATATATCTCATCACCCCCGACAAGGCCACATATAAGACTTTGAACTCTTTGACATTAAATTTGAATAAAAGTGTTGTATCTCTTTTACTTACGTCTAATAGTAATGGCAATTTTAACCGTTTCCTTATAAGAAAACATTCGACATTCATTAGTCAAACAACTAAGTGCTACCGTCGATTAAAATTTATAAAATCTTTCTCTTAATATAATATTTTAGGAAAATAGGTTTCTCAAGTCCACTCACTGTAATTGCTTTTTCCATTATCAATGAGGTTTCCTTCTTAACCATTTGTTTGAAATTGTGTGAAATGTCACCATCTTGATTATATCATTATTTTGTTTTGTTACAAGTAACATCCATTTTTATTGTTGCTGCTGTTGCTAGTTCGCAAGTAATTGAAATAAAGGCTTTGGTTCAAAATTCAATTCATCTGAAGAAGATCGGAGCATACAACAGCCGAAATGTCTTGAATTTGACAATAAAAAAAAGCAACTGTATAAATTATAGCTTTTTTAAATATCATTAATTTTTTATTAGTATATCTTTAATCTCACTTTCAATTGCTTTATTAACACTAGTAGTACCAATAACAATATTTTCTTGACTTTTATTATGAGATAAAGCTTCTTTTATTTATCAATTTTCGATTATTTTACTATTTAAAATTACATTGAAAACGAACATATTAAAATCAAACAATAGGAAAGAATGATAAAAGTACTATTGTTACCGTTAAGTGATACATCAAAAAACAAAAAGGATGACAAAAAGAGAAACTTAACCGGTTTTCATTCCTCCTTCTCCAGAGTTATACTGAAGAATAAAAAATATGGACAGCGAATTAAGAAAAAACGTTCGACGAAATGATTATATATATATATATATATATATATATATATATATATATATATATATATATATACAGAAATTATAACATGGATATGTTATAATATCACTACAAAAGTAGCTATTTTGTTTTGATGCTACTTGTGTCTAATCACTTGATAAGACACAAGAAGTGTCGAAACAAAATAGCTACTTTTGTAGTGATATTATAACATATCCATGTTATAATTTCTGAATAAATATTATTAGCTCTACTTTGTATTGAGCACTTTTTTAAGAATAGGGTTTCTTTTGATACGGAATACTATTTCATCCATACCTACCATATACATGTGTGCGTATATATGGCACATATTTTCGTAATAACAATTTATCGTAAATAATCAGGCCGGTAGATATAAATATACTGTTTAATTAAAAAACAGAGTATCTACTTAAATACGAGTATCGATGAAAAATAATGTTCAATCAATTCATTTCAACTTGTCGGTTGTTTATAACCAATTTTCGTCAAAATTCGTTAATTTCCGTAACATGTTTATATATATATATATATATATATATATATATATATATATATATATATATATATATATATAAGTTTGGTAACATTAAAACCTAAAAGGCTTACAAAATATGGGCGGGATAGAACCGCTTCCGGATGATACACTATAGTACATAACTCCTTTGAAGCCTAAAAGTTTCGTAAGCTGTGGAAATATGACTGTAACTGGTGACCCCTTTCAATAATAATAACAGAAGGTATTCTAAAACGAAATATCTAATTTGAGAGAAACGCTTTTACTTAGTTGTTCACAGTGATATTTGATATAGAAAATAACTCACACCAATGTGTTAACGGATAGGTGTTTCTATCACAAGGTGGAACAGGTCCAGTAATATCATCATGTACATGCGCAAGGCACTTGTCTGAATCTGAGTAAGAACGTATGTGTGTGCCGCTAGAACTGTATGCAAGATGACAACAACGAACGTGTGTCAGCAGAGCATGCAAGGTAGATATAAAGAGATTGCATAAAAGAATCCTGGAATGGAGTAACGAAAATAACCGAACTGATATAGCATTGTGGTGAAGTAGATATAAGCTCGGAACGAGAAATCGGAGAACCAAGTTCGAATTTCAGTTGAATTCGTTGCATTCACTTACGCACAAATATCCTTGGGAAATGTTTTAATCCGTCTCTTACCTCAATGGGTTAAATAACAGGACAGATCGGGTTCTATAGCTATAGTTGGCAACCAGTCTATCGCAGAAATTAATGGCATCATACAGCGGAAAAGTCTTTTGTCCAGTCCGTCATGTCTCTTTCTAGACATGATCCCCCAAGCTTGTATCACGTATGGCATTTAACCCATTGTCCTCAGGTTTTAGAAAATTAAATTCATTTACAAATTACAAGAATTTTTCTTCCAACCTGGCAATATTTGGAAGGTAATTTTATTGATGAATCAATCTCCTCACTATCTATATATAATAATGGTTTTGTGCAATGATTTATACCCATTACCTTTTACAGTTTTTTTATGCTGTTCTCAAATGAGGACACTGGGTTAAAATGGGTTAACTAACTGATATTGCACACTATTTCAAAGTTAGCATTATAAACACGAATGTTTGTCAATGTAACGACAAGGAATTGTTCTGAAACTTTTGGTCTTTTTTATTGCTCTTTCGCAAACGTATTGCATGTTTGGGTGTAACAATGTAGTATTAATATCCAGCGACATCCTCCAAAAGATATCGTCTACGCCTTTATTAATCCGTTTGTCGCTCGTAAACTGCATCAAATACTCAGTCTCTGTAGGGGAGTATTTATCCGAGATAGACTGGAGATATTTATCAATTGTTTATTCCCCGTGAAGATTATTCAATTCAAGAGCTTAGGGCAATATATGGTCGCAGTAGTACCAAATTTATCGTATGTTGACTCTGTTGTCAAAAAGAATGAGATCGGTCATTAGTGACTGTTATATCCCCAAGAGTACGGTTCTGTACTCGACAGTACTGTTCTGCCCCGAGGATACTGTACCTTTATGTCCCCAAGAATACTATTTTGTCCTCGAGAGTACTGTTCTCTCCCCCAAGAGTGTCGTAGGCGTTTGTAGTCTCGAAAACGACCAGATAAACACCTTAAGACAATGAAATATCTGAAGAAAATAAAGTCCCGTACATCGACAGGTTTATTAAAAACCAAAAGAATAAAATGATGATAGTTGACTTTCCGGGTTAAATCAGGAGGATAAAAAACCATTTACTCGGTGTAATGCCTTCATTGTGTTGGTTTCCTCGTGTTAAAGGCTAACTGAAAGTTGTAAAACGGCGACCAATCTAAAAAGTATCTAAGAAAAAGAAAAAAGACAAAAGAAAAAGAAAAAAGAAAAAAGAAAAAGAAAAAAGAAAAAAGAAAAAGAAAAAAGACAAAAGAAAAAGAAAAAAGAAAAAAGAAAAAGAAAAAAGACAAAAGAAAAAGAAAAAAGAAAAAGAAAAAGAAAAAAGAAAAAAGAAAAAGAAAAAAGACAAAAGAAAAAGAAAAAAAGAAAAAAAGAAAAAGAAAAAGAAAAAGAAAAAGAAAAAAGACAAAAGAAAAAGAAAAAAGAAAAAAGAAAAAGAAAAAAGACAAAAGAAAAAGAAAAAAGAAAAAGAAAAAGAAAAAGACAAAAGAAAAAGAAAAAAGAAAAAGAAAAAGAAAAAAGAAAAAAAGAAAAAGAAAAAAGACAAAAGAAAAAGAAAAAAGAAAAAAGAAAAAGAAAAAAAGAAAAAAGAAAAAGAAAAAAGACAAAAGAAAAAGAAAAAAGAAAAAAAGAAAAAGAAAAAAGAAAAAAAGAAAAAGAAAAAAAGACAAAAGAAAAAGAAAAAAGAAAAAAAGAAAAAGAAAAAAGACAAAAGAAAAAGATCTCCAGCAGAAAACGTCTCAATTTTTTTATGGTGTTATTCGCTTGAAATTCTGATATAGCTTTTACTTATTCCGCTGACGTTATCTTCCCCACATATCTGCATAAACCGTGTCGCATACTCTGCAATTCTCTACATCGATTGGTTCTCAGGACTTGTACAGAGTGAACATCATTTGAAAGAAAAGAAATGAAAGAATACTCTAGCAACTTAAAATGTGTCACAGAGTCAAACAAACTATTACTATGTTTATTACCATATAATCATTTCACGACCAAGCAAGGCAGAAATGCAACTGGTGTGCTGGGGAGCCACAGTAAGAGAATAAAAATGGTACAGGGGAAGAAAAGGTAAGAGACCGCCTGCGTGGCTTCCCTGTGTCTCTTCTATAAATACTTTCACGGCTTCTGCTCCGATGAACTTAAATCACTGGTGCCCCCTAAATACGAATTTGCACGAGATACTAGATTAGCAACTAGATCCCACCCTTTTACAGTGAAACCGATAAAATGCAGCCGTAACTTCTACTCCAACAGTTTCTTTCCTCGCACTTCCCGACTGTGGAATTCTCTTCCAAACGATTGCTTCCCCGACGGCTACAATCTCCAGGAGTTTAAATGTAAGGTCAATACACACCTCCTAACACACTAACCTGCTCCCATTCTATCAAGCACTCTTCCCATCTGCCCGACCCTCATCCTCGCTATCCTTACTCATCTGTCACCTTTCTCCTGACATTCCCTATGTTTATCCACTCCTTCTCTTTACCTTCCCCTATGTAGCCCCATGCGCAATAGTGGCAGTGGAATGCCTTGCTTGGGGTGAGATGATTAAAAAAAAAAAAAAAAAAAGATGAATGGCTATCAAGTTGATAGAAGATGGCAATTGACGCTGCATTTAAACTGTTGGAGATTGTATCTATCAGGCAAGCAAGCAAATGGAAGTGAGTTCCACAAACGGAAAGTGTGAGAAAAGAAACTATGAGAGTAGAAAAAGTAGTTACATTTAACTATTTCAACGGCAAAAGAGTGGGACCTTAATGCCAATCTAGTATCGTGAGTAAATACATTTGGTTGAGGTATCAGGGAAAAAGCTCATCAGAGCAATTGCCATGAAAATACTAGTAGAAAAGACAGAGGAAAGGTGTGATGCTGAGTCAGGATCAATTATATTGCAGATCCTTCTTTGGGTTTTGTCGAGAACTTCAAGATGAATAGCAGGAGCACCCGACCAGATATGGCAACAGTATTTAATACACGGACGAATGGTATATTTATAAATGTGTAGAATGGATTCTAAAAAGAAAAACTTGCTGGCCCAACATAGTAAACCAACCTTCTTAGCATTAGACGCAACTGTGGATTCAATGCAATCATTCCATTTGAGGTCTTTTGAGAGAGTGAGACCAAGGAGTTGCAGTGCGTTGCTCTCTAAGAGACTAGCGTTATCCATTCTGATGGTAGGCAGGAATACGATATTTATAGAGAAAATCTGAATCATATGTGCGAACAAATTTTTTTCCGAAATTAAGTTTAAAAAATCGCTACTTCCACTAAGGCAGAGTCCGCTTCGAAAAATACCGAACTCGCTTTTTTCTATTTTAAATTATTTCACTACAAGGAAGACGGTAATGCTACGAGTACGCAGGGTGTGACAGGAAGTGAAAGTGACAGTGAAAGTGAAAGAGAAATTTAAGAATAGAGAGGATTGAGGAAGGGACAAATAATGAAGAGGATTGATGAAGTCAGAAGATGGGGATTGACGTTACATTTAAATTTTTGAAGATTGTAGTTATGTATATTTACCCTACTCCCCCACTGGAGAGAGATGTGACACAAGGTCGGTTTTTATTGTGGAGAGCTCGGACGCGTACGAGCGGGCAAAGGTACAAAAAGTATCCAGTTGCCGCAACCGGCGGTCGCGCTGGCCCAGGTGACGAGCATTTGGTCCACCCCTCTGGTGCAATCTGATGGTGCGGCCTCAGGGCACTGTTCCCCGGGACCGGGCATCTACACAGTATAATTTTTCTCAGTTGCATATCTGTCCTCGGACAGAGTAACAACTGTCTTCGAGGACAGAAACGCAACTGAGAAATGATTTAAGGTCTCACCTACCACAAAAAAGTGGAACCGTAGGAAATTCCACTGGTGGGAAGTACGGGAAAAGAAACTTGAGAGTAGAAGCGAAAGTTGCATTTAGCCATTTCAACAGTAAAAAGATGGGGCTTAGTTACTAATTTAGTAGCACGCTGACATTCATGTAGGTGGGACATCAGAAAAAAAAAAGCTAGTCAGAGTAATTGCTATGAAAATATTTGTAGAAAAGACACGTACCGCATACATATATAATATCCTTAATCTTAGTAGCCATAATAGGGATAGAATGTGTTGAAATTGTAACTACTAGAGTAAAGAGAATATATTATTATTATTATAATGTTGTAAAGAAAATATTCTGCTTTATTAGGAAAAATGTGTGAAGAAAATTTAAACCACAAAATTAAATAAAATTTTCTAATAAAATTTTCTAATAAAATTTTCTTACACTGACCGCCAAAATACGCTATCCCGTTTGGAACAATGCAAGTACATTGAGCAAAAGAGGGTTTAACTAATTTCAGTCACGAAGATAAACAGATGGACATGTTGAATAATGTTTGATTACCAAATACAGGGTAAGAAAGGCGAAACAAAAATCCTGGAGACGCAAAGTTATCTCGCTACTGATTTAGACGCGGAATTCATCCCAGGAAGAAAGACAGTTTCAGCCATTTTGGTATTTTTTCTTAAGATGAGTTTAGAAAACATTATTACGAATAAAGAAACATATTTTCCTTATGTTTTATTCCAACCTCAAAGCAACTGCCGAGAATCTATTTTAAAACCTACATAATGTAAATTTTGTGATTATCAACTCTGAACAGATTTTGCACATTTGAATTTTTGCCGTTTGATTGTCAACTCCTATTTAGCAAAAGTATTATGAAGTTGAGTCATAACTAATTTATCATCTTTATTCTGAAAAAATATAAATTTTATTTTATCTAATTATATATTTAACATTATTTTACAAAGACTTATTGTCACTTATCAGGTAACTTTTCGATACTTTTTAAATAAATTTCTGACGGGAAAATGTTATTGACGAATCTTTGTTTTCATTGGAGGAAGTTTACCAAATCAAAGCGTTTCGCAGCGCTCGGAAAAAGTAATAATCGGTTGGTGTAAGGTCAGGTGAATAAGAACAGGTCGAATAGAACAGATCAGCCGAGTTCCAAATTTTTTCCAGTGTTATTCTTGTTGCATGCGGACTTGCGTAGTCATGGGGGAGAGCAGCATTTTTCCTAATGACTTACTCAGGGCGCCTTTCGACCAAACCTTTCTGAACACGTTTCAGCTGCTTAACGTATAAATGTGCATTTAATGTTTCACTGCGTTTTAAGAAATCTAAATAAATAATAGGATGTGCGATGTGGTGTAGTGGATATCGACTCGGAACGACAAATCGGGGAGCCGAGTTCGAATTCCAGTTGAATTCTTTGCATTCACTTACGCGCAAATGCTGTTGGAAAAGCTCTTAATCCGTTTCTTCCCTCCAGTTATGGGTTAAGTAATAGGACAGATTGGGTTCTATAGCGTTGGCTGGCAATCAGTCTACCACAGAAAGCAATGGCAACCTACTGCGGGATAATCTTCTGTCCAGTTAGTCATATTTTGAAAGAGACATGATCGCCCAAAGCGTGTATCACTTAACAGACTGACTGAAATAAATAATGTCTACTTAGATTAGCAATTTTTTCAAGAAGTACACGAACGAGTGAACAAAAAAGTATAAATTCCTGAGAGTATAAGATAACGAATTGAAAAATGTTATCAAAAATTGCAGAAAAAATAAACCACGTATAACAGTTATCGTAATAACAACAACTTCGTCCGTAATTCTTATGTGGTATTGATGTTAGCTCATAACAATGTTCGTGTAAATACCATAAAGAAGCCAGATGCCGCTGGGCAGAGATGTTCTTGAAAGAGAGCATTTATCAGAAGAATGTGATCTGAACAGACGATAACCAGTAGCATCTTTCAGGGATGAGATACGAGGAGAAACACTAACAGGGGTGGCTTCTAGTTTGGGGGGTACAAAAATTATGGCCTGATGTGGTTTTCAAAGTTCTAGATTCCGTTGATTAGTTTTTGATACCGGAACTTAATGGCTGCACTTAGCCGTCAAAAGACGCCAGAAAACACCTCACTACCAATAAATGATGCAAATTGCCATTCTACAAAAACTATCGTTTCGTATCTTCGTGATTGTTTTCAATTTGTAATAAAGTTACCTGGATTGAGATGTGTATTAACTAATACTTCATTGTTGAATTATTGAAACAGGCAATGATGATGATTACATGGGAGAAAATCCCTTAATCTACGCTCACTAAATTGGTAAACTCGTAACGAATCGGGTCATTCTTGATTTGAAGTCAAAAGATGCAGTATTGAAGTATTCATCTTTTGTTAAATACTGTTTTCTTAATAAAATAACTATTAACTTTAGTACAGTTTTGATAATTATTAGACATTAGTATTTAAGTTTTTATTAAAAAACAAAAATAAAGAATTAAAGTAAAAAAATACTGCCATATAAAAAAGTTAAAAATAACTTCGAAACATTTTGGAAAAAATTAGACCCAATTAAAAAATCCGCTAAAACTATATAAAAAAAAGCTGTTTTTTTATCGTTTATACACAGAAATTTAATGTAAATTTCTTAAATAGCTTATAGCCACTAATATCTGTGTATTAGTTTGAATTTTGAACTGTCTACTTTTGACTGAGTTTGTGTCGATTATTTAAACTTTCATATTTGCTTTAAAATAAGTACAATGGATTTTCTTATTTGCAATTTCACTTGCCCAATGTTAACTCATATTTAAATCTTTCTTTGTTAGACATTAGGTTCTACCTTGAACTGGATTAAGACACACGAAAAGTCAAGTGAACTCTTTATTTGGGCCCGAAGGATTCGGTGTTTTATGACCAGCAGTAAAATTTGAAAATACGATTTTCAGATAGGCTACCCACTGTCTGCATGTACGTAGATAACGTGAAACAAATAAATAAATGAAAACTTACGGAATCAAGCGCAATTTGACCAGAATTTACGAAGCAGCGTCAATGCTACGAGCGGTTCGTGATATGGTGGCCAGAAAAAAAGCCAGATCGTTATTGGGTGACGGGTCGCCTGGAGAGATGTAGCGACAAATACAGTCAGAGATTCGGAGAGGCGCAGCTGGAGGTTCTTGCTGATCGTAGGGAAGATCAGACACGTTAGTCCGTTGTGAGAGTATTAGCGGCGAAGATATGCCGAGCGTCATCTCCCTACTCTTGAAACCACCCAGATGAAACCGTGGATAAATACATTGCAAACAGGATTCGGGTTTACATTTTTTACCATGGCGTTATTTCACCTTTTGTAATTTTGTGTTCCCAAATTTTGTGTGCGTCCGTAATCACAAACGAGAATCGAAGCACAACGTGGGGTGATTTTTCTAGACGTCAAAAGATAGAGAGGGCTCCGGTTATGGAACACTAACCATCAATTAAAGTTACACAACTACTAACCATGGGTATATAATATCCGATTTTGAAAATATATATATAAAAAAAAAAAAAATAATAAATGTAAATCTTTATTTGAAATATTTTACACGCAGGCACTTCAAAATTTGTACTTTGAGTTAACATTAATAGGAACTGGGAACATTATTTATATAAGAAAATCAGGTACTGAAAATTTAATTAAGTTGTAATTAAAATCGCGTCATTTGTGCTAGGTACTATATACCCGGGATGTGCGTTGTGGGGCAGTGGATATAGATTCGGAACGACAAATCGGGGAGCCGAGTTCAAATTCCAGTTGAATTCTTTGTATTCACTTACGCGCAAATACCCTTGGGAAATGTATTAATCCGTCACTTCCCTCCAGTTATGGGTTAAATAACAGGACAGATTGGGTTCTATAGCCTTGGCTGGCAACTAGTCTACCGCAGAAAGTAATGGCAAGCTACTGCGGGATAATCTTCTGCCTAGTCAGTCATGTCTCTGTCGAGATATGATCGCCCATGCGTGTATCACGTATGGCACTTAACTGACTGACTGACTATATACCCATGGTTAGTGTTCTCGGGTTAATGGGATCTCAAAATGCAAAGTGCTTGTAATTCGGATCTGTCTTCTTCTATGTGTCGTGTCCCTTCAGGACGTAAGCGATCATGACCCTCTACATCACACTCTCCCTAGTGGTTCTTAGCACGTTTTCTTCTATTACTCCTCTCAAATTCCACTCTGCCATCCACTTGCTCATGCCCGTCAAGTGTGTTACACGCTGTTTTCCCTTGTCTCTTTTTCCTTCTATATGACCTGTGAGCATCAGATTCTCAAAGTCCTCCTTCCTCATTAGATGTCCAAGGAACATCAGCTGTCTTTTCCTGATGTTAAGTATTAGTTTCTTTTTCCTTTCCCTCTCCAAAATCTCATCATTGCTGACATGCTGGTCTATGGTAACCGCAGCATCCTTCTGTAGTAGCCACAGTCCAGTTGCTTCAAGTCACTCCTTCATCTTTGATGAGATTGTTCAGCATTCACTGCCATATTGAAGAACAGACATCACATAGCAATCCAGTACTCTCTTCTTTGTTTCCAATGAAATTTTCCTGTCTCTTAATATTCTACTCAGCTTCTGGAATGCATCTTCGGCCATGACAATTCGCCTTCGGATCTCAGTGTTGCACTTTCCGTCTTCTGTTAGAACACTTCCCAGATATTTAAATTTCTGTACCTACTTGATTTCAGTATCCTCAGTCTGTAGTTGGAATTTTGGGATCCTCTTTTTACTGATAACCATGCAGTCAGTTTTCTTGGAGGTTATTTGTAGTCCTTTCTTCATCCACCTTATGTAGGAGATCTTGTAGTTTACTTTCCGTGTCTGCTATCATCACTGTATCATCTGCGTACCTTATGTTGTTCAAATTGCGGCCTTCGATAACGAATACTGGCATAAGTTGAATAGATCCGGTCTAACTATCCTAAACTGCAGGACACTGCATACGATGATTACGTCTACGTAGATTGATCTACCCAGTTACATTTGCCTTAATCACTTAACAAACTCGTTTTGATATATATCCCTTTCCGGGACATATCACTTCTGTAGGAGGTCTTGTAGTTTTCTTTCCGTGTCTGCTATCAGCACTGTATCATCTGCGTATGCTATATTGTACAGATTATGGCCGCCGATGATGGATCCTGGCAGGACTTTTAGGTTTCTCAGATTAGAAGTCGTAAAGTATTTCGTTTAATTAAAAAGGGAAACATTCTTGAATTAATAAAGAAAGAAAAACAATTATTTACAAAGGTTTCGTTAAAAACAGCAGTAAGAATGAAAGTTACAAACTTTATGTTACTTTTGATTATAAATCTGTTGTGTGGGGAGTGTAATGGTTACCGGTGTAAAAAATTAAATTGTCGAAGCGATTTGAAATTCGACACTATTTGTCATTCAATTTAAAGAATGAATTTAAAATTCACTAATTCTAATTTAATTATGCAATTATTACGTTAGTACTACATAGTTTGATGCTACATGCTTGCCTCGCTTGGTGTTCATCTGAACTCCTCTTTTTTTGAAAATCGCGAATTTAATTTAGACGATGGATTTGATGCCTTTTTATATCAATAAGAAAAATATTGTAGTGTTTTAATTTGAATGCAATAATATTAAATTTAAATGCCTTAGCTTTTAAATTGAATAGCAAATGGTGTAAGGGAGATTGTTGCCTCTATTTCATACCCATAGCATTAGAAAAGGCATATTTTCTTTCCCCTAGCTACTTTTAGTAAGTAATAGTAAATAATAATAGTAAGTAATAGTAAGTAATAATAGTAAGTAATAGTAAGTAATAATAGTAAGTATAGTAAATAATAATAGTAAGTAATAGTAAGTAATAATAGTAGCAATAGTAAATAATAATAGTAAGTAATAGTAAATAATAATAGTAAGTAATATTAAATAATAATAGTAAGCAATAGTAAGTAATAATAAAAGTAAGCAATAGTAAGTAATAATAGTAAGTAATAGTAAATAATAATAGTAAGTAATAGTAAGTAATAATAGTAAGCAATAGTAAATAATAATAGTAAATAATAAGTAAATAATAATAGTAAGTAATATTAATTAATAATAGTAAGCAATAGTAAGTAATAATAGTAAGTAATAGTAAATAATAATAGTAAGTAAATAGCAAGTAATAGTAAGCAAGAGTAAATAATAATAGTAAGTAATAGTAAATAATAATAGTAAAGTAATAGTAAGTAATAATAGTAAGCAATAGTAAATAATAATAGTAAATAATAGTAAATAATAATAGTAAGTAATAGTAGTAATAATAGTAAGCAATAGTAAGTAATAATAGTAAGTAATAGTAAATAATAATAGTAAGTAATAGCAAGTAATAATAGTAAGCAAGAGTAAATAATAATAGTAAGTAATAGTAAATAATAATAGTAAGTAGTAAGTAATAATAGTAAGTAATAGTAAGTAATAATAGTAAGTAATAGTAAGTAATAATAGTAAGTAATAGTAAGTAATAATAGTAAGCAATAGTAAGTAATAATAGTAAGTATAGTAAGTAATAATAGTAAGTAATAGTAAGTAATAATAGTAAGTAATAGTAAGTAATAATAGTAAGTAAATAGTAAATAATAATAGTAAGTAATAATAGTAAGTAATAGTAAATAATAATAGTAAGTAATAGTAAGTAATAATAGTAAGTAATAGTAAGTAATAATAGTAAGCAATAGTAAGTAATAATAGTAAGTATAGCAAAGTAATAATAGTAAGTAATAGTAAGTAATAATAGTAAAGTAATAGTAAATAATAATAGTAAGTAATAGTAAGTAATAATAGTAAGCAATAGTAAATAATAATAGTAAGTAATAGTAAATAATAATAGTAAGTAATAGTAAGTAATAATAGTAAACAATAGTAATTAATAATAGTAAGTAATAGTAAATAATAATAGTAAATAATAGTAAATAATAATAGTAAGCAATTATAAGTAATAATAGTAAGCAATAGTAAATAATAATAGTAAATAATAGTAAATAATAATAGTAAGTAATAGTAAGTAATAATAGTAAGCAATAGTAAGTAATAATAGTAAATAATAGTAAATAATAATAGTAAGTAATAGTAAATAATAATAGTAAGCAATAGTAAGTAATAATAGTAAGCAATAGTAATTAATAATAGTAAGTAATAGTAAATAATAATAAATAATAATAGTAAATAATAATAGTAAGCAATAGTAAGTAATAATAGTAAGCAATAGTAAATAATAATAGTAAGTAATAATAAATAATAATAGTAAGTAATAGTAAGTAATAATAGTAAGCAATATTAAGTATTAATAATAGTAAGTAATAGTAAATAATAATAGTAAGTAATAGTAAGTAATAATAGTAAACAATAGTAAATAATAATAGTAAATAATAGTAAATAATAATAGTAAGTAATAGTAAATAATAATAGTAAGCAATAGTAAGTAATAATAGTAAATAATAGTAAATAATAATAGTAAGTAATAGTAAGTAATAATAGTAAAGCAATAGTAAATAATAATAGTAAATAATAGTAAATAATAATAGTAAGTAATAGTAAGTAATAATAGTAAGCAATAGTAAGTAATAATAGTAAATAATAGTAAATAATAATAGTAAGTAATAGTAAGTAATAATAGTAACAATAGTAAGTAATAATAGTAAGTATAGTAAGTAATAATAGTAAGTAATAGTAAGTAATAATAGTAAGTAATAGTAAGTAATAATAGTAAATATAGTAAATTATAGAACATAGAGGATTCTCTTGCTTTGGATGGCAGCCAGTCAAAGAGAAGCAACATTCTAAATTCAAACCACCTGACAAACGGACTTCGGTTGTGACATAACGATTCGTTTAATATAAAGCTTTGGCTTTTTAACAAGGATATAAAAATACCGGCATCTCTACCTAAAGTGTCATGGCACACCGTATATATACATTTTATGTTTTTACCTCTTCTAGTTTCTAATTTATAAATTAAATTTTCTCATATCTATGTATAGTGTATGATGAATAAATTGTCGTCTAAATTACACAAAAATAAAAATAACACTGACAACTCATTTTAGCAGATATATTTACCAAAATTACACAAAAGTATCTTGAAATGAATGAGTAAATTTATTCAATAAAATCGCCATTGACTTCAACCACGGACTCCATACGACTTCTGAATCATCCCTCAACTCTTCTGGACGTTTTACTTGTTTAAGTTGGTGATTGATGCCATAATCTTTATCTTCAGTTCACCTTTGTTGTTACAAGGTGTTTTGCACCCTGCACATAATAATCAAGGGGGTTGCAGTCTGGGTAGTTAGGTAGCCAGATGTTAGGGATGATGTCGTCGAAGAAATTACCTGATAGCCATGATTGGGCTCTCCTGCTTGCGTGGCATGGTCCAGAATTCTGTTGTCAGATATAGCGTTTTCTAGCAGCCACCCTCTTGACCCAGAACAGCACTATCCCCTGAATGCACTCGTAGGCATCCCTGTTGAGTTTGAGGCCTGTTGGAAGATGAATGGAGATATAATTGGAGTAGATAGACTAAACTATCGCCCGGTTCACACTCCACCCACGTCTATTGAACAGGTGAACTTGTTCCCTGTTTAGGATGTGGTTTCCGGTTTTCTCTTTTCAAATCTTGTCACTCTTCCCTGCACATCAGTGGCGTTACCGCCTTGCTCGGGGTGATAAGATTAAAAAAATAAAAAATAAAAAATAACTTTACTATCAGTAGTGATTACTTCAAACAATTTCGTGATCACCATTAGATTCATCGAACTCTTTTCGAATCCTCTACACTATCTCCAGATTGACACCCAAACACTTTGAAATGTTCATATTGGAACTTCCGGCACTAATGCTATGTAGTATAGCACGCCGTTTCAAACATTTGGCTATGCTGCTCTTTTTCGCACAGACGTTGCCTAACTTAACTTACTATACTGTGGAATCAACAAAATCTAAAAGAAGCAACGCGCCTTTTCGAAATTAAAAATATGAAATAGCCATAATTTACAAATCATACCCTGTATATATATAATTGATGTGCGTTGTGGTGCATTGGATATCGGCTCGGAACGACAAATCGGGGAGCCGAGTTCGAATTCCAGCCGAATTCATTTCATTCACTTACGCGCAAATACCCTTGGGAAAGGTATTAATTCGTCTATTCCTTCCAGTTATGGGTTAAATAACAAGACAGATTGGGTTTTATAGCCTAGGTCGGCAACCAGTCTACCGCAGAAAGCAATGGCAACCTACTGCGGGATAATCTTCTGCCCAGTCAGTCATGTCTCTGTCGAGACATGATCGCCCAAGTGTGTATCACATATGGCACTTAACTGACTGATATATAATTACGCCGGTAAATTCTACTCCAACAGCTTCTTTTCTCGCACTTCCTGCCTGTGAAATTTCCTTCCTTTTACTTGCTTCCCCGACAGCTATAATCTCCATATCTCACTAACCTGCATCCTCTCTCTCATGCTCCTTTCTATGTTCACTCCACTCTTATCAATATTCTCATCCTTCTTTTACCCACTTCCTGACACCCCCTATAACCTGTCACTCTTTCTTATAACTTTCCTCCTGTGGAACCCCCTGCAAAACAGTGGCAGTAAACTGCCTTGTTTGGGGCGATATGATTTTGAAAAAAATAAAATAAAATAAAATAATAAGCATTACTGGTACCATGTAACCCAGTACGAAGTGTCGTATAGTCAGATTAATGGCGACTCATCCGGTTCCTCCTCTTTGAGGAGGGTGGCTAGACCCTCAGCAAGATTAAAATACAAGACCAATCAACGGACGGATGAACACTTTCATGGTATCAAAGGCAGTTTAGCACCGGTACGGGGTTATATAGAAATACTTGGGTTGGTTTCTCGGGGAGCGGTATGCTCTTCTGGATGTGTTGGACCTTTAGCCTTCATTAAGGGATCCTGGTAGAAAGGCATTTCCTGTAACATCGGCAGCTTGTTAGTATTTGCCGATTATTTATGATTATCTTTTAATAACTGGTCACACACACCTTTTTTAATTGTTGTCACTCATTGCGTTAATTCAACAAAAAGCAAAAGTTATTCCCCTTTAAAAATTAGAACTAAATAAGTTATTTCCCCTTGGTCATCTCGAACGCACCCACTTTTCGCTTCATATAAATGTTTGTAATCCGTGGGTCTCCGTTTCTGCATTTTACATCCTTGTTTTGTACGTAATTTTTTTAGAATATATATTTTTACATCTTTCTGTATGCAACCAAATATAGCTGACTTTTTATTTCTGATTTTATTAATAAAAGGAAATTACGTACAAAACAACGATGTAATATGACAAAATGTAACAATATGGATTTTTTTATCATGAAAATTATTGAGACATCGAAACATTTGAGTTGAGCAGTTTTGCCGCAAAGATATCTCGTTAATTCTTAGATGAGTGACCGCTTATTGTTGGGGCACAAAAGGTGATTATGTGCCTTTAGTGAAGATAAGCCACATGGATCGCTGAGAAAAATCATGCTTGTCATTTCTTTTCCTTTCAGTGAATTCTTTTCGCCTATGAAATGCGGTTTTATTTTATCATAGACATAATAATGTCCATAATGGGAGAAATACAAATGAGAGAATAAATTTTTCTTTTATTTATCTCCTCCATTATACTGTAAACAATTTTGACTTTTCTGCCAGACTTGCTTTGGGGACATATTCTTATCCCCCCACCAATAAATAAATAAATAATCGCAAACACTAAATGGTCACAAAGAAAACTTTGAGACAAAATCAACATTCAAACTCGGTCAACCAACTAAAATGGAACTAAGTAAAATTATACTAGAAAGAATGAACTCAGAAAATATGGAAGAAGTTGCAAGTAAATCCGTGGGAAAACATGAACTGGTTGTGCAACATTAAAAAAAACAAATTGTGGTCTAGTGGATATCAGCTCGGAACGTGAAATCGGGGAGCCCAGTTCGAATTCTAGTTTAATTCACTTACGCGCAAATACCCTTGGGAAAAGGTATTAATCCGTCTCTTCCCTCCAGTTATGGGTTAAATAATAGGACAGATTGGGTTCTATAGCCATTGTCGGCAACCAGTCTACCGCAGAAAGCAATGGCAACCTACTGCGGGATAATCTTCGCCCTAGTCAGTCATGTCTCGAAAGAGACATGACTGACTGGGCAGAAGATTATCCCGCAGTAGGTTGATCGCCCAAGCGTGTATCGCGCATGACACTTAACTGACTGACTGAACTGACCATTGTTGCAGAATTTACTGGTGTTGCGGCATTTGTCGAAAAAAAAAGACCACCCAAAATTTGGTGCGCAGTCAAAACAGAGTTGGTCAGAGTAAGAGAAGTCGATGGTGGCAGATAACGACAATTTCCGGATGACGATTGGCTGTCTTGTTCGGACCCGCTAGTAGGGGTATAAATGAGAGTGTCCACTGGATAGAAGTGAAAGAGGAATTAGGATTAGCAGGTAGATACAAGTTACGGTGGTAGGGGACTGCTAGCGATTGGCCATAGCAATTATGCATGGGTTTCCTCGGATAACCACCCCGCCATTCTTCATATAGGCACTAAGTGAAGAATGGCGTCAGGAGTTAGTCAGGGAGTGAGAGAAAAGGTAGATAGTGAGAACCCCATTGGGATACGCCCGAGAGCGAGGACTTGAAGGTTTCTCTGGCAAGATCGTGGTAGAAGGTTGCTGACAAATTGTGGAAGGCCTGCTAAAAGCTAAGTGGAAGGCCCTGCTGAAACGAAACAGAGAGAGTGAACGCCCTATTAGCGTAAGTTAGGAACGCCGAGAGGAAGTTAGAGTGTTCAGTGGTCCATAGCAGCCATAATAGTCAGCCATGCGCCGAGAATTGACGGGGAACGACCAAGAAGAGCAAATCCGTGGCAGCCGACTGACTCCCTTTGTTCCCTCTCTCTGTCTGTCCCTAAATTTTAAGTCTGCCTGTATATAAAGACTTGAACTTTTTGAAGCGACTCTGGTGTTACTTCAATTTTATTCTTTATTTTATTTTTCTACAAATATACCCTTGTTCCACCATCAGCTCTCTCAACAGACCCTGTCAGTTTAAGAATTGACGAAACCACATATCAGGTCAAAATCACAACGTGGGTAGAGAGTGAATTGTTGTCACTTAAATCTGATTGGATATCTGCCGGGTCTAACGACTGTGAGAATTGCGGGGGCGTAAGGGGTTATATAAGAATGGACAATATGGATTCGTCTGGTTTATATAATGCCAGACATTTCTACCTTCAAGAAGAGGAGTATTTTTCGTTCTTTTTGTGCGAAAAGTTGCGTTTTGGAATTTCCCTTACGTGGAAACTTTGTTACTTGTGAGTACGTCGTTTTGTATACAGTTTTTTTTATTGTCTTTTATTGTCTTCATCGTTCGTCTGTGTGAACTGTTTTAAATTTTTGTTGTGCTCTGTGGGGGGGGGGGCAAGTCTAATCATGGCTTTGTCTCCCCAACTGTCTACTTCATCGGCGGGTATGCCGACGGTGACTTCCCCACCGTCGGCATGGAACAATGTACCTGCAAAAAAGACTGTAATTACTACCAACAAATGCAGGAGAAATTTAAAGAATACATTGTTGGGAATGAACTATTAATCATTCCAGAAGTTGTCAATGTGATTTATGTAAGAAGGATCTCCCTGCTGACGTCGGACCCAAAAACGCATAAGTTTGTGGGCGTCAGCAGGGAAAACATGGAGGAGGCATTGAAATGCCTGAAAATCGTCCCAAAAGTGCTGGCGCGACGGTCTCGTGCCATGTGGGACGTACTTCTTAGCACAGAAGACGAGGCCAAAGAATTAGCCGGAACAACACTGACGGCCAAAGGAATTAGACTCCAAACGGAGTACATGGAAACCAGGCGGACCCGACTTATCATCCACGGCGTGCCGCTAGGAATCTCTGAGGACCACATTGGGGCTTACTTTGCCCAGTTCGGAGCAGTGGAAGAGCGTTAAAAGCAAAGCAGGCGTACCCACGGAGGATGTGGTGGCATATATAGTCGTGGACAGGCCGAGTTTTATACGGATGCCAGATATTTTAATTTGTGGTGGCCGGAAACTTTTTGTGGCAGTGGAGAGGCGAAAGCCGAATTGTTGGTTGTGCGGGATGGCAGGCCATGTGGCCAAAATGTGCCCCTCCAAAAAACAAGATACCGAAAGGCAAATACTAGCAACACCGGTGACACCGGCAACACGGACGTCGGCGGCATTGTCACTGGATCTCTGGGACAATCCGTTGGAGTCCCTGTTGCCATAGATTTTCGCCCTGTATGTGATCAGAAGTAATTTTTCTGCTTTCTCTTTACAGGTCTAAACGATGTCAATTAAGTTAGCCAGTTTGAATACGAAGCCGACCTAGATTTTTTAGATTGTCCCACGTTCCACTGGCAACAACCAAAGCAACAAAAGCAGCAACAAGAAATACAGCAGCAACATGAACAACAACAACAACAAGATGAAACCAATATGGAGTGTGGAGAAATGCTTCCCCCTCGTTCATCATCTTTGAAGAGAGCCAGAGAAGAGGAGGAGGTGTGTGTCCCTAAAAAGGCTAAAAAAGAAGAACGTGGCAGGGCAGAACGGGTCATGGTTGCCGCCAGGGCCCAATCCGCCCCTTCATCACCAACTAAAAAGACTCCCCTAAAAAGGTAGGTGTCATTCTACCTCCCCAGTAAGGTGTAAGTCGTTGCCTTCTCCCACACCATCTTCCCAACTAGTAACTCCTTCCCCACAAACTTCTTCCCTATCTGAAACGCCCCCTGAGCAATCTGAATATCCATCCACCCCATTGGAAACATCCTCCCAACACCCCCCCCCCCTAGCAATAGCCAATCCACTCCAAATGAGAAGAAAAAGAAAAGGACAAATCCATTTAAAAGAGAAGACATTTGTCAAATTGACAGGTCGGCATTAGAGACGGACGACCCGGTCTGCATTCTTGGAGTGTAGTTCGGGTCCGACCTACAGTTGGAGAAAAATTGGTCTGAAGTATTGGCAAAGGTAGACGCGTCGGCCAAGACTTGGCGTCGAAGGAATTTGTCCTTAAAGGGTATGGCTGAGGCGTGTGCTACATACGTCTTTCCCATTATCCTTTACCAGCTGTCAGTACTCCCACTTTGTAAACGGCGTAGGAAGGCGATCGAGCGTTTGCTATTCTCCATTCTGTGGAGAGGACGCAAACACTACGTCGACAAACGTGTCTGTTACCAACGTCCGTGTGATGGGGGTCTGGGAATGCCATACCTGATGGGCCATAAGGTTGCGTCAAGGTTGGTTTTTCTCAGGCGAGCGATTTTGGAAGACTCATTGCTTAGGGGGATAGTGAGGGACATGTTCCCTAACCTTACTATCACTCCCCCATCTCGAGGCGGTGCCGTAAGCCTCGAGGGCGATCGAGTTTTCTCCTCGAATGTCTGGCGGCCCTGCGGGCCATTCCACGATCCAGTGACCTTTCACGGCCTAGTAGAGTCTTCTATCGTGGGTTAGTGTAGGGCGTCGCCAAGGATCCATTACGTGATGTGCTGCGCTTGTCGGAGGATGAGTTTCGCTCGTTCTGGTCTTGAGCGCCAGGTAGTGATTACCTCAGCAACTCTGTGTTTTCGCTCACCTGGCGATTAGCTCGGAATCGCTTCCCTCTCAATGACAAGGCCTTCATATGGGGCCTGGTGGATTTGCCAGATTGTGACCTTGGCTTGGAAGAAACGGCTTCGCACGCCTTCTACCATTGTTCGCGTGTTCGCCCTCTATGGGACCGGGTCGGCGAGTTGACTGCTCGTATCGCGCCGCGAGAGCTTGTGCTCATTGATCGTGCATTCGCCTGCGACAATGTGTCGCCTCCGTTCTCTGGGATGAAGCGTATGGTGTTTCTGTCGCTGCTAGCCATGGCTCGAATGGTGATTTGGACGACGCGAAAGGAGGAAGTCTTGCAAGGTCAGCGTCTTTCCCATCAGGATCTGATCCGTTATTTTGAGTATCAGCTCAAAATAAGGATTAGAACTGATTGGAAACGTTTGACTTCGACAGACTTCAGCAAAAGGTGGGTAAATGCAGCAAGTCTGGTTCGCTTGAACGGGGCTAGTCTTGATTTTCTCTTTTAGATCTGCTGGTTACATCGGGGTGGATTCCTCTGGGACCCTCCCCTGGTTAAGGTAGCTCTCTTTTGTGTACCTAGTTAAAGTGAATGAATGTGTTCCTAGCCTGTACCCGGCTTTCTCTTTTGTTATGATCCAAGTCGAGATTCCCAACCTCCCCAGTTTGTTTTGGTCTCCTTTTATCTCGGCTGGTTCAGCCTTTTATTATCCCTTTCCATTAATTTTTTACCCTCCTCCCCACTCCCGTAGCGAGTGTGCGTCTTGATTTCGCCGTTTGACGGAATACAGCGGCCACTCTTTTTTCTGGGATGTAAGGTTCTTACTAACATTGATTATTATTTTAGTTCAAAAAATTTGTTGTATTTTTAGTTTATTTTTGGGTTCATTCCCCTACCATCATTTCATTTTTCATTAAATGTTTTATATTATTGTACATGACATATTATACATTTATTTTATATTGTATATACATTTTTATTGTCATGGGTTATTTCCCCCTTTTTTAGGTGTCCCTTGTAAGTTTCTGGCATTGTGGTGTATGAAGGATTGGGAGTTGATGGATGGGTTCTTGTGGTGATTGCGCAAATTGTAACGAGTGAATTGGTCGTGATAATGTTTAGCTAGGTATAGGATAGTTCATTGAGTACCAACCTTTCCCCTCCTTCCCTTTTCGGCTTTGTGCCACAATTTCGTATATTATACAAAACAAATCGTGAGGAGTACCCTTGTACTCTACTATGACACTGTCAGCTCTCTGCCTTCGGGTGGAGAGCGCTCTCTGCTTCCGAGCAGAGAGCACTACCCCAGTCGTGGTTCCGCCGAAGGCTAGAATCACGACTGGGAAAAAATAGACAGATATTTTTGGCCTGGCTATATGGCCGGAAAGACCCACAATAAAAAGACCTTGTGTCACATCCAGCCTTACGTTGGAAGTTTGGTAAATACTGAGGAGTACACTTGTTAGTTGTACTCCACTGTGACACTGTCAGCTCTTTGCCTTCGGGTAGAGAGCGCTCTCTGCTTCCGAGCAGAGAGCACTACCCCAGTCGTGGTTCCGCCGAAGGCTAGAATCACGACTGGGTTAAAATAGACAGATATTTTTGGCCTGGCTATATGGCCGGGAAGACCCACAATAAAAAGACCTTGTGTCACATCTAGCCTTGCGTAGGAAGGTTGGTAAATACCGAGGAGTACACTCGTAGTTTAACCGCTCACAGTGAACATAGGACTCTTTCACCGTATAATCGTGATCCCTTAAACAAGACCACAACAGCTGGTATCACATTTTCTTTTAAGGAATGCCATTGATTTTGTGCATTTTCCAAATTTTTCTGGGAAAATATTTGAGATTTTTTTTTTAGTTTAATCAGTGTTTCTTTAACTGTAATTTTTTTCCTCTGACAAACAATTACTTTTCCCACAGAATGAATTAATCAGCCAATTCCATAATTCAAATAATTCAAGTTGAAAGCTTTTAATAGATAAACATCTGCTTCTTTAGTTTTACCCACAAGATGTTACACATAATTTGCCTACGAAAAATGTATTTCTTGTCTGATATTCGTCTTGCCGCTTTGTCGGTTTTTTCCTAATTAGGGTAGCCAATTCTGTTCCAGGCTTATTCATCAGTAATTGCAATATCATCACCAATGTTCTATTGAAATTTCACCGTAGCATTATTCACTTTTACTGTTACAAATTTTCTATTCTTTGAATTTTCTAGGTTTTTAGCTGGTAGCACAACTTTCAGCAAGTTTTTTTTTGCTTTTCGACTTGCATTAGCTTCATTCGTGGCCTGTTTTTCTACGAATAAAGCAGTTTTTGAGTTTTAAATTGACAGCTCATTATGAAATGAAGCATACCACAACATCAGCACGGCTTAAGTTTGGCAGTATTTTTATTTCAGATTCTTTTCTTTTGGTACAACTGCTTTTTTGTGCTTCTGTCGTGCTATTTTATTTGGTTTTCACTGCATTGTGTACTAAATTGACACATTTTTGGCACTCTTCCGCAACACCCCGAATCGTTAACTTTGAATCCTGTTCATGCTTTGTAAGGATTCTAAAGCGTATTTCTGCATCGTTGCTTGATGTTAGACCTTTAACGAAAATTAGACATTTAAATCTCTCTGTGGATTGTTCGTCTTGTTTAAACTTCTCGCACTCATATTTGACTTTACCAGCGTATGTGTTAAATTCTTCACGTTCGTCCTTATTAAGGTTCCTACACTACCAGCGTATAAAAATAGATTAATTCTTTTCACCAAAGATTTTTGATAATATCGGAACTGTTTTGTTAAATGTCTCTTTTTCTTGAGTATTCGGCAAAATGAAATTCAGATATTTTTCATATTCAGCAGGACACTTTTCGTGACAGAAGATGTACTTTCTTTTCGTCTGAACATTCTTAACATTTCTCTGAGAATAGCTTCGTGCCTTCTGAAGTACGATAGGAATCTAATGTCTTCTGAGGTGTAATCAAATTCACTGAGTTAGCGACTGAGTTCTGCAAAAATGAAATTCACGCATTGCCTATTCCTTGTTTTTTCAGGATTGCCTTCAACTGTTCTCGACATTCAATCTGCTCCCGCTGCATTTCTTGTAATAGTTGCCGAATAATTAACTTCAGTTCTTCTATAGTGTGTTATTTTCGTATAAGTAGTCCTTAAGTTAGAAAAAAAGTTTTATATATATATATATATATATATATATATATATATATATATATATATATATATATATATATATATATATATATATATATATAGCATTATGTCATCAACCCTTGGAATTTATTGACTTCCGCGTTACCCTATCAATATACACGAACACCACAAAAATTCTTTTTCGTGAATTTTGAATTTTCTTCGCCAGCTAATTATGCTAAGCGAGAGAAAAAAATCCTTTGTCATGTGAATTCGAATCCTCATCGTCACTGTTATGTCTTCATTCCATTGAATAAAGATAACACAATCTTAAAATATATTCTTGCTTGGAGTCGACGTATTCTTACTGAATTCTGTACTAAAGATATAAGGCTTGCTCTCCCGGCTAGCACAATATTTATCTGCCTCTCCACGTAAGCGGAATGCAGCACAAGGCCATTTTAAAGTGGGGTCTTCGAGCCCTTAAGCACGGCCAGAAATATCCCGAAGACCCTGCACAGTGCAGGGTTAGGACTGCTGTAGATTTTCCTCAGACGAAGCTCTACCCCTCGGCGGATCTTCGTCTGGGTTCCTCCTGCCCGGAGGCAGTGAGGAATACAGTTATCAACCAGTCCGAGTCAAGACTGGTGACTTTCTGCTCGAAGGCAGAGACACCGACGGATTGAGACTGCGAATATATTTGCTATCTGAAAGAGTCCAAGTCATATTCTGGAGAGGTGTGTTCACCTCCAAAACAATGTATATAAGTCAGTCAGTTAAGTGCCATACGTGATACACGCTTGGGCGATCATGTCTCGAAAGAGACATGACTGACTGGGCAGAAAACTTATCCCGCAGTAGGTTGCCATTACTTTCTGCGGTAGACTGGTTGCCGACCAAGGCTATAGAACCCAATCTGTCCTGCTATTTAGCCCATAACTGGAAGGAAGAGACGGATTAATACCTTTCCCAAGGGTATTTGCGCGTAAGTGAATACAATGGATTCAACTGGAATTCGAACTCGGCTTCCCGGTTTCTCGTTCCGAGCCGATATCCACTGCGCAAGAGGTGATTATTATAAAAACTTTATTTTGTTTGTTCGATATCCTGACTGCACGATCAATCTATTTTTTTACATTTTGTCTATATCTTTTCTTCGTTTTCTACAAACTATATCGAGGTAAACTTTTTAAAAAATAAAACAGATATCTCGAATTAAAACAGAACAACCCATACAAGAGACCATCTATTGATAGCGCAATATTTAACTTCAAACCAATACATATAATGATGGATATTAAAAAAATCTCAAGGGAACTAAAAAAAAAAAGCAGAACTGTCATAAAAAATGACAAAAATAGAAAATATGTCGCGTTTCGATGACTTAAAACCCCAAACAACATAAATTATCACGCTGTGTGTTTTTTATTTGTTGTCACGAACAAAACAATTTATATATGAAAGCAAGTGTCCGCTGTTTTATGACATAAAACATAATTATATAATTACTAGCAGTATAGCCCGGCGTTGCTCGGGTGTAATGAAAGCTTTAAAAATAATCCATGGTCCTGGAGCTCAGACTATTTCGACGTTGGCACGAAAGAATAAAAAGTAATAGTTGTTTCCAGTAAAAGTGAAACCGTAGACTGAAAGAAAAATGAATTGATGTAAGTCAAATTTTGATTTCCTGCTATCGATATCAAATAAGTTTTAATCACCATAAACTGAATTTTGAAGGCTAAATAAGTCCTCTGAGTAAATGATATCATGGATGAGACTAAGAACTACAATTATACCTACTTAGAGCCAAACCCGAAGCAAAAACTAAAATAAAAGGGCTGAAAAAATACAAACATACAGGCAGATAAACAGACAGACACACACAAACATCTTGCCTTTTATATATATTATCGATTTTTTGCACTATTGTAAGAACTGCAACATTGAAACTTCTGAATATCGTTTCTTATGTCTTTGTCTATGAGTGTATCAAATCTAAAATATTCTTATTGAGGAAATATTAAAAAATTAACAATAAATTTACTATGGTTTAGTCAGTTAAGTGCCATACGTGATATACGCTTAGGCGATCATGTCTCGAAAGAGACATGACTGACTGGGCAGATGATTTTCCCGCAGAAGGTTGCCATTACTTTCTGCGGTAGACTGGTTGCCAGCCAAGTCTATAGAACCCAATCTGTTATTTAACCCATAACTGTAGGGAAGAGACGGAGTAATACCTTTCCCAAAGATATTTGCGCGTAAGTGAATGCAATTAGTTACCGATCTTATTTTCTGATCTCACACACACACACAGACACACACAGACACACACAGACACACACACACACACACACACACACACACACACACACACACTTCAAAATTCTTTTTAAATTACTGGGATTTGTAGAATTCCAGTAAACGTTTCCATTTATGATTATCAAATAGTTTTACTTAATAGCAACATTATCAAGTAGGTTAAAAACAAGGACAGAATTTTAAAAATTTATAATTTATTCTCAATAAAAAAAAAAATGAAACAAGCATTTATGATTCATCGAAAGTATTTTTTCTTAATATCAAATAAGTGTCATACGTGGTATACGCTTGGCCGATCATGTCTCGGAAGACTGGGCAGAAGATTTTCCCACAGTAGTTTGCCATTATTTTCTGCGGTAGACTGACAACTATAGAATCCAATCTGTCCTGTTATTTAACCCATAGCTGGAGGAAGAAGAGAAGGATTAATACCTTTATCACGGGCATTTGCGCGTAAGTGAATGCAACGAATTCAACTGGAATTAGAACTTGGATCTCCTATTTCTCGTTCCGTTACTATTCAGAGCAAATTTTCTTTAACTGGTCGTCTCGCTTAACAAAAACATTGCTAATTTAAATTATCCAAGGACCTGTGCTCATAACTAATATGAACATTAAACTCTACAAAAGTGAAATTCTCGAAATTTTTGTGTGTGCGTAGCTGTTGGCTTGTCATGGATGTAAGAAAATATTTTTACAAAGTTTTTCTAAAAATGAAAAATTTCTAAAAAAAGTTTCATTAAAATCCAACTTTTATTTGATTTTTGCAAGAATTTCAAAATCACCATCCTTTTCATCGCCAAAAAGGGCTCACATTTCCCATAATAATTTATGGTCATCCGTTGACGCAAGAAAAATGTAAATTTGTAACCAAAATTTTGAGTGCTCTAAAGGATTGAAATATATAATTTGTTAATAAAAAAATTAAAAAAATACATTCGATTTTCCTCTTAATAATAACTTAATGCTTTTGACGATAAAATTTTGTTTTTATTAAGTTTGAGGCATTTTTTTTTTGTCATGGTTTGCTTTTTTTTTTAGTGAATGTTTGGAAATACTTATAATTTTGGCTTTCACTACTCACATAGTTATTTCTGGGTCGTGCTATTTATCAAATGTAGAACGTCGATCTAACAGTTGCAATGCAAAACAACAGAATTAAAAAGAACTACTACTACTACTAATAATGATGATGATGATGATGATAATAATAATAATAATAATAATAATGCCCTGTTGATACACCAAGCCTGGATTCTGATCTTAATTGACTGGAGTTGTTATCATCGACATGATTTGTTGTCCCCGAGGAGGATGGCGCATTGTTCTTCGATGTTCATGAGCGTAGCAGTGGGATATTCTCATGAGTTATTTTGTTTTGTTTTAAGATTGAAGGATGAGTCAGCCGAGGCGACTTGGGAGTAACATCTAGAAACTTGAAAACATCCCCAATCGGAGGTTGTCTGATCGGACTGGTTTACCGAAATTGAAGATTTTTTTTAACTGTACCCTAGTTGCAATCGTCTTATTTTTATAAGAACCTGTCGTAATATCACGCGTATTGATCAAGCTGGGGTGTATGTGTCTGGTATGCCCTTATCCGACTGGGTGTCATTATGTATGCATTGAGTTATATTTTGGAGCAGTGACTTGCCTCGGCGACACAAACGGGCCAAAGTCGGGTGTATGTTTTGTAAGGGAGTGTGGCGACGGTGAATTGGCGAGCGTTGGTCAGATGAAGAATCGGGCACTAATTCCGTTAACCACGAAGTGCCGTCCGATTCTCCATCTGACCAACGCTCGCCAATTCGCCGTCGCCACAATCCCTTGCAAAACATACACCCGACTTTGGCCCGTTTGTGTCGCCGAGGCAAGTCACTGCTCCATATTTGTATCCCATCGTACTCTTTTGGCTTTCTGCTGTCTTACTCAATAATAATAATAATAATAATAATAATAATAATAATAATAATAATGTGACCTACATACAAAAAATCCAAAAAAAAAAACCCCAAAAAAAACCCCAAAAAAAAACAAAAACAAAAAACAAATTAGAGCCACAAACCCCCTAAATAATAAAATAAGGAACCCCACCCCACTCGAAAAAATACACCTCAAAACAAATCCAAAATAATAGATAGAAAACAAACACACCCTAACTGACCGAGAGAAAGCTCTAGTTGAAATATTAAAGAAATCGATGATGAAAAAAAAAAAAAAAGTAAAAAAAGACACTTGCAACCATTGTGGGGTTAAATTAAAAGTAGCAAACGAACGCGTTGGACAATGAAACTACAAATAGCGACTTTGTCTATGTTGGTACAAAAAGGCTAAATAAAATGATTATAACATCAACGTAAACCGCAACCAACAGAAATAACAAACTAGGTTGGGAAACAAGATTAAAAAGTCAAACTACTGAAAGATAAAGTTTAGCAATAACTGACTACGGATCAAACAATAGAGAGCACATACAAATTAAGACAAAAATGAATACTCGCTGGTGTGAAGAACATATTAAATAAAACTGACTGAAGTCGTAAGAGTGAAAAGGTACAAACATTTGCCTAATTCACACAAGACCGTATTTTCCAAAATGAGAAAAGAATTTTTCTAAACATAAATGGAAGAAAACGAAGCGTAAGGTTAGACGATACAAATGTAAATAATTTCTGAAATGAGAAGAAAGACTAGAATAGTTAATGAAAGAGATACTTTTAGGAAATAGATGGGAAAAAAGCACTGAGATAAATGTATAAATCCTAAAAATCACACACCGAAAAAAGCAGAATGAAAAACTGCAGGATATAATGGAGTCCATCAATAACGGTCTTTGCGGCCCATTGTGCGTTGTGGTGCAGTGGATATCGGCTCGGAACGAGAAATCGGGGAGCCGAGTTCGAATTCCAGGTGAATTCCTTGCATTACACTTACGCGCAAACACACTTCTCTTCCCTCCAGTTATGGGTTAAAACGCATAGCAATTTGACACAAAAGGAAAGCAAAACAAGACACCGTGTGGTGAGAAAGGCCATGTGGTCGTGACTGTGCAAGCGAGTGGGATACAGTTAAGTTGACCTTTGGTTCTCAACCATTTTTTAATATAATCCCGCTTCTAACTCAGTTTGTTTTCAATGTTTCTCTCAGGAACATTAAGTAAAAAAAAAGAAGTTATTTTATTACTTACAGTACATATGAGTAGCAAGTGTATATAAATTTGAAAAATATTTGCTTTATTTTTTAAATACATCTAATTAAATATAAATAAATTTTTATTTCAACAAACAAAATTCTATGCAACCTAGGTACCTATAAATCACTAAAAAAACAAAACAAAAAAAACCCAGGAAGGTATGAAGGAAAAAGGCCCTAAACTAAATAAAATCAATGTTTTATCGGCAAAATGTTTGTTATAATGAAGAGAATAGGTGAAAGTATCTTTTAATTATTTTAAAAACTTTTTTAATTCTTTCAAACACGTTCGAAATTTTGGTAGAAAATCTTGTTTTTTTTTTCGTGAGTGACGTAATTTTTACAAGAGTTTATTACGCAAGGCACTTTTTGCCGGTGAAAGACACATTAATTTGAAAATTCTTGCAAAAATCAAATAATGGTCGGATTTTGATGAAAATTTCAGGACTTATTCATAATTGACTGAAATCATTTTTTGAAATAATTATTTTTTTACATTTATCCCCCAACATCACCACCACCCATTAATTCCCGGAAATGTCTAGAAATTCGAGATCGTTTCTCCATAAACCTAATATTAATTAAATTAAGAAGTCATTGAGGAATGATAATCAACTGTCATTTTTCTGCTCCGAATTGCGAAAACAAAGATGCAGTAAAACTATACCATTTTTTTTATTTAGATAAACTTTTAATTGGTTTTATAAATAATATATATTAAGGATATCATAGTCTGAAAAGAAAATTATTTTTCAATGAATCATAAATTTTCACAAGAACTGTTTTCATTTTTTTAATTTCTTATTGCAATAACTTATAACGTTTCAAAAATCTTTTAAGATTTTCTCCTTCATCGTTAACGCTGGGTTGTTAAATTAATGTGTGACGGCTATATTTACTATTCGAAAATTGAAAAGCTTAATACAAACAATTTAGTCAATGGATATTTAAAATAATTAAAAAAATTAATTGTGTGCATGCTGATTACCCTTATTTTATTTGCACGAGTGGCTGTATCATGAAAAGGTCACAAGATTCAAGGGTTGTCCCCCTTACAGGAAAGAATTCCGTATAATGAACATTTGTATTCCGTGTCCAATTCCACGTGTTTCTGAATCACCCAACAACAGGCTTCTCAAATCCCGCTTTCAAAATTTAAAGTAATTTGCTTCCTAGTTTTATCATCTTTTACAATAATTGTGAATGTAGGTACCTTACAGAAATTGAAAAAAGCTTTCTTTTTTTCTATTTTTATAAGCCGTGTTTGTTTGTTTTCGTTGTACATTTCAATAACCTTTTTGCTAATCCTACTAATGAAAGTATAAATTTTTTATTGTTACTAAGCATAACATTTTATAAATTGAGTTAGCACGGTTATTTCAATTTCATTCTTTCTTATTAAATTGTAAAATTATTTTAAAAGTAAGATTTTAATTTTTATTTATTCAGAAAGAATATCCAAACGTATGGCTTTAAAGCTAAACTAAAATTCTATAAAATATTATATAATTGCTGATAATATTATGTTAAATTTTTAATTTTACTATGTAGTTACCCCCCCCCCCCCCAAATAAAAAAAAGAAACGTACAATTACGATTACATACAATTATGTCATATCTGGCCACCACACTTAGCGTTTATGACGGCTTCTGTTTGTGATTATATCATTCCTCACTTCAGATGATTCTGATAAGAGGTCTACCGTGATTAAGAAACGCTTTTATTGTACATTTCGGACAGTAAGCAAGTAACACTTGTTTCAGAACAGATTAAGGCAAGTTTAATTTGCTAATTTTAATAAAATAATGTTTCAGCGAGATATATTTTATTTTTGAAAGATTTTTTATATCCGAGAACTGGTTAATGTTTAAAAAATGTGTCAATCGATGAAAAATATCCGAAAAATTGAAATTGTTTTAAAATAATTTAAAAAAAAAATCCTAATCAATATAATTTCGGTTTGAAATACACCAGAGTATTTTGCTTACTGGAATTAGTAAAGTTAATATCTTGGCTTTCAATTAAAGCTAAAAATAAAACTTCAAGACAATTTTTTATTTAAAAGATTCAATTTAAATTTTTGGCAAAGTGTTCGAAGCCATCATTAACGCCGAGGTGGTTTAACATCTCACAGCCCACAGACTATTCCCTGACAAACAGTATGGTTTCCGCTTCACCATGTCTACTGCTGATATGCTCACGACCATCACTGAATATATACACCGGGCTCTCGACAAGAACAGCGAAGCCCGAACTGTTGCCCCAGATATCTCCAAAGCGTTTAACAGAGTCTGGCATGATGGCCTACTACGCCAACTGCGAGGTTATGGTATAACTGGACAATTGTTTGACCTTATCCAGTCATTCCTTTCAAATCGTCCAATGAAGGTAGTATTGAACGGATATGCCTCCCATTGCGATCATACGAACGCGGGTGTCCCTCAAGGCTCTATTTTAGGTCCTATGCTTTTCCTTATCTGCATTAACGATCTCCCAGATGTAATAAGATCCCAAGTAGGCATATATGCTGACAACACTACAGTTTACTCTCGCATTGATCAAAAATTTGCTGAGGCTGACAAAGTAAACCTTGCTGCCGAGCTTGTAAAAGACCTCCGATCCGTGGCGGACTGGGGTAAGAATTTTTTTTTAATCATATCACCCCGAGCAAGGCAGTAACGCCACTGATGTGCAGTGGGCTACGTAGGAGTGAAGAGATTGGAAAAGAGAAAACCGGAAACCGCATCCTAAACAGGGAACAAGGGATGAGCCTCTTCACCTGTTTAATAGACGAGGGTGGAGTGTGAACCGGGCGATAGTTTAGTCTATCTACTCCAATTAGTCTATCTAGTCCAATTGAGTCTATCTAAAATGGCTCGTGAATTTTAATGCTTCCAAAACGAAGCTGCTATCTATTAACCGTCACAGACAAAGTAGGTTCTCTGTGTAGGGCCAGGAAATTTTTTCCGCCTGAAACAATCCTGCACATATATAAATCTACCATCCGCCCGTGCATTGAATACTGCTGCCATATCTGGTCGGGTGCTCCTGCTATCTACCTAGGGGTCCTTGACAAGACCCAACGGAGAATCTGTAATGTAATAGATCCCGACTTGGCAGCTCGGATACAGTCACTTTCTCACCGGCGCAATGTGGCTTCCCTGTGTCTCTTCTACAAATACTTTCACTGAAATCTTAAGGCAGACGCCTAACAAAACCTGTAATACTTTCTCACAGGAAAATTTACTTTGAGACACACTTTATTGAAAAGATTTAAGACAAACTTTATTTTAATTGATTTATTCACTGCAATTATTGAGATTCATGTTGATATGGGCGTTTTTTATATCTTACTTCAGTATTGACAGAGGAAGATGATCTTTTTGACAATGTCAAATCGGTTGTGAGCTCCTGATCGTGAGAAAAACGTATTGGGTCGTCGAGCGGTAAACATCCGGTTTGTGTAGAAGTGGCAAAATACAATTTGTGACTGAAAGTGGTTTGCTTAATGTAGGTATCTTTACGCAATTGCCGAAAAAACAGTTGATGTTAATAATGCATGTTTTTGGTATAGGTTGTGAACTACAACAATGTCTACAGTTTACAAAAACTCTCTCTTTATGAACAGTTCAAATTAAAATTAAAATTGCATTCTTTGAAGATTACCACCTGGCCACCATAATTACAAGTAAAAAAGGTGGCATCTACATTTCAGAAACATTCAAAGGGACATGTTGAGATCAGTTTACTTGGAGGGTATATGACAAGTTCAGATTTCAATTATAGCCGCCTTCTTTGAAGATTTCAGCTAAACTTTGTGACAAAATATACATTTTTATTCGTAACTCACTCTTCTAATCAGAATTGCACATCTTTAACAAAATTTTTAATGTAGATCACAACCTGTCTAGATTTAAGCTGTACATCACAATGGCGTGTAAATCACATACTATACCAGCACCATCAATTCAATTTATAAAAATAAAAACTATAAATAAATATATAAGCAAGTGTATATCATAAAGAAAATTATCTACCTTTAAAAATGGAAGGCAAGTAACAAGAGGCAAATACAATCATATTGGTCTGTGAGGTTACTTTTACGTTCTAAAATATATTTTAGTAAGCAATCAGATCAATAAACTTAAGTTAATTTAAAAAATATAGATAAATGAAAATAATTAAAAAACATACATTAAATAAGTAAGTTTTAATAAAGAATTAAAGAATTTTCTTGTGTTTAGAAATGATTTTGTTTCTAGAAAAGAAAATCAGCTTCACTTGTGCCGGTTTGATTTCACCGGACATAGTACAGAATATATGTCCCCGTGCAGATAGAATAATTAACCAATCACATTGTTCTATTTATTTTTCAAAATAGCTAAGTCTATTAACCGGTAGTTAGCACAAAAACAAATAAAAAGTGAGTTGGTAAGTGAAAAAGTTAGTAGATACACTCGCGTCAAAAGATCGATTTTGTATTGCAGCAGTTTCAGAGAAACTCAATTTGCCGCCTCACTTAATTCAACTAAAAAAAAAACTTCTTTCTTATTCGCATATATCCTTTCTATCACATACATATGTAATATATTACCTTGAGTGGGAGAGATAATTGACAAATACATCTAATTGCAGGTAAGGTCAAGAAAGGACGTGTAGTTGACAGATATATCCGGTCGTAGATGATGTCAACAATGTATTAAAACACACACACACACACACACACACACACACACACACACACACACACACACACACACGACAACTGGCCTGATGGGCGATGGCCAGCAAGGATGTGGTTGACAGATACATCCGGTCATAGATAATCGTCAACCAAGAACAAGGGTAGTTGACAGACATATCCGGCCGTAGATGATGTCAACAAATAGACAACCCGAAAAAACTTCTATATAAAGTCTTGAATTTTCGGCAAGGAGACAGAGACTGGCTAACAACTCCCGACGGTTCTTTCGTATGTGCGATTTTTCTCTGGCTGCCCTCCTGCCTCACACAAGCGTCACCGACAAAGAATAAAAATAAAATATATTTTTATATATACGTGTTACTCGTTGTTTGTCCAGATAAAGTGATAATATACTATGCATGTATATATATATATATATATATATATATATATATATATATATATATATATATACGCACGGAACCTTTTAATTGTCATTATGCCAAACTCAACTATGAACATTGTTGGAGATGCCGGGAATGGAGCCCGCACAAATAAATGAACAACGACTAATAATTGAGATAGAAAATAAGTGTATTAACGTAAGGATACAGACTTGAATGAAGATTACTAGTCCAGGAATGTGGTTTGTAAAAAGTATATGTACAAGTCTCTTAAGTGAAATCGTAGTATGGTTATAAATTATGGACATGGTTTTAATCTTCATAGTTTATAGGATTCCCAACTCATGTGCGTTGACCGGGAGGAATGTCTTTGATGTATTCGCTCCTTAGGTCAGTAAGTAGTTTTGAGACAGGGACGAAGGAAAAGGGAGGTGAAGGCGACGAGCATAGTAAGCCACTTGACTTAGTCAAGGGAGATACTAATTACTCTCGTTTGTCTCGAGTCAGTATGTGTGTGTCTGTCTCGGTCTGTCTGTCTGGCGATGCTTTCTGTATCAGCTTTTTATATCTTCTTTTTGGATCGCAGCAGATCATTTGGGAATTCATATCCGTATTTAATTCTGGGCTTCCCGTTGGCTGATGAATAAAATTCGCCTAGGCTCGCGAACTGGAAATTTAATATTTAATTAATTTTTAGTTTTCAACCGGAACATATGCGCGAATCCGGCTGCGCACCGACGAC
The DNA here is from genome assembly GCA_037127315.1 of Ascarosepion bandense. Lineage (NCBI taxonomy): Eukaryota > Metazoa > Mollusca > Cephalopoda > Sepiida > Sepiidae > Ascarosepion > Ascarosepion bandense. The sequence goes on along the minus strand of JBBBDQ010001621.1, from coordinate 1,508,722 downwards.
TTTTGGTCATTTGCTTTTTGGTCGTGAGGGTGCAAACATCCGGTCCATCGCTTTTGCTCGGTCGGTATCACCACAAGCTTGTCGTCTCTCTGATCCCATCTGACTGACAGATTCCACTCTTTCATTTTATACCGAAAGATTTTTTAACATAGGCTTGTTAACTTTTCTCCCAGTTTTGCAAATCGCATCATTTTATTGGTTAGAAAATTAATTTAACATCGGATCGCGAAATCTGGCTTCGATTTTTTCATTCAGTCCGGGGTCAAATCTTATTCTATTTGTCAAAGTTTGGATTTCACACGTAATTGTGAATTTTTATAAAAGTGAAGAAGAGAAGAGAGTTGCTTTTAATTCTGTGTTCACTACAAGCTTAGCAACACGGAAGTGAAACATGACAGAGATTCATTGGTGAATCGCTAGTCACAATCAAAACATATAAGCAACTTTCATTGTTAGAGTAAAGGTCATAAACAGATGTGATTTGACAATTGCGTTTAAGATAAACAACTTTGGTGGATCGCTGGCCATAACTAACAGTTAACTCGATCGTTAAAAGTTTAATCTCATTTATGCAAATCTTGTCCGGCGAAAGAGACAAAATGGAGAGAATTAAATGATGCTTGCATGCACAGCCATGATTTGAATAAATTGTTTGCTTCGAAAATTCCAAGGTTATCAGTTGCAACAGATGTCTGAAGAAGGTTAACAAGTGCAACGGCCGAAATGCTGGGAATATAATTATAATATATTGAGACCTGGCTATAGTCGGTTATTACGACAAGACACGTGCAACCTTAACTAGATGCTTTTATTAACAGAATACATTTTTAAAACACGGCTGCCCGTTATGAAAAAGAGGCTGAACCTTCGTTTGTATTTCCTTCGTTAAGAGTTCCAATAAGCGGAGATAACTTCTTATAACTAACTATTACATCTCCACCCTTACGTTTTTTATTGTTTTATTAACTACTCTAATCTGATTTAACAGAGTTCAATTTTCTGCTTATAAGTTAATTTTCTGTGGTGGTTTTACTTTCCGAGCAGATCATCGCAGTTGTTCTGCTGGGTTCCGTTGCATCTCTGAAGTCTGCTTTTTAATGGGAAAAGCCGGTTCTTGTTCTGTTTCACTATCTGAAAGTAGTCTCTTCTGGTCTTCCACCTTCTCTTATGGTGAGGGGGTTCATGATGTCTTTTTGAGTATGTTATGCTTCGGTATTTTTACGATTCCGTCATAGTAATGCACCTTACGTGAGGGGGTTCATGATGTCTTTTTGAGTATGTTATGCTTCGGTCCTTACGATTCCGTCATAGTAATGCACCAGAGCTTGTCAACACCGTAAATGTGGTGCAGGATGTGCGTTGTGGTGGAGTGGATATCGGCTCGGAACGAGAAATTGGAAAGCCGAGTTCGAATTCGTTGCATTCACTTTCGCACAAATACCCCTGGGAAAGGTATTAATCCGTCTCTTCCTTCCAGTTATGGGTTAAATAACAGGACAGATTGGGTTCTATAGCCTTAGTCGGCAACCAGTCTACTGCAAAAAGCAATGGTAACCTACTGTGGGATAATCTTCTGCCTAGTCAGTCATGTCTCTTTCGAGACATGATCACCCAAAGCGTGTATCACGTATAGCACTTAACTGACTGAATGCACCAGAGCTTGTCAACACCGTAAATGAGCGTGGTGCTACATTCAACTCTTACTGTCCCAGTCTCGCTTCACCTTTTCACCTTGTGTAGTGTGATGGATTAATAGTTTCGACGATGGGTCTTTACATTTTCTCAGGATATTTGTAATTATTTTATATTTTTTCAAACAGTTCATTTGACTGTGGGTATAGATGTGACGATGTTGTTCTTTTGAAGTTCCACGCAGTTTCTCTCTCTCTCTCTCTTTATATAATCTTTCAGCAACATTCTGTTACTAATGTTTTGATTTAATTCGTTTTTTTTCTTTCCCCCTTCTATACCAACACTTTCTGACACTCCCTCTCCATTATCTAAATAAACGTCTGAAATCTAATTTTTGACAGTGTATCAAACTTTCTGTAGCAAAATGCTTTTGAAATTTGGGTTTAAATTTTTTAAAAATCTCTTGAAAAACTTGTAGAAGATTGAGAACCGAAACGCACTGAAATGGCTATAAAAATAGCTAGTAAATCACCAAAAAGTAGCTAAAAGTTGTGAAAACGTTCGTAATGTATATAGTTTCAAAACGCCAATTCCGGGATTTCTTCCGTTGTTTCGTGATCACGGAATATCTGCGTTCCGAGAATATGTTATTTTGTTTAAAGTACCATTTATTGTGGGTTCAGTATGTTCGGGGGTGGGGACGCAAATTGCATTCTGCGGGTAGAGGGGCCGCATGGCGCATTCTGCGGTGGAGGGGCGCGATGTTGCTAAGCACGCCACTGTCCGCGCCGATTGTGACTCATCTTTTTAAAGCATCCAACATTTTGGCAATTTCTGCATGGCTGTCCCTTAGCAGGGCATTCTCTGTCCACGCGGTAATAGCCAAATCTTCCGCATTCATTTTTATCTTGTCGCACCTGGGTTTTTTTTTTATTTCGATCATTTCTGTGGTCGTTTTATAGATATTTTGTTTTCGGATATCCTCGCCTAGGGGATGTGCGTTGTGGTGCAGTGGATATCGGCTCGAAACGAGAAATCGGAAAGTCGAGTTCGAATTCCAGTCGAATTTGTTGCATTCACTTACGCTAAAATACACTTGGCGAAAGTATTAATCCACCGCTTCTCCGTCTATCTATGGGTTAAATTGTAGGACAAATTGGGTTTTATAGCCTTAGTTGGCAACCAGTCTACCGCAGAAACATACCACGGGAAAATCATCTTCGCAGTTTTTCGAAACATGATCGCCCAAGCGTGTATCACATTTGGCACTTAACCGACTGAATGAACCTCCCCTTGACTTTATATCGTGTACAGTTAATTCCTCTATGTCTTCTGCATGGTTTCTTGTAATTTCATCATTTTTACAGAGGCTTATTACCGTCCGGGTCAACGAAGTCTCTCAATTTTGACTTGGTTCTTTCACCCCATACACCCGATATCATTCCCTCGCGTATCATGCTGTCCCTTAGTTGTTCAACGCCATATTTTTTCAGTTTTTACCAACAATAGCTATCTATAGTAGAATTATCAACAATAACTATTTACAGTAGAATGATCAGCAATAACTATTATTATAATCTTCCTAATACCAGACCTTCTTCTGATTCATGTTACACAAATTCTTACCGCTGGCCGGATGTGAACATTCCGAAACCCAAGGCTGAACTATAGCTTCCGTTTCACTTACAGACACCACAAAAAACACTCCAGAATTTTCACCAACAGCATCCACTTCCGCCTAAAGAAACAAAGTAAAATTGAAGCCGATCTGAGCCTAAGAAAAGGATATAAAAACTTATCAAAAGGATTTCTTTTGCAGTCGACCGGCGCACCAGCCACGATTCCTAAAGCTCGTCGACAACAACCTCCCGTCTCCAATGTCTTCCGCCAAAGGATGTTCATTAAGACAGACGGAAATATTTCTGCGTCTTTCTGGTTTCTGTTGTCGAAGATTTAGCGTTTGTGGGCTAAGTCTTTTTTTACCCTCAATAAACTTTGAAAACTTGCGAATCAAAGCGTTGTAGTTATCTTTTTTACTCGTCTGTAAATGATAAGCGTTGTATACTTCAATTGTCTTTTCACCAGCTGTATGTAGGAAAAGTACACATTTAATAATATCGGGCTTCGACGTTTTCTCTGATGCCACGAGTTATAATTCAAATTTCGTTGTCTGTCCAGGACATTTGTGTTGGCGGGTATAAAAGGGTCATGCTGATTCTATACTTCTGACACCATTGGAATCTGGCTGTAGTGGTAAATTACGATAATGAATTACGATGTAACCATAACTAAATGCTTTTATTAACTGTACACATGTTTTTAAAATGCCGCTGTCCTTTATGAAAAAGAGGCTGAAGCCTCGTTTCCATTTCGTTCGTTAAGAGTTCCACTAAGGGGAGATAACTTATTGTAATTAATCATTGCAATGACTACCAAGTTTAGAACATTAATCGTCGATTATATGTCGTAAAGTCACTTCCATTGGTTCTCTTCTAACTACTGAAAATGATTTACTTTACATGAGTTCTTTCGGGAAACTGTCGATTAATATCGAGAATCTAGAGCCATGTTTCTGAACCATTTTTAATTCAGGGTTCACTTGTAGAATAACTAAAACTCTGGGGCACACTTTAAATTTTAATAAGGAAAAATAATACATTAAATCTGAAAATAATAAAGAAGTCTCCTGAAATAAGCATTCATTTTAAAGATGTTAAAAGGTAGAGTTTTCATTGAAAAGGGTTTATGAAAAATCTGCTATTTTTCTTTTTGGAGAGGCCGATAATGACTAATTTAAGGAAGACAAAATGAAAAGGATTATCCAATTCTTTAAGATAAAAGAATTTTGCATCCAGTTTATAATATCAAATTCCAAAGACTTGACTAAGATATGGAAGCCATTTGCTTGGAGTCTCAGGTTTTTTTTAAAATAAAGATTTTTTTAGATATAAAAACAATTCATAAATGACATTTCTGTTAACTTGAGGGGCACCTGGCTGCTCTTTAGGGCATGTGATAAACACGGAATTAAAAGTAACTCTCTTCTCTTCTTCACTTTTATAAAAATTCACAATTCCCCGTGAAATCCAAATTTTGACGAATAGAGAAAGGATTGACCCCGTACTGAAAGAAAAAGACGAAGCCAAATTTCATGATTCTATGTGAAATTAATTTTCTATCCAATGAAAGGAAGTGATTTGCAAAACTAAGAGAAAGGTTAACAATCTAGCGTGAAAAAGTTTCGCTATAAAAGAAAGAAAATCGAATCAGTCATATGCAAGCAGAAATTAGAGACGACACCGAAATGATGTGTCAAAAGAAACTTCAGAAGCCTCTGACCCGGACATAAAGGTCCTGTTACACATTCGTTCACCTTCTACTTCTCGAATGTTAATTTCCTTTATCTCTTCTTCTTCCTTCTCACCATCTCGCAGTGAACAAAGAAGATGACGATAACAACAGCAACAACAATAAGATACTTCAACTCACTCTTAAAACTTAAGCCGATAAGTACAATCTTCCTTTATTGCTTTATCTTCCTTTTCATTTTCTCGCCGGTCATAAAAAAGGAAAGGAACACAGATTGTATTAGTAACCTGTTAATCTTTCTGCTTAAACACATTCTTCTACTTACAACTACAAGCTCTTGATCCACTTAACTATATACGTACAATTTCTCTTTGGAAATTTAACTCTTACAAATTGATGTTATTCTGTTCTGTTAATAAAATTCTACTTAACATACAAACGAAATATTTTATTCTTCTATATTTCAACCATCTGATAATTCTGATGATTCCAATAATGTGAAGTTGTGGGGAGTGTCGACAATGTTTGTGAATTGGCACCAGTTGAGAAACACTGAACTAGAGAATGGGTTGCAAGGTAAACTGACAACCTATAAGAAAAAAAATTTTGAGATGGTCTTTGAGATCTTTCTTCGTCATCCAATTCTGACTACTACTTGTTTCTTGTCAATTTCGAGTCGCCATAAGTCACTTAAGGTTTAGTTTCTTTGCAATGGCCTTTGCAATATTCTCATTATAATGGAAGTAAGAAGATATTAACCGTACCATTCCTTTTTCCTAAAACCATCTTATTTGTGTTGTTATCTGTTTTCTGATTTAGACTATCACACGGTTTGTGTTATTTTTATCAATGGACTTTGGGATCTAGTCAAGTTATCTGATGCTAATCATACCCTGTTTAAATTACTTGTATCTTAAATTCTTCGTAGTTATGGGTTTAACGATAAACTACATCCGGTAGTAAGGCCTATAATCGAAAGCTTGAAGGTTTTGAAGTGCGTAGAACCACCTCTTAATTGTTGCTGTTCACAAATCTACTCTGATATGGAAGAGTAGCACCTGTTAGGATACCAGCTATAGTAGTGAACTTCCAAGCAACATCAAGACATTACTTTAATATAAGTATAAAGATATATTTTTATAGTAAAAATAACAGCAATAACTTTTTATATGCAAAAATTTCCAGCAGAACCTATTTATAGTAAAGTTACTAACAATAGCTATCTATGGTAGAATTATCAACAATAACTATTTAAAGTAGAATGATCAGCAATACCTATTATTATAATCTTCCTAATACCGGACATTCTTCTAATTCATGTTACACAAATTCTCACCACTGGCCGGATGTGAACATTCCGAAACCCAAGGCTGAACTAAAAACTTTGTTAAATGCGCAAAAGCTCCGCGATATAGCTTCTGTTTCACTTACATACCCGACAAAAATACACTCTAGAATTTTTACTAACAGCTTCCACCCCCGCGTAAAGAAACAAAGAAAAATTGAAGCCGATCTGAGCCTAAGGAAAGGATATAAAAACCTATCAAAAAGACTTCTTCGGCAGTCAGCCGGCGCACCAACCACGATTCCCAACGCTGGTCGACAACAACATCCCGTCTCCAATGTCTCCCGCCAAAGGACGTCCTCGCCGTAATTCACAACTTACTCTCCCCCCCCCCCGCCCTCCTACCGTACGAACGACTTTTATGACTCTACTTACTTATCTCTTTTTTTCGACGGAAGACATCCACACCGATATTTTTGTTTTTAATCGTATCACCCTGAGCAAGGCGGTAACGCCACTGATGCGCAGGGGGCTACGTAAGAGTAAAAAAGATTGGAAAAGAGAAAGCCGGGAACCACAACCTAAACAGGGAACAAGGGATGAGCCTCTTAACCTGTTTCATAGACGGGGGTGGAGTGTGAACCGGGCGATAGATAGATCTATCTACTCCAATTGAAAAAAAAAGTGAGAAGATTGGTAAAGAGAAAACCGGAAACCACATCCTAAACAGGGAACAAGGGATGAGCCTCTTAACCTGTTCAATAGACATAGGTGGAGTGTGAACCGGGCGATAGATAGATCTATCTACTCCAATTGAAAAAAAAAGTGAGAAGATTGGTAAAGAGAAAACCAGAAACCACATCCTAAACAGGGAACAAGGGATGAGCCTCTTAACCTGTTCAATAGACGGGGGTGGAGTGTGAACCGGGCGATAGAAAGATCTATCTACTCCAATATATCACTTGTATTATTTTTTCGTTAATACAATTATTTATTTCCTAAATCTCCGTCCTTTCTTGTTTGTTATGCTACCATACGCTTAACATAACACTATTTATAGTAGAATCACCTGCAATACTTTTTATTTGGAGTTGAAGGCGTATAATTGCGTTTAGAATATATTTGGTTGAAGCCATAAATTGTTCACAAAAATTAGTTTTCAGCATAAAGGTGTTGATATGCCGTTAAACAAAACCAACCAAATAACCAAGATGAAAGAACTCTTTCACGACACTAATCTATATAAATATCCTACAATTTCTTAAATCAAACTGTATTCCAAAATATAACCCCAACAAAACTACAGCATAAAATTCACACATCACCGCCTCTTGTAATGATGTTCACACAAATATGTATATGCACAAAAGCTGAATATCATCTACCATGTATTCAATTGTGAAAGCAGAATAACACCATTTTATTACTACAAAGCTCCCAAGAAAATTAAATTTTGTTATTAAATTACACATGAAGGTGTTGATGTGGCGTTAAACAAACAAATCAATCGAATCAAAGAAGTTCTTTTAATGGAACCCTCTTCCGTTTATTTGCTTCCCTGATAGCTACAATCCCCAAAAATTTAAATGCAACGTCATCTTCTATCTTCTCAAACCCAATTCATGTTTTATCTTTTCTTCAATGCACACTGAACCTAGTTTTTTTTCTCTTACTGTAAATCTACTGCGCATTTGGAGTAAGAATAAATCTTTTTTTTTCGATGGTCATTGGGTCGGTTGGAACGGTTAAAAATCATCAAATAACGGGTCATTATTCATATATCTCCCTGCATCTGTCTTTATTTGTTTCTGCGGTTTCTTGTCTTTTCTCGGCACCAAAACCTTCGTCGCGTCAAGTACAATTTTTTTTCTCTCCTACGAAGCGGTCAATTTAGCTGTGCAAGTAAATTAATGAACATCGTTTTGTTGACATGTCATTTCTTTTTGTAGACATGTCCCCTGCTTTTTGTATCCTTCTCGTGTAGACTTTTAATGTCACGTAGTTTGAGTTAATCACTGAAATTGGTTCACTGTGAGATCCAGACGTTCGTGTAATATGCAACCATTAATTTGCACTTGATAGTATCGTGTTAGAGCGCTACTTATTTGATAGGTTTTACGTTAAAAGATAGGATAAATATTAGGACAGAATAGTTCTATTTCTCTAAAATTAGACGGTACTCATACAAACAAAATAAGCATAAAAAACTGCAACGAATCAAAACAGAAATACGTGTTTCAGGAACATTTTTCGGGGCAAATCGAAGTTCTATAACAGGGGTCGGCAACCTTTTGGAGAGTAAGGGCCAAAAAGCTATGTAGAATCATGGAGGAGGGCCAAACAGCTATGGCTCCAGTGTCATGGAGAAGAACCATGTTATTAAGTATGTGAATAAATTTTCTATGTATTTGAAGAATTTGCTTTCTTCAAATACATAGAAAATTTCTATATAATTTAATATCTGACGGAATTTTGTTAAAAAAAACATTACATCTTAAAAAATAAATGCTTCATAAAACAGTACTGAAAAAAAATTCCATTATAATCGTTTGAAAACACTATTTTATATTCATTTAAAATTGCCCGCATACGGAAGCAATTTCACAAAAAAAGTGAAAGTGATGCCGTACGCTAATTTTGGCGATCCCTACAAATAAAAAATAAAAGTAAGACACATTTACCAGGTAAAAAGAAATAATTTTTTAAAATTTCAACGCAATATATTCAGACTATCAGCTGTCACTTTGGTTTGGTTTACCTATATTTATATCGTGTCCAGAGTAAGGTAGCGGGCCGGACAAGATTCACTCGAGGGCCGGATGTGGCCCGCAGGCCAGGGGTTGCCGACTGCTGTTCTATAAACATAATGGTCGTAATAATAATAATAATAATAATAATAATAATAATAATAACAATAATAATAATAACCGTTTTCTTATAAGGAAGCATTCAGCATTTTTTGAACAAACAGCAAGTGCTGCTGTCAGTTGAAATTTATAAAATCTTTTTCTTAAAACAATTTTTCAGGAAAATAGGTTTCTCAAGGCTGTTACGCTTTTTCTAATACTGACGAAGGTTTACCACCTAATATTTTATTTGAAATACACTGGTGAGCAAAACTTTTGAACCATCTTGGGAAATTAAATCTTCTTCTTCTTCTTCTTCTTCTTCTTCTTCTTCTTGTGTTGTGTTCCTTTAGGACGTAGGCGATCATGACCCTCTACTTATTCCTATCCCTTGTCGCTCTCAATAATTTCTCTTTTGATATCTCTTCCAAACCCCGCTCCGCAATCTATTTGCTCAAGCTTATCAAATGTCTCACGCTACTTTTCCCTGACTCTCTTTTTCTACTATGTGTCCTGTGAGTATTTAATTTTTCAGGTCTTCTCTCCTCATTACGTGTCCCAGGAACCTCAGCTGTCACTTCCTGATGTTTTCTTTTCGTTTACATTCTCTCCAACACCTCATCGTTACTCAAGTCCATGGTATCCTCAGCATAAATACTTTTGTTAATTTTCATCCAAAATCGAGAGTGATCAGTAGTGTGCTTTTCATAGTACATTTTATCATCTTTGAGGACCAGAAAACAAGTAACTGCATTTTCATTAATGTTAATGCATATTGAATGAAAGGGCATCGTGAATTAAAGCGATGTGATTCTGTTGTGCCGGTCAACAATATTCAAAGAAGGATGGTCGTCGCCAAAATCCACGCGTTTCACTCGCTTTTAACCAGAAAATTGAAGATAAATATTAATAGGTTATAGTAAAAAATTACTATAAAGTACACGCTAGAAAGAAAACACTACAAATCCTTGAAACTATTATTGTCTACCAAATAACACAATAAATATTAATAAATTAATATTTTATATATATAATATATATAATATATATAATAAATATATATAATATATATAATATAATAATATATATATATATAATATATATAATATAATAATATAATAATATATATATAATATAATATAATATAATAATATATAATATATATTATATATATATTTAATATATATATTATATATATATAATATATATTTAATAAATATATATATATAATATATATTTAATAAATATATATATATAATATATATTTAATAAATATATATATATAATATATATTTAATAAATATATATATATAATATATATTTAATAAATATATATATATAATATATATATTATAATATAATATATAATATAATATATATAATATAATATATAATAATATATATATATAATATATATAATATAATAATATAATATATATATATAATATAATATATAATATATATAATATATATAAGATATATATATATAATATATATTAATAAATAAAACACAATAAATATTTGTCACTGTAGTAGAAGTGACTAAAAATATTTAATATGAGTTCAAAATAATAATAATAATAATAATAATAATAATAATAATACGTATAAAATTGATACCTGCTTTGTCGGTGCGGATCTTACTCGCTTCGATCATTATACATGACTTCATTTTGCAATGATTCAATTTTCAGCTCTATAAAAGTACCATAATGTTTTTAACGGTGTATTTTCTATACTGCACGGGCAGCACATGGTTCTTGATAATGACTGAGATGGTCGAAAGTACTTGAATAAAGCAAAACGAGCCTGGACTTTAGGCACATTAGTACCACAATTTTGAACTCAATGTACAATCCCTTCTTCAAAAATGAGAAAAATGCAATAAAAAATCAAAAAGATTGATTTATCGATTGAATTATATATATATATATATATATATATATATATATATATATATACACAAAACTATATATACACACGTTTTCCACGCGGAGAATAATATATCACTTATATCTACACAACAAAACAGTGTAAGCAGAAGCAAAGGAAAGGGTCATATATAATATGGCGATACTCCTGTGTCTGGAGAAACTATGTTTATGATTCCAGATGTAAACGGGCCGGATTCATTTACATCTCAGGCGAGGACATATTCCAAAGATGAGAAAGAGTGAGTCTTAGGTTTTCCAAAATTGGGGACTGTGAGCTGGAGTTTCATTCTGAATCAGGAAAAGATATTCTTAAAGAGAAATGGCACCATGGATTTGTAAGCTGCTGGGTGGGGAGGCTCAAAGAAAGCAATGTGCTGGCTGTAAAGAAACTAAAATTGACTGCCACTCTTGTCATGCCATGGAGTGACGTCATTAAGTACTTGGTCACGTGATTGATCTCCACCAAATAGAAATAATCACCTTCTGCATGACGTAACTGTTGTAGACACAGAAAGTGATATCGGCGTGCCGAGTTCAAATTCTAACTACGTCAGTTTCGTTCACTTAGCGCTAATATTTCTGAAAACGTTGAATATATTTTCGCCTAGATTGGCCCTCTTTCCTGAGTGGCACCCAATCTAGGAAAAATAAAGCTCCCTGGTATGGTTAGGAGAAGGAAAATCAGGCAATAGACTAAAAAAAGCATCCATGTTCCAGTCTTTTGAAATCTTGAACATTGCTACCAAATCGCTAGATATGGAAGAGTAGATGTCTTAACGGCTATTGGAATCAACAAACCGAGTTCAAACTCAGGCTGGAATAGTTTACTTTAATTCCACACAAATGATCTTGGAAAATAGCATGAACCGACTTTTCCCTTCAAACAATCCAGGAGCAAATAGTATTTAAATGAGAAGCATTTATCACTTTAAAGTAGTCCACCCGGACGTCAAGATAGCACTCTACGCCTGTAAAATATGTTTGCTATCGGATATACATATTATTATTACATACATCTGATTGTTACGTATAGTGTGGTATCGTTTTTTTTTTTTTTTTTTTTTAAAGATGCCTGTTTTTGAAGTCTTTGTAGCTAAAACTTTAAAGACACTGTCGCGGAATTACAGGCTTTCAGGTATAAGAAATAACAGTTAAATAGTCTACAGAAATAAGCTTCATTAAATATACCTGCGCATTATAAGAAAATAATTTGCTAAAAGCTTTATTGAATAACAATTCCGAGAGCTCTTTTGCTACGGGCAACGCCGCATCACCTTGACTGACTTATGCTGAGGCCGATTCAAAATATTCAATCGTTGCTTTCTGGTTCGTAATAAAAAAAAATATTGCGTAGTTGAAACTCTCATACCCGGAAACGCAACTCCAGCTTTGAATTTAGACTAAGTAATTATTTGCTTGGAAAAAAATGTGTACATTACTTTTGAATAAGATTATTTGCCTTTTGTCAATTATAATACGCTACCTTTCAATATTGCTAAGTTACTATTCACCATGTTCTCTCCTTCTCTCTACCCTCTTTTCTATTCTTTTTCTTTCTTTTCACCCCTCAGCAGGAATAATGCATTTGGTTGGCTAAAACAGAGGAAAATGTATCTAGAACATCCTGGACTGAAATGCGGTCTCACGAATTATTGTTTTATTCAGTGGTTACAACACTGGGCCGATCGTACAAAGTTTGAGAGGACATTCAAATTAACAAAAAGACATTTTTCAAAGATGACCTTAAAAAGTGACTTCCATATAAATGTTATTCTTTCAAGGTCGGATTTAAGGTGGATGCAAATGGTTAACCATTCTGACAAACTTTCTAAACCATCTCTCAGATAAATGCGCCTCACGTTGCAAAAGCGATCACCAAAGTTAAGCAACGTCGGGACTGGTCAGTGCCTAGATGGGTGACCGCTTGGGAATACCAGTTGATGCTATAGATAATCACTCGGAATTGTTAATCGGAGCTCCTATTCCAGTCGGGTTTTCAATATTTGATTACGGTCTTGGAAAAAATATGAATCCAACTCTTCCCAGCTATAGGTTAAATAGTAAGGCTTGTGTCACTAATATCCTTATCATCTAAAAGAAAATTACAATCTAGAAATAGTTTCTAGTTTCAAATAACCCGCAAAAGGTTAATAACACGTACAAAATGTAAAGAAAAAACAGGCAAGTCAACTCTAAGAAGTTTATTAAGCAAGTTTAGGAAGCTCGCAGTAAGGATCGAACTCTTGAGACCTCTTCACGAAATTATTTACCCCAGAGAAGCAATTTGTTTATGAATACACGCTGGATGCTATCGGAATTACAGCAAAAATAACATGCTTTTTTTCACGTGTAAAATACTTCATAATAACATAATACAATTACGATTAAAAAAATACATTTTACCCCTTGCACCATCTCTCTCTCTCTCTCTCTCTCTCTCTCTCTCTCTCTCTCTATATATATATATATATATATATATATATATATATATATATATATCAGCATGCAGTGTGGGTATAGAAGAATCCAAAGGAGTATCTTGTACATACAGTGGTAGGATAACTCTCTAAGAGAGCTCTAAATATATATGTATATAAATACATAGGGAGCAAATATAAGAAAAATTAAGGCAGACACGTTATTTCATGGTAAATCGGAAGTGTGGGCCTATTTCAGGCGAACCATCATCAGCTTCCGTCTTTATTTTACAAAGGATTTTATTCTTGTAAAATCCTGTGTAAAATAAAGACGGAAGCTGATGATGGTTCGCCTGAAATAGGCCCACACTTCCGATTTACCATGAAATAACGTGTCTGCCTTTTACACACACACACACACACACACACACACACACACACACACACACATATATATATATATATATATTTTCTTATATAGGATTGCCATTTCGACAGGTAAATTTAACTACCCATCTCATTAGCAAGACCAAAACATGGGAAACAAATAAATTTATTTTCCCATAATGTTTTGGTCTAGCTGATGAGATGGGTATTTAACTTAGCCGTCGAAATGGCCATCCGATTTAAGAACATTTTAATCTTTATATTGTCATATATCTTCCTCATCGATAATTACTGATGCGATTACACTCCGATTCACGGATATTTACATTCTTCACATCTATGGACGGATACGAGTTATCCCTTTTAGATCGTATCGAATGGACAACAAAAAAAAAAATAAAATAAAATAAAATAAAAATAAAATTAAAAAATTAAAAAATTAAAAGTGAACAGATAAGATTATTATTCGATCGGTATAATCGAAATGTAATCTCTCCCAGGGCGCTTCTTGATGGACACATGCACTGACCAACAATCCAAGGATGAACAACAAGGCGAAATGGTTTTTGGTATAAAATTTTAATACATGAACAAAATATTAAAATAAGAAAAAAAAGTCTGAGTAAGAATGCCCAATGAACCGAATCTCAAAACTTATGTTGGGATAGAAAACTTGTCGAAATAACAAATTACAACGAATTAATACGAATGCAGAAGATTAACACATAATAAAAAATGGGAGAGGATATATGTAGCATTATTGTACACGTGGGATGATGTTTGCAATAACATAATATTTATGGATGTATGTATTTAACTATAACACGGGGCCAAAAGTATAATAACTTATCTTTATATTCAATTCTCTTCTTTCTTTCTTTCTTTCTTTCTTTTTTCCTTCTTTTTTCTTTCTTTCTTTTTTCCTTCTTTTTTCTTTCTTTCTTCTTTACATAAACTCGGATTCAAATGCTGCCCGACTGAAATAAACTTGTCTACAATTTCCTTCACTTCTTTCTTCAACCGAACGTTGTATTCTCAGCAAGCAAACGTCTAGGCAAATTTCTTCACTTTGGTTTCTTCAACCGAACATTATCTTCTCTGCGTCAATATCTTTCTTCCTTGATGAACACTTCGGTTTCTTCTTCTTCTGAATTTAACGAATAAAAATATATACTCTTATGATTTTTATCCGGAGTTGCTGTAACTGATTTGGCTGAGTTACGTCATTATAAAAATGAGTCTCCTCTTTTCATTCTTAAGCTGTCGGAGCTTCAGCATAGAAATATCATGACTTGTACATTCAAAGTCTAACTCGCAACTGATTAAATTTTCTGACTTCCTCGTGACTTGCATTTAGGCACGAATTTTGGCTCCTGCTGATTCATGACCTCTCATGTCTGGCCCCTGTCTAGCTTCTGTCTAGACATTTGTTACTAAGTGTATTTGGGTCAGTTAACCTCTGCCCGTTGTGGTCCAGTGGATATCGACTCGGAACGAGAAATCGGAGACCCGAGTTCGAATTCCAGTTGAATTCGTTGCACTCATATACGCGCAAACCTTGGGAAAGGTATTAATCCGTCTCTTCCTTCCAGTTATGGGTCAAATAATAGGACAGATTGGGTTCTATAGCCTTGGTCGGCAACCAGTCTACCGCAGAAAGCAATGGCAACCTACTGCGGGATAATCTTCTGCCCAGTCAGTCGTGTCTCTTTCGAGACATGATCGCCCAAGCGTGTATCACGTATGGCACTTAACTGAACTGAACCTCTGTCCTGCTATTCTCAAAATGACTATAGTCACGTGACTATCCTCTGTTGACTAGCGGAGTCCGAGCTGAGTATATGTGTGTAGGTATATGTGTGTGTTGATCTGAATTCGTAACAATATGAAATAATATAAAATAAAATAATTTCATTACATTGAGCTGGATCAGTGTTAATATCTAATATTAATACGATTCTTTGGTATTTAGAACGAAGCCTATATATATAAATTTCGCGCATACATGTTGTTTGTTTTGATTTTGTTGACTCAGTAAGTTTAGTGCCATACACGCTCTGGACGATCATGTCTCGAGACGTGACTGACTTGGGAGAAGATTATCCCGCAGTAGGTTGCCATTGCTTTCTGCGGTAGACTGGTTGCCAGCCAGAGCTATAGAACCCAATCTGTCCTATTATTTAATCCATAACTGGAGGGAAGAGACGGATTAATACCTTTCCCAAGTGTATTTGTGCGTAAGTGAATGCAAGGAATTCAACTGGAATTCGAACTCGGCAACGCGCTTTCTCGTTCCGAGTCAATATCCACTGCACCACAACGCACCACGCACATTATGTTGATTGCACAGTATAATAGGGTCAATTGGGCATCATCTATGAGAAAAAGAGCACAATGATGCAATTCACTCCTCCGGAAATGTGGAAACGACATGCTCTACTGATTGACCTATGCGCCGGAAGCTCTAATGCGAACATTTCAGAGTGCGTGGGTGTAAATCGAAACATAGTGCAAAGGATGCAGGGAGCTGGATTAGCTTAATATATATATATATATATATATATATATATATATATTTTATTAAGTTGGTTCTAAGCTTTCGGCTCACATGAGCCATCTTCAGACAGTTACCAAAATAGCAAACGCAGTTCGTCAAATTGAAAGCTTAGAACCAACTTAATACAAAATTATCCAAATGTTGGAGAATTTTTGTCTTTATTTTCACCTGATTAAAGCCAAAATACGATGTTTAGAACGGCTCATGATTAAACATAATAGACATTCATTGTCTCTTATATTTAATAGCATATGTTTAGAAAATTATCTGCAGCCTCTCTCTCTCTCTCTCTCTCTCTCTCTCTCTCTCTCTCTATATATATATATATATATATATATATATATATATGTCAGATTAAATAAATTGCAAACAATATATTTGCTTATTTTAATAAAATCCATTCATATTCACGGTTAATCTTTTGCGTATTACAATCAAAAGATGTCAGAAACGTTTTAATATTCATTAAAACACTTAAGCCGTCAATTAATAGAATCAGCTATGAATACTGTAGCGATGTTCTAAAATGTTTGTAAAAAGAACAGTTTTTCACACGTGCATGACCATGACATTACAACATATAAAAACTTCCATTTTGGATAATTTTCACGTTCTAATGAACGCTAGCGATTTGTCAACAGTTATATTTGAAGCGGGAAAAATGTACAGTAATTTTTAGCAACATAGTTTTCCGGTTACATTTGTTACCATAACTCATACTCCTGAAGATGACCTCGGAAAGTAGTTGAAAGTACTTGGGCACCTTAAGAAATTAATAAAAATAACATCTGTCAACGTTACAGCTCATTTTGACATCTTTTGATTGTAATATGTGAAAGATTATCTGTGAGTATGAACGGATTTTATTAAAAATAGGCAAACATATTGTTTGCAATTTATTTAATCTGACATGTTTAAAAAAAAATTTACTGCCTAAATACACAAATATATATATATATATATATATATATATATATATATATATAATTTCCTTTTACTTCTTTCCTTTTTCTTTTATTCTTCCCCCTTCCATTTCGACCAGACAGGGCTAAATTGTAACTTTTAACTCTCGACTCAGTTAAGGAGTAGGGGTTTTCAAAAAAATCTAAAAATAAAAATAGACATAAGTTTCTGTCTGCTTTTTTATTAATCCCACCCCTTTAATTTTCCGTGATGAAAAATTTTTTTGAACTTCCGCCGGTAAAATACCTTTGTTCATTTTGTTATTTGATTTTTTGGAATAAATTCGTTGCTGATGACGCTAGAAATTTCTCGTAGAAATGGCCATTCAGCGAATTTGAACATCGGAATTTGTTTTATTATATATATATATATATATATATATATATATATATATATATATATATATAAGTATATATTAGGAAGAATGTGATATGCTGGGTGTTATGGGTAAATTGTCACCATTTCATATATTAAATTTCGCGCATGCTCGTGGTATGTTTTTTTTATTTTGCCGACTGCAGAGTATAGTAGGGTCAGTTGGGTACCGTCTGGGAGATAAAGAACACCATGACGCAATTCACTTTACCATGTAACGACATGCTGTACTGCTTAGCATTCACACCTGAATAGTTCCAATACGAACATTTCAGAATGTTTGGGCGTCAATCTGAGGACAGTGCAGAGGATTCGGAGAGATTTGGATGACATATCCAATCAACATCATGGTGTCTGGAGAGATCACAAGTGATGGCGACGTTATGCCTCCATTCATCTTCCCACAGGGCCCCAAATTTAACACAGAAGCCTGCATCAAGTGCCTTGGGTGGGTAGTGCTGACCTGGGTCAAGAGTGTGACTGTCTGAACACCCTATGTCTGGCAACAAGACTCTGCACAATGCTACAAAAGCAGGAGAACCTAGTCATAGCTTTCAGACCATTTTATGCGACCACATCACCCTTCACATCTGGTCACCTAACGACTCAGGCTGCAACCCTCTTTGTCTGTGGGGTGCAGTTGAGCAAGAGACCAACAAAACCCTTTTAACACTAAAGTTGAACTAAAGGCCATATGATTAAACATGGAGACCATACAAAGGATATGCAAGATATTTCTAAGGCCGAGGTTGGAGTCAATAGCGATTTTATTGAATAAATTTACTCTTTAGTACTTCGATATATTTTTTTAGTAATTTTGCTAAATGTAGCTGTTAAAATGACATGACAATTTTATTTTCATTTTTGCGTAATTTAGACGATAATTTATTCATCGCACCCAGTACATGACTCCATATATAAGCCAGCTGATAATGTTGAAATACGGCTACGTTTTATCTGAGGTTCATTATTTAAGATCTTTTTTGCAAATTATCCTCCCTAACTAAATTTCCCCAGATAGTCCAAATGAAGACCTTTCAATTTTCCAAAGAGGAGACTATAACTTTTCTAAAAATATCATATTCAACTTGCTAACATTTTTCCCCCTAAACATTGATATCGACCAGACTATGAAACATATTCACAAAATTGATTGCATTTGAATCAGTTTTTAAGTATCTGTTTATCTCCCCACCCCTCACACACGTATCTGTAGTGTACAAAAGCTTCTAAACGTCAGGTTTAGAGAAGCGTTATCCACCAGGCTGCAATCAATTTTGTAATCAAGCACTGTTCTTTTAAACATGTTTTCCTGAAAGGTATAATATATTTATGTGTCAAGTTAAAACATTTTTTATAAATTGCAAACGTTATTTCGCAAAACTGGAAGCTGCAGACGTACGAAATTTCCAAAGTCAATACAATGGTCGTGTTCAAGCTCTTGACATGTGAATCATCATCAGTAACATGCAGGCAATGAATTTATGAACATTATAAATTATATATGATTATATTATATTTTTAATATGATTATATTACATTATAATTTTAATAATTTCACTATAATTATATGTAATTATATATAATAATATACTTATATATAATTAAAATATAATTATATACAGGGTGTGTCAGAAATACCTTCCAAATAAGACACGTAACAATGGTGGCAGTTGGTGACAATGATGTCTTCATCTAGCAAATGTCTTACCATTGTGTGGGAGACATTTCTGCCGCATCCTGTGTAATTACAGTACAATTATAATATAAGTATATTGTCATTATTATTTAGCTAATACCAATTAGCCAACCAGTGACTTACATGATAAAATATGTCAAAAATGTAAATTAAACACGATCTCATCTACTAGTGTGATAGTATACTAAATCAGTATAATTGCATAGATAGATAGATAATGAACAGGCTGAGATCGATCGATAGATAGATAGATAGATAGATAGATAGATAGATCTAAACTTTTTTATAAATGGAACTTTGTCTGTGTGTGTGTGTCTGTGTATGTGTGTGTCCGTTACCTATAGACTCCGAAACGGCTGAACTGATTTTCTTAAAAATTTACACAGTTGTACTATAAGCGTCTGCGAGTGTTCTTGGCTAGGTTTTGTACCGAGGTACCCTCGATAAATATCGAAAATTGATAATCGAATAAATCGGGTTATAGAAAGAGAGGTCCGATTTTAATCAAATTTGATACACTCATAGACAAAGACATAAGAAACGATATTCAGAATTTTCAAGGTTGCAGTTCTGACAATAGTGCAGAAAATCGATAATATATATATATATATATATATATCAAAGCAAGATGTTTGTGTGTGTGTCTGTTTATTTGCCTGTATGTCTGTATTTTTTTCAGCTCTTTTATTTTAGTTTTTGCTTCGGGTTTGGGTCTAAGTAGGTATAATTGTTGTTCTTAGTCTCAGCCATGATACCATTTACTCAGAGGACTTATTTAGCCTTCAAAATTCAGTTTACGACGAAAAAGCTTATTTGATATCGATACCAGGAAATCAAAATTTGACTTACATCTGTTCATTTTTCTTTCAGTCTACGGTTTCGCTTTAACTGGAAACAACTATTGCTTTTTAGTCATTCGTACTAACGTCTGAGCTCCAGGACCATGGATTAGTTTTAAAACTTTCATTACACCCGAGCAACGCCGGGCTATACTGCTAGTAGATTGATAGATAATGAACAGGCTGAGATAGATAGATAGATAGATAGATAGATAGATAGATAGATAGATAGATAGATAGATAGATAGATAGATAGATCATTCACATGCTTAGACACAAATACAAAGGCACACACACATAGCTCCGAGGAAGAATCACCGACTGACGCCAATTCGGCCGGGTTTACATCCTGGGTAAAAAGCAATCGGATGTCTAACCGTACTGATGAGTTGTGATACAGCGACACAGATCTGTTTGCGGATGACTCTCTCTCTCTCTCTCTCTCTATATATATATATATATATGTGTGTGTGTGTGTGTGTGTGTGTGTGTGTGTGTGTGTGTGTGTGTGTGTGTGTGAACATCCAGATACGAGAGTCTATTTTAATGCAATCGACAGGTCGTATGCACACATAAACACAAGTAAACGTAATAATGACAACTAACAATAAAAACAATCGCAAAAATGTCAACAAACAACACTATAAAAAGGCAAAAAAGCTGCATTTGAATCCACAATTATTGCAACTCAATATTCCCTAAAATAATTTGAAACATAGCCGTTACTACTCACGAAAATAACCGTTAAAATAATACAATAGACTATTCGTAATGCATTACTGACTTGTATAAATAAAGAAACTACAAGCCCTCCTACAAGAAGTTGTTAACGAAAGCGGGACGACAGGACCACAGATAAACCACAAGAAAAAAGATGCACAGTAATCAATAAAAAGAGGAGCCCAAAGTGCAAATTACAAGTTGGGGATACTAAAAATCAAATGGGTGCAGAAATTTGAATACCTGGAAGTGATCTAACAGACGACGGAAAGTGCGGTACAGAAATCCGAAGGCGTATTGACATGGACAAGGATGCATTACAGAAGCTGAGTAAAATTTTAAGAGACAAGAAAATTTCACTGGAAACAAAGAAGAGAGTACTAGATTGTTATATGATATCTGTCCTGCAATATGGCAGCAAATGCTAGACAATCTTATCAAAGATGAAAGAAAGACTTGAGGCAATTGAAATGTGGTTCTACAGAAGGATGCTGAGGATACCATGGACGGAACAAGTGAGCAATGAAGAGGCTTTGGAGAGGATGGATACGGAAAGGAAAGGAAAGGAAAGGAAAGGAAAGGAAAAGAAACTGATTCTTGACATCAGGAAAAGACAAATGAAGTTTTAGGGGTATGTATTGAGGAAGGAGGGCTTGGAAAATCTGATGCGCATGTAACGGATAGGGGGAAGAGAGACAAGAGAAAGCATGACTTGATGGACTTAAGCAGATGGGTGAAGGCGCGGAGACTGAGTGGGATAAAGGAGAAGGGGGTATTAGAAGCGACAAGGAATAGAGAGATGTGAGGGGGTATGATCGCCTACATCCTAAAGAGACACGACACATAGAATACAGAGAAGATACAAATGGACGAGCAAAATTACAGTACAAATGGCCTGACTATTGCGTTTAGTATGAAACAGACTGTCGCCTCTGGGTGTTGATTCCATTGTCTATATTTATATTGACATATGCTCTATCGCTGATATTAAGCACTTTAGCTAACAAATATAGCATACTTTAAAACTATATATATATTGAAAACAGAAATAGGGGTTGTTCCAACGAGAGAAATTAGTATAGGTGGAAAAAGTGCGAGAAGCCGTAAATTTTTTGTTTGAAGTGTAGATTGATTATTATTATTATTATTATTAGTTGGTTTTTGTATAATACATTAAGTGTCTATAATGGTATTTGTGTCGCTATATGAACGAGAAATCGGGGAACCGAGTTCGAATTCCAGTTGAATTCCTTGCATTCACTTATGCGCAAATACCCTTGGGAAAGGTATTAATCCGACTCTTCCCTCCAGTTATGGGTTAAATAATAGGACGGATTGGGTTCTATAGCCTTGGTCGGCAACCAGTCTACCGCAGAAAGCAATGGCAACCTACTGCGGGATAATCTTCTGCCCAGTCAGTCATGCCTCTTTCGAGACATGATCGCCCAAAGCGTGTATCGCGCATGGCACTAAACTGACTGACTGATATGTGTTTTGAATCCAAATTTGACTCTCTTCAGGCGAATAAACTTGTGACTTTATATATTGAGATCCGTTTGTCTTTCAGTCGGCCGAAAATAGTGTGTATATATAGATAACCTTTTTAGACAGTATCACCTTAGTATCTAACTATTGAACTCTCTGGGAAATGTTATAACAGATGATGGAAAATGTAACATATAAATCCGAAGTAGCAAAAAAGTGTCTTACAAAAACTAAACAATGTATTCAGTCAGTTAAGTGCCAGACGTGATACACGCTTTGGGCGATCATGTCTCAAAAGAGACATGACTGACTGGGCAGAAGATTATCCTGCAGTAGGTTGCAATTGCTTTCTGCGGTAGACTGGTTGCCAACCAAGGCTATAGAACCCAATCTCTCCTGTTATTTAACCCATAACTGGAAGCCCTTGGAAAAAGGTATTAATCCGTCTCTTTTTACTCCGGCTATGGATTAAATAACTAGACAGATTGGGTTCTACAGCCTTGTTTGGCAACCAGTCTACCGCAGAAAGTAATGACAGCCTACTGCTAGATAGCTTCAGCTCAATTGGTCATGTCTCTTTCGATACATGATCACCCAAGTGTGTATCACGTATGACACGTAATTAACTGACTCATTAAAAAAAAAGCCGGAAACTAAAACCTTATGTAAGATTTAAAATTTTGGGATGCAGTAGAATAATGTTAAAGAAAGTATAAAAAGAAAATTCTCTACAAATTATGACTGATTTTAATAAATTTAAAAGCTTTCAAGATAAACAGTAGGAGTAGATAGGTTCGCCACTCACCTGGTTCATCGCTCTCCTGGTATTTTGAACAGGAGTAGGAATTTGTTCCTTGTTTCCTGTTTAGGACTAGGTTTCCGGTTGTTTCTAGATTTTTCTCTTTCTGTTTCACTCGCACTAGCCTGTTACATGCTTGGGTGAATTGCAATAGCTTGTAGTCAGTTATATCAAAATTAACATTTCGTCTACGTAAATTGCACCAAGCGTATCGAAGCAGCTCGAAGTGACTAAATATCATCTTATAATGAACTTTCTTTGTGTCAAGGCTGGTCTGGTGCTCTTGTTATCCACCTAGGTGTCCTTGACAAAATCCAACGGAGAATCTGTAATGTGATCAATCCCGACTTGGCAGCTAGGTTACAGTCGCTTTCTTACCGACGCAGTATGGCTTTCTTGTGTCTCTCTACAAATACTTTCACGGCTTCTGCTCCGATGAATTTAGCTCACTGGTGCCCCCTATATATGAATTTACTCGAGCAACAAGATTAGCAGCTAGGTGCCACCCTTTTACTGTGAAACCAATAAATTCAACTGCAGCAGCTGCTTTTCTCGCATTTCCCGCCTGTGGAACTCCCTTCCGTTTACTTGCTTCCTCGGCAATTACAATCTTCAAGAATTGAAATGTAAAGTCAGTAGTCATCTCCTATCTCACTAACTTGCATCCTCTCTCTCTCAGGCTCCTTTCTTCATCCACCCCACTCTCATCAGTATTCTCATCATTCTCATACCCACTTTCTGACACCCGTCTATAACCTGTCACTCTTTCTCATAACTTTCCTCCTATGTTGCCCCCTGCAAAACAGTGGCAGTAAAATGCCTTGCTTGGGGTGACATGCGCATTTTTACGAATATTTCAAATAAATATTTAATAACAGTGTAAAAATTCTTGTTTTAAAAATTACAAATAAATTACACTTGTGTAGTTATAATTTCTGGAAGTTTATATGACACAGCTACAACTAATTACTAATACCGCAAAATATTCACATATGAACGACTACAAATAATTGCATTTTAATAAGTCAGTCAGTTGAATGCCATACATGATACACGTGTCTGCGATCATGTCTCGAAAGAGACATGATTGACTGGGTAGAAAATTTTCCCGCAGAAGGTTGCCATTACTTTCTGCGGTAGACTGGTTGCCGACCAAAGTTACAGAAGTCAGTCTATCCTGCTATTTAATCCATGACTGGAGGGAGAAGCGACGAATTAATCTAGGTACCTCTACTAAATCGCTGAAAAAACAGCATAGTATGAATAAAAAAAAGCCCCAAACAAACTTTTTTATCAAAATATTTATGTCATTATTAAGAGGAAAGATTAAGGTATTTTTTACTTTATTTAAAAAAAAAATTTAATCCCTTCTTGTGACACGATAACTAGGCGTATATTAAGGTGGATTTGTAATATATAGATTTTATTATAATAGATTAAGAATAGAAAATGGTTAAAGAATAGAAAAATAGTTTAAAAACATGTGTTTCGTTTAACAAAAGTACTAAGTGAAAAAGAAAAGGAAAAAATAAATAAATAAACGCTTTTGTCTTTTATAAGTAAATTTAAAA
The DNA here is from genome assembly GCA_037127315.1 of Ascarosepion bandense. Classification (NCBI taxonomy): domain Eukaryota; kingdom Metazoa; phylum Mollusca; class Cephalopoda; order Sepiida; family Sepiidae; genus Ascarosepion; species Ascarosepion bandense. Next base: position 1,483,904 of record JBBBDQ010001621.1, on the reverse strand, counting down.
TATTTGACTAAGTGATTTGATGTGATAAAAGATAAAGTTTAGGAAATAAATTTTTGAGTGACCAGGTCAAAAACTGTCTTCACTGTATCTTGACCACACATTAAGAAAATAAAGAAAAGATAATAGAATTTTCCCTTTCTCCAGGCAATAAAAAGCCGCATGGTTACGGGTAAAGTGTCAGGGCTATAAAAACATCCGGCGGCCTTCACACGAAGCATTATTAAGATAAAAAGACAAAAAAAAATCCTGGAAAATATTAAGGCTAAGTGCAGACGGGATGTCTGCGAGATGTTTACACATCAAAAGAAGGAAAATTTAAGTACCTTGAAATTTTGGACTTATAGTCGCCAATGCTTATTGCTCGGTGGTCTAGGAACTTCCGATTATTTCAAAATAAATACAAGTGATTTTTCCGAGTTGAGCAGTTAGTTCAACCGGGAGTTCAGTTCAGCCGGGCGTGTGCTTAAAGTAGGGAAACTCCGTTCGTCTGAGTCGGTCGGTTCGGCATTTGATCTCCATTAATTAGAGTTAGAGCTGAGTGTCACACCGCCTGCACCAACTGAAAGACTAACTCTAAACGAAATAAAGCATCGATTTAACTCATCCAAGTTGTGGAAGTTCGTTCCTTATAATTTATCTTGTACCCCCAGCTTGAGACTCCGACTTTTTCAACCAATCCCATGCAACATCACATCGTGGAGAACGGCCGCCGAAGAAATCGTTCGAACCTCCACTGGGGATCTTACATTCTAACACGTTAGAAATTTTGGTAAAAAATCTTGTTTTGATTTTAGCGGAGTCACCAAATCGTTAGGAGACATGACAATGGAAAACGTAATATTGCATAACTCGCTTTTTCCCGGTGACAAACACATTAATTTAAAAATTCTTGCAGAAATTAAACAATTGTTGGATTTTTAATGAAAGTTTCAGGACTTATTCACAAATTAAGGAAATTATTATTAAAATTATTATTTTAAAAAGATCTTGGAAAAATATTTTTTTTACATCTGTTTCCCCACCTCCACGCATATTCATGAAATCTTAAAAATATAATTTTCTTGTGAAAATTGGTTTTCTTAGAGAAACGCAGAAATCATTGCGAAATGTACATCATCTATTATTCTTTTGCCTCTATTTCCGAAAATCTGCTCCGAATAGTAAAATAAAAAATGCAATATAACTATGACATTATTTAATTTGGTAAGCTTTTAATTACTTTAATAAATAATGTAAATTAAAGACATTATAATCTAAAAAAAATTCGATTAATAATGAAATTTTAAAAGAATTGTTTAATTTTTAAAAATTATAATCCAAACTTATTTATAAATGGAACTTTGTCTGTGTGTGTGTGTGTGTCCGTTACCTATAGACACCGAAACGGCTGAACCGATTTTCTTAAAAATTTACACAGTTGTACTATAAGCGTCTGTGAGTGTTGTTAGCTAGGTTTTGTGTCGAGGTACCCCCGATAAATATCGAAAATCGATAATCGAAAAAATCAGGTTATAGAAGGAGTGGTCCGATTTTAATCAAATTTGATACACTCATAGACAAAGACATAAGAAACGATATTCAGAAGTTTCAAGGTTGCAGTTCTTACAATAGTGCAGAAAATCGATAATATATAAAAGGCAAGATGTTTGTGTGTGTGTCTGTTTATTTGCCTGTATGTCTGTATTTTTTCAGCCCTTTTATTTTAGTTTTTTTTACTTCGGGTTTGGGTCTAAGTAGGTATAATTGTAGTTCTTAGTCTCATCCATCATACCATTTACTCAGAGGACTTATTTAGCCTTCAAATTTCAGTTTATGACGAAAAAAACACAATTTGTCTTACATCACAATTTGTCTTACATCCATTCATTTTTCTTTCAGTCTACGGTTTCGCTTTAACTGGAAACAACTATTGCTTTTTAGTCTTTCTGCCAGCGTACAAAGAGTCTCAGCTCCAGGATCATGGATTAGTTTTAAAGCTTTCATTACACCCGAGCAACGCCGGGCTATAGTGCTAGTAATTTATAAAGTTTCAAAGATATTTTTAAAATACTTCAAAGATTTGTTGTGGCTAGTTTATAAACTTATTAAGTGAAGATTACATTTACTAATCGAAAATTAAAGTTTAATGCAAATCGTCGTGCCTTTGTATTTTTAAATTAATTTTTATTTATTTATTTTTTGTGTGTATTTGAAGTTGTTTTGTATGGTAATTTTTATGTGTACTTTAAAGTCATGTGTTTCAGGGTTACTTCCCCTTACAGGAAAAATTGTACAATTATGTCAATTGTGATCGTCATACTCTTAACTTATATCATCTGTCAATCTGTCAACACATTTCAGTTACGATGGAAAAAGTTACGAAAGTTCAACTCTGAGTGTTGTGGTGATACCGAGCAAAGCAAAGGACCGGATGTTTGCCCTCAGAGATCCAGAAAGCAAATGATCTAAACTGGTCTTTGCGCATCTGGCTCCACGCAAAAGTTCCGGACGTAAACCAAAAATAAATAGATATCAAATCCCTTTTAAGGACCTATAGCGGAACTCTGGATCCTGATTTGTCATCAAATCGCAAAATTCAAAATACGCCAGGGAAACGGTTTTTCCATAGCTAAAGAAAAATCGTTTCAGATCCACGCCACAGACTGAATTGAATTTTTAAGGATGGTCACTAACCGCTCACGGGCAGTCAGAAGAGGCAGGTTGCTGACACACATCTAACATGTAACTCTCACCTTCAAGTGACCCGGACATTGTCCTCTGTATCTCTATCTCAACAATTAATACTACAAACATTTTGTATGAACTCTTAATTCTTCAACCTCATCACTAATACACACATTCCAACTGCCGACAACCAACCTTCTGATGAAAACCCTTCTGATGATTATAAACTCAACACAAATCATGTAAGCTGTATGGAGTTCGGTTAAGAAAGACCCAAGGCCGAACAAAAGAAACATTAACCAGCTCCCTAGACTTCAGTGGTCCCTTGGTTTGCTCGGTATCACCACAGTTTAAAAAATAGATTATTCTAAATTTCACAAGCTATTAATAAGTAATACTTGTGTAAATCAGATTAATTTAACATTATATTTGCTAATTTTTCAAAAATAATGTCACAGGTGTATATTTTATTTTTGCAAGATTTTTAAAACAGAGAATTAACTTTTGTTTACAAATGTGTCAATCGCTCAAAAATGGCCGAAAAACTTGAAAATTTTTTTAAAATTATAAGTTATAGATTGCAATCAATATAATTTCTGTTTTAAATACACCAGAGTATTTTCCTTACTGGAAATAGTAAAAATCTAATCATTTCGCTTTCAATTAAAACTAAAGTAAAAGTTTCAAGATTTTTTTTATTTTTAAAAATTCAATTGAAACGTTAGTTATTGAAAATGAGTAGCGGTACCTTGTAGAATCACTTCTACATGCATGTACCTACTCATATACATATCGTCATGTACGCACGTACACATACATACTCTTACTTTATTACCGCATGTGACACCTCTTTTTTCCCGCGCTTTATTCAGAAATATATAAGCTGATGTTCACACGCGCTTAGACAGTTGGATCCTGCTTTTCGGAGCTAACCGTCCGAATGCCGCTAGTTCCTTTCCAACTCACATACTGTGCCAATTGCTTTCAGCAATTAGCTACACCAAAAATGTTTCTCTCTCTCTTATAAGCATACTTCACTACATATGTAATTATATTCAACTACTAATTAGTACAAACATAATATTTCCTTATTTCAGGAACTTTTCCAGTTTGGACATTGAAACACTTTCTTCAACATTCAACACAGAACTTTTTCCACTATATCTTGCATGCACAAATTAATCAATCCTGTAACTATGTTTAATACATTGTTATTATTCTTGTTATATTGTTCTCTGAGTTATTTTATGGACCAGGCTTGCCTCCCAGAGAGTAAAACACTACGCCTCCTTGGTCTCACACTTTCAGCGGACCTCAAGTGGAATGACTATATCGAATCCATTGCTAAATCCGCTGCTATGAAAGTCGGTTCTCTGTGTAGGGCCCCGGAGGTTTTTTCCGTCTGAATCTATCCAGCACATTTATAAATCTACCAACCGTCCGTGCATTGAATACTGTTGCCATATCTGTTCGGGTGCTTCTGCTATTCTCCTTGGGCTTCTAGACAAGGTACAGCGGAGGGTCTGTAATGTGATCGATACCGACTTTGCAGACAGCCTGCAGTCTCTCTCTCACCGGCGCGACGTGGCTTCCCTGTGTCTCTTCTATAAATACTTTCACGGCTTCTGCTCCGATGAACTTAGATCACTGGTGCCCCCTAGGTTCGAATTTGCACGAGATACTAGATTAGCAACTAGATCCCACCTTTTTACAGTGAAACCGATAAAATGCAACCGCAACTTCTACTCCAATAGTTTATTTTCTCGCACTTCCAGACTGTGGAATTCTCTTCCACATGACTGCTTCCCCGACAGCTACAATCTCCAGGAGTTTAAATGTAAGGTCAATAGACACCTCCTAACAAACTAACTTCCATTCTTTCAAACACTCTTCCCACCCACTCAACTATCTATCACCCCACTTCTGACATTTCCTATATCTAACCACTCTTCCTATTTACCCCCCACCCCCTATGTAGCCCCATGCGCAATAGTGGCAGTGGAATGCCTTGCTTGGGGTGAAATGATTAAAAAAAAATGTAGTGGATTGGACAACCAGTTTACTTTAATATGGTAACTCCACTTTTAAAATTTCTACCACGACGTTCGAGCTCCAACAAATGGTAACCGCGTTGTCCAGTCCACAACAACCTAATACTTTTTCTAAGTGTATTTCCACGTAAGCATATGCAGCGAAATAAAGTGAAATTTGAACTCGGCTCCCCATGCGCTCGTTTAGAGACGATATCCACTGCACCACAACAATCATTTTAATAAGCAAAGTGCTTATTGACAAAAAAAAAAAAAAAATTCAAGCTGGACTATTATAAAATGAGCTTATTTATTTTTTTATTAAATGTCACATTTTCTTAATTTAAACAGTTACATACATATTTCAATTTAAAATCTGCAAGCATTCTAAAACTTTCATTATTATTTTTTAAATCTAAAAACATATTGCAGAAGTCTCTGCAAGAATCGCAAATAATTCGACGCGAAAATAGGCCGGCATTTTACAATTTCACGCTATTTATTTATTTATTTCGAGAAAACAAAGTATGAAAAAAAAATCTTACAGCAGTATTTACACGATATGACAATGGCAACTATTTTTTAAAATCTTCTTTTGTTACGAATCTATTGTTTTTTTTTACTCCTACTGCTAACACAATCATTACCTCCCTTTCACAATTTTGAAATCTCGCCGAACTCCGATAAAAATGATTCCCGGAGAAAATGCTGACGTCATTACATACACTGACCAATGAGAGCTGACCACCAGTTGCGTTGCAATAAAATAGACGGAAATGAGGAAAGGTAGAAAGAGGGGTTGAGAGTGATATAGAGGAAAGGGAAGAATGAAAGGCGAGGCTTACGACAGGCAGGTTGATACAAGCGTAGTGGAAAGCTTGTCCAACGACGTACGTTACACGGCATATGGTCACTTGAGAAAGAGAGAAGAAAGAAAGAAAAAAAAAGAAAAATGGAGAGAAGAGGAGAGGAAATGTGTTGTGGTTAAACTGGGAGTGTGTATGAGTTGATTGTTTATTGATCTTTCGTTTTTGCTACAAAGGGTGACGGGTGATTAAGTCGCAGGCTAACTGGCATTCTTTTCTCCTGAACGTTGGGGCATTTAGCAAGGTTATTGTTTGTGTTCGTGTGTTTGTTGGTAAAACCTAATATTTAGAAACAGTGATTTACTTTTATTCTAAAATAAAGTTTTACTTAAAGACGAAAATTATATTTCGTTTTTTCTTTTTTCTATTTTTTTTCTTTTTTAACAATCTGTTTTTTTTTTTTTTTTTTTTTTTTTTGTTTTGTTTAATAATTAATTTTTTTTTTGTTTAATAATTAAACTTTCAATCTCCAGAAATTGATTTTGACATATTTTGGCGGAGGGGAAAGCGGCATTTTTTAAAAAGTGTTAATTATTTAAATGCACGTTGTGGAGCTCTGAATATCAGTTCGGAATGAGACTATCGAAGAGCTGAGTACGAATACCATATCAGACATGATCGCCCTAAAACTGTATCACGTATGGCATTTAACTGACTTTATTTAGAAACACTTAAAATTAAATGTATTCTTTTGTTTTATCCTATAAAGGCTAAATCGAAACGAGCAGGATATTTAATAGGGAAATATTTACTCTAAAGGAGACGAAATTTATTTTGCTTAGTTTCCTTTTCTTTCAGGCTCGAGCGGTGGTTTGCTTCCAAATTGCTTGTAGCCTGGTGGATAGTGCTGCTTCAAACGGTTAGAATTTTCTGTACTCTAGTCTACAGATATGTGTGTGTGGGGGGATAATGTTACTCCTTTGGATGTCTTCTTCAGGGTACATCTGTTATAATGACCATATAACAGTTCGATGTGGGATATGATTTTTCGCAGGTGGTAATTTTCCACTCAAGAAACATATTCTTAAAACTGATTCAAATGCAGTCAATTTTGTGAATATGTTTCATAGTCTGGTCGATATCAATGTTTACCGGGGAAAACATTGTAACCAAGTTGAATATGATATTTTACAAAAGTTATGGTCTTCTCCTTTGAAAATTGAAAAGTACTCATTTGTACTACTTGGGGAAATTTAGTGATGAGGGATAATTTGCAAAGCAGACCTTAAATAATGAACCTGCATTAAAACGTAGTCGTATTTCACTATTATCAGCTGGCTTATATATGGGGTCATGTACAGGGTGCGATGAATAAATTATCGTCTAAATTACGCAAAAATTAAAATAACACTGACATCTCATTTTAACAGATATATTTAACAAAATTACGCAAAAATATCTTGAAATACTAAATTTAAATTTATTCAATAAAATCGTCTTTGGCTTCAACCATGGCCTCCAGATTACTTCAGAATCTCCTGCAACTCTTCTGGACGGTCTCCTTGTTAAGTTGGTGATTGACGCTATAATCATATTGCTTTTAGTTCATCTTTAGTGTTACAAGAAGTTTTGTTGGTCTCCCGTTCAACTTCATCCCACACATAAGGGGGTTGCGATCTGGGGAGTTAGGTGACAAGATGTACGGCGTGATGTTGTTGGGAAAGTTGTCTCATAGCCATGGCTGGGTTTACCTGCTTGTGTGGCATGGTGCAGAATTCTGTTGTCAGACATAGGATGTTCCAGCAGCCACCCTCTTGATCCAGGGAAGCACTACCTCCTCAAGGCACTTGATGTAGGTTTCTGTGTAAAATCTGACATCCTCATCAGCAAATTCAAAACTTCTTTTCTCATCAGAGGGAATTTTCCCAGCTGCCGTACCTTCATAATCACCATTAGACTCATCCAACTCTTTCCAAATTCTCTGCACTGTCCTCAAACACTCAAAAATATTCACATTGGATCTTCCGGCATTAATGCTAAGCAGTACAGAATACCGTTTGCAAATTTCTGGAGGAGTGAATTGCGTAATTGTGCTCTGTTTGTCTCACTGACGGTGCCCAACTGACCCTACTATACTGTGCAGACAACAAAATAAAAAAACAAACGACGCGCATGTACAATGCTAAAATTATAAAATTGGGGACAATTTACCCATCGCACCAGTGAAAACAGGAGATAACATAAAAAATTTTGTGGAGTAGTTTTCGCACTGAAAGTTATAATCGTGCTATGTCGATTGCTAATCGACAACGCACCTTAAATCTAAATGTTAGGAAACTTGGTAATCCTCCACTGAAAGCCGACTCCTTAGTATTCGGCTAACTGCCGACTAACATCAACGGTCTAGTAGTTTTACTGAACTTTAACAGAACTCTAAAGAACTCTCTAGGACTTTTAAGAACTCCTATGAACTTCCCAAGAACTTCTCGAGTTAACTTCCTGTTAACTCTTATTAATATAGAAAGGATTATCCATTATCTGAGGAATAGGTGTGTTTCACCGTAACAACAACAACAACAAAAAAAAGCAAAACACAAAACTATTAACTACAAGATCTATGCATCTCGTAGTGAAGGAAATACTGAACAAACGCCCACAATTTGCAGATCAATAATTAGTCTGTCAAATTGAATTTGTCAGTCTTCAGCGATAGATAGAAAGAAATCGAAGGACAGAGGTGACAACCGAACAAATATTTTACAATAGTTCCGATCAAACCATATGTTGTTCTCAGACCTTGCTCGCACTGTGTGGAGCGTTCAAGATGATCACGTGATATCTGTGCATTTTGCAGACCAGACATCATAGTCAGGAACCACTGATGCTGAGAACACGAAACTTTGCCTGATTGTTAACAGAGACAAATTGGCAGCATATTTTTATTTTCGTTCTGACCGCTTCCTGTTTGGCAGTCTGTTCAGGAAAATCATAGGACCTATTCGAAAACGGCTTGGCGGTCTTGTGTTCTACAAGCAAGGTATGACTAGAGAATGAAGGAAACAAAAAACAAATACATACAAATAACTCATTACATCAAGCAACCGACTAAGCAACTTGAAGCCTGTAAGTCCTGTTTTTTTTAAGCAAACTGATGATTCACTCTGACAGAGTGCTTATTAAAAATCTGCGTATATATTTTCACATCTTTCTGATGTCTGTCAAATATGGGATCTTTGATATAATAAAACAGAAAATTAAAGAATTTGAAATCTTTAATTCAAACACTAACTCAAAAATACTAGGCCCAGAACAGGGAACTTCGTTTAAAAAAAGTTATAAAACACAACAAACGAGTATTGAAATGTTCCGAACTCCACCACCAAAAACAGCAAACAGAACAATGTAAATGGCCTGATATAACTGAAAATAAACAGTCAAATAAATTAGCACCGGTTTTCCATTCGTCCTTTTCCTGTAGAGCCAGACTAATGTTGTTGCAATCGGTTTCCTTACAATCACTGCATGCTGTGACGCACGTGAAACCATGTTTCTAGCAAGAGAAGATGTTTTTGCTGCAAATACTCTTGTACAAAATCTTGTACTTACAGCGCACAAACTTCAGTTCCTCGGATCTAGACCGCTAAGAACAGGGGCTAAAGTTTTCTTCTTCTTTTTTTTTTTTTTGTTTTTTTGCAAAGAAAGTGATGACTTGTGGTAATGAGTTAAAAAGTCTTGATATTTTTCGGATTTAAAATACTTTCACGGCTTCTGCTCCGATGAACTTAGATCACTGGTGCCTCCTAGGTACGAATTTGCACGAGATACTAGATTAGCAACTAGATCCCACCCTTTTACAGTGAAACCGATAAAATGTAATCGCAATTTCTACTCCAACAGTTTCTTTTCTCGCACTTCCCGCCTGTGGAATTCCCTTCCACATGATTGCTTCCCCGACGGCTACAATCTCCAGGAGTTTAAATGTAAGGTCAATAGACACTTCCTAACACACTCATTCTTTCAAACACTCTTCCCATCTACCCAACCCTCATCCTCGGTATCCTTACCCGTCTATCACCCTCCTTCTGACATTTCCTATATCTAACCACTCTTTCTCTTTACCTTCCCCTATATAACCCCATGCGCAATAGTGGCAGTGGAATGCCTTGCTTGGGGTGAAATGATAAAAAATATTTTAAGCCATTGTTATATAACACAACTTGTTTGACTTTTTTTATTATTTCTGCTGTGTGTGCATTGTAGTGCAGTTGATATCGGCTCGAAATGAGAAATCAGAGAGCCGCGTTCGAATTCTAGTTGAATTCGTTTCATTCACTTACACACAAATATCCTCGGGAAAGGTATTAATCTATCTCTTCTCCCTCCAGCTATGGGTTAAATGACAAGACGGATTGGGTTCTACAGCCTTGGTTGGCAACCGGTCTACTGCAGAAATTAAAAAATGTGGGAAAATCTTCTGCTCAGTCAGTTATGACTTTTTCGAGACATGATCGCCCAAAGCGTGTATCACGTATGGCACTTAACTGACTGACTGATTACTTCTGGTGCCATTTTTCGCTTTAACGTTATTCCATGGTGTATTATTGATTATCTGGTAATCGGAATAAGTTTAACATACGTCCAAGTTTGGCTGGAACTGTCTCAGTTTGAAAAGCGTGCCCCGGTTATAAAGGGTGCGACAAAAATACCCCCCATACAACCATAAGACATTAGTATCAATTGTGTTTTCATCGAGTCTTACCATTATGTGGGATATATTTCTGTCGCACCCTGTATAAGATGTCGATATTCTTTTGTATGTCAGCCCTGGGTATGACGATAAACTACATCCGGCAGCAAGGCATCTGATCGGGAGATTGGAAGTTTTGAGAAGCGTACCTCTTAATTACTGTTGTTCCCAGATTCACTCTGCCTCGGAGTGGTCGCACCTGTTAGTGTTGTATAAATTTTCTATATATTCTTGGTAACATTTTATAAAAAAACAGCTGCTTGCATTTTTAATATAAAAATATATTTTTTATACTTTTATAATGTTTTGTTTTTGTTTGATGGATCACTGTTTATTCATAACTGAGACCCTAACAGGTGTTACCACTCCGAGTCAGAGTGGATCTGGGAACAACAGTAATTAATAAGTACCCTTCTCAAAACAGCCAATCTCCCGATCAGATACTTTGCTGCTGGATGTAGTTTATCGTCATATATAAATTAGCAGTAATACCTAATTATAGTGAAATGGCAAGCAATACATATTTTTAATAAAATGACTAACAATACATATTTATAGAAAATAGAACAATAATACATTTTATCTGTTGTTGAAGGCATACGACTTCGTGCAAAATATTTATATTTCGGCTTTAAATAAATTGGTTGATTTTATTTAGTGACATATCAAATTCTACGCTTTTAGAATCTGATAGACCGTAAAATAAAATCAACCAACATGTGTGTGTGTGTGTGTGTGTGTGTGTGTGTGTGTGTGTGTGTGTGTGTGTGTGTAAGATTAAAGCATATTGGGTAATGAAGACACTTTACGAATTATTAATTAAGATATCTCGGTTTGTGTTGCGGGGTCTTTTTCCATGAGAATAGACTCGTCTAGAGTATACATATACCCCTGTCATAGAAGCAAGACGTCAGATACCGGGAGATACCGGAACATACCGGAAGATACCGTGGCTTCACGGAGAATACAGCGTCAGTAGTTCATAGAAGCTCTGAGCTCCACCAATACAGAATATTGTTACACAGCACCCGTCAGCTTCCGACGTGGACATACTAAACATATTACGGCTTCACTTCAGAGACTTGTATATATACTTCTTACTAACTAGTATTCCTGGATTACTAACCTTCGTTCAAGTTTGTATCCTTTTACGTTAATATGCTTATTTTTCTATCTCAATTTCTGGTTGTTGTTCCTTTATTTTGTGCGGTTTCCATTCCCGGGATCCACAAGAGTATGATGGCCATTATGGCTGATGAAAGAGTGCAGTTAGAACAAGTTCTTTATTTTTCCATCAGCTGAGTAATTAGTAGTTAGTAAGTATAGAATCATCTCCCTTCAACATACAAATATTGTTAATTTTTGTTCTTGGTGAATACGCATTAGTGAGGCCAATACAAAACCAACGGGACATTTCACAGGGGAATATCTACTCTAAACGAGGCTTGGCTAAGGTGATGTTTATTTCGCTTAGTTCTGTTTTTTCCAATGCTGGCGCTGTGGTTTGCTTCAAAATTGCTTGCAGTCTGGTAAATAGTTCTGCACCAAGCCTAGCGGTTGTAAGTTTTTATATTCTGCACGTGTTTGGTGTGAATGTGTGGGGAGGTGATGTTACTCAGAGTGAGGGCCGACCCTCTTTAGGATGTCTTCTTCAGGGCACACTTGTTTCAGGGATCATTCGACAGTTTGCTATTTGTTATAATTTTTCGCAGGTGATAATTTTCCATTCTAGAAACATGTCCCACAAAGCGTAACTGCATTTTCATCGGGATTATCTTTTGCCCTCATATATGCCCCGTGAGTGTTCAGTTTTCTAAGTCCTGCTTCTTGACTATGTATTCAAGGCATTTCAGCTGTTCTATTCCTGATTTTGAATATAAGTGTTCTTTCTGTTGCCATTTTCTTTGAGACGTACTTGTTGCTTACTCTCTCCGTTCATTCTTAGAATCCTTCTGTAGAATCACATTTCTGTTGCTTTTAGTTTTCTCATCATTGGTGAGATTGTCCAGTATTCACTGCCATGTAAAATGATGTGTATCACATATCGAATTCCAGTTGAATTCATTGGATTCACTTACGCGCAAATACCCTTGGGAAAGGTATTAATCCGTCTCTTCCTTCCAGTTATGGGTTAAATAACAGGACAAATTGGGTTCTATAGCCTTGGCTGGCAACCAGTCTACCGCAGAAAGCAATGGCAACCTACTGCGGGATAATCTTCTGCCCAGTCAGTCATGTCTCTTTCGAGACATGATCGCCCAAACTGTGTTAAACGTATGGCACTTAACTGATTACATATCAATCCAGAATCTTTTTCTTTGTTTCTAACAAAGAAACTTTTCCGTTTCTCGGCATCTTTGGTAAGTCTCTTCCGTCAATCGAATGCATGTTTGGAGCTCGGTGCTGCATTTTCCGTTCCTTTGATAAAAACGCTTCCCAGATATCTGAACTTCTGAATCTACTTGATGTCTACACCTGTAATTCGGAATTCCCATCTCGGGATTTTTCTCTTGCTGATAACCATACTTTCTGTCTAAGAAATAACAACTGGCTGATCTCTGTAGAGAAGTGGTTAGTGTTATCTTTCTTATTTGTCTATATTTCTGAGATGAGGTAGTATTTACAGTATGTACATTATTCGGACTATTGTTCTCATCTTTGTTGCCATTTGTACGGCGTTTCAGCCGTTGTACGCACCGGCCTACTTCAGGTGCTAGGAATTGTTGAAACACCGTACAAATGGCAGAAAAGATGTGGACAACAGTCCGAATAATGTAAATACTTTCTATTTAAATAGTCTTTAATAGTAAAATGTCTTTCTATTTAGCTCACCTTCTGTCTCTCTTTCAGTTTATCTCGCTTTCACTTTCTTTCCTCCCTTTTGCTCTCTCCCCTTCTTTTTCGGTCTCTCTCTGTCTTTCTCTGTCTGTCTGTCTGTCTGTCTGTCTGTCTCTCTCTCTTAATCTGTCTCTTTTTGTTGTTTCATCTTTGGCTCTCTCTCATTTACTCTTTCATCTTCACTCTCACTTTAGCTCCATCTTTTGCTCTCTCTCACTCTCTCTCTAAATACATACATCTCCCTAATTACTAACCAAAAAGTTTCTCGGATGAAGGTTAATTTTTATCTGTGCTTTGGTTAAACGTCTCGTATTTAGGGACCCTGTTTTTAATTCAAAATAAAATCTTCTATGAACAAACAATCCATTATATCAGCAATGTCGGTTTTAATTCTCTTTAGTCATGATATTTCTTGACGACCAATTGAATAACCTGAACCATTATCTAAACTAACTCTATCCGACCGCTCCTCACGATAAATAGCAAAAACTACTTTGAGTGAGTAAAGTCTAAGGGACTTGACAAAGATAATCTTTGAATATTATCAACTGGCGCTACAAAATCACAATCTTTAACAAATAACAGAAACCACATCATCCGATGACTTTTTTTTTTAATCGTTTCACCCCGAGCAAGGCATTCCACTGCCACTGTAGCGCAGGGGGTTACATAGGGTCGGAGGAGTGATGGGAAAGGATGGTTAGATATAGGAAATGTCAGAAGGAGGGTGATAGACGGTACCGAGAATGAGGGTTGGTTAGATGGTGAGAGTGTTTGAGAGAATAGATGCAAGTTAGCGTGTTAGGAAGTGTCTATTGACCTTACACTTAAACTCCTGGAGATTGTAGCCGTCGGGGAAGCAGGCATGTGGAAGGGAATTCCACAGGCGGGAAGTGCTAGAAAAGAAGCTGTTGGAGTAGAAATTGCAGTTAAATTTTATCGGTTTCACTGTAAAAGGGTGGGACCTAGTTGACAATCTAGTATCTCGTGTAAATTCGTACCTAGGCGGCACCAATGAATTAAGTTCATCGGAGCAGAGGCCGTGAAAGTACTTGTAGAAGAGGCACGGGGAAGCCACGTCACGTCGGTGAGAGCGTGGTTGCAGCCGGTCCGCCAAGGCAGGTTCGATCACGTTACAGATTCTCCGTTACATCAGCAACAACTAAAAATAGATAGCACATTAACTAGAAGAAAAAATAATGAGAAAATCAAGATGTTAACATTTCAAACCTCTTCATATAGAAGGTTCGGAAAGAAACCCCCAATCAGTACTGGAAAGAGAGATAACAAGTTATTGTTTCATAACAAAAAAATGTTTTAGTAAAAAAATTTTATAATTTTCAACCGAAAACAGTACTGGCTGCTCGGTCAATGACTGCCAAATATTTCCTTATAGGGAAACGTCTAATATTACCAATTTAATTACTATTGTTCTAAGGCTTTTCTTTTCTGTCGCATTTTATATCTTTGTTTTAAGATCTTGCAATGTAAGCAGCTATAGAAAGAAATTGTAAGTAATTTTCCTGGAAAGCATCAATATTTTTCTCTTCAACCACCACGTAATAAAATAATTAAAAAGAAACCCGAAGAAAACTGTCTGTCAAGGCAGCACTTAGGTCCCTATAGATCCCTAGAATCCAATGGCGACACACCACGCAGTTGTTCGCCGAATAAGATCGATTTACATGATCGATGCCTGCGTAGGAGACTGTTACCGAACTTGAAACACAAAGTATTTTTTTCTTCTTTTGTCTGGAAAATTAAATTAAAATTTTGAAATCATGCATTGTTTAGAAACAAAAATTAGCTCTATTAGGTTTGATGACATTCTCAGAGTTTGGGGTTAGGGTTAGGGAGTGGCGTACAAAGTAAAGTATTTTGTACATAATCTGTACATTTGTGATCTCTTATGACGTCAGTGGATTGTATTCCATTGACGTAATCATGAATGTTGAAGGTCACTGCAATACAGAATGTCCCACCCACCACAATAAATATTAATATCATATTGTAATCTAATAACAAAGCCAATTCTCGTTCAGATGATCTCAAATTTTAACAAAATGTGTAAAAAGCGACTACGCGGACTGATATCCAGAATACGTACTGGGCGTTCCAGTGATAATGTCCACGTGCTGTTGAAATGATACCATGTTCAGCTGATTTGACGCTTTGTGATTTTTTCTATCGTATGTGAAAAGATAGATCTATATCAGTCCTATTCCAAGAAGCCTTGAGGAATTTAAACAGAGAATCTCTGAGGCGCTGGAGAATGTTATGCAAGACATGCTACAACGTGTTTGGCAGAAGCTGGACTACCGACTCGACGTATGTCGTGTCACAGGTGGTGCGCATATTAAATATTCGTGAAGCTTTGTGAAATCGGTTATAAAACCTCTGGTGTCTGTCAGCCATCACAGGCAACCTCTCCTGCCTCCCATAAGCATGGACCAAGCGATTCTCCCTGAGAGCAACACACTACGCCTCCTCGGCCTTACCCTCTCCTCAGACCTCAAATGAAACCACTATATTGAATCCATAGCTAAATCTACTGCTAAGAAGGTTAGGTCACTATGTCAATCCAGGATGTTTTTTCCGCCTGAATCCATCCTGCATATATACAAGTCAACCATCCTTCCGTGCATGGAGTACTGCTGCCATTTATGGTCAGGCGCCCCTGCCGTTCTCCTCAGTGTTCTCGACAGGCTCCAAACGAGAGTTTGTAATGTGATAGATACTGATTGACTGCAGCCACTTCCCCACCGTCGAAATGTGGCCTCCCTTTGTCTGTTCTATAAATACTTTCATGGCTTCTGCTCGGACGAACTTAAGTCACTGGTGTCTCCTCAACAGGTGTTTACTCGTGCAATCAGACTGGCAACTGGGTCCCACCCATTCACAGTCAGGTTAACCAAATGCAGACAACAATTCTTCTCCTGCAGCTTCTTCTCTCGCACTTCCCGCATGTGGAACTAGCTCCCATATTATTGCTTTCCTGACGGCTACAACCTCCAGAAATTTAAATGCAATGTCAATACTCATATATTAACCACTGGACTCTAGCTCTCTCCCCACCCCCGTATATCCTTCCCTTTATTTCCACCTATGTATCTGTCATCGCACCTGCATTTTCAGCTTTCTTGCTCCTTTCTAACTTGTTTGTACTCCTCACTCTTTTCTAATTAATCTTTTTACAGTTATGTAGCCCCCCGCTCATCAGCGGCATTTCCGCCTTGCTCGGGGTGAAATGATTAAAAAAAATATCTTGCTCGAATTTTGATAAATCTTTTATTTAATTTCATTGTTGTAACTGAAATATTTACATTTTAAATTATGTCAATTCTTTTGGGACACCCTGTATATTAAAAAGAAACAGGTTGTATTTTCTAAAAAAAAAAAAGACTCCGTTAAAAATAAAAATAAAAGCAAAGATTGTGAAAAGGGAGAGACGAAACATGTCCGATTGAAACGTTGTTGGATCTAAATTCAAATGAACAATTTTTAAATTTTCTGAAACGAAAAACAGAAGAGAGATAAGATTAAAATTGAGAAAGACTCATTTGAAAGAATGCGTAAATGTCTGAGGGAAAAAACGTCCTAGTGCCACTTGATCTAGTGAAGCCAATATCGCCAAGATTATAAGCAGTAATAATAAAAAAAAATAAAGCTGGCCACATCAAATATTGATTTTAAATAAACTTTTTCTGAGGGCATCAGTTTGTCCTATTGAAATATTAAAGTCTAAGAGTCAAAATCTAAGGTAAGATCAGCACTGGCCAAGATGAGCAAGAACAAAACGGCAGATGGGGTTGTAATACAGATACTTTCAGCCATCGAAGATTTCGGCGTCGACAATATTCTTCTTCTTCTTCTTCTTCTTCTTCTTCTTCTATGTGCCCTGTCCCTTCAGGACGTGGGCGATCATGGATTTCCACGTCTCCCTATCTCTGGTGGCTCTCAGTACGCCTTCTCTTGTTACACCATGCAACTCTCGTTCCATCATCCATCTGCTCAGGCCCTTCAAATATGTTATCTGCAGCTTTCCCCTGTCTTTTTTCTCTCTATCTGGCCTGTTAGCATCAGGTTCTCCAAGACCTCCTTCCTCATTGTATGTCCCAGGAACTTCAGCTGTCCCTTCCAGATGCTCAGTATTAATTTCCTTTTCGTTTCCATCATTTCTAAGACCTCATCATTGCTCACATTCTCGGTCCATGATATTCGCAGCATCCTTCTGTAGAACCACATTTCAGTTGCTTCAAGTTTTTACAAATTATTTCTATCGCAAATACAAATAAAGTTATAACTTTTTTTAAAGTGCACCCGAACTTTATGGACCCCTTGTATAACACAGTGCCTAAATATAAGAAAACATTACTAGATTCATCTTTGTAGTCCTGCTTAAGGAGCACGGTGCAGTCATATTTTAAATACAACAGGCAGTCAGCTAATTGAGATACATAACTAAGAGAGAGAGAGAGAGAGAGAGAGAGAGAGAGAGAGAGAGAGAGAGAGAGACGTATAATCATGTTTCATTAACTCTACAAAAGCATGTGGCAGGATGAGGTTTGAACCCGAGTTCCATTGTCGGAAAGCGAACGTTCTAACCACGTGGACATAGATATATACCCTGATATTTAACACATAGCTGGGTTATATTGGTGAACGTGCTCAGAAATTAAAAATATTTACCATCCTTATAATGACAGAAAAATGTATATATTCAATGAAACAAAAACATCCTTGATGACAAATTGGCTTCAAAGATCATTTGGACAGTATTTAGACTCTCTATGTCCAGAAAGTAAACCACTAGTACGAATAAAAGAAAAATATAATAAAAAGCTTAACCACAGTGTCTTGTCAGTCTTCTACAATATAACCTGTATAAAATAGGGATTGCTGCCAATTATAAAATTACAATATAATTATAGTCGAGGTTCTTATATTTACTTACGCGTAAATACCCTCTTCTCCCTAAGATTATGGATTAAATAACAGAACATACTATATTACTATAGCTTACTATTATTATTTACTATTTACTTGTAGTACTAACTCATTAAACTGATTGCCGTTGGATTTCAAAATCGATTGCACCTTGATTCTTAAGTAGTACTACGAAGATGGATCTACTAATGTTTTTTTTTTTTTTGCATTTCGCTACTTTCTTGTATTTTATTAATGTACTAGCAGTATAGCCCAGCGATGTTCGGGTGTAATGAAAGCTTTAAAACTAATCCATGGTCCTGGAGCTCAGACTGTTTGGACGTTGGCACGAAAGACTAAAAAGCAATAGTTGTTTCCAGTTAAAGCGAAACCGTAGACTGAAAGAAAAATAAATGGATGTAAGTCAAATTTTGATTTCCTGGTATCGATATCAAATAAGATTTTTTCGTCGTAAACTGAATTTTGAAGGTTAAATAAGTCCTCTGAGTAAATGGTATCATGGCTGAGACTAAGAACTACAATTATACCTATTAGAGCCAAACCCGAAGCAAAAAATAAAATAAAAGTGCTGAAAAAAAATACAGACATACAGGCAGATAAACAGATACACACACACAAACATCTTGCCTTTTATATATATATATATATATATATATATATATATATATATATATATATATATATATTATTGATTTTCTGCACTATTGTAAGAACTGCAACATTGAAACTTCTGAATATCGTTTCTTATGTCTTTGTCTATGAGTGTATCAAATTTGATTAAAATCGGACCACTCCTTCTATTACCCGATTCTTTTCGATTATCGATTTTCGATATTTATCGGGGGTACCTCGACACAAAACCTACCTAAGAACACTCGCAGACGCTTATAGTACAAATATGTAAATTTTCAAGAAAATCGGTTCAGCCGTTTCGAAGTCTATAGGTAACGGACCCCCCCCCCCACACACAAAGTTTTATTTATAAATAAGTTTAGATTTCTGTAATATAGCTATAGCCTTGGTTAGCAGCCAGTCTATTGCAGAAAGAGTTACTAACCTACCGCGGGAAAATCTTCAAATGCTCTTTTCCAACATGGCTTGAGCTAGCACAGAAGAGTTAGTCTCATAAAATTAACATGAGAATATTATCTTATACTGTTGCACAACTGCAACAAGCGGATTAAGCATTATATATATATATCCTTCTATTTTCCTTTTTTTTTCTTTTTTCCTTTCGTTCCCCCTACCACTTCAATCCCTCTGGCATGGCTAAATTTAACTTTTCAACTCTTGACTCAGGTATTGAGGAGGGGTATGTCTTCTAATATGAGACATAGGGTATCTGTCTGCTTTCCCTTTTTTACTTCCTTAAATTCAAAAATTGTTAATTCCACCCCATTTTATTTTCCTGTTTATGGACGATTTTTTTTTTACTTCTACCAGTACAAAATCTTTTAATACATTCGAATTTGAGTAAATAAAATTTTCGTTTCGCCGTTCCTGAAGAAGCAAGGATTTCCTTGTAGAAATAGCTATTCAACGGATTTAAATATCGAAATTTTTGTTTTATCTCTTATATATATATATATATATATATATATATATATATATATATATATATATATGTGTGTGTGTGTGTGTGTGTGTGTGTGTGTGTGCGCGCGCGCTTGTGTGCGTCTGATGGACACTCCTATAGAATCTGACATATGAGGGCCCAGCATATCAGTACCGGACGAGCAGCACAGATAATTTGATTATACTGGTTATGAAGGTCACATTTTTTGCAAGAACTGATAACAAAAAATGGCGCTCAGTCTGCCAACTCCTCTCTCGGAAGGATTTTTGCCTCGTTTTATTGTCACTGAGTTATTGAGGGTAAAACTTGAACTACCGAGGTTTTATTTTTATATAAGTTCTATCGAGCAATTTTACTGCATATTTTGAAAAAAAAAAAAGGTAATATTACGATTATCAACAAGATACTCACTGATAGGAAAGTCGCTACAAAGATGATCAAGACAGCTTCTTCGAAGGTGGAAACTATGTGTTAGTGGAAATAATTATGAATAACCATTGTCAAATTTCTGTAACTTTAAGAATCGCCTTAAATGCAGCATGACAGTGTTGTATTGTTTTAAAACAGGGGATTGGGAAATATTTTTCATTCTCCAAGTAAGCGGATCTTTGTAACCGAAAGAAGATTACAAACCAGTTATTTTCGGTTTATCATTCACATCATACGTTTAATTGATTAACCCGTCTCTCTCTCATTGTCTCTCTCTCTCTCTCTCTCTTTGTCTGTCTCTGTATGTCTGTCTCTCTCTCTCTTTCAATTACGTTATTTTCCAAGAAACGGTATTCCTTTATAACATGTCCTTTCTAGTTTTGTTGGTTATTAGGTTTAGACAAAAGTTCCTAGTGCCACCTTTTCTGAAAACAAATTGAATCCACAACCTCAAACCGGTTTACAGTGTTCATTACTTATTATTCAATGATCTTGTATTAGGAACATGGAAAATGGAAGCCCATAAACTAAGTGCACCACAATATGTTGCCCCCTTTTACAAGTTAGGTGAGATGACAGAATGACTGGTTATTTGCAAGAGAAAAATCCTAATATGCAAACTACGAATTGAAAATATCAAAATGAAACGACCACAAATTTAAATCTCTGGAAATTGTTTTAACCAAAATTCGAAGGCGCATTCTAATAGCAAAAGATGCTTTCCCAAAACTAATCAAAATATTAAGAAAAAGAAAGAAAAAAGTTTGAAACGAAAAATGGTGCTAAATTGTTATGCCATGTCAGTCGTTCTATATGGCAATGAATATTGGGAAATTTAGTGACAGGTGAACGGAAACTTGAGACAATAGAGATGTGGCTCTACAGAAGGATACTGAGAATGTCATGAACGGAATATGTTAGCAACGAGGAAGTTTTAAGGACAGTAAGAACAAAATAGACAATTACGCATAAAGTCAGGAAGAGACAATTGAAATTTCTGGAAACCATAATGAGAAAAACAGAAGATATTAAAATATGACTCGATCAATGAGATATCGTTGGCAAGATGGATAGAAAAAAGTAGCAAGTAACCCTAACCTAATGAATTTTTGCAAATGAATGGTTGAATGGGCAAGAGAAGGGACAGTAAAAAGGCAAAACATTGGTGAGAACTACGAAGGATGAGAAGTTGGGGAGAGCCATGATCACCATGGTTCTGTATGGAAACGACATAGAAAAGAATACTGTAGCAAAAGCTGAAACTGAAGTTGATTAATGAAGCATATGGAAATTATTCGTTTGGTAAAAGTACTGTTTTGTGAGTACTCTTGTTGGTGCGCTTTTGGGAGTACTCTTGTGAATACTCTTTTGTGAGTACTCGTTTGTGAGTACTTTTGTGAGTTCTGTTGTGAGTACTCTTTTGTGATTACTCGTTTGTGAGTACTCTTGTTGGTGCTATTTTATGACTACTCTTTTGTGAGTACTCTTGGTACTTTTTTGTGAGTAATCTTTTGGGATTATTGTTGTGAATACACTTTTGTGAGTACTCGTTTGTGAATACTTTTGTGAGTTCTCTTTTGAGTACTCTTTTGTGATTGCTCTTTTGTGAGTACTCTTGTTGGTGCTATTTCATGAGTACTCTTTTGTGAGTTCTTTTGTGATTACTCTTTTGTGAGTACTCCTTTGAATACCTTGTCAGTTGTGTTGGAAACGAAATACAAATGCCGTCACGATTAATTTATTCCCTTCAATTCCTCCCCCACCCCCGACCTCGGTGTTTGTCCTTAATTGGCGTGCGTATTATATGTCGATTATCTTGTTCCAGTTTTAAAAAAAATAAAAATAAACATAAAATAAAAATAAAACAAAAACAAACTTCCCAGTAGAACAATGTACAATGTATGGTGCATTTTTTAAGTTTATTACATGTCTATTATTTCTCAATTAAATGGTGTCGAGTTGATGTTTAAGCAAAACATGTCTCTCACATAAAATTACGAAATATGGATTTTTAGGAGTAATAAAGAGAAAAAATCCTGTCTAGATGTAAATCCACTGGTTTAAACAAATCTATAAGGAAAAAATTCAAATTATTTTTTATTATGAATTCCTGGAATGTAGACAAATCTTTTTGTTTTAATCATTTAACCCCAAGCAACAGAATATAAGACAAACTTTATTAAGGAATGAGAAAGTTAAAAGAATAGAAATTAAAAACAAAGAAGATAACGATTGTCGTCGCATTTAATTTTTTAAAGATCAAACTTGACTGGTAGGACTATTCCGGCACTTGTATTTGGTACGAAATGGCTCGTATCACGAATGTTTTGCGAATGTAGCCAAAGTTGAATATGCTTTTTATTTTATTATATATATATATATAATTATTTCATCCCAAGCAAGGCAGAACTGCCACTAGTGCGTAGGCGGTTACAACGTGAAAATAAAAAAGGTACAGGGGTTGCCGAAGAAAAGATAAGCGATAGATGAGAATCAAAAGATGACAATCGACGTTGCATTCAAACTTTTGGAGATTGTAGCCATCAAGGAAGCAAGAAGTGAGTTCCACGAATGGAAAGTGCGAGAAAAAAAACTGATGGAGTAGAAGAGTGGGTTACATTTAACTAGTTAGATAGTAAAAGGGTGGAACCTTAATGTCAATCTAGTAGCACGAGTAAACACATATGGTTCAGTTCGCAAAGAAAAAGCGCACCAGAGCAGTTACCAAGAAAATTCCTGTAGAAATTGACTGAATGCGGGCAGCCATTTTCATTCTTGAGGAGATTCGCTGCCAAATAAGAGGACAGATGTGACGTAAGTTCAGGATACTAGAGTTAAAATGTGTAATCACTAAGGAACAAAAACAATCTGAAGCTGCTAAGACCATAGATGGATCTAATAACAGCCTGCAACATCAACAAATCATGACGTTTTTTAAAAATGTTACTTCTCTGTGTTTGATAAGATATAAAAAGCATTATGTATAACGAATAGTTGAAGCACAGTGGAACCTTTGCTACAGAAAAATAATTTCGATTGCGACACCTACTCACTGAAATCTGATATTGGCGACCAAAAACAGAGGCGCCTGGAGTTAAATTGAAATTGCAACAGCCGAGAGTGATTTGCGATGAAAACCCCTACTCCTACTATGCAATTAATGCTCATTCACTCCATACATTTTTCTTGTGGGGTTTTTCTTTACAACTACGATGCAATATCACCATCCATATATGTGGTAGAATTGTAGTGAACAAAACAAGATCTACATTTAAAATTCAAATGCTAAGCACTGACTCTTTGATTTTTTTTTAGAAATAAACGAATTTACTCGAATTTACAAAACCTTTGCTTACCACACCCAAAACTCGCAAAATTTCACACCTCGATGCGAAATGTTTTTTGGCCAATAGAAAACTAGGAAACATCCAAAAACAAAATAGAAAGGCCAGAATGACATCCGGTAGTGAATTCTCAAATAATCTTTTGGATTCTCACAAATGAAATAAAAGACGGTGCAAGCTCGACCGACGCCAGAGAGAAATGAGAGAAGCGTAATTAATACGTCTCTTGACAAACGTCAAACGATCGCTGTTATTGTCTCTATCTTCTCTTTCACCTCTATCTCTCACCTCCTTTCTTTTCACCATTCACCTTGAGCGATAACTTCAAAGACAATCCTACCCAACAATAAACTCCCATACATACATACATACATACATACATACATACATACATACGTTCCTGCCTACAAACACATAAACTCACTCTTGCAAGACTACTACGAACTCTTGATACTGTTTCTCATTGAACTCTTCTTCCAATTCATGTTATTCTTTTCGATTAATAAATTTCTATTTAAACATACAGAATGGTATACTTTTATTCTTCCACAAATCCACACCATTTAATAACCTTCTAATTCTGGATAAAACCTGTAAATTGTAGAAAGCCTGGTTATCTTTCACACAAGGCCAATTAAAAAAAAATTAACCATCTCGCTACTTCTACACTGGTGACCCCCGACGTCCAAAGAACACGCACCCTACTTCTACACTGGTGATTAAGAGGACAGATGTGACGTAAGTTCAGGATCAGTCACTGAAGTGTCATACGTGATACACGCTTGAGCGATCATGTCTCTTTCGAGACATGACTGACTGAGCAGAATATTATCCCGCAGTAGGTTGCCATTGCTTTCTGCGGTAGACTGGTTGCCGACCAAGGCTATAGAAGCCAATCTGTCCTATTATTTAACCCATACCTGGAGGGAAGAGACGGATTAATACCTTTCCTAAGGGTATTTGCGCGTAAGTGAATGCAAGGAATTCAACTGGAATTCGAACTCGGCTCCCCGATTTCTCGTTCCGAGTCGATATCCAATGCGCCACAACGCACCAGGATACTAGAGTTAAAATGTGTAATCACTAAGAAAAAAAATCTGAAGCTGCGAAGACCATAGGTGGATCTAATAACAGCCTGCAACATCAACAAATCATGACGTTTTTTTAAAAATGTTACTTCTCTGTGTTTGATAAGATATAAAAAGCATTTTGTATAACGAATAGTTGAAGCACAGTGGAACCTTTGCTGTAGAAGTTTAAAGAAATAATTTCGATTGCGACACCTACTCACTGAAATCTGATATTGGCGACCAAAAACAGAGGCGCCTGGAGTTAAATTGAAATTGCAACAGCCGAGAGTGATTTGCGATGAAAATCCCTATTCCTACTATGCAATTAATGCTCATTCATTCTATACATTTTTCTTGTGGGGTTTTTCTTCGACGTCGAAAAAGAACACGCAATGGAAGAATCACTTCTTCAGAATTCCAGAAGAAGCGCTCTAATCATTTATGAATATCACCCAAGGCGGAAGGGTAAATGAAACTTTCTTGTTCAATTCATCTCCATTGTCGTGCGTTACTTCATTTTTATTTTCCGTGAGCGTGAGTTATGGCACCCATGACGACACACTCGAGCAAACACCTTCCATACTCGTCAGTATTGTAGCTCTTTCAACAATATATAGAACTGCATTTAAAATTACTTTACTATATAAATATATACTAAAAATAATAAAAATTGTTAGTGTTAGTTGTTTAGTATTATGTGATACTATGTAGACCCACATAGAAGAAAAAAAGGCGATCCTGAGCTCATGTTTCTCTTTGATGGGGTCCTGGACATGACGGTAAACTGCATCTAGCAGCAAGACCTCTGATTGGGAGGTTGTGAGGAGCATGGAACCACTTCTTAATTGCTGTTGTTTCCAGGTCCACCCTGACCCAGAGTGGAAGCACCTGTTAGGGTCCCAGCTATGGGCAAATAGTTAACCCCCAAACTTGGGTCAAAACACTATGAAAGTATAAAAATACACTTTTATAGAAATATATACATAAAAATAGACTATTATAAAAAAAATATATACATTTTTGAAGGAAAAATATTACCAAGAATACATTTTTGAAGAAATAATTATTACCAAAACACATTTTTGAAGGAAAACATTATTCTCAGGAATACATTTTTGAAGAAAAAACTAGAAGGCATTTTCAGTTTTCTAAAATAAAAAAGATTAAAAACAAAAACTTCATCAAAATCTGACCAAATCAACCTTATCACTATAACCGAACACTAAAAAAACAAAAAAAAACAACAAAAAAAACAAAAAAAACAAAACATTAAACCCCACCTTTTTGGCATTAAATGACCTACAGAGGCTTATATGCCGTTAAACAAAACTCAAACCCAAACTCTCTTTGATGGACGAATAGATAAATCACGTTTGTATGAATAGACGAAGGGACAAATATTAGAAAAAGAAAGGGGAATCATAAAAGAGAAAAAAACCAACAAAGTAAGGAAACTCTGTATTTTGTAAAGGAACACGGCCATAGTGAATGAGTTGGGTGAACCTAATTGGCGGGGTTGTATCGATTGTAATAATTTTAATACTATAATATTTTATCGACATGTCTTTATGAATCATGAATTATACTGACATCGGAATTATTACGAATCATTATGAATATTTCTTTTTAGGTTAAATAAAAAATTATAACTACATTAAATTAAAATAAAGTTTTGAAAAAAGTTATCCCAGTAGTAATTGGAGGACAAACTAATCTCTATTGAGTACCGTGATTTATACACTGAAGTGTCTAACACAAAAGGAGTATATTAAGTCCATTAAGTCCGCCTTGCATTAGAAATAACTTCTATTAGTTGGCGGGTCCAAATTTTTCTCAATAATCATGTTTATTATTAGAACCTTCAATAAGTTCTCACTGTTTTTCAACAGATGGCACTCCCAGAACTGCATGCGTGTAGTTTCAGATGGTCAGTCAGTTAAGTGCCATACGTGAAACACTAGCAAGCATGATGTCCCGCTTCGGCGGGTCAGACAGGGACTAGACGGAAAAATAAGCCCGAGCCCATTTTACTTTTTTTTTTATAGTCATAGGGAGTTACATAGGAGGAATGTTATGAGAAAGAGTTACAGGTTTTAGGGGAGTATCAGAAAGAGGGTAAGATAAGGGTGAGAATACTGATGGGAGTGGGGTGACGGAGAAAGGAGCATGAGAGAGAGAGAGAGAGAGAGAGAGAGAGAGGGTGCAGGTTAGTGAGATAAGAGATGACTTTCTTTTTTTTTTATAATCATATCGCCCCAAGCAAGGCATTATACTGCCACTGTTGTGTAGGGGGGTTACATAGGAGGAAAGTTATGAGAAAGTGACAGGTTATAGGGGGGTGTCAGGAAGTGGGTAAGAGAAGGATATCCTTGAACCAGAACCAGAGCTGATAACGTCAGCAAGCCCTGATAACAACTGACTACTTTCTGCCTAAAACCTATTTTTATAGGCGCTAACACCTAATTTGCATATTTCCAGAACCTTTCGAATTCCTTCGATTATACTGGAATTTTCTAGAACCTTCCAAAACGTTCTATTCCTAATTTCTCTATTAAACAACTACTTCCGGAATTAAAACTTTTTTTTGAATAACAAGTAGGACTTAATAGAATCCTTTACTACAACTTTTTAGACATTATTAATATAATTTTTATATGTAAATGCATCCTCGTAACAATATGAAGAAGAAAAAGAAAGAAAATATGGAAGAAGAAATAAAATAGAATACGAAAAAGAAGAAGGAGAGACAACACAGTGAAAAAAAAGAGAGCGAACACCGAAAAAGAAAAGAAGAAGGAGTATAAAGAAGAAAAAAGAAAGAAAATAAGGAATAACAATAGTTAAACAAATATGAAGAAGAAAAGAAAGAGAATATAGAAAAAGAAAAGAAAGACGATATAAGAAATTAAAAGAAATAATACAACAAAAGAAAAGTAGAGACAATATAAAGAAAAAAAAAGAAAGAAAGAATAAGGAAAAAGAAACGGAGACACAATTAGTTTAAAGGTTACGTGATCCAAAGTTCTTAATGTGACTCTGTAAACAAGGAGAATCAAATTATGTATGGAAAAATTGACATTTAATGAAGGTTTTCGGTTGATGTTTTGTTAATGTATTTTGTTTTCCGGAAAGTTCATAACGGTTTTTAAGGGAAATTAAAGCACAAAACAAAATTCTACCATTGTATATTTATTCGTCTAAATATGAACCATTTTGTGGCACAATATTTCTCCATTTTTCTTCAATTTAAAGATTTCGTCTTCCCAGGATTTCGGTGGTTCCTCAGAAAAAAAAACAACTCATTAATGTGTAATTTATATGACATCCAAAGAATTAAAATTCTTACCAGAAAGATTATTTTTGCCAGGACATGAATAAATGAAAATCCGAATGAGAAGCGTCTGGTGAATATGGCGGCTGGAGTAACACATCCCAACCAAGCTGCAATAATTATTTCTGGATCCCCAAAGAAATGTAAAGGTCTGAAATTATCCTGATGAAAAACAACACCTTTTCTGTTCACCAATTTAGGGCGTTTTTTTTTTTTCTTGAACTGCTGCCTTTAATTCGTCCATTTGCGAGCAGTACTTTTCGGAATCAATTGACTGGTTACTTGGCAGAAACTCATAGTACAGGATTCTTTTTCAATTCCACCAGATGCACAGCATAACTTTCTTAGTCCTACTTTCTCGGTGGCTAAATTTGGTTCACGTCGTTTACCACAAAATCTTTTTCGATGAACATTGTTGCAAACTATCCATTTCTCATCACCCATCACAATTTGCTTAAAAAAGGTTGCATTTTTATTTCATTTGTACAGCAAATGACAGATAGAAATGCGACCCTAAAGATTCTTTTTCACCCAGATCATTTGTGTGTCTAAGCCGCATGTACCCGAGGTGGGTTGAGCCAGATTCCTCTCACACAGAGAAAGTTTCATTGGGATCTGTTTAAGGGCAGGGTCCCAAATCCTACCCTGTTATTTAACTCATAACTGCAGGGAAGGGACGGATTAATACCTTTCCCAAGGATATTTGCGCGTAAGTGAATGCAACGGATTCAACTCCAACTTTACCTTTCCTAATTGAAACAATAATTTTGTAGACCAAGAGACAAAACAAAAATATAAAAAATCCAAAGAAAACGGTTAATTTCCGGAATTTTTTTTAACCTCATAATATGCAGCACATAAAAATTCCATTCAAACATGAACTATGACGTTTTTTAAATGTTTAATATTTTCAGCCAATCTTATGAATATTCATGAGCGTTTTCTTCTAATAGCAAACAGTATTTCTTTATTGATACTTTAATTAAGATAAAATTCATTTCAACTCTTTGCTTTAATAATGTTTGTCACGGGACGAAACGCGTAAGCAAGAAAAATGTAGTTTTCCTCTTGTCTTCTTTATTTATTTTCACACACACACACACACACACACACACACACACACACACACACACACACACACACACACGTATAGATATCATTAAACATACAAATGGATATACATGCAAGTACACGCACATATATGAATATATTTCTGATGCTAATAAAACAGTGCTTGATGTAATATAACAGAGCTATATAGTCCACATTAATAAATAAACATACTATCCCAGGTCTGTAGCACAACTGGGGGTTTCATGTTATAAACGTAGGATAATATGCATATTCATTAATATATATATATATATATATATATGTATGTATATTAATGAATATGCATACCTATAGACACCGAAACGGTTGAACCGATTTTCTTGAAAATTTACACAATTGTACTATAAGCGTCTGCGAGTGTTCTTAGCTTGGTTTTGTGTCGAGGTGCCCCCGATAAATCACGAAAATCGATAATCGAAAAAAAATGGAGTGGTCCGATTTTGTATTCTGTATGTCTGTATTTTTTTTTCAGCCCTTATTTTTTAGTTTTTGCTTCGGGTTTGGCTCTAATAGGTATAATTGTAGTTCTTAGTCTCAGCCATGATACCATTTAATCAGACGACTTATTTAGCATTCAAAATTCAGTTTACTACGAAAAAACTTATTTGATATCGATACCAGGAAATCAAAATTTGACTTACATCCATTCATTTTTCTTTCCGTCTACGGTTTCGCTTTAACTGGAAACAACTATTGCTTTTTATTCTTTCGTGCCAACGTCGAAAGAGTCTGAGCTCCAGGACCATAGATTAGTTTTAAAACTTTCATTACACCCGAGCAACGCCGGGCTATACTGCTAGTAATTCATATTTTTCGCTTTTGCAAAATGTCGTGAGTAGAGGAATGTCTAAGGAATGTTTGTCGGCAAAAATGCTCCTTAAAAAATCTTCCCTGTTTTTAGGAAGTGATCAGTTAAGTTGCGCCAAACCTTTTTTTTTTTTTTAAAAGCCGTTGTGGGAAGGCTAGCTGTTCTCATATCTCCTTTCATCTTTTATCACTGAAGAAGAAAAAAAAAAAAGGAAGAAATCTAAAGGAAAATCGTCACCATGGTAACCATGCCACATAAAACGATGTGATCCGTTTTTTTTTTGTTTTTTTTTTTAATCGTATCACCACGAGCAAGGCGGTAACGCCACTGATGTGCAGGGGGCTACGTAAGATTGACAAGATTAGAGGAGAGAAAGCCGGAAACCACATCCTAAACAGGGAACAAGGGATGAGCCTCTTAACCTGGTCAATAGACGCGAGTGGAGTGTGAACCTGGCAATAGATAGATCTATCTACTCCATTTGGAAAAAAAAAAAAAAGAAACCAAAGTGAGAAGATTGGAAAAGAGAAAAGCCGGAAACCACATCCTAAACAGGGAACAAGGGAAGAGCCTCTTAACCTGTTCAAAAGACGTGGGTGGAGTGTGAACCGGGTGATAGATAGATCTATCTACTCCAATTGAAAAAAAAAAGAAACCAAAGTGAAAAGACTGGACAAGAGAAAAGCCGGAAACCACATCCTAAACAGGGAACAAGGGATGAGCCTTTTAACCTGTTTAATAGACGTGGGTGGAGTGTGAACCGGGCGATAGATAGATCTATCTACTCCAATTGAAAAAAAAAAAGAAACCAAAGTGAGAAGATTGGAAAAGAGAAAAGCCGGAAACCACATCCTAAACAGGGAACAAGGGAAGAGCCTCTTAACCTGTTCAAAAGACGTGGGTGGAGTGTGAACCGGGTGATAGATAGATCTATCTACTCCAATTGAAAAAAAAAAGAAACCAAAGTGAAAAGACTGGACAAGAGAAAAGCCGGAAACCACATCCTAAACAGGGAACAAGGGATGAGCCTTTTAACCTGTTTAATAGACGTGGGTGGAGTGTGAACCGGGCGATAGATATATCTATCTACTCCAATTGAAAAAAAAAAAAGAAACCAAAGTGAAAAGATTGGAAAAGAGAAAAGCCGGAAACCACATCCTAAACAGGGAACATGGGATAAACCTCTTAACCTGTTCAATAGACGTGGGTGGAGTGTGAACCAGGCGATAGATAGATCTATCTACTCCAATTGCACGTCTGCTGGCATTTGCACTCAAGAAGACTTAAGCTGCTGGAGAGCATATTTGCTTAAGTTTCCTTATATCGTGTCCTATCTCATCCGGAATACATGATATATTCAGTGCCTGATGGCCCGGCTAACTTCAGTTAAATCACGAATCTACTTTTAGTTCAGTTTAGTGCCATACGTTATGGGCAATCATGTCTCGAATGAGACACGACTGACTGGGCAGAAGATCCTCCCGCAGTAGGTTGCCACTGCCCCCTACTGCAGACCGGCTACCAACCAAGGATACAGAACCCAATCCGGCCCGCTATCTAACCCATAGCCGGCAGGAACAGACGGACCAATAGCCATCCCAAGAGCATTTGCACGTGAGTGAATGCAACTGGAATTTGAACTTGGCTCCCCCAATTCCTCATTCTGGTGCGTTGTGGTGCAATGGATATCAACTCGGAACAACAAATCGGGGAGCCAAGTTCAAATTCCAGTTGAATTTCTCGCATTCACTTACGCACAAATATCCCTGGGAAAGGCATCAATCCGTCTCTTCCCTCCAGCTATGGGTTAAATAACTGGACAGATTGGGCTCCGCAGCCCTGGACGGCAACCAGTCTACCGCAGAAAGCAATGGCAAGCCACTGCGGGACAATCCTCCGCCCAGTCAGTCATGTCTCCCTCGAGACATGTTCGCCCAAAGCGTGCATCACATATGGCACTTAACTGACTTTAAGTTACGGAGACATTTTAACCTGTTTTTCTATGTCACTAAAGTATCAACCAAATTCTATCTTAAACATATCCTCACACCTGTAACAGTTACCTACCTCCAAGCAAACACACCAACAGTAGAGCCCATTTTGCATATGTGTATGAATGCATGGTCATTGTAACCATTTCTTCTCTGTCTGGCATGCAGAATTCAAGTATTTTGGAAACACAATATTGCTCTTGAAATAAAAGTTGAACTTACCTGCATAAGTTCTCCATAAAGCGATGAAATAAATGCAAATGCCATGGCCACCTGAAGAGTGTAAAGTAGAAAGGATGTGAAAATGAATATAAGAAAAATAGCCGCGAACAAAACAATATAATCGTTAATATCTTCGAAAACTGTAAATATTATGGAAATGATTTTGTCATCAATACCAAATGGAAGAATAACATTTAAAGACATTGGGCAAATGAAAGATGGTAGAGACCAGCGATCGGCAACCCCCAACCCGCGGGCCCCCGAGTTAATCTTGTCTGGCCCGCTATCATACTCTGGACACGAAATAAATATAGATAAACCAAACCAAAGTGACAGTTGATAGTCTGAATATACTGCGTCGAAATTAAAGAATTTATTTCTTTTTACCTAGAAGATGTGTTTTACTTTTATTTTTTATTTGTAGGGATCTCCAAAATTATCGTACGGCCTCACTTTCACTTTTTCTGTAAATTGCTTTCGTGAGCGACCACTTTTAAATGAATATAAAATAGTGTTTTCAACCGATTTTAATGGAATGTTTTTTCAATACTGGTTTATGAAACATTTATTTTAAGATGTAATATTTTTTTAACAAAATTCCCGTTAGATATTTTCTTTTCTTCATGCTTTAGAAACCTGTTTTTTTATCTGATTGAGAAAAGAGGTGAAATACTTTCTGCAACTCCGAAACTTTTCGCTTCTTAGTAGAGTTCCGTTTTTATGTAAATAAAAACGAGAAAAAAATCAAAATTCGTTTTCCAAGGTAAAAGTTATCGAAAATAATTTCCAAATCCTTTCAAAATTGTTTATAAAATCAATTTTTATACATTTTATATTTTTCTCCTCCATGACACTAGAGCCATAGTGACTCAACATAGCTTTTTGACCCTCACTTTCCAAAAGGTTGCTGAGCCTTGGTATAGACACGGAACAACGGCATTAAGAGAAATACCAATAAAACTCCATGATTGCATGTGAAGGCGTTTGGAAGACCGCAACACTTTGGCGAGTTAGCATCGAACAGGAAGCTTTGGAGTAAATGGTAAGGGCTATTTACAAAGTTGCTGGAAAAACAAATGATGAGAAATAGCATTGGTTTTTCCATGTGCCTTCAAGTCAAAACGGAACTGATGATGATGACGATAATGATGGTAAAAATGAGACGACAACGATGATGATGAATAAAACAAAGAGATTTCTACACAAAATACGTTAAAATGAAGTGTAAATAATTAACCACGGAGTAATAATGAAAGGAAGAAAGTTATGACAATATCTATATATATATATATATATATATATATATATATATATATATATATATATATATATATTTTAATTCAGATACTTCAATCCAAGGGAAAAAAGCAGGAAGGTAAATTCCAAAAACCCGAAAACCCGATCCTAATTAATATTAAAAATTTTATTTTAATATTAAAAAATGATACAGGAAGAGAGCTCCATGTAATAAAATATTACAGAGCAAATATATATTAAAAAAGGATTAATTCAATGATGTTGAATGACCATTTCGATATGAAAATCCTCACGTGGGATAACACATCACCTCAGCAACAGAAAAATCCTTTCAGAAACTGGAGAAAAATCTGTCTAATTTTCCTTTTTAAATAGATTTGCAAAGAAATTAAAAAACAAAAAACAAAAAACAAAAAAACAAAATAAAATAAAATAAAATAAAAATAAAAACAAATAACCAAGGAAAGAAAAAATTGACATCGTCTGGGTTCGCAAAAAAAAGGAAAGAGAATTGCAACTTAAAAATTAACAGACGGCCGTGTTGAATTGATGTAAGGTTAAGCAACACGGAAAAAAGGTGGGAGATAAGAGAGATAAAGGAAGGATGGGAGGGAAAAAGAAAAGAAAAGAAAGAAAACATTTTTTTATATATTACAGACGCTGGACATATTCAAAAACCTAACTTCCCCAAAACGTTGAAGTATTAGAAAAAGGCCTTTACTTAAAAAGGCATAATTATTTTTAAAGGGAATAAAAAGATATAGGATTTAAAATAATTTAAAAAAAAAAAAATTAGGTCATTTAATTTAAACTAAATAAAGACATCGCTAGTTAAAAAAAAATTCATTTACAATTATACATACATATAGAAGTACACACATACATACATACACATACACACACACAATTCTTCGATTATGAATACATATATACATATATACATACACATACACACACCCACACACACACCCACATACATTCAATCCCATACACACATATATATATATAGAAAGCGTACGTATTTCAAAAGAAAATCCTGAAAGCTTATAATTAAGAATGTAGTTTTTGATCATGATTTAGGTGCTTAAAGTATAAAATTTAAGGCTTTTGGATTAAAATTTTCCCGCACGAACACTGAAGTTAAGCAACGTCGAACTCGGTCAGTGCCTAGATGGGTGATCAAGACTGGGAATAACAAACTTTCATGTGTGGGTAGAGTAATGGATAATGACTCGTAATTGTGGATTGGGGAGCAAAATTCCAATTCCGGTTGGTTTCGTAATATTCGCTTACGTGCAAAATGTCGTTGGAGAAGATATGAATCCATCTCTTCTCCTCAGCTATGGGTTAATTAGTAAGACATGTATCACGAAATCATTATCTCCCAATCACCAAATTCTTACAATCTAAAAATATTTATGGCTTTAAATAACCTTAAAGCTGTTGATAAACTGTAGAAAAATCGTCAATCAATTCAATTGATTAAAATTCCATGGAAATGGTTGACTATTATTTATTTTAATACTCTTTTATTCGTGTATTATCTTAGTCAAAAAAAGGTGATGACTTTAAAAAAATATTCTTTATTAATCGAAATGACTTCTGGTGTAACATCTGAATTTACGACAGCTTTGTGCAAATTAACTGAAACGACTGTTTGTTTCCTTTCTTTCACCATATCGTCAGTTTTAGACCCACTGAAGAGACAGGGTGTAATGAATTTCTATTTTTTCTTCCGATTAGGTCATTTACAGTAGTGTGCATTAATATCGCTGTATTGTAGAAGTGACAGTACGATACCAGATGATATCGGTTGAAGAATCTACAGCACAATATCAGTGCTAAGGGACATTAAGTACAAACAAGACAAACACAGATAAGACAGAATGACAAAAATTAGAAAAAGAGGTTACGTTGTTAGAGTCACAGAGAGCACTGTCCGATAATAATTATCAATGACACTCCGCATTATTTACGGCCTCCCACGTAGGCAAAAGCTACAATAGATATGAAGAGACTGAGATAGATAGATAGATAGATAGATAGATAGATAGATAGATAGATAGATAGATAGATATGAACAAACTGGGATAGATAGATAGTTATGAACAGACTGGGATAGATAGATAGATATGAACAGACTGGGATAGATAGATAGATAGATAGATAGATAGATAGATAGATAGATAGATAGATAGATAGATAGATCGGAGAGCATTCAACCCAGCATAATGTAGCAAGAAAATAATCAGGCATCCCTGGCGATCCACATTTGACGATCCACAGATAAGACAGAACAACTATAGTTAGAAAGAGAAAAGAGGTTACGTTGTTAAAGTCGCAGAGAGCACAGTCCGATAATAATCATCAATGACACTCCGAATTATTTACAAGCTACTCACGTGAGCAGAAGCCCGTGGTAAATGCGGCACAAGGCCAATTAACGCGTGCAAAATCGAGCCCGTAAGCTCGGACAAAAAATCTTGTCTGCTTTTCCCCAGACGAGACTCTGCTCTTCGGCGGGGTCCCGTCTGGCTCCCTCTTCGCTCGAAGGCAAAGTTTTAATAAAATGAACGACCGCCGGACTCAGTCGTTCCCAGGCCGTCAGTAACGGTTCGAACTATTTACGGCCTTCCACGAGGCCAATTAACGTAGGTAAAACCAAGCCCGTAGGCTCGGACAAAAGTTCTAGTCTGCTTTTCCCTAGGGGAGACTCTGCTCTTCGGCGGAGCCCCATCTGGGTTCGTCTCATCCCGAAGGCAAAGAGTTTATTTACCCAACTTCTCCACTGGAGAGAGTTGTGACACAAGGTCGGTTTTTAACGTGGGGAACCTGAGTGCGTACGCTCAGGCTACTGGTCAAAGATTATCCAGCTCTCGCTTGCGTGGTAACTGAGTAGAAACATAGTCTTAGTTTGTCAAAGCTGGTCTGGGTTACACTCCGCACGAAGGCAGAGAGTTGGACCAAGTGATCGACTGACGCGTGCAGTCAATCAATTCAGACTGTCAATGACGACTCGAAATATGTGACTGCTATTAATCTTTATCCATATAGCTATTTGAGATCACAGACCAGTCCTATATTTGAGAGCGCTAGAGGGTTGTCAGCTGCTCTACAACAAATATAAATCTATTTTCGGGGTGTTTGATGAAATTTGTTTGGCATTGAAAAATATTGCACCATTCGTAATTGCATGAGATTATTAACACGCCCAGATACAACTGTCTCGACTGTCCTACTGCTATTCTCTGTGATGGACGTTACTCCAAGGCAGCGTTCGAAAATTATAACGCTGCACGAACACATTGGCAAACCTTACAGAGAGATTGCGAATATTGTCGGTGTCAGCGTTTCAACTTTCACTCGTGTCATCAAGGCGAAGAAACCAACTGATCCATCAGTTCAAAACGTAAAGGAAAATGCGGTCGGAATAGAAAAACAACTACAAAAGACGACATGTACGTGATTAAGGAAAATGTGAAAGATCCTTAAAAATACGATTCGTTTTGTACAAGCGTATATATATGTATTTGACTCGGTATGCAACAAAAGATATATATATATACTTTATATCTGTAGTCGTACACTGAGCCAAGAAATGGCTTGTAAATTTAAACACTTCCAAGACGAATATACTTTTAGCCATTCTAGAGAACCCTTTTTGCCTTTCATCATCATCTGATGCTAGCACCCAACTCCAGACGTATAATACATCTTTTCGGTGTCACGTTTTCCACTGAGGTAGTCAGTCAGTCAGTCAGTTAAGTGCCATACGTGATACACGCTTGGGCGATCATGTCTCTTTCGAGACATGACTAACTGGGCAGAATATTATCCAGTAGTAGGTTGCTATTAATTTCTGCGGTAGACTGGTTGCTTTTTGCAAGGCTATAGAACCCAATCTGTTCTATTATTTAACCCATAACTGTAGGGAAGTAACGGATTAATACCTTTCCCAAAGTTATTTGCGCGTAAGTGAATACAGGGAATTCAACTGGAATTCGAACTTGGCTCCCCGACTTCTCGTTCTGAACCGATATCCCTTGCACCACAACGCACGTCCTTAGGTAGTAGAAAGATTATATTTAATCAATCACTAGGTTTGATGATAGGAAAGTTGATTCACTCTGTCAAATCAGACAATTTTTCTCGCCAGAACCTAACTTGTTCGTTTATGAATCGATCATTTTTTTCCTTCCATAGAATATTTTACTGTTACATCTGGTTTTGTGGTCCTGCTGCATATCTCGAGATCCTTGCCAAAATCCAAAGAAAGCCCTGTAATGTTATCGGTTCTGACCTGGCATATCGGCTTTAATCACTTCCCTGCCATCCATAACGTAGTTTCTCTGTATTATTTTATAATTTTTTTTTATTAATTGTTTCACCCCAAGAAAGGCAGTACTGCCACTGGTGCGCAGGGGGCTACATGAGAGGAGAGCGAAGAGAAAGAGGAACAGGTAACAGGGGGTGTCTGAGAATGGATCAGGAAAGGATGGGAATAATGGTGTGAAGAAGGTTACGTGAGAGCGAAAAGGGAGAAGAACAAGAAACAAGGGGTATCGGGAAAAGGATGGCATTTGACGTTGCATTTAAACTCTTGGAGATTGTAGGTATCAGGGAAGCAAGTATACGGAAGGGAGTTCCACAGGCAGAAAGTGCGAGAAATGAAGGTGATAGAGTAGAAGTAACGGCTATATTTGATAGATTGACTGTAAAAGAGTGGGACCTAGTTGCCAATCTAGTAGCAAGGGTAAATTCGTGTAGAGAGGACACCAGGGAACTAAGCTCGTCGGAGCAAAAGCCGTGAAAATATTTGTGGAAAAGACAATGAGCTTTCGTATTTGCTAACTTGACACCATGAAATCATGTATGGCACTAGACTGGAAGCTATTTGCTGTTGGAATATCCAAATGTAACCATAAGATCTATTTTTAGAGTTCCTTCTCTCGAATTTATCGCCTGTGGAACTCTTTTCTGAGTACTTGCAAAAATATCTTCAAAACTGAAATACAAAATATATATTTTTTTTAAACTCATATCACCTCGAGCAAGGCCGTAACACCACTGATGTGCAGGGGGCTACGTAAGAGTGAAAAGATTGGAAAAGAGAAAGCTGGAAATCACATCCTAAGCAGGGAACAAGTGATGAGCCTCTTCACCTGTTCAATAGACGTGGGTGGCGTGTGAACCGGGCGATAGTTTAGTCTATCTACTCCAATTGAAAAGAAAAAGGAGTGAAAAGTTTGGAAAAGAGAAAACCGGAAACCACATACTAAACAGGGAACAAGGGACGAGCCTCTTTACCTGTTCAATAGACGTGGGTGGAGTGTGAACCGGGCGATAGTTTAGTCTAACTACTCTAATTAAATTCTATCGTCTGTCTTTTTATAGTTTGTTCTTTAATTGCCTTTTCTTAGCAAAAACGTTTTCTCATATTTTCTACACCCTAATTAACATCTTGAGCTTTAGTGGCATTATGGTCTTGCTTAGAGTGGATGATTACAAAAATGAAATGAAATATCATTATTTATCGTATGTCTTTTTATAGCTTGTTCTTTTATTGTCTTTTCTTTGCACTAATATTTTCTCATTTTCTTTCGCCCTTAGTAACCCCTTGCATCTTAGTAACATTATCAAAAAATGAAAAAAAAAGTAGACTAAAATAGAAAAAAGCATAAATCGATGAGAATAGTTCGATAAATCGATGAGTAGTGAGACGCTAACAGGTTTTGATACGGTAACAGATATAAACAAATCAAGATGGATTAGCAGAAATCTCGATTTGTGCAACGCGTTTTGAGACAAGGTAAAAGCAATTATTTGAAAGGTGAAATCTAACAGTGTGGAAAGCGAAATCGGCAGACCGTAAGTTCTGTTTGAGGCCGTTTATATTTTCTTCTCACTTCCAAACGACCTTGGAAGTGACAGCCAATTAAATTTCTTCCTCCTCATCTATAGGTTAAATAGCAGTAGAGGCTGCATTCTCAAGTCTAAGAAAAATGACGACTTTGAATTCAAAACCTTACAAAAGGTAGTATGTACTACTTCACTATCTTTCCCAAGAATAATGCTAAGTTTAAAAAGAAGTGAGTTGTGAGAAAAAAAAATTGTAAGTGTTGTGGGGAGTTACCCACTTGATAATGGACTCTTCTTTGCCTATATTAACCGAAAGTTAATTACTCTCGAGAAGCAGAGCAGGGCGACAGAGGCTAAAAAAAAGGAAATATTAGAGTGAATAAATAGTTGGAGATTTGGAATAGGTTCTCACCCACCAAAGACGTAGAATGTAAAAAGGACGTTCAGTGAGGGCTCAGTGAGGACCGTACACTACAGACTAGTTGTGTCTAAAAAAAAGAAATATTAGAGTGAATAAATAATTAATAATTTGGAATAGGTTCTCACCCACCAAAGACGTAGATTGTGAAGAGGACTCTCAGTAAGGGCTGAACGTGGACCATATACTACAGTCTAGTGAAGCTTAAAAATGAAATATTAGAGTGAATATATAATTAATGATTTGGAATATGTTTTCACCCATCAAAGACGTAGAATGTAAAGAGGACTTTCAGTGAGGGCTCAGCGTCGACCATATACTACAGACTGGTGGAGCCTAAAAAAGAAATATTAGGATTAATAAATAATTAATTATTTGGAATATGTTCTCATACATCGAAGACGTTGAATGTAAAGAGAACGTTCATTGAGGGCTTGGCGGGGACCATATACACAGACTGATGGAGTCTAAAAAATATTAGAGTGAATAAATAATTAATGATTTAGAATAAGGTCTCACATCAAAGACGTAGAATGGAACGAGGATGTTCAGTGAGGGCTGGGCGGGGACCATATACTACACTACAGATTTGTGAAGTCTAAAAAAGAAATTTTAGAGTAAATAAATAATTAAGTAATGAAAATACAAGTCTCGAGTCATCATTTAATCGTCTCTAATATTTCTCTCGGTGTCAGTAACCTGGGGTAGAACAGCAATAAATTGTTAATGCAAGCGCTTTCCTTTCGTTAAAAAACTGTTGCAACGTATTTCCTACTTAGTGTCAAAACTACATATGAGTACCAATACGTAAAGAGAATGACCAAATATATGACAGGTCATATAGACGCTGAGAACTTGCGGTGACAGTGAGAGAGAAAGAATAAATAACTGATTAGAGAGAAGCAAAATATTGTTTGTAAAGGTGCGCCATCATCGTTTTAAACCAAATCCCAATCCCAGACATTGGTACTTCCGTCAACATTATTGCGGTAAATTTCTGTCGTAATCTTTAAAGAAAAATAATTATTAGCCCTTGTTTGCCAGAGATATTTTTTGTGTATGTCAAATAAGTACTATTTCAGTATTTTCTTAATTAAATGCAAACAAAGACATTTTCTAATCTACTCTGACAATAACAACTGGGTATTAATGACTATACAATAGAGAAGGCTACGTGCATCGTAGTGCAGTGACTATCGATTAATACCTTTGGGAAAGGTATTAATCCGTCTTTTCCCTCCAGCTATGGAGGGAAAAGATGGATCGATTTGGTTTTATAGTATTGGTTGGTTTCCAGTCTAAACCACAAAAAATAATGGCAACCTGCTGCAGGAAAATCTTCTGCCCAGTTAGTCATGTTTCTTTTGAGACATGATCGCCTAAGCGTGAATCTCGTATGGCATTTAACTGACTCTTTAATATTCTAGACATGACTAGTCAGCGACGGGCCATATGTAAAGAGAAAGGAAGAGGGGCCAATATTATGCACTGTGCGTGAACAACGAAAAAGTAATTTTAAAAATACGCACAACTGTGATAAATTATAAATTCTTCGAATCAGTGAAGCATGGATAAAAGTAGGAAAAGAACGTTTTCCATTGAGAAATTTAAAGTAAGAATGAAACGAGATGAAGTTCTGGACAAGTTTGCGCAAAGAACACTTGAAATGAGAAAGCAAACCCTTATCATTGCATCCTAGAATAAATACATATGTGCTATTGAAATTTAGTTTTAACCAGATATTAGTCAGTCAGTTAAGTACCATACCCGCTCTGAGTGATCATGTCTTGAAAGCGACATGACTGACTGCGCAGAAGATTTTCCCGCAATAGTTTGCCATCTCTTTTTGCGGTAGGCTGGCTACAAACCAAAGCTACAGAACCCAATCTATCCTGCTTTTTAACCCATAGCTAGAGAGAAAATAGACGGATAAATACCCTTCCATTTTCGCGTACGTGAATGTAACGATTTCAACTAGAATTCGAACTCGGCTCTCCGATTTCCCGTTCCGAGCCGATATCCACTTCATATTTAAATGAACTCGTAGTATAGCGGTTGGTAGTGGGAAAATCCGAATTGCCGTATCGACTACATTAAGTTCACTTTGCCACAAATCATCTTGGGAAAAGTATAAATTCATATCTTATCCTCCCATATATGGGTTAAATAACAGGGTATTCTAGCCTTGGTTGAAATCATCCCAGAAGAACAACTTTCAATTCAAACTCGGTTGGCCTAGCAACTCTACATTGTAACATCTTTCTTGCTACGGAAATGACATGTATGGTAAGCTGTGCCGCTATAATCTTGGGTAGAGCCTAATCATACCAAGTA
This sequence comes from Ascarosepion bandense, assembly GCA_037127315.1. Classification (NCBI taxonomy): domain Eukaryota; kingdom Metazoa; phylum Mollusca; class Cephalopoda; order Sepiida; family Sepiidae; genus Ascarosepion; species Ascarosepion bandense. The sequence goes on along the minus strand of JBBBDQ010001621.1, from coordinate 1,442,120 downwards.
GAAATAGGAGCTGTTATATCATCAAAGTAATTATAAAATAATAAAATAATATGAAATAATCAAAAGCTACGCTCCCCTTCAAATGTAAAGAAGGGTCACAAAAGGCGAGAGTTTTCTATGCATTACGATTATAGAACACTAGCAGTATAGCCCGGCGTTGCTCGGGTGTAATGAAAGCTTTAAAACTAATTCATAGTTCTGCAGATCAGACTCTTTGGACATTGGCAAGAAAGACTAAAAAGCAATTGTTGTTTTCAGTTAAAGCAAAACCGTAGACTGAAAGAAAAATGAATGGATGCCAGTCAAATTTTGATTTCCTCGTATCGATATCAAACAAGATTTTTTCGTCGTAAACTGAATTTTGAAGGCTAAATAAGTCCTCTGAATAAATGGTATCATGGCTGAGACTAAGAACTACAATTATACCTACTTAGAGCCAAACCCGACGCAAAAACTAAAATAAAAGGGCTGAAAAAAAAAAATACAGACATACAGGCAGATAAACAAACACACACAGAAACATCTTGCCTTTTTTATATATATATATATATACATTATCGATTTTATGCACTATTGTAAGAACTGCAACCTTGAAACTTCTGAATATCGTTTCTTATGTTTTTGTCTATGAGTGTATCAAATTTGATTAAAATCGGAACACTCCTTCTATCACCCGATTTTTTTTATTATCCATTTTCGATATATATCGGGGGTACCTCGACACAAAACCTAGCTAAGAACATTCGCAGACGCTTATAGTACAATTGTGTAAATTTTCAAGAAAATCGGTTCAGCCGTTTTGGAGTCTATAGGTAACGGACACACACGCACACACATACACATAGACACACACACACAAACAAAGTTCCATTTATAAATAAGTTTAGATTAGATAAACTCAACTTAATTTAGACAGCCGATATTCAGAAAGTGGATGTGCGTTGTGGTGCAATGAATATCGGCTCGGAATGAGAAACTGGAGAGCAGGGTTTGAATTCCAGTTGAATTCGTTACATTCACTTGCACGCAAATACTCTTGGGAAAGATATTAATCCATCTCTCCTCCCTCCAGCTATAGGTTAAAGAACAAGACAGATTTGATTCTATAGCCTTGCTTGGCACCAGTTTACCACAGAAAGTAATGGCAATGTACTGCGTGAAAATCTTCAGCCCAGTCAGTCTTGTCTCTTTTGAGACATGATCGCCCAAGCGTGTATTACGTATGGCATTTAACTGACTGATACTCAGAAAATGGTTAAAATGCAGCACTTCCTGAATGAGGAGTATGTTTTTTTTTATTACAATGACTGCAAATATAAAGTTGTTAAAAAATACATGCAAGTTTGAAAAGATTGACGTTAAAAAGTTATATCTCAGTTCAGAACAAACTTTACTGATCGAATAAAAATCAGCAACATTAGAATTTACACATTTTTACCAACACGCTTATTTAATCTCCTTTGAATTTCTGGAGTGGATAAATTCTTCAGGCATTTTACGTTTGGTTGAAGACTTTTCCTTGAATTTGACGAAATTCTTATAAAGATGTTATCCGGTTTGTAAAAAAAAAGGTCGGATGAATCTACTGATTGAGGCAGAGTTTCGTAGTTCTACGTCATGGCCAGTCCTTTTCAAACAGCTTGCCTCATTACTGCGCCGGAAGATGATAGCAGTTAAGGCGGAGTGATTAAAAGACAATAAAAGATTTAGAAATATTTTCAAAAACATTAGTATACCATAAATGAATATGGTTTCCATAAATGAATATGGTTTCAAAATTGAAAATATTATTATGGATTGCTTGTAATTGTGTCCAAGCTGCATGCACCCTAGGTTGGTTGAGTCAGCTTCCTCACACACAGAGAAAGTTTCATTGGGATTTATTTAAGGGCAGGGTCCCAATCCTACCCTGTTATTTAGCCCATAACTGGAGGGCAGGGACGGATTAATACCTTTCCCAAGAGTACTAGCGCCTAAGTGAATGCAGGGCATTCAACTGGAATTCGAAATCGGCTCACCGATTTCTCTTTCCGAGCCGACATCCACTGCACCACAACGCACATCCGTAAATAAACGCTTAGAGTACCTGGTATTCCCAAGCGGTCACCCATCTAAGTACTGACCAGTCTCAACGTTGCTTAACTTCGGTGATCGCACGAGAACCGGTGTATTCAACGTGATATGACCGTGATATGCTTGTAATTGCAGGCACGAGTCAGTATAAACAGTTATAAATACATATTAACCGGTTTTATCATTGTGATATTTTTGCATTATATCAAGTATTAAGAATGCAGTAACTAGGGTCTGCAAATTGGAGAAGAGAGTTATCAATAATAATGTCCTGATTTTGAATTCGCGGTTATCTTCCTTTAGACGTCACTCTAATTTTTTAATTTTTCTATTTAGTTTTTATCACGTAAAATTTGGTAAGGCACGAGCAAATGAATTCCGAAAATAGGGCCCAGAGAAAAAAGGTTGGGAAAGCCTGATCCAGAGGATTGGTGGTGTAACGCGTGTCAAACAAAAGGATTGAAACTTTTCTATTGATCAATGCTAGACATATACACTGCTTTTTTTATGCATTGCATCAATTTCTTTGCTGTGACTGTTTCGTCAGGTTTCAGAAAGTTGTGAATTAATCCAGCTGCAGACGACTAAACAGAAGTAATCGTAAGCTTCTTTTGCTGTGACTTCAGCCTTGAAATGCTTAAAAGCTTCATCTTGATGAGTTAAACTGGCAGCTAATCTCGAAAATGATCTTCAGTCAATTGTTAATTGGGGCAAGAAACGGCTTGTTAATGTTAACGGCTTCGAGACGAAACAGCACCCGTTTAATCACCTAAGAGAATCTTTTTTGCCTTCCTAGCTGATTTTTTTTAATCGTTTCACCCCCAAGCAAGGCTGTACTGCCACTGATGCGCAGAGGGCTACATAAGAGTAAAAGTTTAGACAGGAGGAGAGTGAAAAGAAAGACGGACAGGTTACAGGGGGTGTCAGAGAAAGGAGCAAGAGAAGGATGAAAATACAGGTGTGATGACAGTTGCGAGGGTAGAGAGAAAGGAAAAGATATACAGGGTGATGTAGAAAGAACTGGATAAGAGATCGGTACTGACATTGACATTGCATTTACATTCCTGGAGGTTGTAGCAGTCAGGAAAGCAAGTATATGGAAGAAAGTGCGAGAAAAGAAGCTGATGGAGTAGAATTTTCGGCTGCATTTGGTTGATCTAACTGTAAATAGGTGGGACCTTTTTGCTAGTCTTGTTTGCACGAGCAAATTCTTGTGGCGGGGGCACCAGTGACTTGATGCTAACCCCATAGAGAATAACCCATTGCATCTTTCGGGCATGAAGTTGAGCGATTATATTAAATTTTATTCTTACGTCTGCTGCTATGAATGTTGGTTAAGAATCTTTTCTCGCCACTATTTATATTGCAAACTTATAAGTCTGCTCTTTGCCCGTAGATTGAATATTGTCGCCATATTTAGTCTTAAAAAAATCCAAAGAAGTGTTGGTAATGTTATCGGCCCTTATCTGGCATCTCGGTTTTAATAAGTTTTACACCGCAGTAACGTAGTTTCTCTGTGCCTATTCTATAAATTCTTTCATAGTAATTATTCTCATGAGGTTTTTTTAATCTTTACGAATTTAAACGCACTACTAGATTGCCAACTAGGTTTCATTTAGTTTTGAAATAGCCAGTTATAACCATAATTTCTATGCTAACAGTTTCGTCTTTCTCACTTATCGCTTGTGGTACTTTCTCTGTCAAATACGATCTTCCAAAATATAAATGCAACGTCAATCGTCATCTCCCTGAATCCTGTTTCTTTTTCCTTCTTCAATAACATTTTCATGAGTCTTAGTAGTTTTATTGAATTGTTTAGGGTGAAATGATAAAGAAGACAGCGACAAAAACATTGCGCTGAACTTCATCGATTTTTGTATAGAACTGTTGTTCTACAGAACGATGCTGCAAATATCTTGAACCGAGCATGTAAGCAATGGTAAGGTTTTGGAAAGGATGGACACAAAAAGAAAATTAATATTGAGCATCAGTAAGAGACAACTAAAGTTCCTGGGACATACAATGAGGATTGAGGGCTTGAAGAACTTGATACTAATAGACATGATAGAGGGAAAAAGAGACAGGGGAAAGTAGCGGATTACATATTTGAAGGGCCTGAGCAGGTGGATGATAGAACGGGGGTTGCGTGGTGTTACAGGAGAAAGTGTGCTCAGAGCCACTAGGAATAAGGAGACGTGGAAGGCCATGATCGCCTACGTCCTCAAAGGACAAGGTGCATAGAACAACAACAACAACAACAACAAGTTTTTATTGCACATCACAATGTGATAATGGGTCAAATTTGTGGTGTTCAAAGAAGCTAAGAAATGCCTTTATAACGGCCATTTTTCTGGTTACTGTTCGATTTGGGGTGGCAGATACCCACTTTTCAAGCTATTTAAATTTTCCAATTTTAATTTGAGTTTTCCGAAATTGTTCCAATGATAACATCAAACTCTCCTTCAGGCTCTCAAACAGTTGATCGAATATTTGCATAAAACAAAGCCCTCAGTTCATCGTCATCAATGTCAAAAGGACGCCTGTCACCTTCCATATTTTCTACGGTGAATTCAACACAACGGATCTTTTAAAACCAACACTGCATTGTCACTTTATCAACGTTTCCTTGGCGCCACACGTCGTTGATATTTCTAACCGTTTCTACTGCAGTCGAATTTAAACTCATTGATAATGCATATATACAATGCATATATATAATACATATATATAATGCATATATATAATGCATATATATAATGCATTAATATTTTCATTAAAAATTGTTTGAGAATAACAGAGTTTTTCCAGGTATAATTCCTGCTATTTAAGATAGTCATACCTTTCCTGGATTTGCATACGCCAATGGTATTGCATTCTTTTACGCAGAAATACTCTTGGTAAAGTTATTAATCCGTCTCTTCTCCCTCCAGTTATATGTTAAATAGAAGGACAGATTGGGTTCTGTAGTCTTGGTTGGCAACTAGTCTACTGCAGAAAGTAATCGCAACCTACTGCAGGAAAATATTCTACTCAGTCAGTCATGACTCGAAAGAGACATGATCACCCTAGGGTGTATCACGTACGGCACTTAACTGACTGATAGTTTTCCTAAAATCATTAGAACATATCTAACCAGACTGGAACTCGAACTCTCCTTTTCGATAAAAGAATAAAAAATGACCCACTGTAGCTAAAAATAAATCTATTGACTATTATCAATATTATTGTGAAACATTGATCTGCATAATAAAATTTTATACCTCCAAAAATGCTAAATACCAATCGAAATTTTTTCTCTTAAAATAGCTTAGACTTGGTACAATGTCGAAGGAATTGGCCATTCAGTGAGGATCGTACTTACTATATTCAGTCATAATTGATCGAGGCCGTTTTAATATCTGGCATTATTTACATTCGGATAAATATCCCTGTAGAGGATTTTTAGGTCCTTTACGATTTATATTACGATTCGTCCAACATACGATTCAAGAAAAATAAATACAACAATTCCAATATGTAACCAATATAAATAAATGTGCATATTCAAATAAATACAGCATGAAAAATATAACATGAAAAATACAATTATTTTGAATGTAATTGTAAGTAATTTATGGTCAGGCGCCCCTGCTGTTCTCCTCAGTGTTCTTGACAGGCTCCAAAGGAGAGTCTGTAATGTGATACGTACTGATCTGGCGGCTCGAGTGCAGCCACTTCCCCATCGTCGAAATGTGGCCTCCCTTTGTCTGTTCTATAAATACTTTCATGGCTTCTGCTCCAACGGACTTAAGTCACTGGTGCTTCCTCAACAGGTGTTTACTCGTGCAACTGGGTCCCACCCATTCACAGTCAGGTTAGCCAAATGCAGACGACAATTCTACTCCTGCAGCTTCTTCTCTCGCACTTCCCGCCTGTGGAACTCGCTCCCGTATTCTTGCTTTCCTGACGGCTACAACCTCCAGAAATGCAAAGTCAATACTCATCTACTAACCACTGAACTCTAGCTCTCTCCCCACCCCCGTGTAACCTTCCCTTTCTCTCCACCTATGTATCTGTCATCGCACCTGCTTTCTCAGCTTTCTATTGTTCCTTTCTAACTAGTTTGTACTCCTCACTCTTTTCTAATTAATCTTTTTACATTTATGTAGCCCCCTGCACATCAGTGGCATTTCCGCCTTGCTCGGGGTGAAATGATCAAAAAAAAAAAAAAAAAGTCGTCAACTGCCTTCATATTCATCGGCACTTAAAACGAAAATTTACCAAACAAAGTGGAGACGGCTGTCTCTTTCCATACAAGTAATGGGATACTGCTTGGTTGGTATAAAAAGAAAGGGTACTTTGTACTAAGGAGTAAGATGTCTACTAATGAAGCTTTTATGTTGCGACTCAGTATTACGTCAACATTCGTTAGTAGAAATACACTTCGGAGACTCTAAGCCACACTTTAAAACCTGCAATCCAGCAGTCATGATAATGATACACCCCGCATTTTTCAACAATCTAACACCCCATTGAAAACAAGTAGCTACTAAATCTAGGCGGAACACGGAAGAGGATAAATTATTATCCAAACCGAAGTAACTCGCATATTGAAGGAAGATATAATCAAATTAAGTTATTCGCCGTGGAGGCCTGAAACCTTCGTATTCTCTTTTGAGAACAAGAAAAATTGAATGGTAATCGATTATCTCATATTTTTTACCTTATTTTTACATGTTCTTTTTGGTGGAAGATTTATTTTGAATTATCTATTTCACCCCCTCCTTTTTTATTTTTGTTGCTCGTATAACATATAGTTTCACTAGTTTGTTGATTTATTTTTTGTGTATATTGTATTTTAATTTTTAAGTTTTCATGAACTTAATATTTTTTCGTATAACCTCTTTTTTTGCTTAATCCTTTCAATTTTCATTTTCAACATTTCACTTTATTATTTATTCTGTTTATTTTTATTTTGTACTAGCAGGATAACTCGGCGTTGCACGGGTGTAATGAAAGCTTTAAAGCTAATCCATGGTATTGGAACACAGACGCTTTGGACGTTGGCACGAAAGACTAAAAAGCAATAGTTGTTTCCAGTTAAAGCGAAACCGTAGACTGAAAGAAAAATGAATGGATGTAAGTCAAATTTTGATTTCCTGGTATCGATATCAAATAAGTTTTTTTCGTCCTAAACGGAATTTTGAAGGCTAAATAAGTCCTCTGAGCAAATGGTATCATGGCTGAGACTAAGAACTACTATTATACCTACTTAGAGCTAAACCTGAAGCAATATCTAAAATAAAACTGCTGAAAAAATACAGACATACAGGCAGATAAACACACACACACACAAACATCTTGCCTTTTATATACACACATATATATTATCGATTTTCTGCGTTATTGTAAGAACTGCAACCTTGAAACGTCTGAATATCGTTTCTTATGTCTTTGTCTATGAGTGTATCAAATTTGATTAAAATCAGACCACTTCTTCTATAACCCTATTTTTTCGATTATCGATTTTCGATATTTATCGGGGGTACCTCGACACAAAACCTAGCTAAGAACACTCGCAGACGCTTATAGTACAACCGTGTAAATTTTCAAGAAAATCGGTTCAGCCGTTTCGTAGTATATAGGTAACGGACACAGCCACACACAGAGACACACACACAGACAAAGTTCCATTTATAAATAAGTTTAGATCACGTCTGCCATTTTGTTTAATTGATAAAAAATATTTACACGTGTCTCTTCCTTTAAATGTTTTCGTTTGTGGTATTTATTTTTTAATTTGTTTATGTTTTTAACTAAAATAAGGGGAAACCATTTCAGTTAATTGCGTACTTTCAGTAAATTTATTCTTTTTATTTTCACGTCAAATATTCTTTTTTTCGCCTGTTCTTTTTTCTCTTTTTTCATTGTTAAACTTGATTTTCTTTTTTTCCTAAAGGACTTTGTTTGAATTTGAAAACCTTTTCTTACGTCAAAAACCCCTTTTAGTTGAATCCGCTTTTGTCTGTCTTTTGCTCCATTGTCTCCGTAAATTTGTTTTTTATTCTTCTGCATTTATTTAAGAATTTCAGTTTGTTTATTTATTTTTCCCTGATTTTCGTTAAAAAAGAAGTAATTTAAAGAAACCAAAAATGGCTGATAAACATCGGTCAACTAAAAATGATCTGCTCGGTGCTAAAAAGAAAGACCCCCCCCCCCGCCCAGATGAATACATTCAATCAACATTAACTGCTGAAAACGTAGCTATTACCAAAAATTGACGACCAAATAGATTCAAGGAAAAGTATGGGGGCCAATAATAGCTAAAATCAAGAAAAGATGTTACCAACTACAAAAGCAACGACGAAAATATAAAAAACAAAAGCAAAGACGAAAATGTAGTTCTCGATGAAACGGCCTCTTGTTGGAAGACCCACTAAAGTGCATAATCAACATGACGGAGTTTCTTTTTGCGCTAAGATTCACGAACATCTTATCAGAGAAGATGGGTTCTTGGTAAACCTTCAGGAATTACAGATGGTTGAAAAACGAATTGTGCCTGTCTTTGTCGTCGACAAGAGTTCGTCCAAAATTTATCGCTCCACTCAGGACACTCTGATAAAATCATTGACGTACCTGGGAGTCAAACCCAAATGAATCAGAAGAGGCATATGATATTTCATGTGGGATGTACTGTTACTCACGTAGATGCTTCCAGTCGAGACCTTATCACAAAAGACATCAGCACAAGAATTGAATATGAGAGCAGGCGGAGGACCAATTATTAGTATTTGAGGTCCCGCTAATAACTTACGCAGATCACTTATCTGGCTCAATTTTGGTAGATACTCAGTGCTTCCGACGACGACCTGAACGGGGAGTAGAATTTCGAATTTATGATTGACCGTAAAGCCTCCACCTCCATCCATAACTGTCTGTATTTTTACCAAACATAGAGATGACTACAATATGGGAACCAGTAATGCGGAATGCCATAGAAAATCATTAGTGTCAAAAATTGCAATATGAGCTTTGGTAAAATTACTAGAGAAAACCATTAACATCTAAAGTTGCAATATAAACTCTAGTAAAAATGGTTACTGAACATTAGAATTATAAGTCCCAGAAGTTCCAGTGACTTGACCCAAAGAGTTGTGAGTTCAATACCAGGCTATAGTAGTGGTGAACAAGTAACTTAGAGAGTCAGGTTAGAGGGTGATAATTCATGACTACCAAAAGAGGCTTCGCACAAGGAATGAGAATGATATGCCCAAGTGATCGTATAAAGGATTCGGTTCGAAATATCTATCTATCTATCTATCTATCTATCTATCTTGATTGATTGATTGATTGATTACTTAGTTTTTGGTCATAATATAATTATGTCTAATTTGACCAGTACACATTTGTATTAAAAAGTATGCAATACAATTATATTGTAGAACTTTCGAATATTCTTCATTTGTAAAAGAGTTATTACGCGACCTAGGTTTCTACCATGTGGTGTCTTCAGGCGATTTGCAATAATTGATTTTACCGTTTACCGTTCTTTTTAAGAACTGTCACGTAACGGCGAATTTTTTGAACGGTTACGTAACGGGGAAATTTTAAAGAAATTATAACGTTTTCGTCCATGGTTGTAGGAACCTAATAGGTATTTTTGGTATGGTAACACTTAGTCATAATTTCTGTTCTTTCATTCAATAATTCATTTCTGTTTGGGAATAGCATAATTGCTAACTTTTCTTCTTGACACAGTCTACATATTTTCCCACCGTTGTAGGCTTGGCATTCGAAAAAAAAATCAACGTTACGTGAGCGTTTAAAAAAACGGTAAACGGTAAAATCAGTTATTATAAATCGCCTTAAGACACCACATGGTAGAAACCTAGGTCGCGTAATAACTCGTTTACAAATAAAGAATATATATATATATATATATATATATATATATATATATATATATATATATATATATATATATATATATATATAATAAGAGTAAAGGCTAAAGCTTAGAATAATCTAAAAATAAAATAAATTCAGGGATTAATGTCAAAGTAAACAGATCATAAATATATTATGTAATAATAATAGTATTAGTACAATAAATAATGATTACTCGTACAGTCAGCCACCCACTCGTACGTCAGGCAGGTTACGTGGAAAGGAGACATTTAAAATTTCTGGAATACCTACGGCTATCCCCTGGATATTTTTTCTATAACTTTTCGATTTACCACTTTACGAATAATAATTCTTCCTAAACTTGTTTTAGTATATCTGTGTATATTATATGTTAATATGTTTAAAATATGTGCGTTGTGGTGCAGTAGATGTCGGCTAGGAACTAGAAATCGGGGAGCTGAGTTCGAATTCCAGTTGAGTTCCTTGTATTCACTTACGCGCAAATACACTTGGGAAATGTATTAATCTGTCTCTTTCCTTCGGTTATGGGTTCAATAATAGAACAGATGGGGTTCTATAGCCTTAGCTGGCAACCAATCTGCTGCAGAAAGCAATGGCAACCTACTGCGGGACAATCTTCTGTCCAGTCAGTCATGTCTCTTTCGAGACATGGTCGCCCAAGCGTGTATCACATATGGTACTTAACTGACTGACTGAACCTCTTTTAAGGTCCGAACAAATTACTGTACTGTGCATTTCCAGATCAGATTGTTCTCATTTTCTTGGTTATGGCCTCTTTTAACAATTCTTTGGCATTGTGGAACCGCTGTTTGGTCGCCCTCTCAATGACTCGCTAGACGTAGCAGGCTAAGTGATTCAAAATAGAGAGTAAAGAGATTACATTTAATTACAACCAATCCTGAGTCGTGTGGAAATGAGTTCAATCACTCACTCGACTCCTCTATGCATGAGGTGTCATTAGGCCAGAGATTCGGCAGGAAAAAATGGGCACAGACGATGGGAACATGGCGTACATCACTGTAGGTAACACAAATATTTTCAATTCATTCTATTCACTTGGCCACTTTCAAGAAGCTATGGTCTCCAAGTTTTTCTCGGCATTTATTTTTATTTTCCACTAGCAGAATAGCTCGGCGTTGCTCGGGTGTAATGAAAGCTTTGAAACTAATCCATGGTCCTGGAGCTCAGACTCTTCGGTCGTTGGCACGAAAGACTAAAAAGCAATAGTTGTTTCCAGTTAAAGCGAAACTGTAGACTGAAAGAAAAATGAATGGATGTAAGTCAAATTTTGATTTCCTGGTATCGATATCAAATAAGTTTTTTCGTCGTAAACTGAATTTTGAAGGCTAAATAAGTCCTCAGAGTAAATGGTATCATGGCTGAAACTAAGAACTACAAATATACCTTCTTAGAGCCAAACCTGAAGCAAAAACTAAAATAAAAGGGCTGAAAAAATACAGACATACAGACAGATAAACAGACACACACACAAACATCTTGCCTTTTATATATATATATATATATATATATATATATATATGTATATTTATATATTATCGATTTTCTGCATTATTGTAAGAACTGCAACCTTGAAACGTCTGAATATCGTTTCTTATGTCTTTGTCAATGAGTGTATCAAATTTGATTAAAATCAGACCACTCCTTCTATCACCCGATTTTTTCGATTATCGATTTTCGATATTTATCGGGGGTACCTCGACACAAAACCTAGCCAAAAACACTCGCAGACGCTTATAGTACAACTGTGTAAATTTTCAAGAAAATGGGTTCAGCCGTTTTGGAGTCTATAGGTAACGGACGCACACACACACACACAGAGACAAAGTTCCATTGATAAATAAGTTTAGATTAGATTAGTTTTAGATGAAATTAATATTACCTCTTTCTTTTTTTACTTCATTCTTTCATTCTTTCATTCTTTTTTTTAAATATCAGAGACAAGTTTTTCATGCTCCAATTTTCGAATTTTTTGATGCATGCCAATTTGAAAAGTGTCACAATAAAAATAAAAGCGATCTTTTTTTAAAATGAAATGAATTAAAATCTAATGATATATAATGATATCTAACCACAAAAACTAACAAATATTACTATGTTCCCTTTTTCGTGTTGGGCAGAAACATGGGTTACCTATCATCGGGATTTTACTCAAATGATATATTTTCGTTAACTATGCCTTAGTAGCATCCTTAAAAAATGAGCTTAGACGACAGAACTAATGCAATTAGCACAGTGGCGGCAAACTACGACCCGCAACAGATTTGAGAGCTACTCACAGTGGATTTGAGTGCCACCTGCGAAGAGTTTGAGTGCGACCCGCAGTGTGTTTGAGTGAGACTCGCGAAAACATTTTAAAGAAAAAAAATTCGCGTTTTATTCTATTTTCGCCTCATTATTATTATTATTATTATTATTATTATTATTATTATTATTTTTGGTTAATTTTTAATGGAAAAAGATGACAAAACTACAACAGTTTATCAATTTCATTCAAAGTTCATCTAAAGATATCAAATTTATTGAGATACTTCGATTAAATCAATCAGTTAAGTGCCATGCGTGATACATGCTTGGGTGATCATGTCTCGAAAAAAACATGAGTGACTAAGCAGAAGATTTTCCTACTGTAGGTTGCCATTACTTTCCGACGTAGACTGGTTGCCAACCAGGGTTATAGGATCCAATCTTGCGCGTAAGTGAATGCAAGGAATTCCACTGGAATTCGAACTTGGTTCCTCGATTTCTCGTTCCGAGCCGATCTATGCTGTTTCACAAATCATATAACAAAGTTGTGCATTGCAGAGCCTGACATATAATGTGACTATGTGTGGTTTGGAGGATCATGTAACGATGTGAGAATTCTCACGAATTGAAATTGTAAAGTGACATCAGCTGAATACTGAATTTTGTTTGCAATTAAATCAGTCAGTTAAAGGTCATACGAGATACACACTTTGTTTTTTTCTCGAAAGAAACATGACTGACAGGGCAGAAGGTTTTCCTGCTGTAGGTTGTCATTACTTTCTGAAGTAGACTGGTGGCCAACCAATGCTATAGCCCGTAACTGGAGGGAAAAGACGGATTAATACTTTTCCCAGGGGTATTAATTGAATACAACGAAGTCACCAAGAATTCGAACTCGGTTCTTTCGTTTTTCGTATCCACTGCACCACCACGCACACCCATACAATTAAATGTCAAGGACAAAAAAGTGTTTCTAGAATGTTCATTATTCAAGGATTTTTTTATAGCTCGCCATGAACCCTCCAAATTAAAAATGCAGGCCTTCGAAAAGAAATGCTTGTCCGCCTTATAATGCCTTCGTATTTTGTGTCTCACTGGCTGTCTTTACAAAAACTCGATCTGTGTTCCACAGCTTGAGCTCACAAGACAACTGTGCGCTATAACTTGATTCGAAGGATTGTTACGACAACTGTGAGCAGTGACTGAAGCCATAGATAAAAGAAATCACATCGTCAAAGAAAAGGACAGCAAAAATAGCACAATATGAAGGCCAAAGGTAGGTGGTAAAAAAATCAGGTCGTTTCTAAGCATTACTTTTTTTCCATGAGATTTTTGGTGAGTCATAATTGTTTTTCAGTGTGTTCTCATAGAAGCTTATTTGCTGAAAAGTAACTCAATATCTTATGAAATATATTAAGTTTTTTTTTTAATATCATCTGCGGTTTACAGCAAAATTAAATTGGTTGAATACTTAAAAATTAAACTACCCATATAATTTCATTAAAATTTGACTTAAAGGACTTAAAGGTATTTTCTTGCTGTTAAACAATTCTATACTTTTTCTACCTTACACAGTATTATATAATTTTAGGATGACTGCTTATAATATGGCTGGATGTGCGTTGTGGTGCAGTGGATATCGGCACGGAACTAGAAATCGGGGAGCCGAGTTCGAATTCCAGTTGAATTTCTTGCATTCACATACGCGCAAATACTCTTGGGAAAAGTATTAATCCGTCTCTTCCCTCCAGTTATGGGTTAAATAACAGGACAGAGTGGGTTCTATAGCCTTGGTTGGCAACCAGTCTACCGCAGAAAGTAATAGCAACCTACTGCGGGCTAATTTTTTGCCCAGTCAGCCATGTCTCCTTCGAAACATGATCGCCCAAGCGTGTATCACGTATGGCACTTAACTGATTTTAGGATGTGCATCGTGGTGAAGTGGTTATCGGCTCGGAACGAGAAATCGGGGAGTCGAGTTCGAATTCCATTTGAATTCGTTGCGATCACTTACGCGCAAATCCCCTTGGAAAAGGTGTTAATCCGTTTCTTCTTTCCAGTTATGGGTTAAATAATAAGACAGATTGGGTTCTATAGCCTTGGCTGGCAACCAGTCTACCACAGAAGGTAATAGCAACCTACTTCGGGATAACCTTCTGCCCAGTCATCCATGTCTCTTTCGAGACATGATCACCTTAGCGTGTATCACGTATGGCACAACTGACTGACTGCTTGTAATAACTAATTTTATATTTATTGTCAAAATGATGAGACAGAAATACCTCCCACATGTATCATCCAGAAATACCTCCCCGCATAATGGTATGACATTAGTGGCAATGATGTTTTCATTTAGCTAATGTTTTACTATTATGTGGGAGATATATTTTTTTCATGTGCGTTGTGGTGCAGTGGATATCGGCTTGGGACAAGAAATTAGAGAGCCGAGTTCGAATTCCAATTGAATTCGTTGCATTCACTTACGCGCAAATACTCTTGGGAAAGGTATTAATCCGTTCAGTTATGGGTTAAATAGCAAGACAAATTGGGTTCCATAGCCTTGGTTGGCAATCAGTCTACCCAGAAAATAATGGCAATCTATTGCGGGAAAATCTTCTGAATAGTTTATCGTGTCTCTTTCGGGACATGCGTGCATCACTTATGGCACTTAACTGCTTGACTGATATATTTATCGCCTCCTCTTCGACTGGAAAAGATGAATTCATTCTGAAATTCAGTTTGGAGAAAGGTTTTTCTCTAGTAAGACTTGTAACTACGAAAAACGGAAGAAATTGGAAGAATTGGCGTTTTGAAGCGCTATAGTATACATTACGAACGTTTTCACAACTTTTAAATACTTTTTAGTGATTTACTACCTATTTTTATAGCCATTTAAGTGCGTTTCGACTCTCAGTCTTCTACAAGTGTTTTCAAGGAATTTTTAAAAAATTTAAACCCAAATTTCAAAAGCATTTTGCTACAGAAAGTTTGATATACTGTGAAAAATTAGACTTCAGGCGTTTATTTAAAAATGTAGAGGGAAGTGTTAGAAAGTGATGTTATAGAGGCGGGGAGAGAAAAAACGAATTCAATCAAAACATTAGTAGTAACGGAATGTTGCTAAAAGTAACCAAGTCATTTTAAAATGTCACGATGTAGGAGAAAGTCATTAAGTGCTAAAAGGCCCCCTACACCCCCCCCCTAAGATGCGAGAAATACAAACTTTATAATTTATAAAGAAAATGCGTGAAGTTTTCTCCGATGCAACTTTTGATACTTGTCTGAACTTACCCCAAAACAACAAAATTTATCTCATACTTTTACAGTACCTTGCAGCCTTGCAACCACTAGGTAACTTGCGCCACCCGCAATTGCGGGGTCTGCGGAAGCCTTAAGCACGGCCCTGCACTCCTGTCTTCTTGCAATTGATGTTTAGTCTTTTCTTTATGCTTTCCTTCACTACATTCTGTAGGAGTTCCTGTAGTTTCCTTTCTGTTTCTGCTACGAACACAGTGTCATCTGCATATCTGATCTTGTTCAGATCGTAGCTGCCAATAACTAATCCTGGCAGAACTTTTAATTCTTTCAGAATGGCCCCCTTGTATAGGTTAAATAAATCCATCAAGAAGACACATCCTTATTTTGCTTCCCATTCTATTTTTCTATATTTACAGGATTCTTCATTTTTATCCATATGTAGTCAGTTTGTTGACACTATAGATTTTGGATTATTCTAATATCTTTCTCAAAATTATTTCAATGTTATGTAGCATTTCCAACAGTTGGCATTTTTTAAATGATTTTTATGTTGAATTTTCCTACTCTGAACATTGCTATGTACAGTTGATCGTGCAAGAAACACCTGAATGATTTTTATAATGTTTGCATTAACAATAATAATAAATATTAGCAAATTTACTATTCTTCACTTCTTAAATAATTTGGTTTAACATTATTTTGATTGATTATCTAAATAAATCAAAATAATTTGAAAACTGCCTAAACTACTTTGTTTTGTATTTAAATGTAATCAATATATGGCAATGTAAATGTTTTAGATACATCTTCAGTAATGCTGATAGCTTTTTAATGTAGCGTATCCCTAGGACCCACAGGTGGTTATTTGGGTGCATCTCTGGGAAATGCATCTTTGGCTTTCCTAATAGAACTTCGGATTTCCGTGTCACACTTTCCGTCCTCCATTAGAAGGCTTCCAAGAGATTTAAATTGTTCCCTTTGCTAATAATCATGTATTCCTGTCTTCTTGCAATTGATGTTTAGTCTTTATGCTTTCCTTCGCTACATTCTGTAGGATTTCCTACAGTTTCCTTTCTGTCTCTGCTACGAACACTGTGTCATCTGCATATCTGATGTTGTTCAGATCGTGGTTACCAGCAATTAATCCTTGCAGGACCTTTTAATTCTCTCAGAATCAGTTCACTCTAATGATTGAATAAGTCAGGTGAGAAGACATTCTTTTCTTCTTACAATGTACCCACAACTTCACCTTTTAATGTTCTATTAGCAGAAAATGGATAACTTCCAGGAAGATATCAAAACGTGCATTTACCATCTAAATTAGTGATTCTCAATTAACAAAAAATACGAAATGTAATTTTAAAACTTCCATACATGTTGCTACGTAAATAACAGTTGTTCTGATTGTATTTGACCAGTGCGGAATTTTCACCTACATCAGCTACATTGTTCTCGTTCCATGAATCATACCAATTCCGGATGTCTTAGTTATCTTCATTTAACCCGAATCTTTAAGATTTTGTTCACCATTGCTGTCGCCAGGTATTGAACTCACATCCAGCCAAAGCCTTTATCTACTGGGCCATATGTCTTTGAGGATGAGAACAACAGTGTAAATAATGCAAATACCTCATCTCAGAAATATAGACAAATATTGATAGTTAGCACGAAGTCTAAGGTCATCGTGGACGAGGGCTTGAGCGTACTAGCTTTCTTGAAACTATTAATTACATCACTTGTCTGAGAAGTTATCTTACCTAGAGGACATGCATATTTGGATACGATCGGCCAGAGATTATACATCCGCGAAAAGGTATGGAAGTTTCACACATAAAAAAGAAATTGCTCTGGAGGTATTTAAACGAATTAAACTACCGCATCACATCTGTTCGGGAAATGGTAACTTATAATTTCCCGAACAGATGTGTTGTGATCTGTTTTGCAGCAACTGGGGATCCATTCTATAATCAACGCCCCTCTCACTCTCTCTCTCTCTCTCTCTCTCTCTCTATATATATATATATATATATATATATATATTAATTAAACTTTATTTTTAGCGAATACTGGTATTTGATAAGACGCTTCGTTTATATATTAAACAGTATGTTTATTTTTGTCTACCGGCCTGAATATTCCAGAAATATTATTAGAGAACATTTAGAGAATTCATATTTCTTGAAAATTCAGGCCGTTAGACGTATAAATATAAATTTAATAAATAAACCGATCGTCAACTCAAATACGAAAACCCACTGAAAATAACGTTTAACTAATAATAATCTTTTGGATTATTAAATACAAAAAATCCCCTTATTTCGCGTAAATATATATACAGGATGCAATGGGTAAATTGTCGCCATTTTTTATTTTAATTTCGCGCATGCGCGTTGTTTGTTTTCGGTTTTGTTGATTACAGAGTATCGTTATGTCAATAGGAGAAAAGGAGAACAATGACGCAATTCACTCAGACAGAAATTTGGAAATGGCATGCTGTACTGCTTGGCATTCGCACCGGAAGGTCTAACAAGGAAATTTCAAAAAGTTTGGATCTAAATCTGAGGGCAGTGCAACGGATTCGGAAAGAGTTAGATGAGTCTAATGGTTATTAGAAAGATACAGAAAGCAAATTTTGATTATTCTGATGAGAAAAGAATTCCCGTATTTGTTGGTGAAAGCCTCAGACCCTACAAAGACGCCTACATCAAGTGCTTTGAGGAGGTAGTGCTGCTCTGGTTCAAGATGGTGGCTGCTGGAAGACTCTATGTCTGGCAAAATTGACTCTGCACCATGCAACACTAGCAAAAGAACACAATTATGGCTGTCAGGTTATATCTGCGACCGCTTCACCCTTTACATCTGGCTATCTAACTTCCAAGACTTAAAGCCCCTGGAATATTAAGGATGGGGTGCACTTGAGCGAGAGACCAGCAAAACTCTTTGTGACATCAAAGATGAACCGAAGGCAAGGATTATGATAGCTTAAATATCGAGATCGTCCAGAAGAGTTCCAGGAGATTCCGAAGTCGTCTGGAAGCTGTAGTTGAAGTCAATGGCGATTTTATTGAATAAATTTACACTTGAGTATTTCAAGATATTTTTGTGTCATTTTTGGAAAATATATCTCTTAAAATGAGATGCCAGTGTTAGACTGAAAGAAAAATGAATGGATGTAAGTCAAATTTTGATTTCCTGGTATCGATATCAAACAAGTTTTTTCGTCGTAAACTGGATTTTGAAGGCTAAATAAGTCCTCTGAGTAGATGGTATCATGGCTGAGACTAAGAACTACAATTATACCTACTTAGAGCCAAACCTGAAGCAAAAACTAAAATAAAATGGCTGAAAAAAATACAGACATATAGGCAGATAAACAGACACACACACAAACATCTTGCCTTTTATATATATATATATATATATATATATATATATATATATATATATATATAATTGATTTTCTGCACTATTGTAAGAACTGCAACCTTGAAACTTCTGAATATGGTTTCTTATGTCTTTGTATCAAATCTGATTAAAATCGGGCCACTTCTTCTATAAGCCGATTTTTTCGATTATCGATTTTCGATATTTATCGGGGGTACCTCGACACAAAACCTAGCCAAGAACACTCGCAGACGTTTATAGTACAACTGTGTAAATTTTTAAGAAAATCGGTTCAGCCGTTTCGGACTCTATAGGCAAAGGACACACACAGAGACAAACACACAGAGACATTTATTATATATATATATATATATATATATATATATTCAGAGAGAGAGAGAGAGAGAGAGAAATAGGCAGTAACGATTTATTTAATAAAGTGTTACTAACTTCAACTCACTAGGTATATCTGTTTAATTTGTTTTATCATTTTATTTAATTTTTGGATAAAGCTTATATTAACAAAACGTCTATGTACGTTTTCTAATTCTTTGGGGTGTGTATTAATATTGAAATTACTATGCTTCTCTCTACTAATGGGCGAATCTTATAGTGATTTTCTAAGCGTTAAAGCCGAAAATAAGGGGAGGATCGAACTCCCTATTCAGACCAGGTCGCTAACCATTACACCACGTCGAAGCAGATTTCTTTTATTGGTTAAAATACGTTATGAATAACATTAAAAGATTCTTACTGCTTTATCTTTTAGTTTATTCGTCCATATTTAACGTTTTACTTTTTTCGCGTATGGAGAAATATGTGTGGTGCGGTTCGTTCGATTTGTACGGTTTGTGCGCATGCTCAAACACGTTACTATAAATAGTTATCCTTAGAGCGATTGATCAGGTGATTTATTTATGCGTGCTAAATGCCAATGTTAAGTGTCTAAATCTCTCTTTTTGAAAAGGAGTTTCTCGTTATTATCCACGTCTCTATAGGGTAAGTTTCACTTTCACCCTACACGAAATTCTGATGAAATTGAGCGCTGAAAAAGAGATTAAATTTGGTCTCTTGTCCTCGATCTAAGGCCATAATACCAAGCCGAGATGTATCAGTTGTAGAAAATCATTACTGCTATTAATTTTCAAAATAAATGAATACATTTCGATCTCCACTACTTTCTTGAAACATTAATTTCTAAAACTTTTATATATATTTTTTAAAATTTTCTACGTTATTTTTAGTGTGTTTAAGTAGACATCATTTATATATATATATATATATATATATATATATATATAGTGTATCGAGGCAGCAAGTAATTTTCTAAACATCAAACAACACTCAATAAAATCAACTTTAAATCCGGACATAACATATTACATTGCATTTGACTACATGGTTTTGTTGTCATTTCGCGCTATCACTCGGTGGGACGTCATAGAACCGCTTCGCAAACTTAAGAACTGCATTTATTATTATTTCTGGTAACTATTGCCCTTGCCAAGCGGAGTTTTATGTCAACACAAAATAAAATCGTCGGTGATGGTGGATGTTATAATTTTTCAATCTTAACAACCTCTCTGAAGATGGCTCATGTGAGCCGAAAGCTTAGAAGAAAATCAATAAATAATTATTCAAATGTTGGAGAATTTTTGTCTTTATTTTCAACTGAAATTAAAGCAAAAATACGACGTTTAGAACGGCTCATGATTAAACATAATAGACATTCATTGTCTCTTGTGTTTAATAGCATATGTTTAGAATATATATATATATATATATATATATATATAAACAGTGGATATCGATTCGGAATGAGATATCAGGGAGCGGAGTTTAAATTCCAGTTGATTTTTTTATTCACTTACGTACAAATATATGTACGTTGTGGTGCAATGGATAACGACTTGGAAAGGTAACTCGGAGAGCCGTGTTCGAATTCTACTTTAATTCTTCGCATTCACTTATGCACAATACCCTTGGGAAAGGTATTAATCCGCCTCTTCCCAGGAGAGATTGGGTCCTATAGCCTTGGCAACCAGTCTACCGCAGAAAGCAATGACAAACTAATCCGGGAATTTTCTGTCTAGTCAGTCATGTCTCTCGAAAAGGCATGATCGTAAATTAGCTCGAAAGAGTACTTGGTTGGCCAAAGCGTGTATCACGTATGGCAACTTCTTAATTTGGATGTGCGTTGTGGTGCAATGGACATCGACTCGGAACGACAAAATGGAGTGCCGAGTTCGAATTCCGGTTAAATTCCTTGCATTCACTTACGCACAAATACACTTGGGAAAGGTATTAATCCGTCTCTTCTCTCCAGTTATGGGTTAAACGGCAGGACTGACTGGGTTCTATAGCCTTGGTTGGCAACCAGTCCACCGCAGAAAGCAATGGCAACCTACTGCGGGATAATATTCTGCCTAGTCAGTTATATCTCTTTCGAGACATGATCGCCCAAGCGTGTATCACGTATGACACTTAACTGACTGACTGACGTACAAATATCATTGGAAAGGATCACTTCTCTATTTCTTCTCCAGCTATGGGTTGAATAGCAGTAAAGATTGGCTTCTACCTTAGAAAGAAATGGCAACCTACTACCTAGTCAGTCATGGATCGAAAGAGACATGATCGCCCAGACGTCTATCACGTATGGGACATAAATGACTGACTGAGATTTTGTCTACCTCCCTACATTAATAAAGAAAATCTTCCCTCTAGCAGGATTCGGAGCTACGCCCCACTTTGCCGGGAAAACCACCATCTGACCCTTCGCGCTTTGACAACTCGGCTATGGAGAGCTTCATCAATCTAGCCATCCCTTAAAGATCATTCACTCGTTCAGATTTTCTGGAAAGTCATATCTACTCATATTCCCATCCGAAAGTTAAAGCAATTTCTAAAGAAGTGACGGTTTTAGTTTTTCATCGGATATGTCTTTATTGTTTGTATTTACGAGTTGAAGTAGTATCTACATTATTTACTCTGTTCGGACTGTTGTCCTCATCTTTATTTGCATGTATACGACGTTTCGGCTGTTGTACGCTCCGGTTTTCTTTAGGTGTTCCAGCCTTCTTCAGGTGCTAGGAATTTTGAACTCACAACTATTTGGGTCAAGTCATTGAAACTAACCAACGTCAATATCCACTGGGCCACATGTGAGTTCAATACAAATAACATAGCGAGTTAAGTTAAAGGGAGATAACTACATGACATCCAGAAGCGGCATCGCTCATGGAATGAGAATTATATACCCAAGTGATCAAAATAAAAGTTTTGGTCAAGATTCCTAGCACCTGAAGAAGGCCGGAACGTACAAAGACCGAAACGTCGTAAGCATGGTAATAAAAATGAGGAAAACAGTCCGAACAGTGTTTTATTACTTCAAACGTTATTTTTAGTGGATACCCGTGTTTGAGTAGAGGATCCGTTTCTTTTTAAACAGTGCTTATGTGAAAAATTATATTGGACATATATTATAGGAAAATTATAGGAAAATTATATAGCACATATATTATTGGAAAATTATAGGAAAATTATATAGGACATATATTATAGGAAAATTATAGGAAAATTATATAGGACATATATTATTGGAAAATTATAGGAAAATTATTTAGGACATATATTATAGGAAAATAATGGACGCGAAAAGGAAATAATTAAAATAAAATAAAATAAAATAAAATAAAATAAAAATAATTAGAATAATAAATATTTAAAATGAAACCAAATATTCTCGAATCTAAAAATATTAATTTTAAGAGATGATCAGCTAAAAAAAAAAAATAGATTCAGGAATTTTTAAAATGAAATA
Organism: Ascarosepion bandense; assembly: GCA_037127315.1. Classification (NCBI taxonomy): domain Eukaryota; kingdom Metazoa; phylum Mollusca; class Cephalopoda; order Sepiida; family Sepiidae; genus Ascarosepion; species Ascarosepion bandense. The sequence goes on along the minus strand of JBBBDQ010001621.1, from coordinate 1,419,409 downwards.
TTTAATTTAGCTGCCCACTTACTTTTGGTGTCATCATTGTTTGTTGTATGAATGTATTTTTCTCTCTGCGTGTTCATTCATTCCTTTTATGTCTCTGTATAACATTTCATTTGCTTGTAATAAGTGGAGACAAGAGTTTGTCTTTGACTAAACATTTTCCTAACTTCGCATAGGTTGCTGAAATCAAATAGGCGACAAGATGTTGATTCCTGATAGTCAAGCTGCGAAGCATCATACGAACGTTATAGTGGTGACGCCAAGATTCGCATCTTACTTTTTGGCTGGGTTTTCCGGTTATCAATAAAACTTTCTGCATCTGATTCTGTTGATATTATTTACGCTTTTGGAATTCCGAATTTTACTAATTATTCTTGCTGTACTCGAGGTTCTTGTATATAGACAAACTGTCCTTTTAATAGCTGTATTGGAGAGCATGTGTGCTTTCTACTTTCATCTTTGGGAGAATCCGATCTTCCATTAATCTAAGTATGATTATGTGCCTGATCCAACCAGCAGAACAGCATTCTATATATATACTATACTCATCCGCAGACAGACCTGTTTCGCTGTATTATAGCTCATCAGTACGGCTTAGACTCCGGCCGCTTCCCAACCCAGGATTGAAACCCGACCGAATCGGCGTCAGTCGGCGATTGTACCCCTAGGTACACGAGTGTCCGGTAGAATAAGGCAGGCTTTTTAGTGCGTATAAACACGTCCAATAGCTAGAGTGCTCTAATTTATTATTACGGAAATTAACGAAGATTAACAAAACTTGATTATAAACAACCGACAATTTAAAATGATTTGTTTGAACATTATTTTATATCGATAATCAAGCCTATATAACACAGTTTTCGATCTATCGCAATAATTATAAATAATTATCGTAAATAATCAGGCCAATAGATATAAATATATAATACTGTTTAATTAAAAACACAATATCTACTTAAATACGAGTGTCGATATAAAATAATGTTCAAACAAATCATTTCAAATTGTCGGTTGTTTATAACCAAGTTTCGTTAATCTTCGTTAATTTCCCTAACATAGTTACATTTGTTGACATTACGATACACTTCAGAGCAGATATGGTTATTGCAATGGATCGAAAACTGTGTTATATATGCTTGATTAAAACCTCGTTTAGACTAATGGTCATTCGTAGTCGAGAGGTCTAAGACGTGCCAGATCAAATGGTAGCTTCCCCTATGTGGATAGGTTCGAATCCTGACAAATGACACACATTTTCGTAATAAAAATTTATCGTAAATAATCAGGCCAGTAGATATAAATATATAATACTGTTTAATTAAAAACAGAATATCTACTTAAATACGAATATCGATAAAAAATAATGTTCAAACAAATCATACATATATAGTTATCCGCAGACAGATCTGTTTCGCAACTCATGTGTACGGTTAGTCACCCGATTGCTTTTTACGCAAGATTGAAACCCGACCGCACTGGCGTCAGTTGGCGATTCTACCTCTGAACTATGGGCGATCAGTAGAAGAAGGCAGACCTTTAGCGTGTCATATATCATGTATACACATGCTAATAGCTGAGTGTTCTAATTCATTACTGACTGAACGATATATATATATATATATATATATATATATATATATATATATATATATATATATTATGCTCGTGGTTTTATCTTGTGTCGCTTTTATGGCTATTTTTATGTCACTTGCAAAAGTATCTGTAATTCTTGATCTAGTTTTGTCCCTGATCTGGTCGAGTTTACTGCAGGTCACGTTGACGAGGTGGTGTATATCTGCTACGCATATTTTCCATTGCATATTTCAGGGCGTCGGCAAGTGACATACCTTTTACTTATTTTTAATCTTAGCAGTAGGCGTCCTAATGGTTTAAACAGGTTCTTTCTTTGAATTAACTCTCCACTGAAAAATAATTTTCCATATATGAAATTTTTCACATCCTTATATTAGTCAACGTCTCTTGTTCAATGATAGTGTATCTTGTTTCTGCAGGTCGGAGCAGTTTTGATGAGAAACTGGTGCATTTTCCATCTAGCAGAAACACCACTACAAGGTATTTTGTGGATGTGTCCGCTTGCAACACTGCTAGGTTTGTTTCTGTTGTAACATCTGAGATTTTTAAAATTCTTCTGATATAAGGATGATCATTGGAATTTTAATAGGCTGTCATGAGCACTTTCCGTTTTTTTAGAACTAATTGTAATGTCGAAAGTGACATTCTTTAAATATATCATAACAGATGATAAAAATGTTTTCTTTTTCTTTTACTTAATATTCACCTGATGTTAGGCTTAAAAGCCACTGAAGCTTGAAGAGTTATTGTGTAGAGTTGTCTTAAAGTAAGAAAGGTCAAGAAGTGAAGTTCTTGCGACTATGTTGGAAAGATAACAGCTAACTCTAGAACTGAAGAGGTCAAAATTTATTTGGTGATGCGAAACCAGTGCATTTTTTTATCTAGAGGAAACAACACTACAAGGGATTATGTGGATGCGTCCGCTTACAAAACTCTTAATTTTTTTTTTTTTTGTAACAGTCATTCAGTTAAGTGCCATACGTGATGCACGCTTGGGCGATCATATCTCGAAAGAGACATAACTGGGCAGAATATTATCCCGCAGTAGGTTGCCATTGCTTACTGCCGTAGACTATTGCCAGCCAAGGCTATAGAACACAATCTGTCTTATTATTTAACCCATAACTAGAGAAAAGAGACGAATTAATACCTTTCCCAAGGATATTTGCGCGTAAGTGAATGCAAGGAATACAACTGGGATTCGAACTCGGCTCCCCGATTTCTCGTTCCGAGCCGATATCCACAACGCACATACAGCCGAGGTCTATTTCTTTAAAGTTCTTTTTTATTTACTAATATTCACTTGATGTTAGGCCCAAAAGCCGATCTAGGTAGAAAGGCTACTTTGTGGAGTTGTCTTAAAGAAAGAAAGGTCAAGAAGTGAAGTTATTGGGGCTATGCTGGAAAGATAACAGCTAACTCTAGACCTGAAGATGTCAAGATTTAGTTGGCGAATAACAATTCAGAGTTCAGACGAAGACGTTAGAAATATATTGTAAAAGTAGACTTTAGAACGAACCGGAAACCTAACCCTAAACAGGAAACACAGGGATAAACCTCTACTCCTGTTAAAAAGTAACAGGAGCAAGTGTAAACTGGACGATAGGCGAACCTATCTACTACTATAGGGAAGAGAAAAAAATAAATTATTAGTAAATAAAAGTTCAGAGTTCAGTCGAAGACGTTGGGAGTATAGAGTTAAAGTAGACATTAGAAGGAACCGGAAACACAATCCTAAACAGGAAACAAGTGGGGAGTGTGAACCGGTTGATAGGCGAACGTACTTACGTACTTACAACAACGAGCAACAACAAAAAAAATCAGTTAATTTACAAAGATGAATTTTCGCAATAGGCCTTAAAATCTGATCTCCATGGAAGAGAGTTTGTGGTGATACCGAACAAGCGAGGGAAGGGATATTTGCCCTCCGAGGACCAGAAAGCAAATGACCAAAACTGGTCTTTGCGCACCCGGCTCCACGCATATTTCCGGCAGAAAACCAAAAATTAATAAATATCAAATTCCTTTTCGCGAGCCTACGCGAATTTTATTTATCGTCCAATGGGAAGCCCAGAATTAAATACGGGTGTGAATTCCCAAATGATTTTCTGAGACCCACAAAGACGAAATAAAAAGCCGACACAGAAAACATCGCTAGTTGAGAAAGTACGAGCGTAATTAGCATGTCCCTTGACCTAGTCAAGCGATCCACTATGCTCGCCTCGCCTTTCCCTCTCACCTTCTTCTTCACTGTCCCCTGAGCTACTTACCCGACCAACGGAGCGGAGACACCAAAGACATTCCTAACTGACAAACGCTCACACATACATACGCAAAAACTCTCTTTTCAGCATTTACTGCTATGAACATTTTAAAGTCTTTTGAACCTATCCTAAAGACATTACTTTATTTGTAAAAAAACCTTAATTGATATCTGTGTATATATAAATGTTGCTTCTATACTCAATTAGATTTTCTTGTTTTTACCCCCCTCCTTATAGTGAGCTATCTACTAAAGAGGCCAAATTCAGTTAATCTGTTTCAACATACAACTACGTTTCACTAGAACGGATAACCCACTATAAGTTAATGTTCCCCGTGTGGTTGGTTCGTCGGTGTATTATTTGTATAATCTTAAGAGGCAATGAAACACGAAATGTAACTTATGCGTCCAACAGATGAAATGTGGTACGTAAATGTTTAGCCGAAAATCGCCCATCGTTCGTCAATAGGAAACATGACCACGCGAGAACTAACACAGAATAAAACAGAAAAAAATAGAAAGTCGCTCGGTCTGTTCTACACTCACCTGCAATATTCACCTGACCTTTCGCCAAAAGATCATGACTTGATAAACAAGTAGCACATCTAGTTTATTTGTCTATATTTCTGAGATGAATGATGTACATTATCTACATTGTTCGATCTATTGTCTTCGTATTTATTGTCATATTCACGACGTTTCGGCCGTTGCACGCTCTGGCATTCATCAGGTGACTGAAATTTTGAATAGAAACATTTATATTGATCACTGGGGTAGATTATTCTCGTTCCATGAGTCATGCTACTTCCAGATGTTTTAGTTATTTCCATTTAACTTAACTCTCTAAGTTTTTCATCGCCCTTAGAAAGTTGAGTTAACTAAAAACCCCGGAAGTAACATGGCCCGTAAAACGAGGACAATCTTCCTAAGTGGTCGAAATAAAGGGTTCGGTTCAAGATTTCCAATCACCTGAAGGATGTCGGAGTGTACATCGGCCAAAACATTGGTAATATGACAATAAAGATTAGGATAACAGTCCGAACAGTTTAAATAATGTCATATGATTTGAACGGAATAAAAGAACTAAATACTGGATGATGCCTAGAAAGTTTCTCAGTTCATTTTTCTTTCTTGATTGCTCCATCTTGGTAATGACTGAAAACATGCCTCGGTTTGGTTTGATAACGTTTAACGTGAATCTAAAAAAAAAAAAAAAATGGAACTCCCCTGGTCTGTTCTACCCTCACCCGTAATATTTATCTGACCTTGTGCCAACAGATGATTACTTTTTCCAATCGTTTCAAAACACTTTGAGGAGGAAACTTTTCTCTGGTTAAAACCTGATTCAATAGTCTATTCACATTAAAACCTGCGGAATTTTAATCTTTTTCACCTTAAAGCCTCTGGAGGTCATCGTCGAAGAGCTGTCTAACAAGTGGCATCAAGTCATTGCCAATAATGGTGAATATATTATTGAATAAAATGTAATTAGTACTGCTGCCATTTATGGTCAGGTGCCCCTGCCGTTCTCCTCAGTGTTCTTGACAAGCTCCAAAGGAGAGTCTGTAATGTGATAGGTACTGATCTGGCGACTCGTCTGCAGCCACTTTCCCATCGTCGAAATGTGGCCTCCCTCTGTCTCTTCTATAAATACTTTCATGGCTTCTGCTCGGATGAGCTTAAGTCACTGATGCCTCCTCAACAGGTGTTTACCCGTGCAACCAGACTGGCAACTGGGTCCCACCCATTCACAGTCAGGTTAGCCAAACGCAGACGACAATTCTACTCCTGCAGCTTCCTCTCTCGCACTTCCCGCCTGTGGAACTCACTCCCGTATTCTTGCTTTCCTGACGGCTACGACCTCCAGAAATTTAAAAGCAAAGTTAATATTCACCTACTAACCACTGGCCTCTAGCTCTCTCCCCTCCCCTGTATAATCTTCACTTTCTCTCCGCCCATGTATCTGTCATTGCACCTGCTTTCTCAGCTTTCTATTGTTCCTTTCTAACTAGCTTGTACTCCTCACTCTTTTCTAATTAATCCTTCTACATTTATGTAATCCCCTGCACATCAGTGGCGTTTCTGCCTTGCTCGGGGTGAAATGATAAAAAAAAAAAAAAAAAAAAAAAAAATTGTATTTTATTTCTTGTAGAATAAATTTTATAAACAAAGGTAGAAATTATCTGTGACTCAAACTAATAAATCTTCCTTTATCAGCTCTCTTACGCTTGCCATATTATCTGATTTGTACGGAATAAAAGAACTGAATGATGCCGAGAAAGATTTTCAATTCGCTTTTGTCTTTTGATAACGCCATCTTGGTTAAGACTGCAAACATTCCTGAGCTTGGCTTGATCAATATATTTTTCTTTGTTTTCTGTTTGAGGCCCACTTTTCTTGACCTTTTTATTGCTTCGTTGTGGTTAAGGTCATGACCCTTTTCATCACTATTGTGGATTTATCGGTTTGTCATCTAAAACTCTATGTTTCTGTTTTGAATGCAAAAAATTGTAAATTTTGTAGATATCATATTTTGTGTTTATCGTAAATTAAATTTGTCTGTAATTTAACTCGAGTTTTGGTCAATCATTTTTTTTTGTTACACTTAACACGTAACAACATAGAATTGAAAGAAAATAAGAACTAGAGGAAAGGTAAAATATACAATAATTAGTGAGCGTAACGTGAAAAAACAACGGCGAAAAGACTAATATATATATATATATATATATATATATATATAGGGTGTGATGGGTAAATTGTAGACATTTTATATTTTTAATTTCGTGTATGTGTGTTGATTTTTTTACTGCACAGAATAGTAGGGTCGGTTGGGTACGATCTGTGAGAAAAAAAAGCACCATGACGCTATTCATTTGTCCAGGAATTTGGAACATTCGCTTCAGAAGTTCAAATACGAATATTTCAGTGTGTTTGGGTGTCAATCTGAGGACAGCACAGAGGATTCGGAAAGAGTTGGATGAGTCTAATGGTGATTACGAACGTATGGCAGCTTGGAAAACACACTTTGATCATTCTGATAAGAAAAGAACTCATGAATTTGTTGTTGAGGGCTTCCGAATCAACACGCAGATCTTGAGGGTGTAGTTCTGCCTGGGTCAAAAGGATGGTTGCTGGAAGACACTATGTGTTGCAACATGACACAAAAGCAAGAGGACCCAGTTATGGCTGTCAGACAATTTCTGTAACGACATCACCCTTTACATCTCGCTACCTAACCTGCAAAACCCTTGGTTATTATGTGTCGGGTGCAGTTGAGCAAAAAACCAACAAAACTCCTTGTAACACCAAACATGAACTGAAGGCAAGGATTATAACAGAATTCACCAACTAAAAAGGAGTGCATGAAAGTCCAAAGTTGTCTGGAATCTGTGATTTAAGCCAATGGCAATTTTACTGAATAAAATTACTCTTTAGTATTTCAAGATATTTTTATGTAATTTTGGTAAATATATCTGTTAAAATTAGATGTTAGTGTTATTTCTCATTTTTGTGGAACTTAGACGACAATGTATCCATCGCACCCTATAGATAGTTTGCGCTTAGTCGTATTGATAGAAATTTTTTTTTACCATCAGTCAGTTAAGTACCGTACCTGATACACGCTTGGGCGATCATGTCTCGAAAGAGACATGACTGACTGGGCAGAATATTATCCCGCAGTAGGTTGCCATTGATTTCTGCGGTAGACTGGTTGCCGACCAAGGCTATAGAACCCAATCTGTCTTGTTATTTAACCCATAACTGGAGTGGAAGGAATAGACGGATTAATACCTTTCCCAAGTATATTTGCACGTAAGCGAATGCAATGAATTCAGCTGGAATTCGAACTCGGCTCCCCGATTTTTCGTTCCGAGCCGATATCCAATGCACCACAACGCACATCCGTGCTGTCTTTATTTGACCCACATATTTCTTCGCTGTTCAACGGTGTTCGTTAAGGATTTTTACTATTTCAAAGGTCCTACTGTTTTTCCATGTTGTGTAACGACAGAATTCTTATCGGTCTTTCATGACATAAAATTTCATAATTTCGCATCAATAGTTTGAAACATTTACAATGGCTTTTGTTTGTTTACTGCGCAGAATATTTTCGTTTTTGTTGTTAGCGCAGGTCGGTATGACCAGCACGACAATAAATCGTTTTTGATCATTTATCTGGAAACAATATTTGCAATAGTATAACACTTTTGCATAATAATTTGGCAGGTATTTTATTTGTATAATTATCAAATTTCTTTTTCGTATCTCTTATGCTCGCATTGTAAGTTTCAGCTTCTATTATTGAACCCTGCTTCTGTAAAATAAATTAAAAAATTTATAAAACGCCATAATATTCTAACTTTTTTAGTCGTTGGGGATACTTTTAATGTTTCTGTTTCATTTAACTGAATGTGTAGCGGATAATAAATTAATTAAATCAATTCCCTTCACTTTTACAAAAATTCGCAATGACGTGTGAAATCCTGGTTGAAAACCAGATTTTGCAAGTAGGTGTTAAAATGATTTTTGATGAATGGGAGCGACTTGCAAGACCAAAAGGACTTCGCGTGTAAGTGCGAAAATCTCTAGATTACAATAAAGGGACTTCATCAACGTCAGTCAAGTCAGATGGAAGTAGCGAGAAAGACAGCACTAAAATGTAACATCAACTTCAAGCTACTCGAACATTGTCCTCCTTCTCTTTCTCTTTATCTCTCTCAACAATTACTACTACGAACATTTTGTACGAACTCTTGATACCTTAACTTTCTCATGAAACATTAATTTCTACGAATTATTGTTATTTCTCCTTTTAATAAAATTTTAAAATGCAAAATGTTTATTTTAACATGAATGAAGGAAGTGATTTTGTTAAATTTCTTTAATATTATTAGATTGATTCTCTGGAACATAAATGCTCAGATATTCTTTGACAACCGCAATAATCGACTTTCTGGTTGTGTAGATTTATTTATTTGTATCTTAGTAACAGATGATCATTGTAATAGACAGTAAGTCTCCAGCACCTTCCTCGGTATCCTCACAGACGCCAATATTTAATATGGACTAAAACAGTCCTTCGAACTTCTGCGGATCTATCTATCCGATCATCCTCAGACAAACACTTCTGATTTTTTTTTCTAGCCAATTCTGTCTTTCATATCACTTCTGTCTTTCCAGTTTTTCTTTTTTGATTTCAATGTCGTCTATAAGTTGATCGATGAAGGTTCTTGCTGGTCTACCTCTTGACCTTTTCCCAGAATTTGGATCGAATCGTACAAGCTGATGCACATTTTTGTGTTTTCCTTTGCCATTAAACCTCAGACGCCTTTCACAGATTGTGTCTGAAACTTCGGTAAAAGTTTTTGTTCTTTGTAAAACGCATAAAGAAAAGGCATCTATCTATCTATCTATCTATCTATCTATCTATCTATCTATCTATCTATCTATCTATCTCAGTCTGTTCCTATCTATCTATCTATCTATCTATCTATCTATCTATCTATCTATCTATCTAGTCTGTTCCTATCTATCTATCTATCTATCTATCTATCTATCTATCTATCAGTCTGTTCCTATCTATCTATCTATCTATCTATCTATCTCAGTCTGTTCCTATCTATCTATCTATCTATCTATCTATCTATCTATCTATCTATCTATCTATCCAATTGTTCTCTTATCCTATACTCCCTTTCTGATTTCTGGCTTCCTTTTGAGCTTTTTCAATAATTTTAATAATTTTAATCCAATCATATGAAGCAAAATCTCTTGTTTTCTTTTCCCACCAATGGCTTTTCACTCACACATTATGCTCTTAATCTTTGCCAGTTTCTATCTCACAAAATGACGCTGCTACAATGTTAAATTAAAGTTACAAAATCTCTTTCACACCCCCACCACAATGTACCCACAATATTACAGGGGAGCCTTGCAAATACGTTGGCCTGCGTCGACGTTACATTACCCAGAAATAAATAATAAATTCCAGAGAGATATAACGTGCATGCATCTAAATTACGGACTCTCAAAACAATACGAGAAGAAAGGTTTTACTTTCTACTAGCAGTATAACCCGGCGTTGCTCGGGTGTAATGAAATCTTTAAAACTAATCCATGGTCCTGGAGCTCAGACTCTTTGGACGTTGACACGAAAGACTAAAAAGCAATAGTTGTTTCCAGTTAAAGCGAAACCGTAAACAGAACGAAAAATGAATGGATGTAAGTCAAATTTTGATTTCCTGGTATCGATATCAAATAAGATTTTTTCGTCGTAAACTGAGTTTTGAAGGCTAAATAAGTCCTCTAAGTAAATGGCATCATGGCTGAGACTAAGGACTACAATTATACCTATTTAAAGCCACACCAGAAGCAAAAACTAAAATAAAAGGGCTGAAAAAATACAGACATACAGGCAGATAAACAAACACACACACAAACATTTTGCCTTTTATATATATATTATCGATTTTCTGCACCATTGTAAGAACTGCAACCTTGACATTTCTGAATATCGTTTCTTATGTCTTTGTCTATGAGTGTATCAAATTTGAATAAAATCGTACCACTCCTTCTATAATCCGATTTTTTCGATTATCGATTTTCGATATTTATCGGGGATACCTCGACACAAAACCTAGCTAAGAACACTCGCAGACGCTTATAGTACAACTGCGTAAATTTTCAAGAAAATCGGTTCTGCCATTTCGGAGTCTATAGGTAACACACACACACACACACACACACAGTTCCATTTATAAACAAGTTTAGATAGATATAATTATTGTTAAAAGAAAAAAAGGTCTTCTGATGTTATTTGACCAGTGTGGATGTTTTCAGCTACATCGCTTTGCAACAATGTGAAATTATTCAGGCGAAGCGGTCAGTTTTGTGGATCTGGGTAAAAGCTGATGGCAATGTGTTGGGGCGCTCTCCACCTTTCCACGGAAATGGACTATTCGAATCACTATATAAAACAGTAGTGATTATACCTTGAGGATGGAATTCGAGGAAGGAAGTCGAGTGAGCGAGTCAGTCGTGTATTTCTGGTATTGCACCGGAAGTGTTCTACTAGTCAATCTATCACGTCTCTACGACGATACTGTATACTAATTACCTTGTTCTGTATTCTACTAATCCTCACCTCTTGTAAATACTTCTCTTTCCTGTCAATACACCTACTTTTATACTATTACGTTGTTTTGTATTATTTCACACAATTCTGTTACCCGACGTAACACAATGTTACCACAACATGTCTCCCTTTCAACTAAAATGCAAAGAGTCTGCGACATTGAAAGAATATTTCTTGTTAGATGAGAACTCAGTTTTTTTTTTCTGTATTTAGAAACGAGCCTTACCAGTCAGGTAGATCATTTTCTCGATCGGGTATTTTCGGGCGGATAGGTCTTAGAGAACCAGTTACTAACAGGGGAAAAAGAGACAAAGGAAAGCAGCGGATAACATATTTGAAGGACCTGATCAGGTGGATGACGGAACGAGGATTACATGGTGCAGCAGGAGAAAGCGTGGTAAGAGCCACCAGGGACAGGGAGATGTGGAAAGCCATGATCGTCTACGTCCTGAAAGGACGTAGACGATCATGGCTTTCCACATTTTTTCCACATTAAAGAAGAAAGAATGAAAACGACACCTGCGAATTCTTTTATCTAGCACCTTAATTTGGGATTCTCAAAACAATACGAAAAGAAATTTTTATAACTTCCATATAATTATTGTTAAGTGAAGGAAAGGGTTTTAATATTATTTGACCAGTGCGGATGTTTTCAGCTACAACACTTCGCAAGGATGCAACAACGTTAGGGATAAGCAGTCGGTCTGGATTTTTGGTCAGTAGTCGACAGCACCGTCGCCTCAACCTCATATGTACCCCATAACCAAAATGTAAAGAGTCTGCGATATTGCAAGGACGTTTGTCGTTAGATGATAACTCAGTTTCTTTTCTGGTTTTAGAAATAAGCCTTACCAATCAGGTAGATCATTTTCTCGATCGGGTATTTTCGGGTGGATAATGAAAACGACCCCTGAGAATCCTTTTATCTAGCACCTAAATTAGGAATTCTCAAAACAATACGAAAAGAAATTTTTATAACTTCCATGTAATTATTTTTAAGTGAAGAAAAGGTCTTTAATATTATTTGGCCAGTGCTGGTGTTCTCAGCTCTCGCACTTTCCGCTATGATGTGACAATGAAGGGGACAAGCGGTTAGTTTGGGGTCTAGAAAATAGTTGACAGTAACGTCGTTACAACCTCACATGCACCCTTAACGAAAATGCAAAGAATCTGCGAGGATATTACTTGTTAGACGGTAATACTCAATTTTAAAATCCAGTTTCTTCTCTTCGGGTTGATAATTTTCTAGCATCTAAATTCGGGTCTCTCAAAACAATACGAAAATCGAGTTTATATCTTTTCTGTATACTTATTGATTGTTAAGTGAAGAAAAATATTTCGATCTTATTTGACTAGTGCGGGATTTTTTTCGCTACAGACATTTGTCAACGTCACCACAATATTGTGAGAACTTTGAAGATGAGTGCTGAAATTAGGGCCTGCAATATAGATCATGAGCGTTGAGATTAGGGTCTGGAAAATAGCTGATTGCAGACGTCACCACAACGTCCCGTACCTCTAACCCGCAACAAAGTGCAACGTGTCTGTCATTTTGAAAGGTATTTAGCTGTTGTTACGTGTTAATTGTAACAAAAGAAAAAAGAAAAATGAGGGACCAAAAACTCAGAGTTAAAATACAGACAAATATTTAATTCACAAAACATTAGATAGAACTAATTACAAATATACAGTTTTGCATTCAAATAGAAACATTGAGTTTACTACTGGCAGGCGAAGGAGAGAGAAAGGGAAGGTAAGGCGATGGGTTACGGGGACAGGAGGGGAAAGTAAGTTTTTAAATATCTTTGCCCCGTTAAGTTGGCTAGGAAGTTAAATGCTATACTTTTTGGAAATCCTTAAATGCGTATATAAAGACTAATTATGGGCTTGGTCAATGAAAGAGGCAAAAATATGTATTCACCCCGATAGTTCCATGAGGTTCTCTTTCAGATTTTAGTTGTTTGGATTTTTCTGTGAGTTTCTTTCGGCTGGATATAGATCCCTGAATCTTAACCGGAGTTCATATGACAGCAAATCTTTTAACAACTCTTTCAAGTTTTAGTTTGTCGTCGACTTAGAGAGATTCTTTCGGCTGGATATTATTCCTTGAATCGAAACCGGTGCTGATGAGGTCAGCACATCCTTTTATCAACTATTTCAAGTTTTAGTTTTTGTCGATCACTTAGAGAGATTCTTTCGGCCGGATATACATCCTGAATCTTAACCGGAGCTGTAGAGGTCAACTCATCCTGCTATCAACTAACTGCTCCGTGCCCAAATTCTATTTTTCTAGGGGCTAACGCCTAATTTGCATACTTCTAGAATCTTTTGAACTCTCTCGACTCTACTGGAACTTTCTACCATCTTCCAAAACGTTCTATTTCTAATTTCCTTATTTTTACGATTATTTCCTGAATTAAAACTTTTTTGGAATAACACTTAGGACTCAATAGAATTCATTTCTATAACTTTTTATACGTTATTAATATAATTTTTATATACAAATGCATCCTCGTAACACTGTGTATTTCTTTAATGAACATATGTTGTTTTCAACTGACATTTGGTGGTGCGGCTCTCAACAGTCAAATGTACGTGCCATCTAGTTTATTTAAATGTTGTTGTTTTTTTTTTGCTTGTGATTTTATTAATGTACAATTGCTGACTACGTATGAGGAGTGTTGACCTATAGAATAACTTTGTTTTCAGTTCTTACTTATCGACCTTCTAATACTAACGCACTTATATATTGTGTTCCTAACAGTAAATGATAACTAGTGCTTTACCTGGAAAGAAACACATGCAGTTATTAATAAAAAGAGTTGAAATTAATACATACAAGATTCCACAGCTCTAGTATCACATCTTTATTGTCAACCTATGACCTTTTCATGCCACCATCTTACATGGAAAGTAACAATGAACTTATTAATAAAAAGAGTTGAAATTAATACATACAAGATTCCACAGCTCTAGTATCACATCTTTATTGTCAACCTATGACCTTTTCAGGCCACCATCTTACATGGAAAGTAACAATGAACTTATTAATAAAAAGAGTTGAAATTAATACATACAAGATTCCACAGCTCTAGTATCACATCTTTATTGTCAACCTATGACCTTTTCAGGCCACCATCTTACATGGAAAGTAACAATGAACTTATTAATAAAAAGAGTTGAAATTAATACATACAAGATTCCACAGCTCTAGTATCACATCTTTATTGTCAACCTATGACCTTTTCAGGCCACCATCTTACATGGAAAGTAACAATGAACTTATTAATAAAAAGAGTTGAAATTAATACATACAAGATTCCACAGCTCTAGTATCACATCTTTATTGTCAACCTATGACCTTTTCAGGCCACCATCTTACATGGAAAGTAACAATGAACTTATTAATAAAAAGAGTTGAAATTAATACATACAAGATTCCACAGCTCTAGTATCACATCTTTATTGTCAACCTATGACCTTTTCATGCCACCATCTTACATGGAAAGTAACAATGAACTTATTAATAAAAAGAGTTGAAATTAATACATACAAGATTCCACAGCTCTAGTATCACATCTTTATTGTCAACCTATGACCTTTTCAGGCCACCATCTTACATGGAAAGTAACAATGAACTTATTAATAAAAAGAGTTGAAATTAATACATACAAGATTCCACAGCTCTAGTATCACATCTTTATTGTCAACCTATGACCTTTTCATGCCACCATCTTACATGGAAAGTAACAATGAACTTATTAATAAAAAGAGTTGAAATTAATACATAAAAGATTCCACAGCTCTAGTATCACATCTTTATTGTCAACTATGACCTTTTCAGGCCACCATCTTATGGAAAGTAACAATGAACTTATTAATAAAAAGAGTTGAAATTAATACATACAAGATTCCACAGCTCTAGTATCACATCTTTATTGTCAACCTATGACCTTTTCATACCACCATCTTACATGGAAAGTAACAATGAACTTATTAATAAAAAGAGTTGAAATTAATACATACCAAGATTCCACAGCTCTAGTATCACATCTTTATTGTCAACCTATGACCTTTTCATGCCACCATCTTACATGGAAAGTAACAATGAACTTTATTAATAAAAAGAGTTGAAATTAATACATACACAAGATTCCACAGCTCTAGTATCACATCTTTATTGTCAACCTATGACCTTTTCATGCCACCATCTTACATGGAAAGTAACAATGAACTTATTAATAAAAATTGAAATTAATACATACAAGATTCCACAGCTCTAGTATCACATCTTTATTGTCAACTATGACCTTTTCATGCCACCATCTTACATGGAAAGTAACAATGAACTTATTAATAAAAGAGTTGAAATTAATAGCTACAAGATTCCATACAGCTCTAGTATCACATCTTTATTGTCAACCTATGACCTTTTCAGGCCACCATCTTACATGGAAAGTAACAATGAACTTATTAATAAAAAGAGTTGAAATTAATACATACAAGACTACAGCTCTAGTATCACATCTTTATTGTCAACCTATGACCTTTTCAGGCCACCATCTTACATGGAAAGTAACAATGAACTTATTAATAAAAAAGTTGAGAATTAATACATGCAAGATTCCACAGCTCTAGTATCACATCTTTATTGTCCACGCAACCTATGACCTTTTCAGGCCACCATCTTACATGGAAAGTAACAATGAACTTATTAATAAAAAGAGTTGAAATTAATACATACAAGATTCTGGCTCTAGTATCACATCTTTATTGTCAACCTATGACCTTTTCAGGCCACCATCTTACATGGAAAGTAACAATGAACTTATTAATAAAAAGAGTTGAAATTAATACATACAAGATTCCACAGCTCTAGTATCACATCTTTATTGTCAACCTATGACCTTTTCAGGCCACCATCTTACATGGAAAGTAACAATGAACTTATTAATAAAAGAGTTGAAATTAATACATACAAAGATTCCACAGCTCTAGTATCACATCTTTATTGTCAACCTATGACCTTTTCAGGCCACCATCTTACATGGAAAGTAACAATGAACTTATTAATAAAAGAGTTGAAATTAATACATACAAGATTCCACAGCTCTAGTATCACATCTTTATTGTCAACCTATGACCTTTTCAGGCCACCATCTTATGGAAAGTAACAATGAACTTATTAATAAAAAAGGATTAATTAAACATGCAAGATTCCACAGCTCTAGTATCACATCTTTATTGTCAACCTATGACCTTTTCAGGCCACCATCTTATGATAACAATGAACTTATTAATAAAAAGTTGAAATTAATACATACAAGTTACATCTAGTATCACATCTTTATTGTCAACCTATGACCTTTTCATGCCACCATCTTACATGGAAAGTAACAATGAACTTATTAATAAAAGATTGAGATATACTTTAAATTCCCACGCTCTAGTATCATCTTTATTGTCAACCTATGACCTTTTCAGGCCACCATCTTACATGGAAAGTAACAATGAACTTATTAATAAAAAAGTTAATTATTACATACAAGATTCCACAGCTCTAGTATCACATCTTTATTGTCAACCTATGACATTTTCAGGCCACCATCTTACATGGAAAGTAACAATGTGCTATTAATAAAAAGAGTTGAAATTAATACCTTTAAATTCCACAGCTCTAGTATCACATCTTTATTGTCAACCTATGACCTTTTCATGCCACCATCTTACATGGAAAGTAACAATGAACTTATTAATAAAGTTGAAATTAATACATACAAGATTCCACAGCTCTATTATCATCTTTATTGTCAACCTATGACCTTTTCAGGCCACTATCTTACATGGAAAGTAACAATGAACATTAATAAAAAGAGGGTTAATTAATACATACAAGATTCCACAGCTCTAGTATCATGTTTATTGTCAACCTGACCTTTTCAGTACAATACTTACATGGAAAGTAACAATGAACTTATTAATAAAAAGAGTTGAGTATGCCACCAAGATTCTGGCTCCTAGTATCACATCTTTGTTGTCAACTGACCTTTTAGACTGCACCATCTTACATGGAAAGTAACAATGAACTTATTAATAAAAAGAGTTGAAATTAATACATACAAGATTCCACAGCTCTAGTATCACATCTTTATTGTCAACCTATGACAGCCTGGTACATCTGCATGGAAAGTAACAATGAACTTATTAATAAAAAGAGTTGAAATTAGCACGCAAGATTCACATGACTCTAATTATACATCTTTATTGTCAACCTACTTGTTGCCTTTTCAAGACACCATCTTACATGGAAAGTAACAATGAACTTATTAATAAAAAGAGTTGAAATTAATACCCTTTAAGTTCCCAGCTCTAGTATCACATCTTTATTGTCAACCTATGACCTTTTCAGGCCACCATCTTACATGGAAAGTAACAATGAACTTATTAATAAAGTTGAAATTAATACATGCAAGATTCCACAGCTCCAGTATCACATCTTTATTGTCAACCTATGACCTTTTTAATTACATCTTACATGG
Organism: Ascarosepion bandense; assembly: GCA_037127315.1. NCBI lineage: Eukaryota > Metazoa > Mollusca > Cephalopoda > Sepiida > Sepiidae > Ascarosepion > Ascarosepion bandense. The sequence continues at coordinate 1,401,879 of JBBBDQ010001621.1, read as the reverse complement.
AAAGTAACAATGAACTTATTAATAAAAGAGTTGAAATTAATACATACAAATTCCACTGACTCTAGTATCACATCTTATTTAATAAACTATGACCTTTTCCTTTTCACATCTTACATGGAAAGTAACAATGAACATTAATAAAAAAGTTGAAATTAATACATACAAGATTCCACAGCTCTAGTATAAAATATCTTTATTGTCAACCTATGACTGTGCAGAATACCATCTTACATGGAAAGTAACAATGAACTTATTAATAAAAAGAGTTGAAATTAATACATACAAGATTCCATAATAATTATACATCTTTATTGTCAACCTATGACCTTTTCAGCCCTTTTATACTATAGAAGTAACAATGAATATTAATAAAAAGGGTTAAAGTGTATACAGATTCCACAGCTCTAGTATCACATCTTTATTGTCAGCTATGACCTTTTCATGCCACCATCTTACATGGAAAGTAACAATGAACTTATTAATAAAAAGAGTTGAAATTAATACATACAAGATTCCACAGCTCTAGTATCACATCTTTATTGTCAACCTATGACCTTTTCAGGCCACCATCTTCCATGGAAAGTAACAATGAACTTATTAATAAAAAGAGTTGAAATTAATACATGCAAATTCCACAGCTCTAGTATCACATCTTTATTGTCAACCTATGACCTTTTCAGGCCACCATCTTACATGGAAAGTAACAATGAACTTATTAATAAAAAGGTTAGAATTAATACATACAAGATTCCACAGCTCTAGTATCACATCTATTTTATTGTCAACCTATGACCTTTTCATGCCATATCTTACATGGAAAGTAACAATGAACTTATTAATAAAAAGAGTTGAAATTAATACATACAATTCCACAGCTCTATTATCACATCTTTATTGTCAACCTATGACCTTTTCAGGCCACCATCTTACATGGAAAGTAACAATGAACTTATTAATAAAAAGAGTTGAAATTAATACATACAAGATTCCACAGCTCTAGTATCACATCTTTATTGTCAACCTATGACCTTTTCATGCCACCATCTTACATGGAAAGTAACAATGAGCTTATTAATAAAAAGAGTTGAAATTAATACATACAAGATTCCACAGCTCTAGTATCACATCTTTATTGTCAACCTATGACCTTTTCATGCCACCATCTTACATGGAAAGTAACAATGAACTTATTAATAAAAAGAGTTGAAATTAATACATACAAGATTCCACAGCTCTAGTATCACATCTTTATTGTCAACCTATGACCTTTTCATGCCACCATCTTACATGGAAAGTAACAATGAACTTATTAATAAAAAGAGTTGAAATTAATACATACAGATTCACAACTCTAGTATCACATCTTTATTGTCAACCTATGACCTTTTCAGGCCACCGTCTTACATGGAAAGTAACAATGAACTTATTAATAAAAAGAGTTGAAATTAATACATACAAGATTCCACAGCTCTAGTATCACATCTTTATTGTCAACCTATGACCTTTTCAGGCCACCATCTTACATGGAAAGTAACAATGAACTTATTAATAAAAAGAGTTGAAATTAATACATACAAGATTCCACAGCTCTAGTATCACATCTTTATTGTCAACCTATGACCTTTTCATGCCACCATCTTACATGGAAAGTAACAATGAACTTATTAATAAAAAGATTTGAAATTAATACATACAAGATTCCAGCCAGCTCTAGTATCACATCTTTATTGTCAACCTGCGACCTCAGGCCACCATCTTACATGGAAAGTAACAATGAACTTATTAATAAAAGAGTTGAAATTAATACATACAAGATTCCACAGCTCTTAGTATCACATCTTTATTGTCAACCCATGACCTTTTCAGGCCACCATCTTACATGGAAAGTAACAATGCATCTTATTAATAAAAAGAGTTGAAATTAATACATACAAGATTCCACAGCTCTAGTGAATACATCTTTATTGTCAACCTATGACCTTTCAGGCCACCATCTTACATGGAAAGTAAATAATGAACTTATTAATAAAAAGAGTTAGAGAAAACGAACACATACAAGACCCCCCACAGCTTCTATCACATCTTTATTGTCAACCTATGACCTTTTCAGGCCACCATCTTACATGGAAAGTACAATGAACTTATTAATAAAAAGAGTTGAAATTAATTACATACAAGATTCCAAGTTAGCCTAGTATCACATCTTTATTGTCAACCTATGACCCTTTTCAGGCCACCATCTTACATGGAAAGTAACAATGAACTTATTAATACAAATATTTCGGAAATTAATACATACAAGATTCCACAGCTCTAGTATCACATCTTTATTGTCAACCTATGACCTTTCAGGCCACCATCTTACATGGAAAGTAACAATGAACTTATTAATAAAAGAGTTGAAATTAATATGACAAGATTCCACAGCTCTAGTATCACATCTTTACAGGTTGTCAACTTCCATGACCTTTTCAGGCTACTCATCTTACATGGAAAAGTAACAATGAACTTATTAATAAAAGAGTTGAAATTAATACATACAAGATTCCACAGCTCTAGTATCACATCTTTATTGTCAACCTATGACCTTTTTCATGCCACCATCTTACATGGAAAGTAACAATGAACTTATTAATAAAAAGAGTTGAAACACACACAAGATTCCACAGCTCTAGTATCACATCTTTATTGTCAACCTATGACCTTACAGGCCACCATCTTACATGGAAAGTAACAATGAACTTATTAATAAAAGAGTTGAAATTAAGCTATTACAAGATTCCACAGCTCTAGTATCACATCTATTGTCAACCTATGACCTTTTCATGCCACCATATCTTATGAAAGTAACAATGAACTTATTAAACAAAAAGGAGTTGAAATTAATACATACAAGATTCCACAGCTCTAGTATCACATCTTTTTATTGTCAATCTATGACCTTTTTCAGCTACCATCTACATGGAAAGTAACAATGAACTTATTAATAAAAAGAGTTGAAAATTAATACATACAAGATCTCCACAGCTTCTAGTAATACATCTTTATTGTCAACTCATGACCTTTTCATGCCACCATCTTACATGGAAAGTAACAATGAACTTATTAATAAAAAGAAGATGAAATGGATATAGCAGGATTCATAGCCTGAATAATATCACATCTTTATTGTCAACCTATGACCTTTTCAGGCCACCATTCACATGGAAAGTAACAATGAACTTATTATCAAAAGAGTTGAAATTAATACAGTTGCCAAGATTCCACAGCTCTTATATCACATCTTTATTGTCAACTCATGACCTTTTCAGGCCACCATCTTACATGGAAAGCAAATAAATGAACTTATTAATAAAAAGAGTTGAAATACTACATACAAGATTCCACAGCTCTAGTATCACATCTTTCTATTTGTCAACCTATGACCTTTTCAGCTACCATCTTACATGGAAAGTAACAATGAACTTACACAAAAAGAGTTGAAATTAATACACAAGATTCCACAGCTCTAGCATCATCTTTATTGTCAACTCCATGACCTTTTCAGTCACCATCTTATGAGACATGGTACAACAATGAACTTATTAACAAAAGAGTTGAAATTAATACATACAAGATTCCACAGCCTTCTAGTATCACATCTTTATTGTCAACCTCATGATCTTTTCATGCCACCATCTTACATGGAAAGTAATAATTAAACTTATTAATAAAAAGAGTTGAAACTAATACATACAAGACTCCACAGCTCTAGTATCACATCTTTATTGTCAACCCATGACCTTTTCATGCCACCATCTTACATGGAAAGTAACAATGAACTTATTAATAAAAAAGAGTTGAAATTAATACAAGATTCCACAGCCTAGTATCACATCTTTTATTACTGGCACCTATGAACTTTTCAGGGCCACCATCTTACATGGAAAGTAACAATGAACTTATTAATAAAGAGTTGAAACTAATACACAAGAAGATTCCAGAACAGCTCTAGTATCACATCTTTATTGTCAACTCGTGACCTTTTTCCAAGGCCACCATCTTACATGGAAAGTAACAATGAACTTATTAATAAAAAGAGCTGAAAATTAATACATACAAGATTCCACAGTTCTAGTATCACACTTAATGTCAACCTATGACTTTTTCATGCCACCATCTGTTTAAAAGTAATAATGAACTTATTAATAAAAAGAGTTGAAATTATATACAAGATTCCACAGCTCTAGTATCACATCTTTATTGTCAACCTATGACCTTTCTAGCCACCATCTTACATGGAAAGTAACAATGAACTAAGCATAAAAAGAGTTGAAATTAATACATACAAGATTCCACAGCTCTAGTATCACATCTTTATTGTCAACCTATGACCTTTCACATGCCACCATCTTACATGGAAAGTGAATGAACTTATTAATAAAAAGAGTTGAAATTAATACATACAAGATTCCACAGCTCTAGTATCACATCTTTATTGTCAACCTATGACCTTTTCAGGCCACCATCTTACATGGGAAAGTAACAATGGAATCTATTAATAAAAAGAGTTGAAATTAATACATACAAGATTCCATGAATGCCTATAGTATCACATTCATGTTACTGTCAACCTATGACCTTTTCAGGCCACCATCTTACATGGAAAGTAACAATGAACTTATTAATAAGAGCGAAATTAATACACAGATTCTATGCAGCTTGTAGTATCACATCTTTATTGGTCAACCTATGACCTTTTCAGGCCACCATCTACATGGAAAGTAACAATGAACTTATTGAAGAAAGATATTAGAAATTATTTACATACAAGATTCCACAGCTCTAGTATCACATCTTTATTGTCAACTCATGACCTTTTCATGCCACCATCTTACATGGAAAAGTAACAATGAACTTATTAGCCAAAAAGAGTTGAAATTAATACATACAAGATTCCACAGCTCTAGTATCACATCTTATTGAAGTCAACCTCATGACCTTTTCAGGCCACCATCTTATGGAAAGTAACAATGAACTTATTAGAATAAAAAGATTTTAAATTAATACATACAGATTCCACAGCCTCTAGTATCACATCTTTGTTGTCAACCTATGACCTTTTTCAGCCACTATCTTACATGGAAAGCAACAATGAACTTATTAATAAAAAAGAGTTGAAATTAATACATACAAGATTCCACAGCTCTAGTATCACACTTTTTATTGTCAACCTATGACCTTTTCATGTGCCACCATCTTGCTATGTATAGTAACAATGAACTTATTAATAAAAAGAGCTAAAACGTTAATACATACAAGATTCCATGTGCCCTAGTATCACATCTTTATTGTCAACCTATGACCTTTTTCATGCCACCATCTTACATGGGAAAGTAACAATGAACTTATTAAATAAAAAGAGTTGAACACACATACATTCCACAGCTCTGTATCACATTTTATTGCTTTAACCTATGACCTTTTCAGGCCACCATCTTACATGGAAAGTAACAATGAACTTATTAACAAAGAAGCTGAAATTAATACACATGATTTGGCACAGCTCTTAGTATCACATCTTTATTGTCAACCTATGACTCAGGCTACCATCTTACATGAAAGTAACAATGAACTTATTAATAAAAGAGTTGAAATTAATACATTAAAGATTCCACAGCTCTAGTATCACATCTTTATTGTCAACCTATGACCTTTTCATGCCACCATCTTACATGGAAAGTAATGAATGAACTTATTAATAAAAGAGTTGAAATTAATATATACAAGATTCCACAGTCAGTATCACATCTTTATTGTCAACCTATGACCTTTTCAGGCCACCATCTTACATGGAAAGTAACAATGAACTTATTAATAATAAAAGTTGAAATTAATGTACAATTTTACAGTTCTAACATCACCCGTTCATAGTTTGCCTATGAGCTTTTAAACCCATCCTCGCAAATATATATATATACTAGCAGTTTAGCCCGGTTTCACTCGGGTAGTTTAAGGAATAAGAATAAAAAACATATGATGAATTTACATAGCAAATACTTACACAACGCCCACCCTCGTCACTTTTATTGATATAGATAACAATGTAGAATGTCTCTTTTGGATTAGGGCGGGTGAGGGAGAAGCAACATATATAGATATAGATAATATAAAGTGGGGTGGTCGATTCTATATTATAATCATTACATAAACTGACCCCTGACTTTGTGGGGTGATAATATATATTTTTCTACCCCTAATTTTGGCTTTCTGAAACATTTCAAGGTGTCGTTAGCGTTCTAACATTTTGATCTACATCCTGTCGTGCTAGACCGCAAAATGCAGATGCTAAGTCGAATCTATCAAACAAACAAATACTTATACAACGTCCACCCTCGTCACTTTTATAGATACAGATTTGTGATATAATATAGTTTTAAAGTTTGCTATATTTATGAGTTAAAGTGCTCAATATCAGGGATAGAGCATGTAAAGATAAAAGTGCGTGCAGAAGGCTGTACTCAGAGGCAACAGTCTATTTCTTACTAAATGCAATCGTCAGGCTATGTGCGTTGTATTTTTGATCGACTTCTTATATATACAGGTCAGTGATGCCTTGTTTATTGACTTGTGAGGTAGTATTTTGTATTTTTCTAAAGGTTATTTTCGGGGCGTGGTTTGTTAATTTACTTAGTTTATTTATTTGTTTAAATTTATTTTACTTATATTTATTTATTTTACTTATATTTATTTATTTTATTTCTATTTATTTGTTTTCATTTATTCTTGTTTGTTTTCAGTTTTTGGCTGAAGTAGCGTAGTAAAAATTTGTTTTTGTGCCTGCATTTTAAGATGAGTTCTGTTCGTTTATTTAGTAGTTTGTTTTGATCTGGGAAAGTAATTATAGCTATTTTTCCTCTATTCAGAGTTTTCAGTTTTTGGATTAATTGCTGTAGGCTGATGTTCTTTTCTTTATTTTCCATGATATTTTTGGTGTGATTTGTTTTTAATCTCCCAGATATGTTTAGAAAGCATTGTGCTGCTCGCGTATGTACTATTTGTAAAGGATTTTTTGTGTGCATAGTTTCTTTGTTTCCAAGTTTCTTCAGTTATTCTTGTGTATATTTTTCTTCATTATTTGATGATTTTACAGTGGCTTCGTATATTACGTTGTTTTGCAAGCAGTTGCCGTTTAAGAGGCATCCATTCTTTATTCTACAGTTGCATTTGGGTTAAATTTGTTCATGTGGTTTATTGATTGTTTACCCGTTGCGCTTTTTTGTTATTTATGTCATATTTTCTGTGTTGATTTTTATTGTGTTTCTATTGAATATCTTGTGGAGAGTGCATGACACAGGGAAGTGCTTGTGTATAAGTTTAATGAATATTTTCCTTACTTTTGTTTTTATGTTTTTGTTGGGTGGGATGAGCAATATGATGTTGGATGTTTTTGTGCTGTGTGATCAGGCCAGAGATAGGACAAGAACAGTGCAGTTTCGTCAAAGACAATGGAACAAGAAACGCCATATTCATGATTAGGATGCTCTCCGAAAGGGCAATACAAAATAAGAAGGACTTATACCTGTGCTTTATTGATTATGCGAAGTCGTTTGACAAAATACGCCGCAAAGAATTGATGGAGATGCTCGGCAGCCTTGACATATTTGGGAAAACTTAAGAGTAATCAAGAATCTTTACTGGCAGCAAACCGCTTGTATACGGACAGGTAACGAATTCAGCAGATTTACAAAGACAGAAAAGGGCGTAAGACAAGGATGTGTCTTTTCACCGGATCTGTTCAACTTGTACAGCGAGAATATTTTGAGGACCCTAGAAGTTATGCCTGGATTTGTCAGCGGAGGCCACAATTTAAACAACCTAAGTTACGCAGATGATACAGTGCTAATAGCACACACAGAAAAGAAACTACAAAACCTCCTACAGAAGGTAGCTGAAGAGAGTGATAAGAAAGTACTACACATAAACTGCAAGAAAACCGAATGCATGGTCATCAACAAAAAGAGCAACCCAATATGCCAAATACAGGTGGGAGATACAAGAATCAAGCAGATACAAAAATTTAAATACCTGGGAAGTGTTATAATAGAAAACGGAAAGTGCGACACAGAAATCCGAAGGCGAATTGGCAAGGCGAAGGAAGCATTCCAGAAGTTGAGTAAAGTATTAAGAAACAGGACAATTTCGCTAGAAACAAAGAAGAGAGTACTGGATTGCTATGTGATGTCAGTTCTTGATTATGGCAGTGAATGCTGGACAGTATCATCAAAGATGAAGGAAAAACTGGAAGCAACTGAAATATGGTTCTACAGAAGGATGCTGCTAATTTCATGGATCGACCATGTGAACAATGATGAGGTTTTGGAAATGATGAAAACAGAAAGGAAATTAATACTGACCATCAGGAAGAGACAGCTGAAGTTCCTGGGACATGCATTGAGGAAAGAGGGCTTGGTGAACTTAATACTAACAGGTCAGATAGAGGGAAAAGAGACAGGGGAAAGCAACGGATCACATATTTGAAGGACCTAATCAGGTGGATGATGGAACGGGGGTTGCATGGTGTAACAGGAGAAGGCGTGCTAAGAGCCACCAGTGATAGGGAAACGTGGAAATCCATGATCGCCTACGTCTTGAGGGGACAGGGCACATAGAAGAAGATGTGTATGTGAGTGTTTTAGAGTTGTTTCATAGTATCTCTTAGCTTTGTTGAATATGGTTTCATTGGGAGGATTGTCAGAAAGCTTGTTGTTAACTGGTTGTATTATTTGTTTTATTTTTGATAGCAGGTGTTTGGAAGAAGTGTATACATACAGAGATTTATCATTGTTTTCTGTATGGTTTATATGTACTTTCTCTGTACAAATCTGTATGGTTTATATGTACTTTCTCTGTACAAATCTGTATGGTTTATATGTACTTTCTCTGTACAAATCTGTATGGTTTATATGTACTTTCTCTGTACAAATCTGTATGGTTTTATATGTACTTTCTCTTAGGTTGAAAGTGAAATCTAGAAAATCTACTTCATTTTGGTTAGTTTTTATATCTATATTGAATCCCATATTAAAAAAAAATCTTTATGACTGTTTTTCTCATATTGTCTGTCTTTCGTTTGTTACACTTTCTTAAGTATACGAGACCGTCGACCCCGTATAACACCTCTACACGCTGCCTACACACGAAGGTGTAACCACACTTAGCGGCCCGGTCTTTAGGGTCTTAGGGCGATTTATTAACCCTAACCTGTGTTGGTTAATACTCTGCCCAGGTTGTGTTCTTGATCCCAGAGCACTAGAAGTTCGAATGTCGTAGTAATCGAAGCACTGGGTCGAACTGTGTCGGAAGCTATATTAAGGGAAGAAATATTTTCACAAACACAAAAATAATCGTTGGTTTAATCTTTGATTTGTTAATATAGATCTCGGTACAGCAAAATCTAACCATTCCCGCATCAATCTCTATAGTGACACTTGGCCTCGTCACAAATTCTGGAGCTGGGTTCAAACTTCTTCAAAGTCAGTAGATCTGGTGGCAGCTGACGTGAAAACCAGAAGCACCTGATGCGAGAATTCTCCATGCAAGTCTATGGGCTCTCAAAGCTGCCTGCGTTTATGCATTTCAGTCCAAAACCAGCATAAAGCCGTTTCGCATTAATCCCAACAAGAGTTCTTTATTCCCTAATTCTTAACTCTTAACTTTCCAAATTTCGAGAATTATTCACCTTCCCTGGAATTAGTCAAAGAGGTTGCTCTTCCCCCAACTCCAACTTGCTTCAATTTATATCTCGTACTATCACTCCATACATCTGTCTTCCTCCTACCTATTAACAATCAAACTCAGCCTATTTCCCAGGACAGGCACAACTGTCTTTGTGACGAATCTAATTTTTAAAGTGTGCAGGTGAAAAGGAGAAGGTTTATTCTAGTTATTAGTTTTAATTCTATCGATTCCTCAAGGAAGAGATCAAATGATCCAACGAAAATATAAACCAGACCACATACTCGTCAACGGTAGAACTTGTTTTCATAAATTCGGCACTTGAGAAGAGTTCGTTCTTTATTTAAGTTTCCCAAATCGTTTTTTACTGGAATTAACTATGTCCAGCGAAAATATAAACCAAATCTACCTCTGCTCTTGTCAATAATATTTGCTTTCTTAAATTCTGAAGGAAGAGATAAAATTATTTCTCAATTGGTTTCACCACATGGTAGACCCTCGATAGATAGGGAAAAAAAAACAACTCTTAGAGCAGCGTTCCAATTCGTAATGGCGAGAAAGTTCAGATGGCCCCGTCTTCAATTCCCGTCGCCAGGGAAAATGCCCCTCTCTCTCTCTCTCTCTCTCTCTCTCTCTCTCTCTCTGTCTGTCTTCTGGCTTATACTTCACTAGCAGTATAGCCCGGCGTTGCTCGGGTGTAATGAAAGCTTTAAGACTAATCCGTGGTCCTGGAGCTCAGTCTCTTTGGACGATGGCACGAAAGACTAAAAAGCAATAGTTGTTTCCAGATAAACCAAAAACGTAGACTGAAAGAAAAATGAATGGATGCAAGTCAAATTTTGATTTCCTGGTATCGATATAAAATTTTCTGCACTATTGTAAGAACTGTAACCTTAAAACGTCTCCTGCGTAGTTCCTACATTTAAGAATTCTGGCGAACACTCAGACCCCGCCAATTACCGTCCTATTAGTCTCCTTCCAATCTTTAGCAAAGTTTTCGAAGCCATTATCAACACCGAGGTGATTCAGTATCTTATGGCCAACGGGCTTCTCTCTGACAAACAGTACGGGTTTCGCTTCACCAGGTCTACTGCTGATATGCTAACGACCATTACCGAGTACATATACCAGGCACTCGACAAGAATGGTGAAGCCCGAACCGTTGCCTTGGATATCTCCAAAGCATTCGACAGGGTCTGGCATGCTGGCCTCTTATGCAAACTGCGGAGCTATGGGATAACTGGACATCTGTTTGACCTCATCCAGTCTTTCCTCTCTAACCGCTCATTGAAGGTGGTATTAAATGGGCATGCCTCCCAAAACTACCATACGAACGCGGGCGTCCCTCAAGGTTCCATCCTAGGTCCCACGCTCTTTCTGATCTACATTAATGATCTCCCCGACACCATTAGATCCCAAGTTGGCATGTATGCCGACGACACAACAATCTACTCTCGCATCGATCAGAAACCAGGTCTGGACGACAAAGTGAACCTCGTTGCCGTACTTGAAAGGGACCTCCAATCCGTAGTGGCCTGGGGTAGGAAATGGTTGGTAAATTTCAATGCCTCTAAAACAAAGCTGTTATCAACTAACCACCATAGACAATCGCATCTACCTCCCATTAGCATGGGACAGGCTAGCCTCCCAGAGAGTAAAATACTACGCCTCCTTGGCCTTACACTCTCGGCGGACCTCAAATGGAATGACTATATTGAATCCATTGCCAAATCTGCTGCTATGAAAGTCGGCTCCCTGTGCAGGGCCCGGAAATTTTTCCCACCTGAATCTATTCTGCACTTATACAAATCTACCATCCGCCCGTGTATTGAATATTGCTGCCATATCTGGTCGGGTGCCCCTGCTGCTCTCCTTGGGCTTCTTGACAAAATACAAAGGAGGATCTGTAACGTGGTTGATACTGACTTGGCAGCCCGGCTGCAGCCGCTCTCTCACCGGCGTGATGTGGCTTCCCTGTGCCTCTTCTACAAGTACTTTCATGGCTTCTGCTCCGATTAGCTTAGATCACTGGTGCCACCTAAGCACGAATTTACACGAGATACTAGATTAGCAACTAGGTCCCACCCTTTTACAGTTAAACAAATAAGATGTAACCGTAAATTCTACTACAATAGCTTCTGTTCTCGCGCTTCCCGCCTGTGGAACTCCCTTCCACAAGTCTGCTTTCCCGACAGTTACAATCTCCAGGTGTTTAAATGTAGGGTCAATAGACACCTCCTATCACACTAGCTCCCAACTATTCTCAGAACACTCTCATCTACCCAACCCTCATTCTCAGTATCCTTACCCGCCTATCACCCAGCCTCTGACATTTCCTATATTTAATCATCCTTTCTCCACTCTACGTAGCCCCCTGCACAGTAGTGGCAGTGACATGCCTTGCTCGGGGTGAAACGCTTATAAAAAAAAAAAAAATATCATTTCTTTCGACAATGAAGAAACATAGATAAACAAAGAAGGTGCCTTTGACACTCCAATGGGAAGAGTTGACGGTTCAAATATCTACGAACTCATAGTTATATATTTGCTACATGTCTTTGTCTATGAGTGTATCAAATTTGATTAAAATCAGACCACTCCTTCTATAACCCGATTTTTTCGATTATCGATTTTTGATATTTATCGGGGGTACCTCGACACAAAACCTAGCTAAGAACACTCGCAGACGCTTATAGTAGAACTGTGTAAAATTTCCAGAGAATCGGTTCACCCGTTTCAGAGTATATAGGTAACGGATACACACACACACGGACACACACACAAAGTTGCATTTATAAATAAGTTTAGATATTATACTTAACCTTTTCCAGCTTATACTTAACATTAACTACCCAGTGTCACATTGTGTAACATCTGTGGGAATCTCTATCACTACTATCGATTATTTTAATTAGTTCGTGTAGCAAATATATAACTATGAGTTCGTAGATATTTGAACCGTCAACTCTTCCCATTGGAGTGTCAAAGGCACCTTCTTTGTTTATCTATGTTTCTTCATTGTCGAATAGTAGCGATTTTAGGGAGTGTTTAATGATTTTTATTTCGTTTCTGTTTATTTTTATTTGTTCTTGAGCTAAGAAGAAGGCCTTATCTAGCATTAATTCTATTATAGAAAAGTAGAGTTATTTTATATCAAGTTGTATAAATTGGCAATTGTTTGCTTTTTTGAGGTTGCGCGACCAGTCCATTGTTGTTTTTTGTCTTTTGCCACTGATTTACGCTTAACTTCTTCCTTGGCGCTGAATTAATTCTTTTTAGTCTTATTTTACTTTTTTTACTTAGTTCACTTTTGTAAGGCTTATGAGTTTGCATGTTGGGCTTGTTTTAAAAATTATGCCTATGATATTTTGGTGTTATAAGTGGTTGTGCTTTAGAGATGGATTTTTTTCTGTCGTTTAAGTCTAATGTTTTATTGTTTTAGTACTTTTTTTATTAACATGTTTAACTTTAAATTACCTTTATTTCATTGGCACCAGTGTAGTCTGTTGTATTTGACCAATGTTCAATAGTTTTTATTCTACATCTTTTAGCTTTACAACTGATTTGAACATCGGAATTCATTTTATTTTATATATATATATATATATATATATATATATATATATATATGTGTGTGTGTGTGTGTGTGTGTGTGTGTGTGTGTGTGTGTGTGTGTGTGTGTGTGTTAGTGTTGAATTAATTTATTTTGACGTTGTTGAACTGTTCTACTGAATTTACTTAGGAGGCTCACGGTTATTCTAAAGGAGCCACCGCCTGCATATTAAATTTGGTCCCTCTTAATTTGGTAACAATTTAAATAGCTGGGATGTCTTCTAACAGAAAACAGGAATAGCAAGACTTAAATCTGAAGGCACATTGGGATAATGAAACTTGCTTTCAAAAGTTAAGCAAAGTATTAAGAAACAAGAAAATGTCATTAAAGACAAATAAAAGAGTGCTGTGACAAAATATAATCCTCCTATGTGGCTGTCATTACTGGAAAATATTGTCACAGATATAAAAGAGACTTGAAGCAACAGAAATATGGTTCTACAGAAAGATAATGAGGATACCATGGACATGAACACATTAGTAAGGTGTTTTGTTTTTCTTTTTGTAAAATGGAAACCGAAAGAAGACTTATACTTAAGATCACATAGTGATAGTTGGTATTTTTAGGACACACAATGAGAAAAGAGGACTTGGAAAATGTGACACCCACAAAACATATTGAAGGCAAAAGGGACGAGGAAAACAGTGCGTAACATACGCAAAGTGCTTGCATAAATTCCTGGCATAACATAAATGAAAAGAAAAAGTAAAAAGGACAATATTTACTAAAAGCTACATAAGCGAGAAAGTTGTGGAGAGCCATGAACCTGGATAAGAAGAATGAAAATGGTGAGATTAACTTTTCTTTATAAGAAAACATTCAGCATTTATCGACCAAATAGTTAGCTTTACTGCTATGTACTACCGCTGGATCTGGACAAACAACGATGAAGACGTATTTATAAAAATATTTTTATCCTTTGTTGGTGATGCTTACATGGAGAGGGGGGCAGCCGGAGATAGATTGCACACACGAAGGAGCCGTCGAGACTCTTTAGCCACTCTCTGTGTCTTCAGTAAAAAATTCTAGACTCCTATATTCTCACAGTATTTACATTATTCGGACTAATTTCCTCATTGTACGACGTTTCGGACGTTGTACGTTCCGACCCTCTTCAGGTGCTAGGAATTTCGAACCGAACTCTTTATTACAATCACTGGGGTATATGAACTCCATTCCTTGCCTAATGTCTCTTCTGGAAGTCATGTTAACCCTATAATTTACTTGTTCCCCACTGCTGTAACCGGGTATTGCACTCTCAACTCTTTTGGGTCAAGTCACAGGAACTAATCAACGTCTATATCCACTGGGCTATGTGTCCTAATATTCTTATTACTCTTTATATAATCTTAAAGCTCCCAAGTTTTAAGACTATATAAATGTTGGGGCGCTCTCCACCTTTTTTCTACAGTAATGGACTGTTTTAAGCACTACATAAAGTAGTAGTGATGATACCTTGAGGAGTACCTCGGAAGTCAGTCGAGGAAGTAAGCCGAGTAAGCCGAGTCAGTCGGGTATTTCCGGTATTGGACCGAAAGTGTTCTATTTGTCGAACTCTTACATCTCACAACAATACGTTCTACTAAACCCTTGTTCTATATTCGACTAACTGCATCTTTTGTAAATACTTCTCTTCCTCGTAATACACCTACTTTATACTATTCCGTTGTTTGTATTTATTTCACAATAATACTGTACATGCAACATAACAATAAAGCTTTTTGCTTTTAAAGCTTTGCTTTTTCGGATTATCGCTTTGTCGATATCATCTACGGCCAGATATATCTGTCAACCGCCCTTGTCCTTGGTTGACTTTTACCTATGGCGGGATGTATCAGTCAACCACATCCTTGCCGGTCATCGCCTTTTCAAACCGATCGTCGCTTCTGTTTTTTTTTATTGTTGCCCTTTGTTGACATCATCTACGGCCGGATATATCTTTCAATCACCCTTGTCCTTTGATGACCTTACCTACGACCAGATGTACCTGTCAATTATCTCTGCTGTTTAAGGTAATATATTACATTACTATAGGCTGAAAATTATCAAGTGTTTTTCTTAAAACAATTTTTCAGGAAGTTAGATATCTCAAGTACACTAAGAGCTACCATTATTTCTAGTACTAGTTGGTG
This sequence comes from Ascarosepion bandense, assembly GCA_037127315.1. Classification (NCBI taxonomy): domain Eukaryota; kingdom Metazoa; phylum Mollusca; class Cephalopoda; order Sepiida; family Sepiidae; genus Ascarosepion; species Ascarosepion bandense. Next base: position 1,386,417 of record JBBBDQ010001621.1, on the reverse strand, counting down.
TTTCTTTGCAAACAATTTGTTTATGAATGTGTGAAAAGTCAAACTCTTCATTATATCATTTTTCCATTCTAGTTTTATGTGCTACCAAAATGTTGTTTTTTACTGTTGTTGTTATTGTTATAAGTCTTCAAGTTGTTTTTGTTATTTGATAATGCTTATTTTCAGTCATAATTTACTGTGTGAGTTTCAAGAAATTTTATATGTTTACTGTAAATATAATTAAACTAATTGTTACACATTTGAATTTTTAAAAATTCAACTTGCAAACTCTTTATTTAATACTGAAATTTTAATTTGATTTTCGAAATAAAAACATTTTTAAAATTTTTGTTTATCCTTTAAATCCAGAAAGAACATCCAAGACAATATATAGCAACAAAAGGAAAAAAAAAGAACTAATTGATATAATTATCAGATTTTAAATAGGGTGTTTGAAAACAACACGGTACCTAGGAAGAGTTTATTTTTTACAAAGGAAATGTTAGTTTTCAGCATAACCTTTTGCCTTTTTTTTCACTTAATTCAGTGGTGAATTTTAACCGCATAGATCGAAAATATATACAATAAATCATTCAATCATTTTGCAGACGACGAAATTATCAATGCACTCTCAATGATATCCTGTATATACTCATGTCTATTTTTTTTTATACTAAAATGGAATCTAATCCAATATTCTGTATCTGACCATCTATTTTTTTTATTTCATTGGTTAATCTAAACAGGAACCAAAAAAATACGACCGCCCACTTTCATAATTCTTTCCCTTCCACTTTCTTTCCCCTCGCTCACTCCCTCACCTTCTCACTCACTCACTCCTCACTCACTCATTCACTCTCTCATTTACATTAAATAATCCATAAAATGTTAATATGGCGTAAAACCAATCAGTCACTGTTTTTTATTTCCGTTTCAATGTTTGCCTTTTTGCGAGTAAAATGTATAATAAATCAAGCATTGGTAGAAATTCTAGTATACTTTTTTTTTAATAATTAAAGCCTTTATTAAATTGTAATAGGTAATTTTGCCGGTCCAGCTAAAATATGCAAACATGTTTATATACGCAGATTTAAAGCAGAAATTTATTTTCACTATCAAAATACTTAAGAAATCTAAAATCTTTTTCTGGTCTAGAAATCTTTATTGTGACAAAAAACTGTACAGTGACTTCGATACATTATGGTTGTGGTCGCTAATGTACTTTCTGATGACTTAGCTCAGAGACTATCGTAAGTGGATCTCAGCATCCAAAATCCTGCTTTTTAGTTTTACTTGAATACTGACTTTTGTAACATTGCAAATACACAACTATCTTGGCTGTGAGGTACATCTTTAATATATTGATATGTTACAATATAGTTTAGTAAACTACTTTCTTCTTCTTCTATGTGACTTTTTCTTTCAGGAGGTAAGCGATCATGGCCTTTCCCATTTCCCTATCCCTGGTGGCTGTCAGCACGCTTTCTCCTGTAGCAACCCCCGTTCTGTCATCGACCTGCTCAGTCCCTTCAAATATGTGATCCGCTGCTTTCCTCTGTCTCTTTTTCCCTCTATCTGACATGTTAGTGTCAGGTTCTCCAGGCCCTCCTTCCTCATTGCATGTCCCAGGAACTTCAGTTGTCTCTTCCTGGTGCTCAATATTAATTTCCTTTTCGTTTCCATTCTTTCCAACACCTCATCATTGCTCATATGCTCGGTCCATGATATCCGCAGCATCCTTCTGTAGAACTACACTTCAGCTGCTTCAGGTTTTCTTTTCATCTTTGATAATATTTTCCAACAATCACTGCCATATTGAAGATTACATAGCAATCTAGTACTCTCTTCTCTGTTTCTAGTGAAAGTTTCCTGTGTATTAATACTTTAGTCAGCTTCTGGAACGCGTCATTTGCCATGCCAATTCGCCTTCGGATCTCTTTGTTGCACTTTCCGTCTTCTGTTAGAACACTTCACAGATATTTAAATTTTTGTACCTGCTTGATTTTAGTATCCCCCCCATCTGTATTTGGCATTTTGGGTTGCTCTTTTTGTTGATGACCATGCATTCGGGTTTCTTGCAGCTTATTTGTAGTCCCTTTTGTCACTCCCTTCAGCTACCTTCTGTAGGCGGTCTAGCAGTTTCCTTTTTGTGTCTGCAATCAGTACTGTATCATCTGCATACATTATGTTGTTTAAATTGTGGCCTCCGATGACGAATCCTGGCATAACATCTAGGGTTATGTCCTCAGAATAGTCTCGCTGTACAAGTTGAATAGATCCGGTAAAAAGACACATCCTTGTCTTACGCCCCTTTCTATCTTTGTAAATCTGCTGAATTCATTACCTATCTGTATGTAGGCAGTTTGCTGTCAGTAGAGATTCTTAATTACTCTAATGTCTTTCGCAAATATGTCGAGGCTGCTGAGCATCTCCATCAATTCTTTGTTGCGTATTTCGTCGAACGCCTTCGCATAATCGATAAAACATAGGTACAAGTCCTTCTACAATTGTATTGTCCTTTCGGAGAGCATCCTAATAATAAATATGGCGTTCCTTGTTCCAGTGTCTTTAACGAACCCGCACTGTTCTTGTCCTATCTCTGGCCTGATTCTGCTTCTCGCTCTATTCATCAGGATTCAGGCGATCAGTTTTGTAATATGACTCATTTAGCTGATAGTTCGGTGTAGTTCGCACTCGCATAGTACACTACACAAGGCTATAAACACGGACCCCATTTTTTTAAATCTCGGAATTCTTTGCCTGGGTCTCCGTTTTCATGACGCATCTCTTTTCGCATCTTTATCCCCCACTCTCCCATCACAAATTCTTCGATCTAATTACACTTTGCTTTTCTCCTTTTCCTCTCTCCCTTATTTAGCATCGTAGTATAATTCTACTTGTTCCTTAGATAGTGAGTGAGGGAAGGGGGGATGGAAAGAAGTGAGTGAGTGAAAGAGTGAGTAGGGGAATTAAGGAGTGGGTGAGTGAGCGTGCGAGTGAGTGAGGGGGTGAGCAAGGAAGTGAGTGAATGAGTAGGGGAGAGTGTGAGCATGTGAGTGAGTGAATTTTTTTTTTAATCATATCACCCCGAGCAAGGCGGTAACGCCACTGATGTGCAGGGGGCTACATAAGAGTAAAAGGATTAGAGGAGAGTGAGGAGAATGACGAACCAGTTAGAAAGGGGCAAGAGAAGGATGGGAATACAGGTGTGATGACAGTTGCAAAGGTGGAGAGAAAGGAAAGAATCTACAGGACGGTATGGGAAGAACTAGGATTAATTGGATGACTCAGAAAACGAGCGAATGAAAGAGTGAGTGGGTAAGCAAATAAATGAGTGAATGAGGGAGTGCGTGAAGGATATAGTGAATGATATAGTGAGTGAGTGAGTAGGGGAACGAGCTGTCGTGTGAGTGAGTGAGTGAGTGAGTGAGTGAGTGAGTGAGTGAGTGAGTGAATTACGACCTGTGAATACCTCATAAATAATAGAATATCCTGTTTTGATGGCGAGGAAAAACGGAAGACATATCAGAGAGGCTGTTTGGTTTCAGAGAGAAAAAGAAAGAAATGAAGGTAGAAAAAGCGATAACGCTTTCATGTGTTTAACGTCTGCTTCATTGAAATGGAAAACCGTGTTAATTTTAAATATTTTGATCTGTACCCTCTTACTTCTTTAAATAATAATCTTCATTCATACTTTTGATTGTTATAGCAATGTGGTGATGAAATTTTTCATCTCAGATATTCAACAAAACAGCAGGGTAAAATCCACGGTTATTCTTTACTAGTAGAATTCTCAAGGAAGCTATTCTTATATTAGGAATTATGATTGATCAGAAAATTAAAATAGTAAAACCTTGAAATCATCACTGGTATTGCTAGTTTATGTTTATCACGCTACAAATGACAAGAAATTGGGGAGAGCCATGAGCGTGTACCTCCTGAGGTGAGTATGGCACATAAAGAAGAAAAAACCAAGCTATCCGAGTAGTGTACCTGCTATCAGCACTGAAAAGAGAATTCATCATACCGAGTTAAAATTCCAGACTAATGTCTCACTAATGGTCTTGGAAAAGGCATGAATCCATAACTTCTCTATTCAGCTAGAGATTATGCATCAGAGAAGACTGGACCCTCATGCTTTAAGTAGCAGCAAGACAAGAATTCAAATATGTGGATAATGTAACATGAAGTCACCCCCTATCTATTCCAAGAATCATAACAATTTGCAGATAATATAAACAAAAGAAACTTGTGGAGGGCCATGATCGCATATGGCCTGAGATTAAAAAATAGATTAGTCTGGCACATAGTCATAAGCTTAACGCATCCATTGAAGATTGAACTAATTATCGTAGATTCAATCTACAAAACTAAGTTGTTAAATATCAAGTTACACTAAAGCACCCAAGATTTTTACAAAGTTGTTGTCATTCCCACTATACACATATCTTTCTTTCTCTTCTCCCGTGATAAATAAAAAATTGTATCCTGTTCTGAAGAGGAGGACCGACAATAAACAGTGACCGGCTACTACAACTCTATTCGAGCTGGTGTCCAGTAAAATTTCGCCCGACCTGCCCCAATAGAATCTATGACTCATAGCCTCCTGACCGTATCCGGCTTGGCGCACTTGTGACGTCTGTTTAGAGACATATTTTCAGGTCATTTCCATTAAACTTGTTCTCAGCAACGATGTGTGACGTGACTTCGGCTATATTTGATAGAAGATATTGAAAACTTAATTCGATTCAGGTAAAACGTTGATCATTAAAAATAAACGACTATGTCGATCACATAAGTTTTTCGTTCTTTATATTGATCTCACAGACTATTCAATTGTGCAAGTCGGATCGACTTTTCCCGAGCGCGTCACTCCTGTTGCCTTGTGTCACCAGTGAAGTTTGATACATTATTGCATATTTTAAAAGCTTTGTCGTAGAGCATTGTTAGAAGGCTAGCGAAGTAAGTTCGATCCTTACTGGGAGTGGTTCTGTGCTTATAGTTTTGCATAGTACTAAAATATCCTAAAAAGTATCAGTAATCTTGGTCAATCTAATGGTCAAGATAGTTGCGTATATTCGATAAGTCAACTGTAAGTTTTTGAGTTGAAATAAAATCAGGATTTTGGGGACTGTTTTTCAAGGCAGACTGATAGGTTTATTGTGGGTTAGTGGGTTGGAGTAGATAGACTAAACTATCGCCCTGTTCACACTCCATCCTCGTCTATTGAACAGGTGAAGAGGGTCATCCCTTGTTCTCTGTCAGAATGTGGTTTCCGGTTTTCTCTTTTCCAATATCTTCACTCTTACTCAGCCCCCTGCACATCAGTGGCGTTACCGCCTTGCTCGGGGTGATATGATTTAAAAAAAGTGATGTGTGTTGAAACAGATTAGTTTGATTTGACCTTTTAAATTAAATAGCCCACCATAAAAGGGATATAAAACAAGAAAATTAAAATTGTAAATTGAAACAAAAATTTAAATTAATTCAGGTTTTACAAATAAAATTAATTTACGTTATGGGTGACATAGGATTGTTAAAAGGATTGTAGTAGTCCTTGTTATAATTAGTTTATGTGTACGTAGGTAGGCACGTCGCATATCACTACTTCCTTTTTGTTTACAGTATATGGTTTCAGGCGATCGCGGAAAGTTTCGATTTTATCATCAGTATTTTGGTGCGTCACTATTTTTTGTAGGTCGCAAACATCAATATCGATTGCATTTGCTGGTCGGAATAAACAATCGGCTACAATATTTTGTGAACCTTTTATGTAGGATATATCATTAACGTATTCACTAACGAAACTGAGGTGTCGTTGTTGTTTATCGGACTTTAATGGAGATTGGCTTTTATAAGAACTTGCAAAGTAGTTTAAGGTCAGTCATTAATAACACATTTCTTTTTTCCACTAAGTGTTTAAGATGTAATACTGATAGGTACGCAACTAATAGTTCCCTGACAAACGTGAAATATTTCTGCTGGGTTTGTAATAATTCTTTTTGAAAGGAACCGAATACAAATGGGTTGATTATCAATCATTTGATGAAGAGCTGCTCCTACTGCATAATTCGAACTGTCCCTAGCTGATAATTAATAGCCTTCGAGTCGAGAAAAGCTAGAGCATTTACATTTGTTAAACAGTTCTTTATATTTTTAAAAGATTCAATCTCTTCCTTAGTAAGCGTTGTTGTCTTAGATTTTTATTCCAGACGCATTCGCTCTGTTAGCGGTAATATTATGTTGCCGGAATTTGGTACAATGTGTCAGTCAGTCAGTCAGTTAAGTGCCATGCGTGAAACACACTTGGGAGATCATGTCTCAAAAGAGACATAACTGACTGGGCAGAAGATCATACCGCAGTAGGTTGCCATTTCTTTCTGCCGTAGACTGGTTGTCAACCAAGGCTATAGAACCCAATCTGTCCTATTATTTAACCCATAACTGGGGGAAGAAACGGATTAATACCTTTTCCAAGGGTATTTGCGCGTAAGTGAATGCAATGAATTCAACAAGAATTCGAACTCGGCTCCTCGATTTCTCATTCCGAGCCGATATCCACTGCAACACAACGCACATCCGTCCATAAACGCTTACAGCACATGGTATTCCCAAGCAGTCACTCATCTAAGTACTGACCAGGCTCAACGTTGCTTAACTTCGGTGATCGAGAGAGAACCGGTGTATTCAACGTGATAGGCCTTAAGCCGGGTCGGGTTTAGTTATCATATGTAGGGCAGTACTCTATTAAAAAGAAATTATTCTACTGTTTTGAAGTTTTCATAATTCTGCCATCGCTATGTTGTATTTTTGAGGTGATAATTGTCTAGTTTTCGAGAAGGAAGGAGGATTACTTCCAGTTTCAATCCTGTTAAATGCCTTTGGTTTGATAGCACTGATATTTCGATGCGCAGATGTTATATTTGGATATTTCTTTATGAGATTTTAACTGTTATGTCTGTAGAATTGTCTGGATAAACATCAATGTTCATTATCGTAGAAGGTTGTTGTGCTTTATATTGTTTATTTGTTGTCGTATCTGTTAATTTACTATTAGTACAATAAATCAAGAAGTCATAACCTAGGAGAGGTTTGGTCGTTTCTGCAGCATGAAAGGTTCAAGTAAAGTCTCTTCTGAGATTATTTAATGCTAATGTGATTACTGATTGGCCAGAGCATTCTATTTTACTCCGTTTGCTGCTACAATAGAGATGTTGGTTGTAAGGAATATGACACCGTTTAGAAATTGTTTCGATATTAGTGATTCAGCGGCTACTGTGTCTACAACAAAATTCACTTTGTTAGTTCCTAACCGTGCGGCTACTTCAAGAAGCGGCAATATATACGGAACCTATCACATTGCGTCGAACAAATTTTCCAGACTTTTGATACAGGTAAATTGGGTTTTGAACTGGGTTGTATTCGCACATTTTTCTTATTGGGCCATTTGCACCAGGGTTTGCAAAATTTTACACGTTCAGTAAATTAAATGTGCGATTGACAGACTTTCGGCTTCTGATCTCTGTGAAACGGGCAGATGCCAAGTGAATTTTCATTCGTTATATTCTGGTATCTTTGCGGTTGTCGTTGGTGTTGTTGTTGCTGGCTTTCTCTAAACACTTGTCGGATATGTATCGTTTCTTATCTGTTGAAGTACAGAAGATCATCGGACATTTTTCTTAACCGATCTATTTCCAGATCTGCTTGCGCGGCTATCACTTGTTTTATAGAAAGTGATAGCGTTTGTAACACTCTTTTCACATCGTTATATATATATATATATATATATATATATATATATATATATATATATAGTTTAATACAACGGAGTGAGAGAAATTGATATTAGTGGTATTGTTAGTTGTGCTTTATTGTAATCCGCGGTGTGAGCTTACGTAAAAAAAAATATATTTTTAATACTATTATGTACTTGTAAAATCCAGGGAATAGAAACATTGGCTGATAATTGGGAAAAAGAGAAAAATATAGTTTCTTCTTTTTTTGTATTCAAAACGAATTGTTTTGGGCCAGTTAAAATTTGGAAAAATGTCCTTAGACATAGCAAAATGTCAGGATTTCCTTGATGAGGTCAAGTAGGGTTAAATCCTCAAAAATTATTCCTGGGAACAGATTCTAAAATCGAAAAACAGATTATGTAATTGAAAGGAAGAAGACAGAAAGACATTACGTCATGTGAGGTGTTGATATTTCGTACGTCGAGCCATGGCTCCCCGTAAAGCGTGTGGGTGGAAAATAATCTCATTGGTCAAAGCTTTGAGTCGCGTAGATTCCCCGAGAGAATTGGGGACAGCTATAAAAATCCGAACTCAATGCGACATCAACATCGTCATTCGGCGTCCGTAATCTACAACAGCCGGGCGAGTGTCACACGTTTGTATAAATTTGTGTCGGACAATATCTTCATTGACTCCTATTTGATCAATTCGTTTAAGTAAGTCGAAGGTCGTCCTGATATTGCTGAAGATGACATCTGTTTGTCTGGTTTCGATTTTTCGTATGCATTGATTACGGATTCCCTCAAGGTATCGTAGTCTTTGGAATTTAGTATATTTCTCGTTATTCTTTGTACTATTACTGGAGGAAGAGCTGCTAAAGCGTTGTATCATTTTTGTTATACTTGTTTTATGTTTGTAATGTTAAACTGTGCTTCCGTTATAGCAAATCAGGCGATTACATTGGATTCAATGAATAAGGATGTTTTGATGGTTGGCTTGTACAGAAAGATCCTGGTTGATGATTATTTGTTGTGTCGTTTCCTTTTCCTGCCATTGTTCTTGTGGTTGAAAAATTTTCACCAATTTATAGTGAGTTATCAGTTATGGTGATGTGTTGAAACAGATTAGTTTGATTTAGCCTTGTTAGATAGCCCACCATAAGAGGGGTATAAAACAAGAAAATCAAGATTGTAAATTGAAACAACAATTTATAAACATATAAATTAATTCAGGTTTTACGAATAAAAGTAATATGCATTTTGGTTGATACAGGATTGTTAAAAGGATCGTATTAGTCCTTGTAAGAATGAGTTTATGTGTTGTTTTTTTTTAATCATTTCACCCCAAGCAGGGCATTCCGCTGCCACTATAGCGCAGGAGGTTACATAGAGGGATTGGGTATAGGAAATGTCAGAAGGAGGGTGATAGACGACTTAGGATGTACATAGGGAGAGAGTTGGAGAGATTGGGTGTGAGTTAGTGTGTTAGGAGGTGTCTATTGACCTTATATTTAAACTCCTGGAGGTTGTAGCCATCGGGGAAGCAAGTGCGCGGAAGGGAATTCCATAGGCGGGAAGTGCGAGAAAAGAAGCTGTTGGAGTAGAATTTGCGGTTACATTTCATCGGTTTCACTGTAAAAGGGTGGGAACTAGTTGCTAATCTAGTATCTCGTGAAAATTCACATCTAGGGGGCAGCAGTGATCTAAGTTCATCAGAACAGAAGCCGTGAAAGTATTTATAGAAGAGACACAGGGAAGTCAAGTCACACCAGTGAGAGAGTGACTGCAGGCGCTCAGCCAAGTCGGTATCGATCACATTACAGATTATCCGTGGTATTTTGTCAAGAACCCCGAGGAGAATAGCAGGGGCACCCGACCAGATGTGGCAGCAGTATTCAATACACGGGCGGATGGTAGATTTATATATGTGCAGGATGGATTCAGGCGGAAGGAACTTCTGGGCCCTGCACAGAGAGTCGACTTTCATAGCAGCGGATTTAGCAATGGATTCAACGTAGTCATTCCACTTGAGGTCCGCTGAGAGTATCAGGCCAAGCAGGCGTAGTGTTTTACTCTCTGGGAGGCAAGCCTGTTCCATGCTAATGGGAGGGAGGTGCGGTTATCTATGGTGGTTAATTGATAGCAGCTTCGTTTTGGAAGAATTGAAATATATAAGAATTGAAGTATATAAGCAGAAACGTAAGTGCGGATGTATGTATGTATGTATGTATGTATGTATGTATGTATGTATGTATGTATATCTGAGCGTATATAGTGGGGTCGGAATGTCTTTGACGCAATCGCTCAGTCTTAAAACGTTCCATTCGTTTATCAAGTATGAAAGGCACGCAGACGTTTTGGGAGAGGGCAAGTGAAAATAAAATAAATAAAGGATAGAAAAGAAAGAAGTGGGGTAGAGAGAGAGAGAGAGAGAGAGAGAGAGAGAGAATGATCGCTTGACATTTGTCAAGGGGCGGATTGAGACGCTCGCTTTTATTTTCTCTGGTGACAGGCGAACTTACCCGCATTTTTATTCAGTTTTCGGGGCTTGAAAGCGTGATTTGGGACTCACTCTCGGCTCGCGAAATGATCCGTAAAAAAATTGTTTCTGAGAATTGAAGATTTTTTCAATTTGTGACCTTGCTTTCTATTGCTCGGAAAACATTTCGCATCAAGGTGTGAATTACATAATAAATTTGAAATTAGAGTTTGTTTTGGTTCTGCTTTTGCGGATGTGCTAAGCAAAGTTTGTAAATTCGAGTTTTCAATTTTTAACAAAAATCATTCAATAAGTGCTTAGCATTTGAAGTTTAAATCTGAATCTTGTTTCGTTCGCTACATTCAGTTATAGCGATGTGCGTTGAAACAATATAGTTCGAGTTGGCCTTGTTAGTTGGATAGTCCGCCATAAGCGGGGTTTAAAACATGAAAATCAAGATTGTAAATTGAAACAAAAATGTATATACATATTAATTCAGATTTTACAAACGAAACTAATATGTATGTTAATTTATACAGGATTGTTAAAGGGTTAGTAGCAGTCCTTGTAATAATGAGTTTATGTGTACGTAGGCAAAAACGTATGTATGTATGTATGTATGGGCGTTTATAGTTGGGTCAGAATGTCTTTAAAGTAATCGTTCAGTCTTAACATGTTCTGTTTGGTTATTAATTATAAAAGAAGACAGACGGCTTGGTAGAGGGTAGGTGAAAGTGGAAAGTTAAAAAAGGGAAGAAAAAAGAGGAGAGATATAATAACGATCACTTGGCTTTCGAGTAGTGGCCGAAGAACATTTCACCTCAAGGTGTGAAATGTAAAACAAAAATTCTTGAATTTTGTTTTAGATCTGCAAAAAGCGTGTGTGCCAAGCAAAGTTTGTAAATTCTAGTCTTTTTAATTTTTAACAAAAATCAACCAATCATTGCTTGGGATTTGAAGTATAAATCTAGATCTTGTTTTGTTCGCTACAGGTTAAGAACAGTGAATTCTATTGCTATAGCGATCTCGACTTTGGCGGTGCCCCCTTCATCAATAAACATTTCTGGCTTTGTAGCGAAGGCGGGACAATTATCCCACAGCTGAAGAAGGCACTCGAAGCAACGGAGATGTTGTTCTAGAGAAAATTACTGAGAATACCAAGGATGCAACGCGTAAGCAACGAGGAAGTTGAAAGAAAAATGGGATCAAAATGAACACTTATACTTCGAATGAGAAAGAGACAATTGAAATTTCTGTGACGCATATCGAGAAAAGACTATTATGTCATCTTCGATACCAAGAATGACGAAAATTAATTGCAAAGAAAACGACAGATATGTTGTATAATATCTATGGAACGACGATTATTAATTCGACGACGTGGTCCCAAAACTTGTTATCTTCTCTCTTATAAAATCGCTTGCCTTTTCCATACTGATAAAATGACGATATTCTCACTTAATAAAACGACTACCGTACCACGCATATATAAACAAATGTAGACAGGTATTATTTATTCGCTCATCAGGTGATGTGTCGTAGAGTGGAGGGGAGGTGTCGGAATGTCAGCATCGAGGCAGTCAGAAGCCACGGGCTTGTCCGCGGTTTTCCCTGTATTTTTCTCGGTCTGGGTTCCGATCTTAGCTGCCGACCGACTACTCACTACGACTAATTTATGTCACTTATATCATCGACCGTAATACGTATATATAAACTAATATAGACAGCATATTATTTATTCGCTCCTCACAAGACGTGGTGTAGAGTAGGAGGTGGAATCGAATGTCATCACACACACATTGAGGGGCCAGAAGCTGCGCTCGTCCGTAGTTTCCCCTGTGTCTTTTTCGGTATGGGTTCCGATCTCAAATGCTCACCGACTGCTGACTACTATCAGCAATCTGTCTCTTATATAAACGACTAAGTCATCTTTCAGCACGTTGTTTACATCATTTCAAGGCCCATATTATCTGACTTTGGCTACGCTGGTTTCAAACAATCAAATATTTTCCTGACATGGAGAATGTTGACCGCTTTCTTAACTTTGACAACAAATATCTATCAAAACAACGTCTATTTTCTTTTCTTTTTTTCTTTTTTTTTGCTAGCAGTTTGCATATTATTTGCTGTTTCATAATATATATTTCTTCACGTAATTATTTACCAGATCATATAATCTACGACAAGATGACTTGGAGAATTTGAAACTCACAAAACGTTCAGGCAAGAGAGGCAGCGGGAAGCAAGGAGTAACCGATCTGACAAGTTTGTTTACATAGTTTGTTTACATAGATGTCAGAACAGACTGGGAAGGATAGTAAAAACATTACAAAGAACTAAAAGGAATAGGAAGTCATGGAGAACCATGATCGGTTATGCCCTGAAAGGATACGGAACATAAAAGAAAACTGTATACAACTGAAATCAGTCAGTCAGTTAAGTGCCATACGTGAAACGCGCTAGGGCGATCATGTCTCGAAAGAAACATGACTGACTGCGGTAGATTGGTTGTCAGCCAAGGCTATAGAACCCAATCTGTCCTGCTATTTAACCCATAACTGGAAGAAAGAGACGGATTAATACCTTTCCCAAGGGTATTTGCGCGTAAGTGAATGCAATGAATTCATCTGGAATTTGAAATCGGCTCCCCGATTTCTCGTCCCGAGCCGATATCTGCTGCACCACAACGCACATCCTGATATCAGTAGATAGCAAATAAAAATTTAAAGGTTGATGCAAAAAATTCTTTTGATGTCGTTTCTGAAAATTTTCTAGAAATATTAGACGTTTTTGTAAAATTTGCTAGACACTTGCTTGTATGATCAATCATATGTTGTACATCTGTAAGTGCATCTGTTGTACATCCGTAATACATCTTTTGTAATCAGCAATACACAGTTTAAAAGACTGGGGAGAAATTTAAAAAGAATTGGTTACTTATTAATTTAGAGGAAGTGATAAACATTTGAGTTTAAATTCTGATATAAATTTCTCAGATAAGTTTTCTTGTATAAATTTCTCAGAAAAATCGAGTTTTAAAATAAAAAAAAGAAATAGCAAAAAAAACTAAAGAAAAAGATAAATCCACTTCTTCAAGAGAAATTTACCATTCGTCCGTGTATTGAAAACTGTTGCCATATATGGTGGAGTTCTCCTGCTATTCATCTCGAGGTTCTCTTCAGAATCCATCTTACACGTCTATAAATCTACCATTCGTTTTTGCATTGAATACGATTGCCATATCTGGTTGGGTTCTCCTGCTATTCATTTCGAGGTTCTCTTCAGAATCCATCTTACACGTCTATAAATCTACCATTCGTCCGTGCATTGAATATTGTTGCCATATCTGGTTGGGTTCTCCTGCTATTCATCTGGAAGTTCTCGTCAGAATCCAACTTGCATATGTATAAATCTACCATTCGTCCGTGTATTGAATATTGTTGCCATATCTGGTCGGGTTCTCCTGCTATTCATCTCGAGGTTCTCTTCAGAATCCATCTTACATATTTATAAATCTACCATTCGTCCGTGCATTGAATACGATTGCCATATCTGGTTGGGTTCTCATGCTATTCATCTCGAAGTTCTCTTCAGAATCCAACATGCATATGTATAAATCTACCATTCGTCCGTGTATTGAATACTGTTGCCATATCTGGTTGGGTTCCCCTGCTATTCATCTCGAAGTTCTCTTCAGAATCCATCTTACACGTCTATAAATCTACCATTCGTCCGTGCATTGAATACGATTGCCATATCTGGCTGGATTCTCCTGCTATTCACCTCGAAGTTTTCGCCAGAATCCATCTTACACATTTATAAATCTACCATTCGAACATTGTGGTCAGCCCCTGGCGCAAGGTGAATCAGTTTAATCAAACTTACGACCATATCAGATTGAAACACCGACACTCCTCCGATTACCGAATATAAGCATCGTTGAGCTTTGCCTTGGTAATCAGATGCAGTCAGTCAGTCGACAAGCCTAGAAACCTGGTAACAGATACAATCTCGCTGCTCATACTCACAGAAGACCTCGATATGTCTAGGTACTTCTAGATAGTTCCCAATTCCGAGCTAGTGTTAAGTTGGTTAGTTCGTTGATTGATTTTGTTTCTGCATTTTAACCTCTATTGGTCATTGAATGCCGAAATCTTGTTTGATTGGCTTGGTTGGCTGATTTTGTTTAGTGACATATCCACCTCTATGGATAATTTAATGTTGAAATCTAAATATTTTGGACACAATTATATGACTTTACTTAAATGTATTTTGAATGCAATTACATGCATTCAAATAAAATGTATTGTTGGTAATTTTACTATAAATATGTATTGTTGATAATTTTTTGCATAAAAAAAGGATTACTGGTATTTTTACTATGAAAATATATTTGTATACTTTCATCGTGTTTTTCTCCATTTTTCTTGTGCTCATCGTCGAGATCGAACTCACTACACCCCTCTAGTATTCCCTGTGCATTTGGAACCCTGGTGCAGTTTTGAAGCGAAATTCATAATCTTGTCAAATAGTTGAATACTTGATGCTTTGCCAGGGCTACCAAATGTGTTTTTATTGTTACACCAACACTAGATGTGTTGCCTCCAGGCTCCACCCTGTTATTTAACCCTTAACTGGAGGGAAGTGCTTAAGTGAATGCAGAGTACTCAACTGGAATTCGAACTCGGCTCACCAATTTCTCTTTCCAAGCCGATATCCACTGCACCACAACGCACATCCGTCACTGAACGCTTACAGCGCCTGGTATTCCAAAGTGGTCACCCATCTAAGTGCTGACCAGACTCACGTTGCTTAACTTCGTTGATCGAACGAGAACCGGTGTATTCAACGTGATATGCCGTAAGCATATCACGTTGCTCATAGCTGGGATCCTAATAGGTGCTACCACACCGGAATAGGATGGACCTGGTAACAACAACAATTAAGTGATGGTCCCAAGCTCCTCAAAGCCTCCAATCTCCCGATCAGAGGCCTTACTGCTTTATGTAGCTGGTGTTAAATAAGTGAATATAGAAAAATAAAGCGTAAAATGTGTTTCTTCTTCTCATTTCACTTATTTATGTTTAAGCGAACGAAACATGTCATCTAAAATCTAAGCAAATTATTAAGAAACAGGAAAATTTCGTTAAAAACAAAGAAAACAGCACTGAACAATTAGGTTTTCCTACATGGCGGTGAATACTGGCCAATCTCCTCACAAATGAAGAAGAGGTTTGAAGCAACAGAAATGTTGTTACAGAAGGAAAATGAGAATAACATAGACCAAACAAGTGAGCAACGAAGAATTTTAGAGAAAGTGTTAACAAAATGGACACTTATACTTAATATCGAGAACATACAGTATATTTAACATTAGAAACTATAGTCTGTTATGTAATATTAGTCCTTCTATATGTCAGTGAATGCTGAAGATGTCTTCCAAAAACAAAAGAAAGTATTAAGAAAGAGGAAAATCTTGTTAGAAACGAAGAAAATAGTACTGAACTGTTACGTAATATCAGTCCTCTTCTGTGGCAGTGGATACTGCGCATTCTTCTAACAGTTGAAGTACAATTTGTAGCAACAGAAATGTGGTTCTACAGAATGACACTGAGAATTTTATAGATTAAATGTCTGAGCAATGGCAAAAAAAAAAGGCTAATTATACTTAACATCAGGAAGATATGGCATCTCGGAAAACTCGCCCTGATCGTTTTGATAAGAAAAGAACCCTGGAATTTGTTGGTGAGGGCTCCAGACTCAATACGGAGGCCTACATGAAGTGCCTTGAAAAGGAAATGCTGTTCTGGATCAAAATCATCGCTGCTGGAAGAGCCTATATCTGGTTACAAGACTCTACACTATCCCCTCACAAGAAGGAGAACCCACCACAACTGTCAGACAATTTCTGCGACCACATCAGCTCTTATATATGGCCATTTAACTCCCCAGACTGCAAAGCCCTTCATTATTATGTGTTGGGTACAGTCGAGTGAGAGGCCCAACAAAACTCCTTGTAAAACCAAAGATGAACTGAAGGTAAGGATTAAGATAACTTTCACCGACTTAAACAAGGAGACCGTCCAGAAGAGCTTCAACAGATTCCGAAACTGTTTGGAAGCTATGGTTAATGCTAATGGCGATTTCACTGAATAAATTTACTCTTTTGTATTTGAAGATATTTTTTGTCTAATCTTGGTAAATATATCTGTTAAAAATAGAAGTCAGCGTTATTTTCATTTTCGCATAATTTAGACGACAATTTAACATTCGCACATGGAGTAGATAGACTAAACTATCGCCCGGTTCACACTCCACCCACGTCTATTGAACATGTGAGAAGGCTCATCACTTCTTCCCTGCTTAGGATGTGGTTTCCGACTTTCTCTTTTCCAATCTTGTCACTCTTACGTAGACCCCTGCACATCAGTGGCGTTACCGCCTTGCTCGGTGTGATATGACTATATATATATATATATATATATGTAAAAAAGTGTGAGAAATCGTGAACGTTTCGTTTAAAGTGTAGATTTATTCATATTATTAATATTATTTATCGTATGTATAATACATTAAGTGTTCATAATTATATTTCTGTCGCTGCACGTGTTTCGACTCCAAAGTTGACTTTCTTCATTTGTCTTTCTGACGGCCGAAAACATTGTGTATATATATAGATAAGGGGTTAGTGACCAGATCACCTTTCATTGTCCAGAAAAGTTTTTTACACTGACTCACGACAAAAATTGCTTTCGTCTTTTTGCTTTAAAATTGATTTCAGATTTTGATCCAATTTTGCATGTGTGCAATTGCAATTTTAGTGATAAGAAATATGATACTGGTCATCAAGTTCCGTTTTCTTTTTTTTCCTTCGTTCAATCGGAATCCAGAATTACTATTTTTCGCAATGGCTTGCGAAATTTGTTTTGGTCATTTTTTTTTTTGTTGTTGTTGTTGTTGTTTTCCTTCAAAATGTTTTCAGCGATTTGATCCGTAACCCTAGCCGGCACTTGTTATTTGATACGCGTATAGTCATTTTTGTTGGTTGGTTGGCTGGTTCATTTAACCAGTATATCAACCTTCATTAGGTCATTTAATGCTGAAAATCGTTTTGATTTGTTTTATTTAGTTTATTGTTTTGCAAGATTCATTGGGATTTGTTTTTAAGGGTAGGGTCGCCAAGCCCTACCCATGTTATTTAACCCATAACTGGAGGGAAGGGAAGGAACGGATTAATACCTTTCCCAAGGGTACCAGTGCTTAAGCAAATGCAGGATATTCAACTGAAATTCGAACTCGGCTCACCGATTTTTCTTTCCGAGTCGATATCCACCGCACCACAACGCACATCCGTCCATAAACGCTTAAAGCATCTGATATTCCCAAGCGGTCACCCATCTAAGTACTGACCAGTCTCAACGTTGCTTAACTTTGATGATCGCGCGAGAACCGGTGTATTCAACGTGATAGGCCGTAAGCCTCTTTTTTTTGTGACCTAGCGTTTGATTTAAGTGTGTGTGTGTGTGTGTGTGTGTGTGTGTGTGTGTGTGTGTGTGTGTTTTGTGTGTGTGTGTGTATTAGTTTTTTATGTTGTTTTGTTAAGGGAATGCTTGTAATTGTTTATAAATATTTCTTTTTGCAACATGAGCGTGTCATAGTCTGCATTTTGTGCAATCAGTCAGTCAAGTGCCATACGTGATATACGTTTGGGAGATCATGTCTCGAAAGAGACATGACTGACTGAGCAGAAGATTACCCCGCAGTATATTGCCATTGCTTTCTGCGGTAGACTGGTTGCCAGCCAAGGCTATAGAACCCAATCTGTTATTTAACCCATAACTGGAGGGAAGAGACGGATGAATACCTTTCCCAAGGGTATTTGCGCGAAAGTGAATGCAATGAATTCAACTGGAATTCGAACTAGGCTCCCCGATTTCTCGTTCCGAGCCCATATCCACTGCACCACAACGCATATCCGGTAGATAAGCATTATTCTGAATTTACCTCCACTACATCTATATCAGTGTTAGGAAACGTATTGGCTAGTTTCATGTTATTTCTGTTCAGGGCCACTCTTTTAATCAGGACTTCTCTTTTATTCAGGCCTTGTGTCGCTATCACCTATTCATTGCATTTCAGAGCATAAATTACGTTTTTAGAATTACAGCTCAAATTTGTTTTTTATTTCAAACTAGCAGTATAGCCCGACGTTGCTCGGGTGTAATGAAAACTTTTATATATATATTATCGATTTTCTGCACTATTGTAAAAACTGCAACCTTGAAACTTCTGAATATCGTTTCTTATGTCTTTGTCTATGAGTGTATCAAATTTGATTAAAATCGGACCACTCCTTCTATAATCCGATTTTTTCGATTATCGATTTTCAATATTTATCGGTGGTACCTCGACACAAAACCTAGCTAACAAAACTCGCAGACGTTTATAGTACAACTGTGTACATTTTCAAGAAAATCGGTTCAGCCGTTTCGGAGTCTATAGGTAACGGATACACACACACACAGACACACACACAGACAAAGTTCCATTTATAAATAAGTTTAGATTTAAATAGATGTAGATGTGTTTTCGAATTTGAAGTGGTTTCCTTCCTTGTTGCAGGCCGCACACCTTTTCTTGTTACATTTTGTGATCCCCTGTGTTGTGTGTTTCTCGAATTTTGATGAGATTATTATGTTTTTTTTTAACCTTTACTTTTAGTTATTTTAGTTGTTTTTATGATTGCCTTTATTTTATCATTTTTGTTGAGTTATTTTATGTGTGTTTTGATCTTTGTAAATAAATTTTAGTTTGTTTTTGTTGTGTGTGGAAACGTATGCTAAAATGTTTTTTTTCTTTTTCATGTTTTTTTTTTGTTTTGGATTCAAAAGAGATTTTAATGATATTTCTTCTGCCAGTTCAAAACACTTGTTTATCAGTGGAGACAGGTATCCTTTTATTCGTAGTGTTTTTTGTAGTTCCGCTAGGCGTTTTTTACGAAGGGGTTTGTCAGCTACTATTGTGCAAGTTCGTCTTGCTCGGGAGAATGGGATGGATTTTAGACAACATTTAGAGTGATGACTCTTAAAATGAAGGTATTGTTGGGTGTCTGCGTGTTTATGGTAAATGTCTGTGATGAGGTATTTTTTTTGTTTTTGTATGTCTAGAAGTGGAAATTCGTTATAGCTATATTCTAGTGTGAACTTAATTTTGGGGTGCAAGTTTTGGAGTAGATTATGTAGTTTATTTATGTCACCCAATGTTGATCTCCAAAAGATGAAACAATTATCTAGAAATCATTTCCATAATTTAGTAAATTCTGTTTTTATGTCTTCCCTATATTTGTGTCTTATTTGGTTTTACAGGTTTACCTCTAGATATGCTAGTGTGAGTGTTGCATATGTGGTGCCATTTTTATCCCCATCGCGGTAACTGTTGTTTTAAATATAGTTTTGTGAAGCGTGTGGGAAGTATTTTTGAATGTTTTCAATCCAAAATGTAATGGCCTGTTTATCTAGTTCATGGGGTTTGTTGCTGTACAGTTCACATCATTGTCTCAAAAACCGCGTCGTTGGTCACGTGTTCTGTCCAAGGTATCCTCAGCATATTTCAGTAGAAACACATTTCGATTGCTACAAGTCTTTCCTTTATCTTTGGTGAGATTGTCTAATATTTGCTGCCATATAAAAGGACAGACATCACATAACAATCCAGTACCCTCTTCTTTGTTTCTAGTGAATTTTCCTTTCTCTTTATACCCTACTCAGCTTCTGAAATACATCTTTGATCATGCCAATACGGCGATCATGTCTCGAAGTAAACATGACTGACTGGGTTTTATCGCACAGTAGATTGCTATTACTTTCTGCGGTAGACTAGTTGCTAGCCAAGGCTATAGAACCCAATCTGTCCTGTTATTTTACTCATAGCTAGAGGAGGAAGATATATATTATATTATTAATTAGTAATTAGTGAGAGATCAGTTTAATACTTCATAATATTAAAGTGATCCCCCCCATTATGTCCAGAAGAAGGCTTAATCATGATTTCAACTATTATATCCCGTCAGTCAGTTAAGTACTATACGTGATACATGCTTTGGGCGATCATGTCTTGAAAGATACATGACTGACTGGGTAGAAGATTATCCGGCAGTAGGTTGCCATTGCTTTCTGTGGTAGACTGGTTGCCAGCCAAAGATATAGAACCCAATCTGTCTTGTTATTTAACCCATAACTCGAGGGAAGAGACGGATTAATAACTTTTCTAAGGGTATTTGCATGTAAGTGAATTGAAGGAATTCAACTGGAATTCGAACTCGGCTCCACGATTTGTCGTTCCGAGTCGATATCCACTGCACCACAACGCACATCTGACGTTTAAAAAACTTCAGCTGTCTTTTTTTGATGTTAAGTATCAGATTCCTTCTTGGTATGAAGGTTAGAAAATATATGCTGTCTCTGATGTAACTTTTTTTATTTTTATGGCGTACGGTTATAATATTTTATCTGTTAGGTTATTCAGTCTGCTTGTGGGGCAGTCTGGCATTCTACACTGGGTTGAATTTAAGATTAATAGGGTTTGGGGTGTTAATATATTCAGATTTTTGTTTCTAGACAGCTGCTTTAATTGTGTTTGATTTACGTATCTTTGGAATCCTGTAAAAATTGCTATTTTTTTAATATAAAGTCTGTAAGAAAATATTTTACTTTTTTTGTTAGTATTTTACTGTTTGTAAGGTCTCATTTTTGTTTTTTTTGATGCGATGTTTTCATCTATATTATGGTTGATTAATCTGTAGTTATTTTTATCTTTTAGCATATCTTGAATATTTGTTTTGTAGTAAGTTCTATCCATAATGACTACAGCACTGCCCTTGTCCCGCTTCTTTTATTATTATGTCATTGTTCCTACGAATGTTTTCTAATGCTAGTTTTTGTTTGTGTGTGAGATTGTTAGGGGAGTTGTGATTGTTTTGAAAGTCTGTGTGCCCGAATTTTTCAAAGAATATGTTAATTTTATTTGAATAGTTATTCTTATTTGGAAAATATTTACATTTGTTTTTTACTATTGAGCTGTCGATAATATTATTGTTATTGTTTTATGTATAAGTCTAAATTTTCGTTTGAATTCTCTAAGGTAAAATTTTAGGTCTGTAAGGTTACTTTTTGGTGTGGACAGAATTTTAGATCTAACTTTAGAAGGTTTATTTTTTCTTCTTGTAAAGAATACGAGGAAAGATTAACAATAATAGGTTTTGTGTTTTTCGAATCAGTCTTTTTCCTCGGATTGGATGTTTTAAAAATGCTTTCTAGTTGGTGAGGTACCTCTATTTATATGTTTAGAAATTTCTGGGTAGTAGAAGTTTGAATTGAAAATGTGGTGTTAGTATATCTGGGTATGTTTCGATTGAGGGATTTGTAGTTGTAGTGTCGTTCGTTTTGCGTCGTGGGGAATATTTTGTAGTGTGTTGTTTGTGTTGCGTGGGCTCGTTAGTGAATGGCCTGGTACGATTTGGTGAGTGTATTTGATGGGTGGATATATTGGTGCGTGAACATGAAAATTATTATTATAAATAGTTGTTTGATGTGTTGGTTCGTTAGTGGGTAGTTAGGTATGACCTGGTGAGTGTACCTGATGGGGGATGTGTTTGTACGTGATAGTATGCTCTGAAATGCTTACCTATCTCTCTCTCTCTCTCTCTCTCTCTATATATATATATATATATATATATATATATTATAATTTTGTTATTACAATGGTTTATAAAAGCATTATAATTCCCAAAGAACTTTTCCCTTTGGCACTGGAATTTGCAACACATTATTCGGACTAAGAAAAATATATTTTAATAGCCACTAAGACATCTGTTCTCATCTCCAACCAAGAACAATGGATAAAAAATAATTCTAGGGACCAATTTGACATTACAATAGGTGCGTTAGACTCTGCATGTTCTTCCGACCTCATTGGTTTATTTGTTCTATACAATCTCACTATGGCATTAACCCATATGACATGACATGGCGTTATATATATATATATATATATATATATATATATATAGATGATGGACTAATGATAGTATAAAATTCCACACATTTTAAAACAGATAAAATTAGAAAATTAATCTATATAAAATTCAAAAGTCTAAACCTAAAAGTAATAATAAAAATTAGTAAACTTCCTTGATGTAATACAGGACTTAGTAAATGATACTTATATATAAAACCCAGTGAATATTCATTATAGATCCACCTAAAGTCTAATCACCTCCCAAGTATAATCAAACATGTACTCTCCACAAATAGAATGCAGAACTAGTAAAACCTCTTTATCTACTGCACCACAATGCACATCTGGTGAAGGAATAGATGGTAAAAAAAAAAAACAAGACAAAAGAAAAAAGGGGAAATGAAGAAACTGAAAAAATAGACTGGGCAGAAGATTATCCTGCAGTAGGTTGCCATTGCTTTCTGCAGTAGACTGGTTGGCATCCAAGGCTATAGAAACCATTCTGTTCTATTATTTAACCCATAACTGGAGGGAAGAGATGGATTAATACCTTTCCCAAGGGTATTTGCGCATAAGTGAATACGTGTTCAACTAGAATTCGAACTCGGTTCCCCGAGTTGTCGTCCTGAGTCGATATCTACTGCACCACAATGCACATCTGGGGAAGGAATAGATAGTAAAAAAGAAACAAGACAAAAGAAAAAAGGGGAAATGAAGAAACTGAAAAAATAGACTGGACAGAAGATTATCCTGCAGTAGGTTGCCATTGCTTTCTGCAGTAGACTGGTTGGCAGCCAAGGCTATAGAAACCATTCTGTTCTATTATTTAACCCATAACTGGAGGGAAGAGATGGATTAATATCTTTCCCAAGGGTATTTGCGCATAAGTGAATACGTGTTCAACTAGAATTCGAACTCGGTTCCCCGAGTTGTCGCCCTGAGTCGATATCTACTGCACCACAATGCACATCTGGGGAAGGAATAGATAGTAAAAAAGAAACAAGACAAAAGAAAAAAGGGGAAATGAAGAAACTGAAAAAATAGACTGGACAGAAGATTATCCTGCAGTAGGTTGCCATTGCTTTCTGCAGTAGACTGGTTGGCAGCCAAGGCTATAGAAACCATTCTGTTCTATTATTTAACCCATAACTGGAGGGAAGAGATGGATTAATATCTTTCCCAAGGGTATTTGCGCATAAGTGAATACGTGTTCAACTAGAATTCGAACTCGGCCCCTTCCCCGAGTTGTCGCCCTGAGTCGATATCTACTGCACCACAATGCACATCTGGGGAAGGAATAGATAGTAAAAAAGAAACAAGACAAAAGAAAAAAGGGGAAATGAAGAAACTGAAAAAATAGACTGGACAGAAGATTATCCTGCAGTAGGTTGCCATTGCTTTCTGCAGTAGACTGGTTGGCAGCCAAGGCTATAGAAACCATTCTGTTCTATTATTTAACCCATAACTGGAGGGAAGAGATGGATTAATATCTTTCCCAAGGGTATTTGCGCATAAGTGAATACGTGTTCAACTAGAATTCGAACTCGGTTCCCCGAGTTGTCGTCCTGAGTCGATATCTACTGCACCACAATGCACATCTGGGGAAGGAATAGATAGTAAAAAAGAAACAAGACAAAAGAAAAAAGGGGAAATGAAGAAACTGAAAAAATAGACTGGGCAGAAGATTATCCTGCAGTAGGTTGCCATTGCTTTCTGCAGTAGACTGGTTGGCAGCCAAGGCTATAGAAACCATTCTGTTCTATTATTTAACCCATAACTGGAGGGAAGAGATGGATTAATACCTTTCCCAAGGGTATTTGCGCATAAGTGAATACGTGTTCAACTAGAATTCGAACTCGGTTCCCCGAGTTGTCGTCCTGAGTCAATATCTACTGCACCACAATGCACATCTGGGGAAGGAATAGATAGTAAAAAAGAAACAAGACAAAAGAAAAAAGGGGAAATGAAGAAACTGAAAAAATAGACTGGACAGAAGATTATCCTGCAGTAGGTTGCCATTGCTTTCTGCAGTAGACTGGTTGGCAGCCAAGGCTATAGAAACCATTCTGTTCTATTATTTAACCCATAACTGGAGGGAAGAGATGGATTAATATCTTTCCCAAGGGTATTTGCGCATAAGTGAATACGTGTTCAACTAGAATTCGAACTCGGTTCCCCGAGTTGTCGTCCTGAGTCGATATCTACTGCACCACAATGCACATCTGGGGAAGGAATAGATAGTAAAAAAGAAACAAGACAAAAGAAAAAAGGGGAAATGAAGAAACTGAAAAAATAGACTGGGCAGAAGATTATCCTGCAGTAGGTTGCCATTGCTTTCTGCAGTAGACTGGTTGGCAGCCAAGGCTATAGAAACCATTCTGTTCTATTATTTAACCCATAACTGGAGGGAAGAGATGGATTAATACCTTTCCCAAGGGTATTTGCGCATAAGTGAATACGTGTTCAACTAGAATTCGAACTCGGTTCCCCGAGTTGTCGTTCTGAGTCGATATCTACTGCACCACAATGCACATCTGGTGAAGGAATAGATAGTAAAAAAGAAAAAAGGGGAAAAGAAGAACCTGAAAAAATAGAAAATGACGTTATAATTCGGCTTTGCCAAATGTTATTCAAAATATTCTCTTCAAAATAAAATAAGGTCTGACTACTGTTGAAATCGAATTAATTTATGGTCAAATCTACCACAGGAATAAAAAGAAGTGCAGAAAAAGAAATCTAAGTAATATTTTTTTAAATTTCATGTTACATATATAGATGAAAAATATATCTAAAGACGAAAAATAAACTAATCAACATTAATTTAAAATTAGTAAAATTCTTTAACGTAACACTGGACTTAGTAAATGATATTTATCAACCATACATAAAACCCAACAAATAACCTTTACACCCAAGGTCTAATCACCCCACAAGTATAATCAAACATATACCCTCCTCCATAGAATATAGAATTAGTAAAAACTCTTCTAGTGAAGAAGCATTTTAAAAACATAGAGATTTTTATAATAATACACGAAGGAACAGTGGCTATAAAAACCATGATATCAAATACATTGAAAAAATATGACTATAAAAGGAAAAATAGAAATAGAAAAATCATTTGGTATAAACCCCCATTTAACCAAATGGTTGACACTAAGTTAGAGCTGAAGTTCGTCAATTTAACTGAGAAACATTTCCCTAATAATAACACTCTAAATAAAACTTCTAATAAAAATACCCTTAAATTAGGTTATAGTTATACAAATAATCTAAACAAAATGATTAGAAATCATAATAATAAAATAATCTTAAATCAGCACGTAAATCACAGTAACAATAATTATCCAAATAATGAAAATAAACATAATACAAATTTATGTAATTGTCGAAATCCTAACAATTGCCCACTGGAAAATAGGTATCGAACAAATATTTTGGTGTACCAATGTACTATAATGTCAAATCATAACCCAACTATTAAAAACGTTTACATTGGATCTACTAAGAACACTTTTAAGCAGCGTTGTTATTTGCATTTAACTTCCTTAAAAAATAACATGTACCGAAACCAAATACCCCTTTCTGCGTATTTTGGAAGTTAAAAGATATAAACAAAACCCCTAAAGTAAAATGGAACATTCTGGAAAAAACAATAACCTGTAAGTCGTTACATGACATCTACCTGAAGGAAAAGCTGAAGGTTTTAATGTTTCCTACAAATAAAATAGCCCGGAATCATAGAGATGTAGTGTCAGTTTTATGTAAACATCCAAAATATTTTTCTCTAAAATTTAACTAATTACAATTGTTCAATTATACCTTATGTCCCAGTATAACTTAAAAATTAAAACTTATTTTACTAAAATTAATGACCCACACAATACTTATTTGATTTTCATAACAGCAGTATATCTTAGTATACCATAATTAGTTAATTCTAATTCTAACCTAAAAATTCCAGCTCCTTTAAAATTATGAGGTAGTACACAATCAAATTTTTAAAAATCTGAATTCAAGCCTGCTGTTAAAAATTATTGTCTATCCATTGAAATAATATATGGTCCCACTATGTATCTTATTCTGACAAAATTAAAAAGTGTCATGCTATGACATCAAGCTACTATGTTGCCTCTCGCAACCCGAATGTTCAACTTCATAGTTCAACCTAATTCTCATTTTTCATTGAACAATATTGACACATCTACAAGCATATTCTCCAACTACCACTCCTTAATTTTCTTAGTAACCATGAATTCATCTTATATTATCTAAATAAATAATTTTCACCATTTATTTTTAAATATCATCTGAAGAAGAACAGTATTGTTCTGAAACATGAACGTTTATGTGTAGTGATATAATGCTTTTATAAAACATTGTAATAACAAATGACACTATTAAGCTCTACCTTGTATTGAGCACTCTTTATAAAAGTAAATGTATGAACAGTGGGTTTTAATCTACCTGTTCTTTTACTTTCTTATAATATATATATATATATATATATATATATATATATATATATATATATAAGAGGGAGAAAGAGAGAGAGAGAGAATGAATGAATGAATCTAATAAGGAATATTGGAAGCTATTTTGAATTTCGTGGCAAAATGTTTTCTCAGCGAAACAATCATTCCCAAAGCTTATCAGGCGTCTTGCCTCGTGTGGTTGTAGTTTGTGGATAATCGTCACCATTCTCGCGTTAGAAAAAGACGGAACTGTTCGTTATTTTAAATTTTGATTTCTGCCAATCCCCCTCTTGTTATTCAAGCCCTCTCCTCGTTTATTTCATTTAATTTTGTCGAACCTGTAATTGCAACGTGTGCTTTTGTTCGAACCTTTATTCTATTTAAATTAAATTCCTATGAGAGAATCAGCTTAAATTAGGAGAGCTACATGACGAAGCTCAGAATAACATTAAAATAAAGATTTCTATTGAAAAAACATTCAACTGGTCAAATCGTTTTTATATATATATATATATATATGTGTGTGTGTGTGTGTGTGTGTGTGTGTGTGTGTGTGTGTGTGTAATTTATTCATTTAGACATTATTTTTAATGGATACTAATATTTGAGTAAATATTCTGTTTTTTTTTTAATTAAACAGCATGTTATATATATATATATATAACATGCTGTTTAATTAAAAAAAACAGAATATATATATATATATACCGGCCTGAATAATAATATAATAATAAAGAAATCTTGTTAGGAAAATATGCATCCTCTGGTAGGATTCGAACCTGCATCCTAGGCCCAGGGGAAAACGTCAATAGATCTGACGTGTCTTAACTACTCAACCATGAAACATTTTGCAGTTTAGTTTGGAGTAAATTTTATAATGGTGTTTTTCACCCGCGTCCGGTTATTAAAAACTGATTTTCCGTTGTACACTTTCAAGCATGCAAAGGTCTGAACCAAATTTAGTCATCTATCAAGAAAAATAGCTTTAATTTGACCTATGGCGACCCCAATATGTGTTGGGTTAACCATAAGAGATATCAATATATGCTTTCTTCTCTGTGGCACATCAGACCCTCAACAAAGCGAGGTACCTCAGAGGAATAATCTAGAAGGTGTCCTCAAAGTCACCAAATGCAGAACCGGGCCACAAATGTTATTCACTCGTTTCGTCGACCTAAACAAGAAGCTGAACTTAGAATATACCCATACAAGACAACCCGATGACAGGAAAAAGTACACAATTTTGATCTTCGGGTGAGGATCGAGTGTTTAAAGAAAGACTCAAGACCACGTACCACTTGATTGACAGACGTTAGTTTAAGTCCAGAAGTGACTAAGCAATTATTTTACATTCTTATCAAAGTTTATTGCACTTTGATTATTCTGTATATTATTCAGACTATTGTCTTTACCTTATTTGTTTCTAGCACAATCTCATGGAATATTAATCGATCGTAATCAGGGCACAGAAATTAGTCAGCAAACCAATTGCATATGTCGAATGAGGTTTATTTGAGCTTATTTAAAATTAACTGGCTTGTAAAATGTCTTCTATCTGTGTCCACCGAATCGACAGGCATTTTGACACGATCTCTATTCAGTGGAATGCCACACCAGGTTGACAGAGAAAAAGTAGGCAAACCACTTTGTCATATATACACACTTGTGCAAATTAACTGAAACAAAACGAATAATGTTTTCAAAGGCGCTTTCACATTTTCTTTGATCACGTATACGTCGTCTTTTAGCGTTGTTTTTCACTTCCGACCGAATTTTTCTTTACGTTTTGGACTGACATAAATTTACATGTCAAAATAGCCATTCGATTTTTAAAAAATTGAATTTTTAAAAATATAATAAATATTGGCTCTATAAATAAATAAATTTAATTACAATGAGCCCTCTAGCTGAATCAATGTTAAGATTGAATATTAATAGGATTCTTTGGGTTTTACCACCAAACCGGTTTTTTTATTTATTACCAATATATATATATATATATATATATATATTACAGAAAAGTGGAAGAACATGTATATTAAAAACCCACTGTTCATTTACTTTTATAAAGAGTGCTCGATACAGAGTAGAGTTTAATATTGTAATTTTGCTATTACAATAGTTCATAAAAGCATTATGGCTTTATAAACCATTGTAATAACAAAATTACAATATATATATATATATATATATATATATATATATATATATATATATATATAGTTGTCTATTATACAGGTGTTCATGGATGAACAGAGATCACTAATCTTGACTCAGTCAGCGAGTTCTAAAATTATTATGCAACTATTTTTCGAGACAGAGATTGTAACCAGGACAGTGTCACCATAAGTAGCTAACTGATGGCAACAGAAAAGAGACAATTTCTACTGAATTACGACGTTATAGGATAGCATATACGATCTATATTTCTTCGTTTATGTGCTGTGTCCCTTCAGGACGTAGACGAGCATGGCCCGTCACATCTTCCTCCCCTTTGTAGCTCTTAATAAATTTTATCTTTTTCATATTTCTCCTAAACTCTGTACTACCATCTATTTAGTCAAGCTTATCAAGTGTGTTAGGAGCTGCTTTCCCCTGTCTATCTTTCTGTCAATATGTTAACAGTACTAAACATTTTTTTAATCATTTCACCCCAAGCCAGGCATTCCACTGCCACTATTGCGCAAGGGGTTATATAGGGGAAGGTAAAGAGAAAGAGTGGTTAGATATAGGAAATGTCAGAAGGAGGGTGATAGACGGGTAAGGATACCGAGGGTAAGGGTTGGGTAGATGGGAAGAGTGTTTGAAAGAATAGATGCGAGTTAGTGTGTTAGGAGGTGTCTATTGACTCTACATTTAAACTCCTGGAGATTGTAGCCATCGGGGAAGCAATCATGTGGAAGGGAATTCCACAGTCGGGAAGTGCGAGAAAAGAAGCTATTGGAGTAGAAATTGCGGTTACATATTATCGGTTTCACTGTAAAAGAGTGGTACCTAGTTGCTAATCTAGTATCTCGTGCAAATTCGTACCTAGGGGGCACCAGTGATCTAAGTTCATCGGAGCAGAAGCCGTGAAAGTATTTATAGAAGAGACACAGGGAAGCCACGTCACACCGGTGAGAGAGAGACAGCAGCCTGTCTGCCAAGTCGGTATCAATCACATTACAGTCTCTCTGTTGCATTTTGTCAAGAAGCCCGAGGAGAATAGCAGGGGCACCCGACCAGATGTGGCAGCAGTACTCAATGCACGGGCGGGTGGTAGATTTATATATGTGCAGGATAGATTCAGACGGAAAAAACTTCCGGGCCCTGCACAGGGAACCGACTTTCATAGCAGCGGATTTAGCAATGGATTAGATATAGTCATTCCACTTGAGGTCTGCTGAAAGTGTGAAACCAAGGAGGCGAAGTGTTTTACTCTCTAGGAGGCAAGCCCGATCCATTCTAATCGGAGGTAGGTGCGGTTGTCTACGTTATATCTGTTCTCCTGTGTGACAGAGAATAATAGACAATCTCCTCAAAGATAAAGAAGCAATAGAAATGTGAAAGATGCTGGGGATACCATGAACCGAACATGTAAACAACGACGAGGTTTTGGAGAAAATGGAAACAAAAATAAAACTTATACTTAACATCGGAAAAAGCAGTTGAAATTACTGAAGCATGTAATAAGGGAAGAGGGCTTAGAAAACTGGATACTCACAGTACGGTCTATACACTGCTGTTAAAATTCTTTTTAATGTGTTTCCTGTTTAAAGCAGGAACCATATTATAGCTTTGTCTTCCATTGGATCTGCGTTGTAGTGCAGTGGATATCGACTCGGAAAGAAAAATTGGAGATCCGAGTTCGAACGTTAGTTGAAATTCTTGCATTCACTTACGCGAAAGTACCCTCAGAAAAGGTATTAATCCATCGTTTCTCCCTCCAGCTATGGATAGAATACCAGAAAGATTGGGTTCTCTAGCCTTGATTGGAAACCAGTCTACCGCAAAAAGCAATGGCAACCTACAACGGGAAAATATTCTGCCTAGTGTTAATTTTTTGCAACAGAAAGATAACTTGTGCTTTAGAAAACTGTGACGAGTAAATGAACATCACTTGGCAACAGAAGATTGCAATTCTGAGAAGAAGCCAAAGCTTAAAGCTATGTAACACTCTGATGCAAGTGACAAAGAAAGTAAAACCTGAACTTAAGAAAACAAAGGGTAAAAGAAGAATGCAAAATATAATGAAATATATATATATATATATATATATATATATATATATATATATAGGAAAGTTTTGTAATTTACTTGAGGCATTCTGTATATTAGGTGCATGGTTAGATCTTGAAGGCTGTCACAATGCGTTTAGTACTCTCTTCCACTTTGGCAAAAGTCAAACTAACGATCAGCTCAACGCATATTTAGATAAACCACATATTAAAGCAGACTGATATCATCAGACCGTAAAATGGTCCCAACTATCAATCACACATATATATACCACACACACACACACACACACACACACACACACACACACACATATATATATATATATATATATATATATTGCATAGTTAGGTCTTGAAGTCTGTCACAATGAGTTTAGTAAAATAAAGGAAGGTTAAGCAGTTTTTGGGTATTACCTATGTATTATACATTAATAATATATATATATATATATATATATATAGATTGAGAGAGAGAGAGGGGGGGAGAGATAAGAAAAAAGTGTGTATTTGTGATTACAGACAACGGAGCTAATTTAAGTGTTTTTATTGATTCTCATATTGCATGCAACGTACATACCTTTCCACACAGACAGGTTGTCTTGTTTTTGCTCACTATTAAATCTTGTTGAATTTTAATACCTATGTTTCTTGTTCGTGTCTACTGGTTATTTTTCTTATCTGTATATCTGACCCTGTAAAAGAAACCATCCTATACCGGAGTGGAAAACCTTTCCCATAGCTTTTGTCAACAAGCTGAGCATTCGTTTTCATTTTTTTGCTTTTCTTTTTAAATTCTATGTTGTCTCAATGTGAGCCTAACTATTTATAACGGTTGAAACCCGAGTAGCTTAGTGCGTCTTCCACAAATTGTAAATTTATTTTCGCTCTACTCTCTCCTGAACGGACCGAATAGTTTTTGTTGTTTCATGTCTTTAAAGGCGGTTACGTATTGCCTTCCATTGATATATTGTTGTTACACACACGCACGCACGCACGCACGCACGCACACACACACACACACACACATATATATATATATATATATATATATATATGTAAGAACCACGGACGGCTAGACCATTCTAAAATTCCCTATACCACATAAATTTACATCGCTCTCATTAATAACGAGGCCACTTCCACCAAAATACTGATGAAATAAAAAGGGAATCTGTCTTAAACTAAGCCACCTCTCCTAACCCATATATCTAAGACTACAATACGACAGACAGAATCAGAATAAGCTCCCAACCCCACTTTCACTTAAGCATCATATCACCACAAATAAACCGTTCTCACCATTTAATTTTCATTCCAACTTTGTCACCCGATAAAAAGCTCGTAAAGTAGCTTCGAAACGCGAAGATTTTTGTGTATGAATTTATAAACCATTGTAACAACCATTACAATATAATGCTCTACGTTGTATCGAGCACTCTTTATAAAAGTAAATGCATGAACAGCAGGTAAAAAAACCTACGAGTTCCACAACTTTGTTACAATATATATATATATATATATATATATATATATATATATATATATATATGCATGTGTGTATGTTCATTTTTTTTCAATGCGTATACGGCGTTAACAAATGTAACAGAAGGTCAGTTTAAGAGCAATACCGTGAAAAATTTGTCAAAGTCCCCTCAGTACTTAACCTCTTTGAAGACGCCTCAGGCAATGAGCTTAAACCCCACCCCTGAAAGAGAGTACTGCCTGGAGGGATGGACCCTTGAGACTTGAGCTTAATGTTTTTAAAGCTTTACAGACATCTTGACCCACCTAATACACTTGATAAGAAAAAATCCCGAGCAAGAAGAGAAAAAAAAGTATGTTCTATTCAGGTATATATATATATATATAATTCCAGGTGAAGAGGACTCAAGGTTTTATTATTTTGAGTGCCCCGGAAGAAGGGAAAAGGGTAGGATGAGAGAGGACAAAAGAAAAAACGAAAAAAAGAGAAAAAGTTGGTTAGTATGCATTCTTTGTGGCCAAATCCCAAAATGAATCTTCGCTTTGATTAGTCAAAAGAAACACACGTGTAAATTTTATATCTTCCCACATACATACACAGCAAACCAAAGGTTTTTCTTATTTAAATGTAAATCATCTGCACGACCAGCATCAAACATTGCCTGATGATGAAAATTTATCTAGAAATTTCCGTGTCGTAATGTATAATTAATTCATAACTAAACATATATATGTGAATAGGGCTTTCTTTTTTTACTTATATATATATATATATATATATATATATATATATATATATACAAAGGAAAAAAGGAAAATCCTAAAGCGACATCTGTTTCATGTTTGAAAGCAATATATAGGCTACATGTTTTGGGTGGCAGCACGGCTATTTATATATGCTGATAAGTTAACCGACCATTATGAGTAGTGTTAGGTCATGTAATAGGGTAACAGGATAACACAATAAAGACCTGGCCTTTCTGATCACAATACAGTATTGACCGACATGTATAAATAGTATAGTTAACACCCAACACATGTGGCCCACAGATTGCGTTCAAAAATGAAAAAGACTGACGCCACTCAGTATTGACTTCAATATCAGCTTTTATATGTAGAGAAGCTCTATCCATGATATTGATCGCATTTACCCATATTAATATACCATACCTTAAAACCATATATATATAGTCATCCGAAGACAGATCTGTTTCGTTGTATCACAGCTCATCAGCACGGTTAGACATCCGTTTGCTTTTAACC
Source organism: Ascarosepion bandense (assembly GCA_037127315.1). Lineage (NCBI taxonomy): Eukaryota > Metazoa > Mollusca > Cephalopoda > Sepiida > Sepiidae > Ascarosepion > Ascarosepion bandense. Next base: position 1,352,769 of record JBBBDQ010001621.1, on the reverse strand, counting down.
CAGGATTGAAACCCGACCAAATTGGCGTCAGTCGGCGATTCTACCTCTGAGCTATGGGCGCTCAGTAGAAGGAGGCAGGTTTTAGTGTATAATGTATCATACGCCAGTAGTCAGAGTGCTCTAATTCATTATTGAATGAGCGATGCGTAGATGCTAGAGTAGCTACTGTTTTTTCAAAGTCTACCATTCTTCCAGAGTGCTCAATCAGGGTGTGAGAACGTAAATAGAGTATATATGGTCTGTAAATTCAGATAAAATTTACAGGGGAAATAGCCATTTTCAACATGTCATTTTAAGACATACATTCTCAGCCCTGTTTAAACAAAGAATGAGGAAAAATTCTAAGTTTTTATATTCCTAATTTCAGTCAAACAAAATAAATAATTTTTGAGTTGCACGGGCAACGCCGGGCTATGACGTAATATATTCTCATTGCAAAAAATATTCAATTCCGTCTGCATTTTGTTTTTTCCTGAAACATCATCATTGCTCACATGTTCCATCCATGGTATTCTCAGCATCCTACTGTAGAACAACAGTTTTGTAGCTGAATCTCAGAGTTTGTGCTCACAACTGAACTCACAACTTTTTGGACCAAGTCACTGGATCCAACCAACGCTTTTTCCCACTTGGACATGTGTCCAGTGATTTGACCCAAAGAGTTGTGAGTTCAATACCTGGCGAGAGCAGTCGCGAACAAAAGACTTAGAGAGTTGAGTTAAATGGTGATAGCTATAACATCCGGAAGTGCAATGACTCATGGAACGAGAACAATTTACTCTAATGATCGAAATAAAGTATTCAGTTCAAAATTCCAGTCACCTGAAGAAGGTTGCAACGTACAACAGCCGAAACGTCGTGAATATGATAATAAAGCTGAAGACAACAGTCCGAACAATGTAAATAATTAGATTTCTAGTTTTCCAAAAATTGAAGCTCTGAATTTTATAACACATCTTTGATACGACTGGCTTGATTCAGATTGCATTTTCACTCATGAGAAACAAAACAAAAGTAATTAGATGAAAAAAAAAAAGGTTGGTTGAGTTTTTCTCCGGGTAACAAAGTTTAAGTTTCAGTTTTGTTTAATGGCATATCAACCTCTGGGTTATTTAATGCCAAAAAGGTAGGATTTTAAGATATTTTTTTAATGTTCAGTTATATTAAGAAGATTGATTTAGTAAGATTTTGATGATTTTTTTTTTATTTTAGAAACTGAAAATGTCTTCTAGTTTTGTATTCAAAAATATATTGCTGGTAATATTTTTTTCCTTCAAAAATGTGTTATAGTGTTGTTGTTTTTTCAAAACTGTCTTGTTGGTAATATTTTTCATTCAAAAATCTATATTTTTCTATAAAAGTCTATTTTTATACTTTCATAGTGTTTTGACCCCAGTTTGGGAGTTAACTATTTGCCCATAGCTGTGACCCTAACAGGTGCTACCACCCCGGGTCAGGGTGGACTTGAGAACAACAGCAACTATGACGCGGTTCCATGCTCTTCACAACCTATTTACCGTCACGCCCAGGACCATCCGGGTAACAAATAATTTAGTTCAGCCGATTTCGAGACCTATTGTAATATTATGCGTAATGGTAACAGATAATTCATGTTAAGTGTGAATGATGTGCGACTGAGCAAGACCGTCTGCCATTGGCTGAGCATTCTGACCAATGGCTACAAAGAGAAAATATAAATCCTCATAAACGAGTTCCGTAATCTTTGTTTCGAAATCAAATAAGACGGTAAGACGATAAGTCTTCTTATCATTTAATGACAGAACAAAATCATTAAAATTTATTATGAATTGTTTTGACATTTTTATCCTTTGGAACTAACACTTTGGAATATTAAAGCTTATTTCAAAGAATAAATTATGACAAATTCATAGAGCAATAAACGAACTCGGTGTAAATATTTAAATATTGATTCACTGACGTATTTATCCATCTATACATCTATTTATTGTTTGTATATAGGAGAAGAGAGCACTTTGATGTGGTGCAATGTGGTGTAACTACTGAGTAGTGAGGTCAATCCACACTATGTGCTCTGGACATTTAGTCTTGTTCCGTATCTAAGCATCGCTTCGTAAATCCTCTTACGGTTGAAAAGTCTAAATGTAACCGTAAGTTCTATGCAAAGAATTTCTTCTATCGCACTTTTTACTTGTGAAACGTCTGCTGGCTTTGCAGTCAAATTTTGATCTGCAAAAGTTCAAATGCAATATCAATCGTTATCGTTTGTCGTTTTAATTCTTGATCTTTTATTCCACTTTCTTCTTAATAAGATATTTTTCTCATAATATCTAATACTTAGTAACCTTAGTATATGTGTCTTAGTAACTTTATTGCCTTCCATGAGTTGAAATAACTGAAAAGAAAAACACTATATATGAGGAGGTGCTGTAAAGTTTGGTCAGATTTTGTGAAGTTTTTTTTTTAATCATATCACCCCGAGCAAGGCGGTAACGCCACTGATGTGCAGGGGGCTACGTAAGAGTTAAAAGATTGGAAAAGAGAAAGCCGGAAACCACATCCTAAACAGAAAACAAGGGATGAGTCTCTTCACCTGTTCAATAGACGTGGGTGGAGTGTGAACCGGGTGATGATCGAAATAAGAATCTTTCAGTTTTCTTTCTCCCTCTCCTTCTATTTCACTTTCATTCCTCCATCTCTAACTAACTAACTATATATATATTGTCATCCGCAGACAGATCTGTTTCGCTGTATCACAGCTCATCAGTACAGTTAGACTCCGATTGCTCCGTAACCCAGGCTTGAAACCCGACCGAATTGGCGTCAGTCGGCAACTCTATCCCTGGGCCACGGGGCGTTCGGTGGAAGAAGGCAGTCTTTTTTAGCGCATATCATATTACGCGCCCAGCGTATATATATATATATATATATATATATATATATATATATATATATATATATATGTACAAGAAATCTAGAAGCGAGACACCACCGACCGCGGTTGTGGCTCGCTTCTAGATTTCTTGTATTCTTGCTCTACTTTCGTACTTTTCATACTTTCGTATCGAGCACTTTATTGTTAAGGTTTCGTTTTGTTTTGTTTTGTTTTTCTTTCTAACGGGCACTAGACGTATTGTTCTTGTGCGCTGTTTGTTTCTTTTTTTTTTCTTCCCCCATTATTTAACCCACGAGGTAGTTCTCGTCGGATTACAAGACGGTTTAAATTACTGTTAAGTTAGCACTATTTTCGGAAGTTTAGTCTGTTATTATTAGTGTTGCCTTACTGTGATTAGGTTCATTACTATATATATATATATATATATATATATATATAAGTGAACATTGAAGTCAACACCAAGCTGACAATTACGTTTAGTATGAATAAGACTGTCACTTCTGGTCCACTTTTATATTTGCATACACCTCTATTCCCATAGATATACTATATCTTAAAACTACATTTGATCATATTTAATACTGGGTTGTGATAATGCTTAGTACTAATATTGTTTTTTTCCGTTGTTTTACTGATAAAAGGTATTTTCGGAAGCAGGTCTTTTATTGTAAAGTGTCCGATATATATATATATATATATATACTTATCAGGTTGAGTCTTGACTAATTTGAGTTTTGGATTATCAATATTTTTCTTCAAAAAATAAAGTACAATTATATTTTATTCTACATTTTTTACAATGAGTCGTTGTCTCTTATCAGATAGATCTTAAACACGTTTTGAGTAAAATTCCACAGGTTTTGATGAGAAAACTTTTGAATCTACTTACTGTTAGAAGAAGATTTTACAGCAATTAAAAAAAGTAAATACAAACCAGGATCAATTGCATTCAAGATTCTACTTTGGATTTTGTCGAGAGCCTCATGATGCATAACAGAAGCACCCGACTAGATATGGCATCAGTATTCAATGCACAGACGATTGGTAGATTTATAAATGTGCAAAATGAATTCCGACGAGAGAAAATTACTGTCCCGACACAGAGAACCCATCTTCCTAACAATAGATGCAACTATAGATTCAATGTAGTCTATTCTATTTGAGGTCATTTGAGAGAGTGAGGCCAAAGAGGCGCAGTGCGTTACTCTCTAGAAGATTAGCATCATCCATTCTATAGTAGTCAGGATAGTTTCTGAATGGTGGTTAAAAGAGAGCAGCTTCGTTTTGAAAGGATTAAAATTTACTAGCTATTTCCTACAACATTTAATCTCAAATTGGAGGTCCTTTTGAAGTGCAGCAACAAGATTTATATATCACTCGGTTGGGCCTCGGTTCTAGGAGGGAAATTGGGTGTGGGTGCTCCAGACGAGTTAAATACTTTCATGGCTTCTGCTCGGACGAACTTAAGTCACTAGTGCCTCCTCAACAGGTGTTTACTCGTGCAACCAGATTGGCAACTGGGTCCCACCCATTCACAGTTAGGTTAGCTAAATGCAGACGACAATTCTACTCCTGCAGCTTCTTCTCTTGCACTTCCCGCCTGTGGAACTCACTCCCATATTCTTGCTTTCCTGATGGCTACAACCTCCAAGAATTTAAATGCAATGTCAATACTCATCTATTAACCACTGGATTCTAGCTCTCTCCCCACCCCGTATATCCTTCCCTTTCCCTCCACCTATGTAACTGTCATCACACCTGCATTCTCATCTTTCTATTGCTCCTTTCAAACTAGTTTGTACTCCTCACTCTCTTCTAATTAATCTTTTTACACTTATGTAGCCCCCCGCACATCAGTGGCATTTTCGCTTTGCTCGGGGTGAAATGTTAAAAAAAAAAAATTGTGGAGGTGGATGAGCACCTGTCTTCTGTGGAAGTAAGGTCTTCGAATTGATTGAATAGAAGAGGGGTCGAGGGTTTTGTTTTCAGCAGAGTCTTGCAGAGCCGCCAGTAATATTTGGAACCAAAATTGCAAGATGTTATAGGTTGCTTCATTCTATCAGCCAACAACAGCTTAGCATCATTTAGAACACGATTACATTTATTACAAGCAGAGACGAAGAGGCGTCTATTGTAATGAAACATGTCGCTCCTGTAAAGCCAGATGAAGTGACTTCTATGGGCGATGACTTCAATGCCAGAGATGCCGTCTTAAACAGGGAAACTAAAAACTTTGTTCCAAGTAATACCGCTAAGGAAATCACGGAACGAGTCCCAGTCCACTCGTTGATATTAGTAAGATATTCTGCTGGTAGGAGGTTCTTGGATGGAGTGGGAGTAGAAAGAAACATTTACTGACACAACAGCATGATATTTACTCCTATTAGATTACAGTGGGTCAGATAAAACAGACTAACCTAATACCAATATCATTTTCCTCTGTTATTCTTGCAGTATTCAGCTTTGCATTATGATGGAGGAGATCAACATTCTACTTTTAATCCGCTGTGTACGCTGCCACTGCCATTCAAAATCTAAGGCATATTAATGAACGCCACATTTATTCTTAATTGTGACATATGGTCAATAATCAGAGTGAAATATTCGTCATTACAATTCGATCACCAAAACCTCTTACACACACACACACACACACACACAAAAAAAAAAAAAAAAAAAAAGAAAAACTCTGAAAACTACATTCCTTGTCTGGCCATTTCGGCGAAAAAAAATCTCGCTTCCTCAGCAACAATTAAAATAAATTTTTTTTTGCAAAATGAGACAAAAACATGACATTCCGGAAGGTCACTCAAAATAATTTCATACGCAGGTAATTTACATTAAATCAAAAAAAAGTAAATATGAAAAAATAAAGGGAGGAGAATTTAAGAAAATAAAAATTGTCGTCTAGATATTGTTACAGAGGGTAGGGAAGAAAGAGAAAAAAGAGACATAGAAAGGGGTTCAAGACTCGATTATAGAAGTAGACTTTTAAATTACATCTGTATTAAAAATCAAAATTTTAATTAAACCGTGTCACAGGAATTGAAGTGGTGGGAGGAAAGGAAAAAGAAAAATGGAGTAAAAAAAAAAAGGCAAAAAAGAAGGGGGAAAATGTTCAGTAACCATGTTAACGAACGCCGGCTTCAGAGGGTGAAAAAAAAAGGACATATGCATAATAAGCGAAAGGCAAAGTAAAGGAAGGAAAGAGGAAAGAGATACAAATATGTAATATTCAGCTCTGTTAAAGGTTTTCTCAAAATTTTTGTTTACATTAATATTGTCTGATTATTGCTAATTTAAATTCTACTAATAGAATAATAATGGCGGTAATATTATATTAGAGTGGGTTTAAAACGAGAATTTTGACAAATAATATATATACACACACATACACATGCACACACACACACAAAATTGTTTTAAGAAATTCTAAACATAAATTACTTGCAATGTAGATCATAAATTTCTTTAAAATTCTCATTTTTTTCAATAAAGTAATTGATATAAAAAAAAATTAAATGTAAATTTAGGCAGGAGAAGTCTTCGAGGATTAGAAAAATAAATTTGGAATTTGAGATTCGACAAAATCTAAAATGAATGAGCTCAAAAAATTTAAGGGTTAAAAGAGTTGGTCTATATGTTCGTTTTAAGTAATACTGTAGTTTTGGAAAGGGGAAAAGAAGGCTTATATAACACGGGGTTTAGTTTTAGATTACTAGTAGGAAGATTATTATAAGATTTGAAATTAAAAATACTTAAATTTAAAATTAACATTTAAAATTAAAAATTCAAAATTTGGAATTCAAAATTTAAAATTCAAAAATTTAGATTTGTGGTTGCATTTGTTTCACACACGAACACATACACAACCCACATACATACACACAAGCACCTTGGAAAACACACACACCGAAAAACACACAGAAACACGCATACATATACACACAGATAGACAAAGCCACATAAATATACACCAAACTCAAAAACAAATCCAAAACATACAGACGAAATAAATAAAAAACACCCACGCACAAAGACACACGCAGACACACCAAACTCAAAACGCCGTCAAAGAAATAAAACCTAAATGACCAAATAAAGGAATAAACGCACTAAACAATAGCACATACACAACCCACATACATGTACACACACAAAAACCAAAACATACAGATTAAATAAATAAAAGAGACCCACACACACACACACACACACACACACACACACACACACACACACACACACACACACAAGCACACACACACGCAGACCTCCAAGATAATACAAGGCGTCAAAATACGTCAAGATACCAAAAATCTCGTCGAATTGGGATAAACACTTGACTCTTTCATCTGTTTATTTATTTATCTGTTTATCCATTTGGACACATGTTGATATGGAAAAAGACCATTCAACATGCCAGCATTTAATTAATATTACTTTGGTTTATTTTATCTAATTTTATCTTACTTTATTTTGTTTTACTATTTTTATATATTTTTCCATTCTTCCTATTAACTTTATAAAAAGAACAAACTCGCGATCAGATATTCGAAGAAACTCAAACATAAATACCACGAATTTATTCGCCTGAAGAGAGTCAATTTTAGACTCGAAACACGTGTAGCGTCATGGACAATTAATGCTTCAATACTTGTATAATTACAAAGACATTAAACATACACTCTAAAGAAAACGTTCACGGCTTCTCACACTTTTTATTATATATATATATATATATATATATATATATATATATATATATATATGTGTGTGTGTGTGTGTGTGTGTGTGTGTGTGTGTGTGTGTGTGTGTGTGTGTGTGTGTATTCCGCAACCTAGGTTTGGCTGTTTTAACTATACTCAAAGTTAAAACCGGGTCTGTTTCTGATATTTCCTGTGGAAATTAAAATTAAATATGGAAAAGACCCTGATATAACTTTGAGCATAGTTAAAATAGCCAAATCATACAATGGTGGCAATATATGCAGATTGTGCCAGGATAAAAAGTCAGCTATTATGTTGTTTCCAAACGAAAAAAATTGCTGAATGAAAGATCGGAAATTATGTCCAGATGTAATCATACCTATAGATACATACTGGAATCATACAAACATGGACGAAAGTGTTGCATGAACCTTGAATAACTTCTATCTAATTTTGAAACTTTTCAGTTGTTTGAAAATTCCAGTCGTGCGTTCGTAAAACTCTCTGTCCGTGCGTTTAAAAAACGGAAAAAATCTGTAACTGTAAATTGCTTGAAGATACCGAAAATTTGAAAAATAGGTTTCGGAAATAACTCATAAGAATGAAAAATATTCAAAAGTTCTACAATATAAATATATTTAACACTTTTTAATACCATTGTGTACTGGTCTAATTTAATTATGCCTAAAAAGTAGCTATCACACACACACACACACACACACACACACACACACACACACACACACACACACACACATCTGTCTTCTTCTACCGAGCGACCATAGCCCATAGGTAGAATTGCCGACTGACGCCAATTCGGTTGGGTTTCAATCCTGGGTTAAAAGCAATCGGCTTCTAACCGTACGGATGAGCTGTAATACCGCGAAACAGATCTGTCTGCGGATGACTATTTACGCTCTTACACCCTGATTGAGCACTCTGGAAGAATGGTAGACTTTGATAAACAGTAACTACTCTGGCATGTACGCATCACTCATTCCGGAATGAATTAGAGCACTCTGGCTATTGAGCGTGTATAATGATAATATGCACGCTAAAAAGTTTGCCTTCTTCTACCGAGCGCTCATAGCCCACAGGTAGATTCGCCGACTGACGCCAATTCGGTCGGGTTTCAATCCTGGGTTAAAAGCAATCGGAGTCTAACCGTACTGATGAGCTGTGATACAGCGAAACAGATCTGTCTGCGGATGACTATATATATATATATATATATACTAATTTAGGAATATTGTAATGACTGATTTTGCTAATAGGGACAAACGTATCTATTAGGTAACGTGACGAGTCCTACGTCCCCATTAAGTTCGTAATGACACCACATGTAATGCTGGTGTTATGCGTATATTTAGGGCATAATGGCTGGTTTTGAATTCAGCTAATCCTTCCCCTAAACTGATTGGCACCCCCAGCGCGAGAGAGACCCTGTCCTGCTAGTTAACGCAAAACTGGAAGGAACGTTGATTCGTGACTATTTAAAGACTAACAGTAAAGCATATTTGTTCGCAAAAAAAAAAAAATTGAAACAGTTTAAAGCACCTCCAAACTATTGTGTGTGTAAATGTGTACAATTTTTGCATAATTCATAAAGAAGAATCGATACAAATTTAAACTCAATTGACAAGTTTCACTTTCTGTGACAATAATCGTTATACTGTATAATCGCATACAAAAAAAAAACCCTAGACGAGGAACCTAACACGTAAAGCGCTCAATACAATAGCAGAGCAAATAAATAAGTATTGCCCTGATGATCCATTAGGTGAAACCTAAGTAGGTCCGTTGGCTCTAGATTAGCTACTTATATATATATATATATATATATATATATATTATTGGTTGTACACAATCGTATTAGGGCAAGTAATAAATTAAGTTTAATACTTACAGGCATTGTGTAAGATGAAAAATAAAAAATAAAAAACACAGGAAGAACGACTGACCGGTTTCAATCCCAACCTCTTCAGGGTCATCTGGGAAAATCTATTTCTTCTTTTTTTAAAAATTTAAAAATGAAATTGTATGACAAAAAAATGTTATGGACAGCAAAAAAGGGAGGAAGAAAAAAAATTGAGGGAATCATTTTTCTTCTCTTTCCTTTCCTTTCCTCCCTACAAATACTAGACATTGATAATATGAAGTCCTAGAAGTTTACATAGAGATGGCCTCCTGGACTTAATATACAATGACTCCAATGCTTGAAAGTGAAACAAAGAGTGCGAATCAGACAAAACGGAAAACCGGTCTGCACTAAAAGCAGTCACAAAATCTCTGCTTTTTATAAGATGTTGCATAATAGCTGACCCGGTTGTGTTCACCAACTGGCTCATACGCGCATCTGGATTAAGAACTCTAGATTGCACATGCTGCCTTAATCCTACAATCCAAGCACTGTGAAGTTCTTCCTATGTAGCTGCTACCACAACCACAATTAAATATATAAATTACGGATGAAACATGATGAGGGGGAAGGAGATTCTTACGCATGGAAAGAAAAACAGAACGAGTAACAAAAATGATTCTAATTTTGGCAGAGAAATAAGAAGAGCGAACTGCAGAAGAAATCCGCTTTGCCAAAAGCTCACCACGCAAACCAATATAAGGAAGTCGTTAGTAAACAGGGCATTTCTCTACAGTATGTGGCTTATCCTTCGAGAAATTATTAATCTTATCCCGCATAACACTATTCACTAGGATATCCATTTTTCATAAGCGTGCAGCGGACAAAATCTAATTCAGCTTCCACAAACCTTTCCGTGCAAATCTTAAGAGCCCTATGTGTAAGGGCCTTAATAAGATTAAGTTTTCGCTTTCTTCGATAGAAAGAGTCCCAACGCGTATACAAACTGGAGAACATTGGTTTGCGGAACAAGGAAGTCTGAAATTCAATTGGAGTCCGATGCACACACTCATAACAATAATCGGACTTCTTTTCCATAGTAAATTTCAAAAATGGTTCAAAACCGAGAGAAAAGAATCAACCTTAACTTCACTATTAAATCAACAGAAAGTGTCATCCACGTACCGAAAATACATGGATGGTCCATTATTATATGTGAAGAGAGGTGACTCATAAAAGCCAACAAAAATGTTGTCTAAAGCAGGGCCCGGGGGGGTATAGAAAACCCCATCAATCTGCCTATACATAAAGTTATTGAAACTAAATTCGACAGACGTGGTGGCGAACTTCATATGTTCTATGAAGTCATTCTCTGGTATATCCGAACCAGACAAAAAAAATGCGATATAACATGTCACAGCAGATATTAATAGTCTCCAATACTGGAAAACAAGTGAACAATGAACACATATCAAGGGAACACATAAAGGGGTATCACAGATAATTTCAGCAAAAGAAAAAAAAATCGTTAATAGTATATGAACTATAACATTCAGCAACAGGTTGAAATATTCCAGCCAGAAAACTAGCAGCTTTATGTTGGGAAGACCCCATCATAGAAAGAATGGGTCGTAAAAGTATCCCGTCCATATATATATGTATGTATGTATACATGGCCGTATCTGACTACTGGGCACACCGGGCACGTGTCCGGGCCGATCCGTGCAATCATAGTGAAAATCCGGGCAAGGAAAAATGTCTTTATCAGAAATCAAACTAAACAATTCAAGAAGAAAGAAAGAAAGAAAGAAAGAAAGAAAGAAAGAAAGAAAAACGAAGAAAACATCCGAATGAACGCAGTAAAAATCTGTTTATTTATTAATTTTGGGAGAAAAGACTGGTTATACTCAGAAAGTCCGAACCCGATTTCCTGCTTTCGTTCACGTTCTGTGCCTAATTTCCATTGGAATAGCCGAAAAAAATCTGCAAAAATCATAGTTTCTGGAAACGGATGACACCGATGACGTCATCACATTGTCAACTAATAAATCCGGGCAATTTTCTCTGTGCTCGGTGTTTTTTTAGCATCAGCTACGGTCTTGTGTGTGTGTGTGTGTGTGTGTGTGTGTGTGTGTGTGTGTGTGTGTGTGTGTGAATTGATAAATATATACATATTAAGGTACGCACATGTATAATATTATTATTCAGGTGTTAATAAGACAGTGCTCAATGTATTATGAACAGAGCTTTTTCTTATATATTAATAAATATACATATTGTCTAACATCGATAGCATGTATGCAAACCGCATTCACTTTAGTTGGGTTGAGCCAGCTTCCTCATTGGGATTTGTTTAAGAGCAGGGTCCCAAGTCCTACCCTGTTATTTAACCCATAACTGGGAGGAAAGGACGGATTAATACCTTTCCCAAGAGTACCAGCGCGTAAGTGAATGCAGGGGATTTCAACTGGAATTCGAACTCGGCTCATCGATTTCTCTTTCCGAGCCGATATCCACTGCACCACAACGCACATCCGTCAATAAATGCTTACAGCACCTGGTATTCCCAAGCGGTCACCCATCTAAGTACTGACCAGGCTCAAAGTTGCTTAAGTTGCGAACGAGAACCAGTGTATTCAACGTGATTTGACCGTAAGCCTCGATGGCATGACTCGAAGCTTCATGCGTTATGCAATCATCATGTGCATCATACAGACTGACGGTTTAATAGATTTGAGTTCATCTTTATTCGGCTATAAAAAGAAGACTACAATGACAACGACGACCGATTCGGAAAATATGTCATAAGAAACAATAATAAACGTCACGTCCCTGTGCAGTTGGACTAGAAACGCACCGCAATTAAAACGAGCAAAACATTTTCTATCCAATATCCAGCACTGATTTGATTGGCCAGAAAATCTAAATTAGAATTCATAGCCAAATAAACAACAGAGCTTCCTCATTCCTCATGTGAAAATCTATCCAAACAACAACTATTATTTCTTTGTTGCAATATATACACCGTAAAACTTGGCCACTTAGACGTAATTTAATGGTTAGTAATCTTGTAACGTTAAATCAGTTATGAGTGTGAGTTGTGGTGTAGTAGATATCGACTCGGAATGAGAAATCGGAGAGCCGAGTTCGATTTCCAGTTACGCGCAAATATCATTGGGAAAGGTATTAATTCGTCTTCCCCCCAGCTATTGGTTAAATAGCAGAACAGATTTCGTTCTATAACTTTGGTTGGCTACCGGTCTACCGCAGAAAGTAATGCCAACCTATTGCGGGAAAATCGAAACATGATCGTCTAAGCGTGTATCACATATGGCACTTAACTGAATGCAATCGATCCTCACCGGGGGTTCCACCTCGACGTGACGTAATGGTTAGTAAACTTGTCTCCCAACTGTGTAGTGAGTTCGATCCTCACTTGGTACCCATTACTTTCGGCTATGTGCCATCTAAGTTGCACTTAGTAGATCGTAGTTTCGACCAATTCACATATCAAAGCTACGCTTAGTAAAATTACTATAAACAGTAAAATATTATACTTTAACTTATTGCTACTACCGTGGATCATTGTCAAGGCAAGTCACACAATGACGTTTTCAAACACCATGTTCAAAATATGATTGTTATATACGTGTATATACAGATGAAGAGAACAAACAGTTTAAAAAATCCGAGTTCTCCAGCATTTAACTTTTTTTTATAAAAGTGCTCAATACAATAAATATTGTAGAGCATAATATAATTAATTAAATTTGTTTTTAATTAAAATTACATTGCGACACGGAGATTTCTGTTTCCCGTTTTTTTATCTCGTCATCAGGCAATGTTACATCATTGTTTTAAAATGATTTTCATTTAGAAAATATTTTTTTTAAATGAAAATCATTTTCAAAACAATGATCTAAAAATCTCGAAACAGAAATTTCCGTGTCGCGATGTAATTTTTTATTAAAAAAACAAATTTAATTATATATATATATAAATTAAAAAAGGATTAATTCAGTGATGTTGAATGACCATTTCGATATGAAAATCCCCACGGGGAATAACACATCACCTCAGCAACAGAAAAATCCTTTCAGAAACTGGAGAAAAATATTTGCTCTGTAATATTTTATTACATGGAGCTCTCTTCCTGTATCATTTTTTAATATTAAAATAAAATTTTTAATATTAATTAGGATCGGGTTTTTGGAATTTACCTTCGTGCTTTTTTCACTTGGATTAAAGTATCTGAATTAAAATATATATATATATATATATATATACAAAATGAGTATGTTATAACATCACGACAAAAGTAGCTATTTCATTTCAACCCTTTTGTATCTTGTCAAGTGATGGTATTGATTGAAGCGAAAAACAGCTAGATTAAAAACCTACTGTTCATGTATTTACTTTATAAAGAGTGGTCAATACAGAGTAGATCTTAATATTGCAATATTGTTATTACAATGTTTCATAAAAACTTTATACTGACCCTAACCCACAGTCATAATGTTTAACTTCCTCCAATCACCATCTTCTTAATATTCTGAATAACCATGAATTCTTATATTTTCTAAAAAAAAGTCATTTTCATCATCTGTTTTTAAAGTATCACCTGAAGAAGAACAAAAAGAACAAAATTGCAATATATATATATAATTAAGTTCTTAAATTGTTGTTATATATTAACTTGAGTGTTTAATGGTTTTTATAAGATAAATAAAAATTAAAACAAAACACGTTTATTCTGAGAAACCGAATTAAAGGATCAATATTAAAATTAATCTGATATTAAAATTAAATTTCCTTCTCTCTGATAGTACGTCATTTGGGATTGAACGATAGAAGGATTCCTCAGGTTGCCTTTACTTTTGTTCAGCATTTTTAGCAATCCCAGACAGTCTCATCCTTTCCACAAAATCTTCGAATGTCGCGTCGACAGTTTTTTCACAGTTTCATATTCACCAATTATTTCGGACATGACTTGATTCTCTTGTTTCATCACTTATCCACATCCGTTTGCTTGGTATACACCAGCCATGTTGTTCATTTTCCTTCTTCTTGGTGACACCACCACCACCACCCTATTATTATGATTATTTCCTTCTGTTTTCCGTCCATTAAAAACTTCTACCGGCTCATTAGTCGAAATGAACACTACCGGCCACCCCAGTTTTTTCAAGAGAAATGATGTATTTCATACTATTTTTTTAATATTTATTACCAAATGAAAATAGAATGGTTCTTTTGTTGTTATTACTTTGCAAAATTTTACAAGGGAAATAGCGACATTTTAGCCATCGGACCCTGCAGATTTGCTATATATATATATATACACTACTGGCCATAATTATTAGACCACCCCAGTTTTTTAAAAGAAATGATGTATTTCATACTATTTTTAGTATTTATTGCCAGGTGGATAATTCTAAATTAAAATAGAACGGTTCTTTTGTTATTATTACTTTGCAAAATTTTACAAGGCAAGGAAGCAAAGATGAACTCGTCCGAATCATCCTAAATTTTCTTCATTCTTTCATTGATGGAACTGCAATATAGGTAATTATTAAATATTTTTAAATTTATTTGATGCACATTTTCATTTCAGTCAGTTAAGTGCCATACATGATACACGCTTGGGCAATCATGTCTCGAAAGAGACATAACTGACTGGGCAGAAGATTATCCCGCAGTAGGTTGCCATTGCTTTCTGCGGTAGTCTGGTTGCCAGCCAAGGCTATAGAACCCAATCTGTCCTGTTACCTAACCCATAACTGGAGGGAAGAGACGGATTAATACCTTTCCCAATGGTATTTGTGCGTAAGTGAATGCAAGGAATTCAACTCATAACACACTAACTCCCACCCATTCTCTCAAACACTCTTCCTATGTTCCTCCTTACTCGTCTATCACCCTCCTTCTGACATTTCCTATATCTAATCGCTCTCTCAGCACCTTCCCCTATGTAACCCCCTGCGCTATAGTGGCAGTGGAATGCCTTGCTTGGGGTGAAATGATTAAAAAAAAATTGGAATTCGAACTCGGCTCCACGATTTGTCGTTCGGAGTCGATATTTTCATTTACTTGGCAATAAATACTAAAAAATAATATGAAATACATCATTTTTTTAGAACACTGGGGTGGCCTAATAATTATGGCCGGTAGTGTAGGTTGTAAATATATGCACTTTATTTGCGCAAATTCTGATGTTTTTTTGTATTTATTTATTTATTTATTTTGTCGTTGTTATTTTTTATATCCAATGCAAGGCGTTAATATCACTAAAACGTAGTAGTCACTGGAATATCTGCCATTACGTTTGAGTGATATCAAAGTGATATTAACGCAGAAATTCCAGTGACTATATTGTCCAATCATAGCCTGTTGATCTTTAAGTTCCTTCAGTGTCAACTTGAACAACCAGACATTAATTTTTATTCTCTAGAACGATTTCTGTTTATATATATATATATATATATATATATATATATATATATATATATAACAGTGGTCTGTGTGGTCGCTTGAACAGTTGCAAGTTGATCATCTTTCCCACCCTATCATATCGAGTATTAATGCAGGGATTATTTGTTGCTCTTTGATGGTTCGCACTAGTAATAACTGATAGTTTACACTGGAAATTACATGATAGCAAATGGTAATAGTTCAGCATTCTCCTGCAAGCATTATGAATGGTTCCAATTTTTGCCAAGATTCTAGTTTCTTTATTTTTTTCCCTCAGCCCTTCAGGATCGTTCTTAGCGATCTGTTAACGATTTCATGTTGTGCAGATTTTCCCGTTTTCTGTCAAAGTCAAGCTACTGTACAACCACGACTATTCATGCTACCGTCACAGAGTGAAATCACACACATTTCCACCGTATTCCATTTGCAAGAAAGAAGTCACGTATTTATGTATAATGAATACTGTCTTTATTATTTATCACTAATTGATCATTCACACTAGTAATTACTGGTGACTTACCATGAAAATTACATGTCAGCTAACGTCAACACATCAGCATTCTCATTTGTATTCGAATTGTTTGTTTGGTCGGTCCAGATTCATTCTATTATTCAAGTTTCACCAGACTTTCTTTCTATGTTCTTCGGGTCCGTTCCCGGTACTCTATTAACGACTGGAACCTACCTCTTATACAACTTCTTCATTTCCCTGTCAAAGTCGAGCTACTTATTCATTTTATTCTGTGGTCTGCAGAAAACAACGAAACAACGAAATCTGGCAGGTCTTCATCTGGTTTTCGATTTTCGTTTTGTTGTTGGGGTGATCCGTTACTTTTTGTGGGTAGGGTGTTCCGATTCTTTTCTGAGCTTGGGTGATTCATTTCTTTCCGTGGGTATGGCGATTCGTTTCTTTACTTGGGTCAGATGACCCGTTTCTTTTTGTGGGTGAAATGAGCCTTTTCTTTTCTTGGATAAAGTGGTTCGTGTTTTTTTTTGTTTTGTTTTTTTTTTGCGCTTGAAGTGATTTGTTTGAAATCACAAAATCTCAGAGAATTTTAAGTGTGATCCATTCTCTAAGAGTGTTACCAATCTGTGCATATGCCATATGTACATGTGCATATGTGCATATGCCATTGGTCTGTATGTTCAAAATGCAGTCTGTTGAACAGTTCCAAGTTGATCCTCTTTCCCATCCAGTCATGTATTATCCTATATTTCTTTTACTGCATTTCTTCTTCTTCTTCTTCTTCTTCTTCTTCTTATTATTATTATTATTATTATTATTATTATTTGTTTGTTTGTCCATTCCAGATATCTTGTGCTCATCAATGAGATCTGAGCGACAGAATGTCAACTGAAATCTCCAGCACCTTTCTCAGTAGCCTTTCTTACCCTATCCCCGCAATTGTCAGTATAGTTTCCTTCTGAACTTGGATATCCAACTCACTCAATCTAGATTCCTAGAAGCTTTATATGCCATATCATTCTCGGTTCCCGTGCGTGGTTCTGGTACTCCTCTACTTTCTCACTCACCTTCTTACTCATTCTATGATTCTCAGGTACTTTTTTTCTTTAAAAATCCCGTCTTTCTACTTTGGTGGGGTAATTATGCTGGATGTTGAAATCTCGAAGTAATTTGTTGTCATTGTTTTACAAGATAGTCTTTGCTTTACGCTAATGCCATTTTAGACAAATGGTATCAGCACAAACCAGATAATCTAAAGAGACGGCAAGCCATTAATTCTAGATGCTACTGTTTAGAAATGTTCACTTCTTACTAAATGTTCTGTTTTTTGGGGTTTTTTTTTCATATATTTGCAAGTGTTTCAAGAGTAGTGCCTGTAAGCATACATCTGCCTTATTCGTTCCGTCTTCAACTGCTTGCGTCAGTGTAAACAAAAACTAGGAAGGTCCCGATATAGGTTCACAATGAAATGACAGGTGAAAATATCAACAAGGAGAAAAAATAATTTTTTTTTACAATATGGATCACATATTTTTATTAATTTCTTTGAGATTTTAGTCCTTCCACTTCTTATGTTTAGTGCCAAGTATATCACGGATATACTAATGCGTAATATGAGCAATGGAGAGCGATGAAACACGAGATATTTCTTCGCACTTTTCAAGAACACCATTATTAGATTGACTTTACTGTATGTAAGACTCGAAAGCTATTCAATGTAAAGACCTAGTAATTTATTCAACATAATGTTTCAACATAAAATTGTCTGCTGAAAAAATGAGGAGAAATGTTAGTGAAGAAAAAGGACGATAAAAGAATAGTATTAAACAAAAAATGTTAGTGAGGTCAAAGGATAATAAAATAATAGCATTTAGAAAAAAAGAGGAAAACATGTTAGTTGGGAGAAAAGATCAAAAAAGTATAACATTTAGAAAAAAGAGGAAAAGATGTTAGTGATGAGAAAGGATAATCAAACAATAGCATTTTAAAAGGAGAACAAGTGAGTGAAGACAATGATAATAAATTAAAAGGATTTAGAAAAAAGAGGAAAATATGTTCGTTAAAAAAGAGAGGAAAAAGATGTTGGTAAGGAGAATGAATAATAAAAGAATAGGATTAAAAACAAGAGGAAAATATGTTCGTTAGGAGAAAGGATAATAAAAGACTCGCATTTAGGAAAAAGAGGAAAAGATGTTAGTGAGGAGAAACGATACTAAAAGAATAACATTTAGAAAAAAAGAAAAAGATGTTAGTGTGGAAAAAGGATAATATTATCAAATTGCATTTAGAAAAAAAGAGGAAAAGATGTTAGAGAGGAGAAAAGATAATAAAATAATAACATTAAAAATGAGAAAAACATGTTAGTGAGGACAAATGATAATAAAATAATAGCGTTTAGAAACAAGGGGAAAAGATATTAGTGAGGAGAAAAGATAATAAAAAAATAACATTCAGAACAAAAGATGTTAGTGACGAGAAAAGATAATAAAAGAATAACATTTATAAAAAAAAAAGAAAAATATGTTTGTGAGGAGAAAAGTTAATAAAAGAATAACATTAAAAAAAGAAGAAAACATGTTTATGAGGACAAAGGATAATAAAATAATAGCATATAGTAGACACAGGAAAAGATGTTAGTTAGGCGAAACGATAAACATGTTTTCTTCTTTTTTAATGTTATTCTTTTATTATCCTTTCTCCTCACTATCATCTTTTTTTCTTTTTTTTAAATGCTATTGTTTGATTATCCTTTCTTCTCACTAACATCTTTTCCTCTTTTTTCCAAATGCTATTGTTTGATTATCCTTTCTCCTCACTAACATCTTTTTCTCTTTTTCCAAATGCTATTGTTTGATTATCCTTTCTCCTCACTAACATCTTTTCCTCTTTTTTCCAAATGCTATTGTTTGATTATCCTTTCTCCTCACTAACATCTTTTCCTCCTTTTTTCCAAATGCTATTGTTTGATTATCCTTTCTCCTCACTAACATCTTTTCCTCCTTTTTTCCAAATGCTATTGTTTGATTATCCTTTCTCCTCACTAACATCTTTTCCTCCTTTTTTCCAAATGCTATTGTTTGATTATCCTTTCTCCTCACTAACATCTTTTCCTCTTTTTTCCAAATGCTATTGTTTGATTATCCTTTCTCCTCACTAACATCTTTTCCTCTTTTTTCCAAATGCTATTGTTTGATTATCCTTTCTCCTCACTAACATCTTTTCCTCCTTTTTTCTAAATGCTATTGTTTGATTATCCTTTCTCCTCACTAACATCTTTTCCTCTTTTTTCCAAATGCTATTGTTTGATTATCCTTTCTCCTCACTAACATCTTTTCCTCCTTTTTTCTAAATGCTATTGTTTGATTATCCTTTCTCCTCACTAACATCTTTTCCTCCTTTTTTCTAAATGCTATTGTTTGATTATCCTTTCTCCTCACTAACATCTTTTCCTCCTTTTTTCAAAATGCTATTGTTTGATTATCCTTTCTCCTCACTAACATCTTTTCCTCTTTTTTCCAAATGCTATAGTTTGATTATCCTTTCCTTGACTAACATCTTTTCCTCCTTTTTTCCAAATGCTATTGTTTGATTATCCCTTTCTCCTCACTAACATCTTTTCCCTCCTTTTTCTAAATGCTATTGTTTATTTATCTTTCTCCTCACTAACATCTTTTCCTTCTTTTTTCCAAATGCTATTGTTTTGATTGTCCTCTTCTCCTGACTCAACATCTTTTCCTCTTTTTCCAAATGCTATTGTTTGATTATCCTTTCTCCTCACTAACATCTTTTTCCTCTTTTTCCAAAATGCTATTGTTTGATTATCCTTTTCCTCACTAACATCTTTTCCTCCTTTTTCTAAATGCTATTGTTTGATTATCCTCTTCTCACTGAAGATTCTTCTCTTTTTCCAAATGCTATTGTTTGATTATACTTTCTCCTGACTAACATCTTTTCCTCTTTTTTTCCAAATGCTATTGTTTGATTATCCTTTCTCCTCACTAACATCTTTTCCTCTTTTTTCCAAATGCTATTGTTTGATTATCCTTTCTCCTCACTAACATCTTTTCCTCCTTTTTTCTAAATGCTATTGTTTGATTATCCTTTCTCCTCACTAACATCTTTTCCTCCTTTTTTCAAATGCTATTGTTTGATTATCCTTTCTCCTGACTAACATCTTTTCCTTTTTTCCAAATGCTATTGTTTGATTATCCTTTTCTCCTCACTAACATCTTTTCCTCTTTTTTCCAAATGCTATTGTTTGATTATCCTTTCTCCTCACTAACATCTTTTTCCCTCCTTTTTTTCTAAATGCTATTGTTTGATTATCCTTTCTCCTCACTTCAACATCTTTTCCTCTTTTTCCAAATGCTATTGTTTGATTATCCTTTCTCCTCACTAACATCTTTTCCTCCTTTTTTCCAAATGCTATTTGCTCTATTTATCCTTTCTCCTCACTAACATCTTTTCCTCCTTTTTTCCAAATGCTATTGTTTGATTATCCTTTCTCCTCACTAACATCTTTCTCCTTTTTCCAAATGCTATTGTTTGATTATCCTTTCTCCTCATCAATATCTTTTCCTCCTTTTTCCAAATGCTATTGTTTGATTATCCTTTCTCCTACCAACATTCTTCCTTTTTTCCAAATGCTATTGTTTACTTATCCTTTCCCAAATAACATCTTTTCCTCTTTTTTCCAAATGCTATTGTTTGATTATCCTTTCTCCTCACTAACATCTTTTTCCTCCTTTTCTTCCAAATGCTATTGTTTGATTATCCTTTCTCCTCACTAACATCTTTTCCTCTTTTTTCCAAATGCTATTGTTTGATTATCCTTTCTCCTCACTAATATCTTTTCCTCTTTTTTTCCAAATGCTATTGTTTGATTATCCTTTCTCCTGACTAACATCTTTTCCTCCTTTCTTTTTCCAAATGTTATTGTTTATTATCCTTTCTCCTCAATAACATCTTTTCCTCTTTTTTCCAAATGCTATTGTTTTTTGATTATCCTTTCTCCTCACTAACATCTTTTCCTCTTTTTTCCAAATGCTCATTGTCGTAATTTTCATCTTTCTCCTCACTAACATCTTTTCCTCTTTTTTCCAAATGCTATTGTTTGATTATCCTTTCTCCTCACTAACATCTTTTCCTCCTTTTTTCCAAATGCTATTGTTTGATTATCCTTTCCTCACTAACATCTTTTCCTCCTTTTTTCCAAATGCTATTGTTTGATTATCCTTTCTCCTCACTAACATCTTTTCCTCCTTTTTCCAAATGCTATTGTTTGATTATCCTTTCTCCTCACTAACATCTTTTTCCTCTTTTTTCCAAATGCTATTGTTTGATTATCCTTTCTCCTGACTAACATCTTTTCCTCCTTTTTTCCAAATGCTATTGTTTGATGGAGTCCTTTCTCCTCACTAACATCTTTTTCCTCTTTTTCTCCAAATGCTGCTGCTGGATTATCCTTTCTCCTCTCACTAACATCTTTTCCTTTCTTTTTCCAAATGCTATTTTTTGATTATCCTTTCTCCTCACTAACATCTTTTCCTCCTTTTTTCCAAATGCTATTGTTTGATTATTATCCTTTCTCCTCACTAACATCTTTTTCCTTTTTTCCAAACATGAATGGATTATCCTTTCTCCTCAATGCACATCTTTTCCTCCTTTTTTCCAAATGCTATTGTTTGATTATCCTTTCTCCTCACCAATATCTTTTCCTCACTTTTTCCAAATGCTATTGTTTGATTAACTCTTTCTCCTCACTAACATCTTTTCCTCTTTTTTTCCAAATGCTATTGTTTGATTGTCCTTTCTCCTCACTAACATCTTTCTGTCTTTTTCCAAATGCTATTGTTTGATTATCCTTCTCCTCACTAACATCTTTTCCTCCTTATTTCCAAATGCTATTGTTTGATTATCCTTTCTCCTCACTAACATCTTTTCCTCCTTTTTTCCAAATGCTATTGTTTGATTATCCTTTCTCCTCACTAACATCTTTTCCTCCTTTTTTCCAAATGCTATTGTTTGATTATCCTTTCTCCTCACTAACATCTTTTCCTCTTTTTCCAAATGCTATTGTTTGATTATCCTTTCTCCTCACTAACATCTTTTCCTCCTTTTTTTCCAAATGCTATTGTTTGATTATCCTTTCTCCTCACTAACACCTTTTCCTCCTTTTTTTCCAAATGCTATTGTTTGACAACTTTCTCTCCTCACTAACATCTTTTCCTTTTCCAAATGCTATTGTTTGATTATCCTTTCTCCTCACTAACATCTTTTCCTCCTTTTTTTCCAAATGCTATTGTTTGATTATCCTTTTCCTCACTAACATCTTTTCCTCTTTTTTCCAAATGCTATTGTTTGATTATCCTTTCTCCTCACTAACATCTTTTCCCTCTTTTTCCAAATGCTATTGTTTGATTATCCTTTCTCCTGACTAACATCTTTTCCTCCTTTTTTCCGTACTGTTTGATTATCCTTTCTCCTGACTAACATCTTTTCCTTTTTTCCAAATGCTATTGTTTGATTATCCTTTCTCCTCACTAACATCTTTTCCTCCTTTTTTCCAAATGCTATTGTTTGATTATCCTTTCTCCTCACTAACATCTTTTCCACTTTGTTCCAAATGCTATTGTTTGATTATCCTTTCTCCTCACTAACATCTTTTCCTCTTTTTTCCAAATGCTATTGTTTGATTATCCTTTCTCCTCACTAACATCTTTTCCTCCTTTTTTCCAAATGCTATTTTTTGATTATCCTTTCTCCTCACTAACATCTTTTCCTCTTTTTTCCAAATGCTATTGTTTGATTATCCTTTCTCCTCACTAACATCTTTTCCTCTTTTTTCCAAATGCTATTGTTTGATTATCCTTTCTCCTCACTAACATCTTTTCCTCTTTTTTCCAAATGCTATTGTTTGATTATCCTTTCTCCTCACTAACATCTTTTCGTCTTTTTTCCAAATGCTATTGTTTGATTATCCTTTCTCCTCACTAACATCTTTTCCTCTTTTTTCCAAATGCTATTGTTTGATTATCCTTTCTCCTCACTAACATCTTTTCCTCTTTTTTCCAAATGCTATTGTTTGATTATCCTTTCTCCTCACTAACATCTTTTCCACTTTTTTCCAAATGCTATTGTTTGATTATCCTTTCTCCTCACTAACATATTTTCCTCTTTTTTCCAAATGCTATTGTTTGATTATCCTTTCTCCCTGACTAACATCTTTTCGTCTTTTTTCCAAATGCTATTGTTTGATTATCCTTTCTCCTCACTAACATCTTTTCCTCATTTTTCCAAATGCTATTGTTTGATTATCCTTTTCCTCACCAACATCTTTCCTCTTTTTTTCCCAAATGCCATTGTTTGATTATCCTTTCTCCCACTAACATCTTTCCTCTTTTTTTCCAAAATGCTATTGTTTGATTATCCTTTCTCCTCACTAACATCTTTACTCTTTTTTCCAAATGCTATTGTTTGATTATCCTTTCTCCTCACTAACATCTTTTCCTCCTTTTCCAAATGCTATTGTTTGATTATCCTTTCTCCTCACCAACATCTTTCCTTTTTTTCCAAATGCTATTGTTTGATTATCCTTCTTCCTCACTAACATCTTTTCCTTTTTTCCAAATGCTATTGTTTGATTATCCTTTCTCCCTCACTAACATCTTTTCCTCCTTTTTTCCAAATGCTATTGTTTGGATTATCCTTTCTCCTCACTAACATCTTTTCCTCCTTTTTTCCAAATGCTATTGTTTGATTATCCTTTCTCCTCAATTAACATCTTTTCCTCTTTTTTCCAAATGCTATTGTTTGATTATCCTTTCTCCTCACTAACATCTTTTTCCTTTTTTTCCAAATGTCATTGTTTGATTATCCTTTCTCCTGACTAACATCTTTTTTCCTCTTTTTTCCAAATTGCTATTGTTTGATTATCCTTTCTCCTCACTAACATCTTTCTCCTTTTTTCCTAAATGCTATTGTTTGATTATCCTTTCTCCTCACTAACATCTTTTCCTCCTTTTTTCCAAATGCTATTGTTTGATTATCCTTTCTCCTCACTAACATCTTTTTCCTCTTTTTTTCCAAATGCTATTGTTTGATTATTCTTTCTCCTGACTAACATCTTTCCTCTTTTTCCAAATGCTATTGTTTGATTATCCTTTCTCCTCACTAACATCTTTTCCTCTTTTTTCCAAATGCTATTGTTTGATTATCCTTTCTCCTGACTAACATCTTTTCCTCTTTTTTCCAAATGCTATTGTTTGATTATCCTTTCTCCTCACTAACATCTTTTCCTCTTTTTTTCCAAATGCTATTGTTTGATTATCCTTTCCTCCTCACTAACATCTTTTCCTCCTTTTTTCCAAATGCTATTGTTTGATTATCCTTTCTCCTCACTAACATCTTTTTCCTTTTTTCCAAATGCTATTGTTTGATTATCCTTTCTCCTCACTAACATCTTTTCCTTTTTTTTCCAAATGCTATTGTTTGATTATCCTTTCTCCTCACTAACATCTTTTCCTTCTTTTTCCAAATGCTATTGTTTGATTATCCTTTCTCCTCACTAACATCTTTTCCTCTTTTTTTCCAAATGCTATTGTTTGATTATCCTTTCTCCTCACTAACATCTTTTCCTCCTTTTTTCCAAATGCTGCTGCTTGATTATTCTTCTCCTCACTAACATCTTTCCTTTTTTCCAAATGCTATTGTTTGATTATCCTTCTCCTCACTAACATCTTTTCCTCTTTTTTTCCAAATGCTATTGTTTGGATTATCCTTTCTCCTGACTAACATCTTTTCCTTCCTTTTTTCCAAATGCTATTGTTTGATTATCCTTTTCTCCTGACTAACATCTTTTTCCTCTTTTTTCCAAATGCTATTGTTTGATTATCCTTTCTCCTCACTAACATCTTTTCCTCTTTTTCCAAATGCTATTGTTTGATTATCCTTTCTCCCGACTAACATCTTTCTCCTCTTTTTTTCCAAATGCTATTGTTTGATTATCCTTTCTCCTCACTAACACCTTTCCTCTTTTTTCCAAATGCTATTGTTTGATTATCCTTTCTCCTCACTAACATCTTTTCCTCCTTTTTTCCAAATGCTATTTCTTGATTATCCTTTCTCCTCACTTGATCTTTCGTCTTTTTTCCAAATGCTATTGTTTGATTATCCTTTCTCCTCACTAACATCTTTTCCCTTCTTTTCCAAATGCTATTGTTTGATTATCCTTTCTCCTCACTAACATCTTTTCCTCTTTTTTTCCAAATGCTATTGTTTGATTATCCTTTCTCCTCACTAACATCTTTTCGTCTTTTTTCCAAATGCTATTGTTTGATTATCCTTTCTCCTCACTAACATCTTTTCCTCTTTTTTCCAAATGCTATTGTTTGATTATCCTTTCTCCTCACTAACATCTTTTCCTCTTTTTTCCAAATGCTATTGTTTGATTATCCTTTCTCCTCACTAACATCTTTTCCACTTTTTTCCAAATGCTATTGTTTGATTATCCTTTCTCCTCACTAACATCTTTTCCTCTTTTTTCCAAATGCTATTGTTTGATTATCCTTTCTCCTGACTAACATCTTTTCGTCTTTTTTCCAAATGCTATTGTTTGATTATCCTTTCTCCTCACTAACATCTTTTCCTCCTTTTTTCCAAATGCTATTTTTTGATTATCCTTTCTCCTCACTAACATCTTTTCCTCTTTTTTCCAAATGCTATTGTTTGATTATCCTTTCTCCTCACTAACATCTTTTCGTCTTTTTTCCAAATGCTATTGTTTGATTATCCTTTCTCCTCACTAACATCTTTTCCTCCTTTTTTCCAAATGCTATTGTTTGATTATCCTTTCTCCTCACTAACATCTTTTCCTCCTTTTTTCCAAATGCTATTGTTTGATTATCCTTTCTCCTCACTAACATCTTTTCCTCTTTTTTCCAAATGCTATTGTTTGATTATCCTTTCTCCTCACTAACATCTTTTCCTCTTTTTTCCAAATGCTATTGTTTGATTATCCTTTCTCCTCACTAACATCTTTTCCTCTTTTTTCCAAATGCTATTGTTTGATTATCCTTTCTCCTCACTAACATCTTTTCCTCTTTTTCCAAATGCTATTGTTTGATTATCCTTTCTCCTCACTAACATCTTTTCGTCTTTTTTCCAAATGCTATTGTTTGATTATCCTTTCTCCTCACTAACATCTTTTCCTTCTTTTTTCCAAATGCTATTGTTTGATTATCCTTTCTCCTCACTAACATCTTTTCCTCTTTTTTCCAAATGCTATTGTTTGATTATCCTTTCTCCTCACTAACATCTTTTCCACTTTTTTCCAAATGCTATTGTTTGATTATCCTTTCTCCTCACTAACATCTTTTCCTCTTTTTTCCAAATGCTATTGTTTGATTATCCTTTCTCCTGACTAACATCTTTTCCTCTTTTTTCCAAATGCTATTGTTTGATTATCCTTTCTCCTCACTAACATCTTTTCCTCCTTTTTTCCAAATGCTATTTTTTGATTATCCTTTCTCCTCACTAACATCTTTTCCTTTTTTTCTTTTTTCCAAATGCTATTGTTTGATTATCCTTTCTCCTGACTAACATCTTTTCCTCCTTTTTTCCAAATGCTATTGTTTGATTATCCTTTCTCCTCACTAACATCTTTTCCTCTTTTTTCCAAATGCTATTGTTTGATTATCCTTTCTCCTCACTAACATCTTTTCCTCCTTTTTTCCAAATGCTATTGTTTGATTATCCTTTCTCCTCACTAACATCTTTTCCTCCTTTTTTCCAAATGCTATTGTTTGATTATCCTTTCTCCTCACTAACATCTTTTCCACTTTTTTCCAAATGCTATTGTTTGATTATCCTTTCTCCTCACTAACATCTTTTCCTCTTTTTTCCAAATGCTATTGTTTGATTATCCTATCTCCTCACTAACATCTTTTCCTCCTTTTTTCCAAATGCTATTGTTTGATTATCCTTTCTCCTGACTAACATCTTTTCCTCTTTTTTCCAAATGCTATTGTTTGATTATCCTTTCTCCTCACTAACATCTTTTCCTCCTTTTTTCCAAATGCTATTGTTTGATTATCCTTTCTCCTCACTAACATCTTTTCCTCCTTTTTTCCAAATGCTATTATTTGATTATCCTTTCTCCTCACTAACATCTTTTCCACTTTTTTCCAAATGCTATTGTTTGATTATCCTTTCTCCTCACTAACATCTTTTCCTCTTTTTTCCAAATGCTATTGTTTGATTATCCTTTCTCCTCACTAACATCTTTTCCTCTTTTTTCCAAATGCTATTGTTTGATTATCCTTTCTCCTCACTAACATCTTTTCCACTTTTTTCCAAATGCTATTGTTTGATTATCCTTTCTCCTCACTAACATCTTTTCCTCTTTTTTCCAAATGCTATTGTTTGATTATCCTTTCTCCTCACTAACATCTTTTCTTTTTTTCCAAATGCTATTGTTTGATTATCCTTTCTTCTCACTAACATCTTTTCCTCTTTTTTCCAAATGCTATTGTTTGATTATCCTTTCTCCTCACTAACATCTTTTCCTCTTTTTTTCCAAATGCTATTGTTTGATTATCCTTTCTCCTCACTAACATCTTTTCCTCTTTTTTCCAAATGCTATTGTTTGATTATCCTTTCTCCTCACTAACATCTTTTCCTCTTTTTTCCAAATGCTATTGTTTGATTATCCTTTCTCCTCACTAACATCTTTTCCTCTTTTTTCCAAATGCTATTGTTTGCTTATCCTTTCTCCTCACTAACATCTTTTCCTTTTTTTTCCAAATGCTATTGTTTGATTATCCTTTCTCCTGACTAACATCTTTTCCTCTTTTTTCCAAATGCTATTGTTTGATTATCCTTTCTCCTCACTAACATCTTTTCCTCCTTTTTTCCAAATGCTATTTTTTGATTATCCTTTCCTCACTAACATCTTTCTCTTTTTCCAAATGCTATTGTTTGATTATCCTTTCTCCTGACTAACATCTTTCCTCCTTTTTTCCAAATGCTGTTTGATTATCCTTCTCCTCCTCACTAACATCTTCTCTTTTTTCCAAATGCTATTGTTTTATCATCTTCCTCACTAACATCTTTTCCTCCTTTTTTCCAAATGCTATTGTTTGATTATCCTTTCTCCTCAATATCTTTTCCTACTTTTTTCCAAATGCTATTGTTTGATTTATCCTTTCTCCTCACTAACATCTTTTCCACTTTTTCCCCAAATGCTATTGTTTGATTATCCTTTCTCCTCACTAACATCTTTTCCTCTTTTTCCAAATGCTATTGCTTGATTATCCTATCTCCTCACTAACATCTTTTCCTCCTTTTTTCCAAATACATTGTTTGATTATCCTTTCTCCTCACTAACATCTTTTCCTCTTTTTTCCAAATGCTATTGTTTGATTGTCTCTTTCTCCTCACTAACATCTTTTTCCTCTTTTTTCCAAATGCTATTGTTTGATTATCTTCTCACTAATACTCTTCTCCTTTTCCAAATGCTATTGTTTGATTATCCTTTCTCCTCACTAACATCTTTTCCTCTTTTTTCCAAATGCTATTGTTTGATTATCCTTTCTCCTCACTAACATCTTTTCCACTTTTTCCAAATGCTATTGTTTGATTATCCTTTCTCCCTCACTAACATCTTTTCCACTTTTTCCAAATGCTATTGTTTGATTATCCTTTCTCCTCACTAACATCTTTTCCTCTTTTTTCCAAATGCTATTGTTTGATTATCCTATCTCCTCACTAACATCTTTTCCTCCTTTTTCCAAATGCTATTGTTTGATTATCCTTTCTCCTCACTAATATCTTTTCCTTTTTTCCAAATGCTAATGTTTTACTTATCCTTTCTCCTCACTAACATCTTTTCCTCTTTTTCCAAATGCTATTGTTTGATTATCCTTTCCTCCCTACCAATATTCTTTCCTCTTTCTTCCACAAATGTTTGCCTGTTTGATTATCCTTTCTCCTCACTGAACATCTTTTCTTTCTTTTTTCCAAATGCTATTGTTTGATTATCCTTTCTCCTTGCCACTAACATCTTTTCCTCTTTTTCCAAATGCTGTTTGATTATCCTTTCTCCTCACTAATATCTTTTTTGCATTCTTTTTCCAAATGCTATTGTTTGATTATCCTTTCTCCTCACTAACATCTTTTCCTCTTTTTCCAAATGCTATTGTTTGATTATCCTTTCTCCTTTACTAACATCTTTTTCTTCTTTTCCAAATGCTATTGTTTTGATTTATCCTTTCTCCTCACTAACATCTTTTCCTCCTTTTTTTCCAAATGCTATTGTTTGATTATCCTTTCTCCTCATCAACATCTTTTCCTCCTTTTTTCAATGCTATTGTTTGATTATCCTTTCTCCTCACTAACATCTTTCTTTTTTTCCAAATGCTATTGTTTGATTATCCTTTTCTCCTGACTAACATCTTTCTTTTTTTCCAAATGCTATTGTTTGATTATCCTTTCTCCTCACTAACATCTTTTTCCTCCTTTTCTCCAAATGCTATTTTTTGATTATCCTTTCTCCTCACTAACATCTTTTCCTCTTTTTTCCAAATGCTATTGTTTGATTATCCTTTCTCCTGACTAACATCTTTTCCTCCTTTTTTCCAAATGCTATTGTTTGATTATCCTTTCTCCTCACTAACATCTTTTCCTCTTTTTTCCAAATGCTATTGTTTGATTATCCTTTCTCCTCACTAACATCTTTTCCTCCTTTTTTCCAAATGCTATTGTTTGATTATCCTTTCTCCTCACTAACATCTTTTCCACTTTTTTCCAAATGCTATTGTTTGATTATCCTTTCTCCTCACTAACATCTTTTCCACTTTTTTCCAAATGCTATTGTTTGATTATCCTTTCTCCTCACTAACATCTTTTCCTCTTTTTTCCAAATGCTATTGTTTGATTATCCTATCTCCTCACTAACATCTTTTCCTCCTTTTTTCCAAATGCTATTGTTTGATTATCCTTTCTCCTCACTAACATCTTTTCCTCTTTTTTCCAAATGCTATTGTTTGATTATCCTTTCTCCTCACTAACATCTTTTCCTCTTTTTTCCAAATGCTATTGTTTGATTATCCTTTCTCCTCACTAACATCTTTTCCTCTTTTTTCCAAATGCTATTGTTTGATTATCCTTTCTCCTCACTAACATCTTTTCCTCTTTTTTCCAAATGCTATTGTTTGATTATCCTTTCTCCTCACTAACATCTTTTCCACTTTTTTCCAAATGCTATTGTTTGATTATCCTTTCTCCTCACTAACATCTTTTCCACTTTTTTCCAAATGCTATTGTTTGATTATCCTTTCTCCTCACTAACATCTTTTCCTCTTTTTTCCAAATGCTATTGTTTGATTATCCTATCTCCTCACTAACATCTTTTCCTCCTTTTTTCCAAATGCTATTGTTTGATTATCCTTTCTCCTCACTAATATCTTTTCCTCTTTTTTCCAAATGCTATTGTTTGATTATCCTTTCTCCTCACTAACATCTTTTCCTCTTTTTTCCAAATGCTATTGTTTGATTATCCTTTCTCCTCACTAACATCTTTTCCTCTTTTTTCCAAATGCTATTGTTTGATTATCCTTTCTCCTCACTAACATCTTTTCTTCTTTTTTCCAAATGCTATTGTTTGATTATCCTTTCTCCTCACTAACATCTTTTCCTCTTTTTTCCAAATGCTATTGTTTGATTATCCTTTCTCCTCACTAACATCTTTTCGTCTTTTTTCCAAATGCTATTGTTTGATTATCCTTTCTCCTCACTAACATCTTTTCCTCTTTTTTCCAAATGCTATTGTTTGATTATCCTTTCTCCTCACTAACATCTTTTCCTTCTTTTTTCCAAATGCTATTGTTTGATTATCCTTTCTCCTCACTAACATCTTTTCCTCCTTTTTTTCCAAATGCTATTGTTTGATTATCCTTTCTCCTCACTAACATCTTTTCCTCCTTTTTTCTAAATGCTATTGTTTGATTATCCTTTCTCCTCACTAACATCTTTTCCTCTTTTTTCCAAATGCTATTGTTTGATTATCCTTTCTCCTGACTAACATCTTTTCCTCTTTTTTCCAAATGCTATTGTTTGATTATCCTTTCTCCTCACTAACATCTTTTCCTCCTTTTTTCTAAATGCTATTGTTTGATTATCCTTTCTCCTCACTAACATCTTTTCCTCTTTTTTCCAAATGCTATTGTTTGATTATCCTTTCTCCTCACTAACATCTTTTCCTCCTTTTTTCTAAATGCTATTGTTTGATTATCCTTTCTCCTCACTAACATCTTTTCCTCCTTTTTTCCAAATGCTATTGTTTGATTATCCTTTCTCCTCACTAACATCTTTTCCTCTTTTTTCCAAATGCTATTGTTTGATTATCCTTTCTCCTCACTAACATCTTTTCCTCTTTTTTACAAATGCTATTGTTTGATTATCCTTTCTCCTCACTAACATCTTTTCGTCTTTTTTCCAAATGCTATTGTTTGATTTTCCTTTCTCCTCACTAACATCTTTTCCTCTTTTTTCCAAATGCTATTGTTTGATTGTCCTTTCTCCTCACTAACATCTTTTCCTCCTTTTTTCCAAATGCTATTGTTTGATTATCCTTTCTCCTCACTAACATCTTTTCCTCTTTTTTCCAAATGCTATTGTTTGATTATCCTTTCTCCTCACTAACATCTTTTCCTTCTTTTTTCCAAATGCTATTGTTTGATTATCCTTTCTCCTTACTAACATCTTTTCGTCTTTTTTCCAAATGCTATTGTTTGATTATCCTTTCTCCTCACTAACATCTTTTCGTCTTTTTTCCAAATGCTATTGTTTGATTATCCTTTCTCCTCACTAACATCTTTTCCTCTTTTTTCCAAATGCTATTGTTTGATTATCCTTTCTCCTCACTAACATCTTTTCCTCTTTTTTCCAAATGCTATTGTTTGATTATTCTTTCTCCTCACTAACATCTTTTCCTCCTTTTTTCTAAATGCTATTCTTTTACTATCCTTTCTCATCACTAACATTTTTTCCTCTTTTTCTCAATGTCATTCTTTAATTCCCTTTTTCCTCACTAACATCAATGGCTTCTTTATTTCGAAAATTGTTTTTTATATGCCTTTCCATCACTAACTTGTATTTCCACTTATTGCTGAGAACTGTTCTTTTATTGTTCTTTCTCCTTACTAACATACATCGCTTTTTCTTTCTGGAAACTGTTCTTTATTGTGTTTCTCTTCACTAACACCTTTCTCGTCTTCTTTCAGAATAATGTTTTTTATTTTATTATACTTTCTCTTCACTCACACTTCCTGCTCTTCTTTGAGAAAACTTTTTTATTATTTATTCTCCTCATTAAAATCTGTTTCCTCTTCTTTAAGAAAAGACTTCTTTTATTATCCTTTCTTCTAACTAAAATCTTTCTCCACTGAATAATATTTTTTATTGTCTTTCTCATTACAAAAATCTTTCTCAACTTCTGTCTGAAAACTGTTCTTTTACTGTCGTTTCTCCTCATTAACATCTTTCTCCTCTTCTTTCTGAAAACTGTTAATTTATTATCCTTTTTAACTCGCAAAAAACTCTCTTCTTTTTTCTGAATACATTACTTTTATTCTCCTTTCTCCTCATCAACGTCTTTCTCCTGTTTTTTTTATTTTTTGAAAACTTTTCTACTATTGTTCTTTCTCATCAGTAACATCTTTTCTTGTTTTTAATAACTGTACCTTTATTATCTTTTCATCTCACTAACACCTTTCTCCTCTTTTTTCTGGTTTCTGTTCTTTTATTATTGTTGTGGGACCCATACTCATCTCAACATGGACTCACCCACTGCTATATTAATAGGTATGTGGTGGGGGGGACCAGACAGTAGCACTGCACGCATGTGCTTCTATTGATACTGTCAGCCCTCTGCCTTCGGGTGGAGGGCGCTCTCTGCTTCCGGGCGGAGAGCAATAACCCAATCGTGGTTCCGCCGAAGGGTAGAAGCACGACTCGGTAAAAATAGAGAGACATTTTTTGGCCCGGCTATATGGCCGGGAATACCCACTATAAAATGACCATGTGTCACATCTGGCCTTGCGTGGGAAGGCTAGTAAATATCGTAGAACTGCGCGCATGTGCTTCTATTGATACTGTCAGCTCTCTGGCTTCGGGTATAGGGCGCTCTCTGCTTCCGAGCAGAGAGCAATAACCCAGTCGTGGTTCTGCCAAGGGTAGAAGCACGACTGGGCAAAAATAGACAGACATTTTTTGGCCGGGCCATATAGCCTGGAATACCCACTTATAACTGACCCTGTGTCACATGTTGTCCTTAGTGGGAGGGACAACTAAATAATGTACTACTGTGCGCATGTGCTACTATTGACACTGTCAGCTCTTTACCTTCGGGCAAAGAGTACCAACCCAGTCGTGGTTCCGCCGAAGGGTAGAATCACGACTGGGGAAAGATAGACTGATATTTTTGGCCCTTCTATATGGCCCGGAAGACCCACATTAAAAAGGCCTTTGAAAATACATTTCGCTTTAAGTGGGTAGCTTACTAAATACCGTAGCACTGTGCGCAATGACTATACTGAATTCGTAAGCTCTGCTTACTGTACCTTCTTCTTTGTAACCTTTTCTGTAAATATTCTTTAACCTACACCTCGTGTTCCGTGTTATATTTCCGTGGACCCATTTTTGGCTCCAAATCCGTGGGGACGAGAATTCGAACCTTACACGGGAAGAAAGAATAATTACACGTCATATCAGTGACGAGAATTCGTACCTAACACGGAAAAGGAAAAACTACTCGCTACACCATAGGCGACAAGATATTCGGAATCACACGCTGAAACTTCAAAAGTCCAGTTCCACAGCAATAGCGACACAGGATTTGTTAATTCCACTAGAACTTACATCCTCACATCAGCGAACGAAACAAAAAAAAAACAAACGGATAAAATCAAATTTTGTTCGACGCAAGTTCGAAAGAAGAAAACAAATATTCACCAAGTCGTGAATTCGGGAAAGAGTAAATGGAACTAAATTCCTACAAAAACTTGTCAAAATACTTCCCCCCTCTTAAAATTCACGGAGGTGATTTTTTTTTTTTTTGCTAAAAAAACAAGTTCTATAAAAAAAAAAACAATCCAGTACAATTATTTGCGTTGCCTAAGTAACATCTTTACTTACCACATTGTTAAAAAGAAAACGAAAAAAAAAAAAAAAAAACACACACACATACCAAATATTGCAAATACGTATGCAAATACGCTGCTTAGCGACATATCAAGAAATAATTTTTTTCCTCTGTTCCTTGCTGAATTTTTTTTTCTGCTAGAGAAAAAAGTCGAGATACTGAAGTAGTCAAAATTGAAGTTAACGACGGGATTCTCGGAAGAACTAATCTAAGTGGTTCTTTATTGTAATTGGCTTCCAATTTTTTTCCTTTTTGTGTCAACAAAAAAGAAAGGGAAAATATCTGTTTGGGTTTTCTGCTGTACCCTCCCTTTTTGGTGCACGAGTTTTTCAAAGCGACAGCAATTTCTGCTATTGTTTAGTGTATTATTGAATCGCTGTAAATTTTTTGTAAGATGAAAGACTTTCAAAATATTATTGCTCAAATGTTTAAGGTCCAATTGGACCTACAACAAAAAGCAGAAGAAAGACAACAGCTTTTTCAACAAAAAGCAGAAGAAAGACAACAGCTTTATCAGCAAAAGTCAGACACAACAAAAATTCTTGATGGAAATGCATAAGCAACAGTTGGAATTTCAACAAATGACACTAAAAAAACTGAATTACAACACAAACAACTCCATGAATTACTCGAAAAATCAGTGAAAAAATCTCTGAAGATACTTTTTCTCAGAACACAATTTATAATTCAATGGAAACTTTTGAATACGTGCCGCACGAAGATAAAACTTTCGAGGTATTTTACAGACGCTACGAAGACATCTTTAACGTAGACTGTAAACATTGGCCTAACGAAAAAAAGTGGAGCGGTTTCTATTAAGAAAACTGGGAAGTCCTGAACACAGTAGATTCGTAGATTACATTTTGCCTTTAAAAAAAACTACGGATCTGAACTTTGCAGAGACCATTAAGCTCCTGTCAGAACTATTTGGACCAAATATTATATTGTTCCATAAACGATGGAAATGCCTTAACACAGTTAAGGAAAAACAAGACTTTCTAATGTTTGCAGTAGCAGTAAACAAGCTCTGCAATGGTTTTAGATTAGCCGAGCTCACTGCGGACGACTTCAAGTGCTTGATATTTGCACAAGGAATAGTATCTGCAGAGGACGCCGAAATCAGACGCCGAGTGCTTTCTAGGCTTGAAAATGAACAAGGACTGACGCTTCAGAAAATAGCTGAAGATTGTCAAAGGATGATTTCTGTGAAAAGTGACGTAAAAACAATTGAGGAATCGGGTATATCTCAGATTAAAAAAATCAAAACCTGGTATTCACCGGAAAAAGACAAAATGCAAAACTCATATAACAAACCTCGAAATAGACAAAACACGTATAAGCAAAAGAAACCTCCCACACCATACTACCACTGTGATAGGTGGCATTGGATGATATTTTGCCCAGTCAAAAAAAGGAATATTGCAAAAATTGCAATAAGAACGGTCATATTTTAAACCAGTATTGGTATGCAAAAAACAACAAATCGAGAAAAAAATTAGACAAGCCCAACCAAATAATTCAAGTGATGGGAATTTAAGGAAATAACGTAACTGTTGGTATTTTTAAGAACTCGATTAAATTTCAACTCGATTCAGGGAGTGACCTGTTAATAATTAATTGGCGTACGTGGAAAAAATAAACAAACCGACCATACTAAAAACGGCGAAATCCGTGACTGGTGAAAATATTAATATATTAGAAGTTATACTAACAGTAACGTTAAACGGAGTGACTAAAAAGCATAAGGCTTAAGTGTTAAAAAAACTCAGACAACATATTCGGATTGGATTGGTTAGACAAATTCAACCTTTGGGATTATCCCACGAGTGCTTTTTGTAAGAAGTTAAAAAGCACAATATCCGATTCAGAGAAGCTAAAAAAGGAAATAAAACAGCAATTTCCACAGGGTTTGTTTTTTTCTGGCGGCCTGGGTAAATGTTCTAAAGTAAAAGCAAAATTCAGGATCAAAGTGGGTGCTAAACAAGTGTTTAAAAAGATACGCAATGTCCCTTTCGCGGCTTTGAGTCAAATCAACAAAGAGTTGGACAGGATTAAACAACCCGGAATCTTATCGAAAATAGTTTAGCGAATGGGCTGCACCCACTGTTTACGTTAAAAAGAAGTCAAACCAGATACGCATCTGCGCCGATTTTTCGACGGGGCTAAATGATGCTTTGCAAGACCACCATTACCTTCTACCAAGTCCGGAGGAGATTTTCAATAGATTAAACGGTGGAAAATTTTGTTTCTAAAATAGACCCATCGGACGCCTACCTGCAAATAAAGGTGGACGAACAAAGTTCAAAGTTGCTCTGTATTAACACTCATAAAGGTCTTTACAAGTACAATAGACTGGCGTTCGGGGTCAAGGTCGCACCTGCAATTTTTCAAAGGGTCATAGACACGATGCTGGGGGACCTTGATTTCGCGACAGCCTACTTAGACGACATACTTGTTAACAGTAAAACAACGACAGAGCACCGAAAACATATAAAAAGCGTATTTCAAAAATTACACGAATACGGCTTCAAAATAAAGGAAGGAATGTGCGATTTCTTTCTACCAGAAATCAAGGGGCACATAATAAATAGACGAACGTCGGCCAGATCCGGAAAGAGGCAAAGCGATCAAACATATGCCGGCCCCTACTAACGTTCAAGAGTTACAAAGCTTCCTAGGTCTTGCTAATTATTATCAAGGATTCATCAAGACTATGCAAAATATGAGAGGCCCCCTTAATAAACTTTTAAAAAAGGATAAGACATGGATATGGACTGCTGAATGTCAAAATGCATTTGAAAAAATCATGGAAACTCTGACATCAGATGTTTTTCTTACACACTACGATCCTAATCTCGACATAATAGTCGCAAGCGATGCAAGCCAATCTGGCATTGGTGCTTGCATCTTCCCCAAAATGCCAGACGGGTCACATAACGCACGCATCATTACCAGGGGAGAAGCAATATTCACAGATAGAAAAAGAAGCTCTGGGAATCATTTTTGCTGTTACTAAATTTCACCGTTACTTGCATGGAAGACGGTTTATACTACAGACAGATCACAAGCCTCTATTAACAATTTTCGGTTCTAAAAAAGGCCTACCAGTTTATACAGCGAACCGACTGCTTTGTTGGACAACAATTCTGCTAAACTACAATTTCAAGATCGAGTTCCTGACAACCAAAAATATATACCATGCAGATAGCCTATCACGTATAATTCCAAAAAACACGGAAGTCTTCGAAGATTCCGTTATTGCCACACTTAAGACTAATTACGAAATCAAGAATACGATCGAAAACACAGAACTCCCTGTTATGTTAGTCGATATTAAAAGGGAGCCGCGTGGGGATGAATTTATTCAAAGCATAAAAAAAAAACAGAATATATGACAAAGATCTCAGTTTGCCTGAGGTTTTCTCCCTGTGTTAAGATGTGTTTTTATATAACGACAGAGTGATGATTCCTAATACCTTACGAAGAAAAATCCTTAAGGATTTTCATATGGGTCATCGAGGGAAAAGCCGCACACAAAGTCTCATGCGCTGCTATGTTTATTGGCCAGGAATGGACAAGGATATAGCAGACATGGTGGAAGCATGCAAAGGATGTGCAGCGAAATCACCGAATGCAACGTGAAAACCATGGCCCAAAACGGAGCACCCGTGGCAAAGATTCCACATGGATTTTGCAGGACCATTAGACAATATGTATTATCTTATTGTAGTAGACAGTTTATCAAAACGGCCTGAGGTTTTACAATGTAAAAACTCAACTACTAGTCGCACAATCGGGTTTCTACACGAGTTATTCGCACGCTTTGTAGTTACAGACAACGGCACCCAATTCACGTCAGGTGAATTCGGGCAATTTTGCAAGGCATATCAGGTGGATCACGTGACTACACCCCAGTATCACCCGAGAAGTAACGGACAAGCTGAGAGGTTCGTGGACACTCTTAAAAGACCATTAAAAAAAGCAACTGGCACATCAACAGATCGAGCACCCCAGCAGTTTCTGCAAGTATTCAGGATAACTCCTAATCCAAACACACCTATGGGGCACTCACCTGCGGAGACTGTTCGCGAGAAAAATTAAATCCGTGTTCGATAAACTTATCTCACGACAAGTCAAATTTAAGAAAACCATCTCATTATATGAGAAACATTTTAATACCGGAGACAAAGTTCTTTTCAAAATCTATAAAAACAATATCACATCCTGGTAAATTGGAAAAATAAAACAAAGAATTGGCGAAGTAGTCTACATTGTTCAAGGTAAAAGAAACACTCACAAGCGGCACATGAATCAACTTCGAAAATGCCGTCTAAACGATCTTGAGGAATCACCATTAAACATCAATCGACGTAGTATATGAACATTTCGATATCGGCACACCCCAAGTCTCACCGAAGATAAGACGCTCTGGGAGAAAAGGAAGATCACGTAACCTCTTGACGAGGAAAAAATATTAAGAATTTTACTTTTGTTTTCGCTCTGAACCAATTGATTTGAAAAAAGCTCCCAGAAGATTTGATCCTCTCAACAAAACATATTACCAGTTCAAACAATGAATGGTCTAGCACAGATAAAATATCTTGGTCTGTACCTAAAACAGATAGAAGTTTTCACCCTGTAACCAGTAACAAGGCCTTTTAACATCAGAATATTCATTCAAACATAAATTACAGTGTGACAAAAGCTACAACTACAACATCTCGAAAAGGTAAAAGACTTAGATCATTTCAAACACTTGATCTATTATCTCAGAATTACCGACTCTCTAAAGACGTTAAACATTCTACAAAATCTTCAAAAAGATAAAGCCATCTAAGGAAAATAATACCAGTACACACATCACCGTTAAACATGGAAGAAGTATTAAAGATTTGACTTTTTCTTATTCTCCTTTCAAAAAAAAATTCTTGGAAGTGGTGGGGGGTGAGACCCATACTCACCTCAACATGGATTCACCCACTGCTATATTAATAGGCATGTAGGGGAAGCAGACAGTAGCACTGCACGCATGTGCTTCTATTGATACTGTCAGCACTCTGCCTTCGGGTAGGGGGCGCTCTCTGCTTCCGTGCAGAGAGCACAAACCCAGTCGTGGCTCCGCCGAAGGGTAGAGTCACGACTGGGTAATGATAGACAGACATTTTTTGGCCCGGCTATATGGCCGGGATTACCCACTATAAAATGACCATGTGTCACATCTGGCCTTGCGTGGGAAGGCTAGTAAATACAGTAGCACTGCACGCATGTGCTTCTATTGATACTGTCAGCTTTCTGCCTTCGGGTAGGGGGCGCTCTTTGCTTCCGAGCAGAGAGCACAAACCCAGTCGTGGTTCCGCCGAAGGGTAGAACCACGACTCGGTAAAAATAGACAGACATATTTTTGGCCCGGCTATATGGCCGGGAATACCCACATTAAAATGACCATGTGTCACATCCGGCCTTGCGTGGGAAGGCTAGTAAATACAGTAGCACTGTGCGCATTTGCCGCCGTTACTATGACACTGTCAGCACTCTGCCTTCGGGTAGAGGGCGTTCTCTGCTTCCGAGCAGAGAGCAATAACCCAGTCATGGTTCCGCCGAAGGGTAGAAGCACGACTGGGCAAAAATAGACAGACATTTTTGGCCGGGCCATATAGCCCGGAAATCCCAGTTATAATTGACCATGTGTCATATGTTGCCCTTACTGGGAGGGACAGCTAAATAATGTAGCACTGTGCGCATTTGCCGCCGTTACTATGACACTGTCAGATCTCTGCCTTCGGGTAGAGGGCGCTCTCTGCTTCCGAGCAGAGTGCGATAACCCAGTCGTGGTTCCGCCGAAGGGTAGAGCCACGACTCGGTAATGATAGACAGACATTTTTTGGCCCGGCTATATGGCCGGGAATACCCACTATAAAATGACCATGTGTCACATCTGGCCTTGCGTGGGAAGGCTAGTAAATACAGTAGCACTGTGCGCATTTGCCGCCGTTACTATGACACTGTAAGCTCTCTACCTTCGGGTAGAGGGCGCTCTCTGATTCCGAGCAGAGAGAGATAACCCAGTCGTGGTTCCGCCGAAGGGTAGAAGCACGACTGGGCAAAAATAGACAGACAATTTTTTATCCGGACCATATATCTCGGTAAGCCCAGTTATAAACTGACCATGTGTCACATGTTGCGCTTACTGGGAGGGACAGCTAAATAATGTAGCACTGTGCTCATGTGCTACTATTGATACTGTCAGCTCTTTGCCTTCGGGCAGAGAGCACTAACCTAGTCGTGGTTCCGCCGAAGGCTAGAATGACGACCGGGGAAAGATAGACAGATATTTTTTGGCCGGGCTATATGTCCCGGAAGACCCACATTAAAAAGACCTTGAATCACATTTCGCTTTAAGTGGGAAGGTGACTAAATACCGTAGCACTGTGCGCATGACCGCAGTCGAGTACCAACGACTATACTGAATTCGTAAGTTCTGCTTACTGTACCTTCTTCTTTGTAACCTTTCCTGTAAATACATCTTTCTTTAACCTACACCTCGTGTTCCGTGTTATATTTCCGTGGACCCATTTTTGGGCTCCACATCAATTATCCTTTATTCTCACTAACATCCTTCATTTTTTTTTTTTTTGAATACTGTTTTTCATTATCCTTTCTTCTCACTAAAATCTTTCGAGTTTTCTTTCTGATTCCTTTTTTTTTATAGTCCTTTTTCATCACTAACATCTTCCTCATCTTCTTTATGAATAACGTCCTTTTATTGTCCTTACTCTTTAATAACGACTTTAACCTCTTATTGTCTTTTCTTCTAACATTTTTCTCCTCTTTTTTTCTGAATACTGTTATCTTTTTTTCTTCACTAACATTTTTCCCCTTTTTTTCTGAAAACCTTTCTTTTGTTATCCTTTCTCCTAGCTAATATTTTTTATATTCTTTTACCTTGAGGACCCCTTTGTGTATTAGTAGAACTAATCGATTTTCATTGATGGAAACGATACAAGAATTTAAATAAAAGAAATAAAAAATAAAATGCATAATTCGTTTTTCATTCTTCTAAATACGATAGTCGCATTCATTTCTTTCAGTAACAACGACAACCATTTTGTTTTCGTAAACACTTTATGTGACGTGTCTTATCACTTTTAACAACAATTGCACCATTCTTATTTTTATTACAAAATAATTTTTTCTTACACAATTTTGGATCAGGACTTAGAATAATGCGTTCAAAATATTCTTCAACTGGTGTTTTTAATATATTATTATTCATTCAATACAAATCACGAGAATGACTCAAGGGATAGGATAACTGAATAAGTTAGTCATAAGGACGTAAAGCAGGAAGAAAAGATACATCGGGTGAGGATAGATAACGGTTGATTCTAGAGGTGAAAAATAGTTAATCAATCACAATGTTGCGCAATCGCTTTAAACTGGACAGTATGTACTTGATAGCCTTAGCCTAGATATGACAGCAATACTACATCTTTGGTGTGATCTGAATCTTGTAACTATAGAACATGACAGTAACAGTTAGGTACTTTCTTGGATGGGAAAAGGAGCCTACTATTCTGCCAGGGTTTTTAACGATACCACGAAGGTCACTAAGATTAGACAGCAATGCGATGGATAAGACCCAGATATACAATCCTGTATAACTGCAGAAGCTGAGCTGAAAAGAATTTGGGCAAGAATGGAGATATAATACCGGGAGATAAAAAGGGTATGATTTCTTCTATCATTGAACATAATAACAAAAAGATTGGTGCTTTTTATCAACGACTTTTATATATGACTTTTACAGCTAATTTTCATTGTTGGATAATTATTGCATAATATGATGAAATCTTAATTTTGTGCAGCAAAATTTATTGCGTAACTGAATGAGTAAATTGTTCAGTTGTAGTGAAAAAAATTCCTTTTTCTTTATGTAAAGAATTGTCTTTGAGTTACAGATAGTTCTTCATTAGACGGTATGAGACAACATGAATGGACTTATTTGAATCA
The DNA here is from genome assembly GCA_037127315.1 of Ascarosepion bandense. NCBI lineage: Eukaryota > Metazoa > Mollusca > Cephalopoda > Sepiida > Sepiidae > Ascarosepion > Ascarosepion bandense. The sequence goes on along the minus strand of JBBBDQ010001621.1, from coordinate 1,310,181 downwards.
GAGTGACTGAACTCGGAGAATGTTGCTCTCTTTCTGATTAGAACCTTCTTCGTGAGTGGATCAAGTCGAGGGGTTTTTCGAATACTTGGGAATAGTCTTCATTGGTCTAAAACATTGTTTTCTATTATTCAAATTAATTCTAACGCGACTAGAAATAATGCTCAGTGACTATGGGCAAAGACACATTTACACACTGTTCTCATCTCCATGAAAGAATAAACTTCTGGCTAGGTTCTCCGGCTAATTGAATATCGACGATTGTATATGGCAGAGCCTGGAAGTTTATGCTTCTACTTCCAAAGCACAAATGGCTATAACTGTTCAATTACCCTTCAGTAACGGTAACTGGAATCGGAAGATATTCTCATGCATGTCAAAGAAAAAAGACGTGGTCAGGTCACTCTGAATATGAGAGGAAATACCCATTTTTAACCAATCAAAGAAGAAGAAAAATCAAAGAACACTAGTTTTAGAGAAATGGTTTGATGAAATCTGTCAAACTATGATGAACCACTTAAATGATAGAAAAGTGTTTACGTATATTCTAACATTTTTCAAATCAATTGAAACCATTTTTTCTTTTGTGGCTTCCGTGTAACGGCGGCATGAATCAAGGTGAATTATTTTATTTTGTGATTTTTCATCAATACATCAACGAATTTTCATATCATATCAACTATACATAGATTTATGAATATCTGTGTGGCCTCGCAAAGGATTCCTTATTCTGATGTAGAACTTTAGTGGAAAATAGATGAATTCAGTTAGGCAGACAATTCGGTCTTCGACATCCGAAGTACAAACGATTGCTGATAAAATTGTCACACATATATTCTTTATTATCACACAGAAATGAAATAGGCCATAATGTAATTTTAAAAATATTACCTTAATAAAAAAATACATGATAGAGAAAATACCTAGAAGCAATGTGAATAAATGAATATGCAGTCAATATCCACCTGACACACTTCTTCATATCGGCAGTAAAACCTATATTTAATAAATAACATAATAAGATTGTAATGAACACGAAATTAATAGTAATTCTCTTCTTTTTTCCACTTTTACAAAAATTCACAATTATGTGTGAAATGATAATTTTGACCAATAGAAAGATGATTGACCCTGGACTGAAAGAAAAAAACAAAGTCGGATTTCGCGATCCGATGTTAAATTGATTTTCTAACCAATGAAAAGAAACGATTTGCAAACCTAAGAGAAAAGTTAGCAATCCAATGGGAAAAACTAAATGGTTATAAAAACACAAAGAAAGTCAGAATCAGTCAGTCAGATTGGAGCAGAAATTAGAGACGAGGCCGCAAGATGTGACTAAAGAAATTTTAATCTGCAGACCCGGAAATAAAGTTCCGTCACACAGTCGTTCTCCTTCTTCACTCGTGCTATTTTCTTTTACCTCTTCTTCTTCATTCTCAACAGTCCCGCAGTCAACAAAGAAGACGACAACAACAACACGAAGATACTTCAACTGACTCCTAAAAATTAACGTCCGAAAAGTACAATTTCCTTTATAGTTTTACCTTCCTTTTCACTTTTTCGCCAGCCATAAAAAAGAGAAAGGAACGCAGACTCTATTAGTAACTTATTAATCTTTCTGAATAAACACATTCTGAAACTTACAACTAGAACTCTGAATACACTTAACTCCTTACTACTATTTCTCTTGAAACATTTAACTTCTAAAAATTTATGTTATTCTGTTCTGTTAATAAAATTCTACTTCTACGAAATATTTTTGTTCTTTCACAAATCCACCTTCTAATGATTACGGATAAACCTTAAGTTGCCGGGAGTTCGGTTATGTTTGACACAAGGCCATCTCCCTACTACTACATGATCAAATCATTTGCAGATGATGTTTTCTAGTATTATGAACTCAATTCCAAAATTCTTCATATTTATCAGACATGCTGAACATCGTTACGAGTTCTTACAATTTAGAAAATCAACAATTTTAAACAAGGACAAAAATATGATTTACCAAATGCAAAATACGCAGACCTTGCCTTGTTTGCGTCAGACTGAGATATGTACGTTCGAAGCGTTTGCGTATTGACAAGAGTGTCCATGCTACGTGTATGCGTTAGCGTTGATAAAGGCCTATGCGACTCGTGTACGTGTGTCTTCTTATGGAAAAGAGTCTGTACTTAGTGAACCAGGGAATATCATGTCATTGATTGTGTTGCTACCAGTTTTTTACCTGGCTGTCGGCGCGAATGCGCATTCCGTTGGGTGTGTTGTCTCGAGCGTCCGTTCCCTTCGACTGGCAGATGAAATCTCCCTCTTGGTCAATTTTAACAGACTATTTATAACGTATCGTGCAGACGTAGTTGCGAGCAAAACTTCAGACCTACTTGGTGATTTGAGTGCACCAAGGAAAATGAGGGATGATTAACGAGAAAGAAAAACGTATTTTTCAACTAATGTTTTTTTGTCCGCTACAGACAATTCAAGTCCACTAATATGCACAATTAACATTTCCCGAAGTCAGCATGCAAACAGTATGAGACATACTATGACGCCCACGCAACCAAAAAAAAAAAAAAAAAAAGAAAAGAATAAAAGTTTTAGTGAGGAAAAGAAAAAGAAAGATAGAGGAAACAATAATGTTCTTATGTGTTTAACTTTACAATTACCCCCACTTGGCTTTGTCAGCGTCGCCAAGATGCTGTTAGGTGGCTGAGTTAAAAAGCATACAGGGCATCTTTCGTTTCCTTTTCTTTATCGTTCTTTTTCAGTGTGCTGTAGTGACACATACGACACAGGACCTGTTTCCAGTATGGGGGTATTTTTCTCTGAGTAATTGAATTCTGTCGCACGCATACGTGTGTATCATTCACACTTACGTACACGATTCCTAATTACCAAATTCTTGTTTCATCTATATTTATATGGATACTAGTGTATTTCTCGCTTTTGTTGATCACTGCAGTTACTCGTGATATCTCGAAAAAACAAAAGAAAAATGGAGACCTATAATACACACGAACACATTAAAATAAACACGTGATGCTTTAACAGCAAATGAAAGCAAAACAACATAGAACGTTAAAAATCGGAACATGACTCCGCAGTAGTTTAAGTCAAGATTCCTGCTGAATCTGAATAAATAGTAAAATACGTTATATTTTTAAGGATTTTCCTATTAATTTCTTAATTAATAATTATGTCTGATTTGGGTCACTCCGACATGGTATAAGTTTGTCTCTTTAGATCAATTAGATCTGAGTAGTGAGTTCGATCCTCACTGGGGGTTCTATACATTCGGCCTTGTGCCACATCTAAGCTGCGCTTTGAAAATCCTCATTCTGTTGGGTTCATTCTATAATTTCAACTCAGTTATATATGCATTATACTTTTTACTATTTTATTCTATTCGGCATTTTCGGTTATTCTATTCGGTTTCACCAACATAACCGAATAATTATGACTAAAAAAAAGTCCGGCATATCTTCTTCTATGTGCCGTGTCCCTTCAGTACATATGCGATCATGGCCCTCCACATCTCCCTTTCCCTAGTGGCTCTTAACACGTTTTGTCTTGTTACACCACCCAAAACTCTCTCTGCCATCCACTTAAGTCCATCAAGTATGTTTTCCCTTGTTTCTCTTTCCCACTATTTGACCTGTGAGTATTAAATGCTCTAGGCCCTCCCTTCTCATTACATTTCAAAGGAACTTTAACTGTCTTTTCTTGATGCTATTAGTTTCCTTTTCGTTCCTATTCTCGCCAAAACCTCATCGTGTTCGGTCCGTGGTATCCGCAGCATTCCTCTGTAGAACCAGATTTCGGCTGCTTCAAGTCTCTCCTTCATCTCTAATAAGATTGACCAGCATTCACTGCCATGCTGAAGAATAGACATTACATAGCAATCCAGTACTCTCTTCTTTGTTTCTAGCGAAATATCCCTGTTTCCAAATACTCTGCTCAACTTCTGGAAAGCATCATGCCAATTCGCCTTCGGATCTCAGTGTGCAACGAAAAAAGCAAGCGACAACCGGCTTGAAAAGCAATGAACCGCTGGGTGTGATTAACAGATACATCCGGCCCTAGATTAAGTCAACAACGCGACAACCCGAAAATGCAAAATGCGTGGGAGTTAAGACTATATAAATTCTAGAACTTTTGGCTGAAAAGCCAACGACTGGCTAACGACTCCCAACGGTTCCTCCATATGTTCGATCTCTCTTCAGCTGCTCTCCTGACCCACACAAGCGTCACCCACGAAGAATTAAAATATAGTTTTACGTATACGTGTTTCTCGTTGTTTGTCCGGATCCAGCGGTTGTATATAACATACATTATGGCAATATATTTGCATAAAAATGAATAAAAATAAAGTTTTCTATATATATATAAGGCAGTGTGTGACTGTAAGCTATGCACGCCTTCAGCAATTTTCTCTTTCGCACTTTTTGGCCAATGGAGCCGATTGTTTACATTTGCTCCGTAAACATCTAAGATCTAAGATGATTGCTGAATTACGTCACAGAAATCAAATCACACGTGTCAAACGCGACTAAAAATGTGAGCCTTTATATTTAATTTTTATTGCGACGTTTTAAAAACTCGTTTGGTCAACAAATTTTGAAACAAAAGAAATATTTAAAATTAAAATATCTGAATTGTGAGAGTAATAGTTTTTATATTTCTACATTTTTAAATATTCTTCGAAAATTTCTGAACTGAGAGCGTAATAGTTTTTATATTTCTAATTTCAGTAAAACAAAATAAATAATTTCTATTTTTATGTTAAATTAATTTAGTCAACAAAAAATGTAAATATTTTCCCCCGTAATTTTGAAACAAAAACAAATGCAATGTTGTTTACAATGTCACACAAAACAACAAGTCACGTTTACGCAAAACAAAAGAAAATAGATTTTTTAATGGAATTTTTTAAACAATTTTAAACAAGAATTTTTTATATAATTATTTTTTTTATATAACCGAGTACTCTTGCTAAAATGTTCTGAGTTGAACGGGCAACGCCGGGCTATGATGCTAGTAATACATAAAAAACTTAATTACAACAACAAAAAAATGCCCGTTCAAAATTGAGAACAAAATTGATAACACATACTCTATATATTAGCATATACTATTCGTTGTGGTGTACTATCGGATCGGAATTGGAAATCGAAGAGCCGAGTTCGATTTCAACGATTTCTAATTCGTTGCGTTCACTTACGCGCAAATACCCTTGAGAAAGGTATGACTCCATCTCTCCCCTCTTTAGCTATTCATTGAATAACAGGACAGATTGGGTTCTATAGTCTACCGCTGCAAGAAACTTCAAACTACTGCCGGAAAAACCTCCCTACACAGTCACGAATCAAAACAGACGTGATCACGTGTGGCACTCAACTGCCTGATATACGAACACAAAAGGCGACTGTGCATATAAGACGACCGCCAAATTGTCAAGTTGAAATATACGTTTCGGGCTATATTCTTTGTACAAGACGATCCCCAAAATCTTATTTTAAAAATGTATTTAATTTATTAAATAAATTCAGTAAGCATATACTTTCTTTTCACTCAAATCCGTGTGAAAAAACAGTGGGTGGGGGGAGAATATTACGAATTAACTACCACAATCTACAATTCCTTGTTAGTGGGTGCTGTGTTTTTGGTATGCTATTATGGTAGTCTGAATGACATTTCCCCATTAACCATCCACTCATTCCCCTGTTCTCAAATCTAATTTTAAAACTTTGAGACACACATTCAGTTGTAATTTTATTAAAATATTCAGATATGGAAACATTTGTGTCCACAGTTACAAAGGTAGAGGTTAGCCTACCGTAAAAAAATCTCTCATGTTAACAACTTACCATAAACAACAGAATTTAAGGTACACATTTTATACCTTGTACGACGACATATATTGTATGTGATTTAAATTAATATTATTGATTTAATATAGACACAGAATACTGTTGTTTGCAGGCCATTTTGTTTTGGCACATCTATGAACACAGGATTTTATTAGTTTGTGAAGTTGTTCAGAAATACGTTTCATTCATTTTGTAGTTTGTCGTCTTCCAAAGATTCTAAATTGGATTAAGATCTCGACTTCAGACACACGCCTTGGTACTTTCAGATGTGCCTTGTGGTGCAGTGGATATCGACTCAGAACGACAAACCGGGGTGCCGAGTTCGAATTCCAGTTCAATTCCTTGCATACACTTACGCGCAAATACCCTTGGGAAAGGTATCAATCCGTCTCTTCCTCCAGTTATGGGTTAAAGGTATCAATTCGTCTCTTCCTTCTAGTTATGGACAGATTGGGTTTTATAGCCTTGGTCGGCAACAAGCTTACCACAGAAAGCAATGGTAACCTACTGCTAGATAATCTTCTGCCCAGTCAGTTATGTCTCTTTCGAGACCTGATCGCCCAATGCGTGTATCACGTATGGCACAACTGACTGACTTTCATCTTTGAGGAATTCTTTTACAGTTATTTTATTTATTTTTATTTTTTTGGCTTGTATAACCTGAAGTTGAGTTCAGGGAAATAACAATTCATCCAGATCACGCCCTCATTTATTATTGCTACCTTATGCCCAACAGCCTTCTTATTATTGCTACCTTATGCCCAACAGCCTTCTTCGGGTGTTTCTCGAACTGACCCCTTTAATTTGAAACTGAACTGAACTTTATTTAACCTACGGAAGTAGACTAATTTTACAGAATCTCGTTTTGCTCTAATTTAATCCTGATCCCTTACTGCTCGCCATCTTTCTTTTTTATTTTTATTTTTTAGTTTGAATTTGCACTACATGGTCGAGTGTTTGAACTCAAATTTAGTATGCAGCCAAATTTATCAACCAACTAGACTAATCTCCTGAACCGAAAACTTGGAGATTTAAATCAAATCTTTTTTTATTGCTTGCCTGTTGTTGCTTCTGCTCCTGCTCTTGCCTCTGCTCCTGCAATGTTACGCACTCGGCTCTTCGCTAATTTCTCCCCGATAAACATTGCACCACTTTCACATCCATGGTAAAAATCTTAAGAGTTACTGAAAGTTCTCGGTCCGACCGTTGTGGTGCAGTGGATATTGGCTAGGACGGAGAAATCAGAGAGCCGTGTTCGAATTCCAATTGAATTTGTTGCCTTCACATACGCGCAATTACTCTTGGGAAAGGTATAAATTCTTCCCTTCTCCCTCTATCTATGGGTCAAATAGCGGGACAGGTAGGGTTCCATAGCTTTGGTTGGCAACTAGTCTACCGCAGAAAGTAATGGAAACCTACTGCTGTAAAGTCTTCTACCCAGTCAGTTACGTCTCTTTTGAGACATGATCGCCACTGACAGACTGATAAACATCAATCTCTTTTGACTGATCGCAAATTTTACTGCACCGCACGCAAAATAAATGTAGTCTGGAAAAATATTTAGTGTGTATATTGTTTTTTTCTTTATGTGAAAAATTATATTTGAGATACAGACCCAGAAACTGAATGGGACTGACTGCTGATGACACTACTGCAGTGATTGCAGAAACGTGCGATTTTAATTCTGAAATCACAGGTTTTTTAGCAGAAAGTTTGTGTCTGTAAAAAAGCTGTATGATCAAAAAGGCATCAGAACCTGCAATCAGGAATGAGTGCATTTTTCAAAGCCTTAGCACCAAGCATAGCAGAAGACGAACTTCGATTTTTGACATCCATCCAGGCAGACATAGTAGAAAGTTATATAGGGAGTTGTTTGAGCACACAAAATGTTTCCCAATTTAGATTAATGAAGAATTTCTTTTCCTTCTTTTGGTCACTTTGGATATCGAGGAAAGTTCTACGAATGCAAGTGTTGTATAAAAACACCGCCGCATATATATATATATATATATAGCAGGTTCGAATCCTATTTAATGACACATATTTTCATAACAAAACTTTATCGTAAATAATCAGGCCGGTAGAAATATATAATACTGTTTGATTAAACAGAATATCTACTTAAATACGAGTATCGATCAAAAATAATGTTCAAACAAATCATTTCAAATTGTCGGTTGTTTATAACCAGTTTCGTTAATCTTCGTTAATTTCCGTAATATATATATATATATATATATATATATATATATATATATATATATATCTGCAGCCATATCTGTTTCGCTGTATCACAGCTCATCAACCTACTGAATTAAGGTGACAAATTCTTTGCACTAAAAGTATCTATCTATCTATCTATCTATCTATCTATCTATCTATATATATATATATATATATATATATATATATATATATAAATTTATATAATACACTTAAATAAAAAAACAAAACAAATGAAGAAACTGGCTTTTCCAGTGACTCGACGGAAGTCAGGCGTAAATATTCGAAAAATAAATAATACGGTAAAAAATACCAGAGACGTCAAATATGTTTTTATCTCAACTCTATTCAAGCGATTGGTTGAATATTTATCCATTGCACTCCTAAAGTTTAATGAAAAATGTTTTGTCAAACCAACCCGGATGAAGTGTTATCAAACAAATGTGGCAAAATAAGTGAATTCTAGCCATTGAATAAGTATTTTTTTCTTTTTCTCTCTTTTTCACTTTCTTTTCTCTTACTCTTTCCGTATTTCTCTCTTTCTTTTTTTCCAATCTATTTCTTTCTTTCTCTCTTTCTTTATCATTTTCTTTCTTTCTCTCTCTTTTCTCTATCTCACTTTTTCTCTCTTTTCTTCTCTATTTCTTTCTTTCTTTCTCTCTTTTCTCTATCTCTTTCCGTATTTCTTTCTTTATCTCTTTCTTTATCATTTTCTTTCTCTCTTTTTTCTCTATCTCTTTTTTCACTCTTTTCTTTTTTCCTTCTCTATTCCTTTCTTTCTTTCTTTCTTTCTTTTTCGTTTTTCTCTCCTTCTTTTTCAATATCCGGTTACTTGAATATGCATAACAGAATGAGGGTATGTTTTTTTTATTCTTTTTTACTTTTTAGAAAAATTGTTTCAACCCCACCCAGTTTATTAAGACCGCCCTGTTTATTAAGACCGCCCTTCGAAAGAGCGCAAACAGGAAACAATGTTTATTATAACTGGTTCAAGATTTTACAAGCACTGTGTTTTTACTAATTGCATTGTTTAAAAATGTTTTCTTTTAAAAAAATTCTTTCTAGAACTGCCATAATCCATTCTTTGTTTTTATAAAAATCTTTCTTTACTTAAATTCTAAATTGTTAAACTTTTAAAAAATTTCCATAATCTTTTTTGATAAACATGAAAAAAATTTCCGAACGTACTTTTATTAAAACCCCATCAGTTTATTTGCATACTGAGAAAAAAAAATCACCCCTATTTATTAAAGCTCATTATTTAGTAGCATAAGAGTATATCAACATCAAAACAAGACTGTTCACAAATCTTACAAATGCATTGGTGTTATATGTTTGTCATACTGTCGTCACTCTTAAGTAATTTACAAGTTGTCCAGACTACATTCCTTTCTCATATTGATCAATATAAACTGCTGTTAAATATGATTCAATAATAGTTGCATTTTATAGCATTTAAGTTGCATGCAAAAATTTCAAATACTTGAAGCCGTTGTTATTCAAATAAAAACTCCGAAACCAATAAGAGCTTTTGCAATCAAAATAGCATAAATATAGATGGATTTACCAACTTGTACCCATAGAAAATTATGGCAGTAAACTGATTGAAAATATGTATATATAGATATTGATGTATATCTGGGCAGTAACCTTCCTTTTAAGAAGAATGACTTAATTTTTTATCGAGTTTTTTCAGCATTTTAACATTTTTCCGTTGTTTTAGGAGTTAAAGAAAAACTGTCCATAGTTTTTATTGTTTCAAGCGCTTTCGGCCAGTGCTAACCATTCCCCAAGGGTATCGATCAATCTGACACCGTTCAGTAGTGGAGATGACATGCTAATTTTTTTTTTAAATAAAAGTGACCCTCGCGTCGACCCAGCTGCGCATGGCACGTGACTGCTGCCCAAAACGGTCACTCTTCCACAAGAATCTTCACAGAGTCAAAACTACTATGTAGTACAACCGACGGAGAATAAATATATCGAATGCAACACCCTACCACAAGAGAGTCAATTTGACAAGCAGGAAATGGAACTGTGCTCAAGAAGGAGCTTACATGGCAGGCTTAGAAGCCGCGCTACTGCCAGTCACTGTCCACCAAAGACTGCAACATTCGTATATAGTTTGAGGAGAATACGCTTAATTAGTATGAAGATTGATCATATCCTTTTTAAAATATCTAGTGGAGTGATGAAACGCTATTTTACATCGCTAGATTTGTGAACAGTCACAGTTGCTACTATTGAGTACGAGAAGGTCCTTTTATCGCTGAAAAATGCAGAATCGGCCCAAAGTAACAGGATGAATTCGGATAGAATTGTTAGTCCATTTATTCTTCACGATACCATGAATACCAAAAGGTACCTTACCACGCTGCAAGATGAAATCTGGTCAGATATCAGTGCTTAAGAAAATGTTGAAGATTTGATTTTCATGCAAGATGGCGTCCCTCCACATTTTGCTGTGGTTGTTCGTGAGTGGCTGAATAACCACTTCCCCGGGAGATGGATGAGTTGTGGTGGTCCGTATGAGTGACTTAACAGACCTTTTACTTTGGGGTAGGTTAAAGGAACAATTCTACTTTACCAAACCATAGAGTATGGAAAAACTAGAAGGGTGAATACAAGATACTATGCCTTCCATCTTGCAAGAGTTCCTGGTGAAATCAGTTGACGCGATTTCTGGATGGTTCAAGAAGCTGATAATGAAATCTGGTACCCATATAGAATTTTAAACAAAGCCTTATGCTAAATGCTTTCCTCTCGTATCCACATCTTTTAAATGTTATAATTAATAAATAAATTATAACTATTTTAAAACGGGGAGTTACTTTTCCATCACTCTATATATACAGTGAGGTTGACCAAGTATTTGGACAGTAAAAAAATGGAATTAGAATCATATATTGAAATAAAAGTATTGTCTAAAGTTCACAATATGTTCGTAAAACAATTATAAATGCAAATAAAGATCAAAAATAAATTATTTGACACGTATATATATTTTATATACAAATTATTAAAACAGGTAGAGAAAAAAGTATTTGGACAGTTCCGAAATTATGTTTAAAATGAATTTTTTGAGTATATTTCATGCTCGAATGTGTTAGAATTTTATGGAATAGTCTAGAACGTGCATTACTTAAAGGTGTTAGCTATCTTGATGGTCAGTTCATCCCAAGACGTCGCACTAGCAGTACTGTAGGATGCCAAAGCAAAGAGAGCTGTCGAAATATCTTAAAGATCAAATTATTTCTGCACATAAAAAAAGCTATCGTAAGATTTCTAAAGAACTATGTATGTTTTTTTAATCGTTTCACCCCAAGCAAGGGCATTCCACTGCCACTATTGCGCTTGGGGCTACATAGGGGATGGTAAATAGAAATTGTGGTTAGATATAGGAAATGACAGAAGGTGGGTGATAGATAGTTTGGAGGATGAGAAGAGTGTTTGGGAGAATGGAAGCGAGTTAGTGTGTTAGGAGGTGTCTATTGACCTTACATTTAAACTCCTGGAGATTGTAGCCGTCGGGGAAGCAGTCATGTGGAAGGGAATTCCACAGTCGGGAAGTACGAGAAAAGAAACTGTTGGAGTAGAAGTTGCGGTTGCATGTTATCGGTTTCACTGTAAAAGGGTGGGATCTAGTTGCTAATCTAGTATCTCGTGCAAATTCGAACCTAGGGGGCACCAGTGATCTAAGTTCATCGGAGCAGAAGCCATGAAAGTATTGATAGAAGAGACACAGGGAAGCTACGTCGCGCCGGTGAGAGAGAGACTGCAGGCGGTCTGCCAAGTCAGTATCGATCACATTACAGACCCTCTGCTGTACCTTGTCGAGAAGCCCAAAAAGAATAGCAGGGGCACCCGACCAGATATGGCAACAGTATTCAATACACGGACGGATGGTAGATTTATAAATGTGCAAGATAGATTCAGACGGAAAAAACCTCCGGGCCCTGCACAAAGAACCGACTTTCATAGCAGCGGATTTAGCAATGGATTCGATATAGTCATTCCACTTGAGGTCCGCTGAAAGTGTGAGACCAAGGAGGCGTAGTGCTTTGCTCTCTGGGAGGCAAGCCTGGTCCATGCTAATACCTGTGAGCACTGTTTATATAATTAAGAAATGGAAAGCCTTGGGTACTCATGAAAGTATGACAAAAACAGGTGCTCCGCGCAAAATATCACAAAATTGTTCACGGAAAATAGTACAGCGAGTAAAAAAATGACCCTTTTGTGACTCGGAGAGAAGTTCAAAAATATGTCATCAATGAAGGAAATCACGTATGCAAGAGGACCATATGTTCTGAACTTCACCGATAACAATTAAAATCTCGCTCTCCTCGCAAAACCCCATTGCTAAAAAAAACTTCATTTAAAATCCAGACTTGAATTTGCCAAAACTAATTTACAAAAGCATGATAACTATTAGAAGCAAATTTTATGGTCTGACGACAGTAAGATTGAACTTTATGGCCACAACGATGCTACCCATGTTTGGAAAAAGGATGGAACAGCCTTCAGTCAAAAGAACACCATACCCACTGTGAAGCACGGAGGCAGTAGCATAATGTTTTGGGGATGCCTTGCATATAATGGTACGGGACAACTGAATATTATTAAGGGTACAATGAATGCAGCCAAATATTTTCAGTTTTTAGAAGATTGCTTGCCATCATCAGTTGAGAAATTAGAACTTGAACCAGACAGGGTTTTTCAACAGGACAATGATGCGAAACATACAGCCAGAGCAACACGTGTATGGCTTCAAAACAATAACATCAACGTGTTGACATGGCCCAGCCAATCGCCGGACATGAATCCAATAGAGAATCTTTGGAGAACAATGAAGAATCAGATTCGTGAAAGGCGACTGAAGAACCTCAGTGAATTGAAAGTTTTTGCAGAAGAAGAGTAGGCTAAAATTCCCACCAAATCATGCCAGGCGCTTGGAGAGAGCTACAGGAACAGACTGAGAGCTGTGGTTGCAAATGAAGGATGACCAACTAAATAATAAACACATTTAAAGCATAATTTATATTCTGTCTAATTAATTTTTTCACTACCTGTTTTAATAATTTGTACATAAATATATATACGTGTCAATAATTTAATGCCTTGCTTGGCGCGATACGATTATATATATATATAAAATTGTTGTTATACTTGTTTCGAAAAACCCTCCGAGTACATACGCGGAAGGAAAAATGGTAATAAAAAAAAGAACGAGCTAAGCATCCGGACATCAGTCAAAGTACGTAGCCCGCACCCCCCCACCACCACAAAAAACCGAGACGAGTAACCTAAGACAAAAAACGCTCAATACGCAAGTAGAGCAAACTAAGTAAATAACTAACCTAGAGAACCAACGAACTTACCAAGGTTTCACCAAATTGGAGCCAACTTTCCCTGAAGATCCAATTTGGTGAAACCTTGGTAGATTCGTTGGCTCTCTAGGTTAGCTATATATATATATATATATATATATATATATATATATATATATATATACTTTATTATACTATACCAGTATACTACAGTATGAAAGTAATAAACAGAAACTTGAAATTCTTGAGGTTCTCTATATCAGAAGCAACCAATCAACACTGAACCAAATTTATTATAAGTGTAGTAGCATTATTTTAAATGCATTTGAGCCAACTAAAATTTAACACCATTTTGCCATCTCTGTTTATCCCCTCGCACTGAGAATGCTTGCTTGAAAAACACCGTGACTACAACCGTGTATTTTTTAATTATTATAGCAGAGCGCGTCCGTGCATTCTTACAAAATCACTATCACAGCGTTTACATGAAGGTTGTCTTCGCAATTTACCTCTGACTATGATCTCAGAGTAGAACGAAAGTATTAGGTTAAAAAGAACTATGTTGCCTTCCTTGATTCATTTCAACTTAACATCAAGAAGACAAAGAACTAGAGAAGATCTTTATAAAGATATATTATTTAATGAAACATAACTTGAATTAAGATATGCTGTATAAACGAAAGTCGCGATTTAAAAAATAATTCATTACGTACATTTTATAATATTACAGATTGTTTATAAACGCTGCGCAGTGTATAGTTATACTGAATAATGCAAGATGTTTACGTTATGAAAAGATAAGTATCTATTTTGAAGTGAACTTTACAAAAAAATCTCTTTTACTGCATGATTCTAAGTGTAAAATTGAGAAACGGGTTTGTTTTCGACTTTTTGCGTTTGTTAAAATGCTTGGAAATTTATTTGTGTAAGATAAAGGCATAAAAGGTTTCTGCAAGTTTCCAGTACCTTGGCTTCAGCTCGAACACAAAGCCACTATATTTAGTGCAACACGGCTTTGTAAATCCATCAGCTGTTTACCTGTTGAGCCTCGATTAGCTGGTCGTTGCCAAACTGCACTGGACTTGCGCGCCCGACGTTTTGTGTACGTGTGTTCGCGTCATATCAGCAGGTAGTAAGATATGGGACACTTAAAAATAGATTTTTTGTAAGTAATGCAAGGAATTGGCGAAGTAATGTCAGATGATATTAGAATTAGCTTCTCCTGGAGAAATTTCCCTCGCAACGTTATCTAAAATGAAATGCAGAGTGGCTTTCTCTCTCTCTCTCTCTTCATCCGTGTTTCGAGATGTAAAACCCATCCTTATCCTTCTCTTTCAACGAAATCTTGGACCGAAATCAAACTGATTCCATTCAGTTTTTAAACCAATGCCGACAATAAAAATTCTTGGAAAGAAAGGGAGAGGGAGAGAAAGTTACACTTGCTGGCTTCATGCCAGTTCTGCTTACGTTCATTTGAACTAATAAGCCGCATTTTCGTAACTTTTGACGTAAGAAAAAGTTAGAAAACACGATTGGTGCATTTAGGAATGTCGAACACCTGACGACAATCGTAACTGACGAATCGACTGCTTTTATAAATCCAGCATTATTTTCGCTCAATTAATTTTCCTGTTTAGTTATACCTTATTAAGTCTAAACAGGTTTTGCGGTTAGTTTCTCTTCATTTCCACAGAAATCAATTCATTACACGACAAATATACATAACATTACATATTTGCTACATGTAAAATAACATTCATCCTTGATAATGGATATGAGTATAGCTGAAAGCGCTCAGATAAACAAAACATTTGGACAATTTTAATATAATTTATGTCCTCAAAAGAAAAAAAAAATCATATAAAAATTACATAAATTATATACAAAACTTAACCATACTACCTCGTCTGTCATTTTTATTGAAACCTGCATATATATATATATATATATATATATATATATATATATATATATATATATATATAAACTTATTTATAAATGGAACTTTGTTTGTATGTGTGCGTGTGTGTGTCTGTGTGTGTGTGTGTGTCTGTGTGTGTGTGTGTGTGGTCGTTACCTATAGACTCCGAAACGGCTGAACCGATTTTCTTCAAATTTTACACAGTTGTACTACAAGCGTCTGCGAGTGTTCTTAGCTAGATTTTGTGTCGAGGTACCCCAGATAAATATCGAAAATCGATAATCGGAAAAATCGGGTTATAGAAGGAGTGGTCCGATTTTAATCAAATTTGATACACTCATAGACAAAGACATAAAAAACGATATTCAGAAGTTTCAAGGTTGCAGTTCTTACAATAGTGTAGAAAATCGATAATATATATATATATATATATATATATATATATATATATATATATATATATATATATATAAGGCAAGATGTTTGTGTGTGTGTCTGTTTATCTGTCTGTATGTCCTTTATACAAATTCACAATTTTTATACGATTCTCACCAAAATTCACACAAATATTCTTTAGGCTGAGTCTGATCACCAGGACCATGGATCAGTTTTAAAGCTTTCATTACACCCGAGCAACGTCGGGCTATACTGCTATTATATATATATATATATATATATATATATATATATATATATATATGGCTGGGGGCTTTAGAGTTATAAGTCAGATTTAAATTAGATATAGAATACACATCGCTTGACAGAACTGATACAATTGAAACGATAATAAGGTAATCGGTTGATCTTTCTAACTCAATATATATATATATATATATATATAGGTGTGAGTTTGTAATCCTGAGTTTCACGCTCTTGCGATCGTCAGACAAACTGATTATTTTTTTCAAACATTGGCTATATGTCGGGCTGAGTATATTGGTGTATTTTTGTGGAAGTGGGAGGAAAATTTATTGTCATGACAGCCGCGGACATATATTCACATTTGTATACTCATTGGCGTGTGCAGAGACACATACACACACGCGCGTCCGCCCACCGGGACTCACACAAACACATATGCGAACCGTACGGGGCTCGGCATATATATCTATATGTGTGGCGTTGCGCACATACATACGCATTCGGTTGATGTATTCGAATAGTGTAGTGATGTAAACGTGCAGACAGTTGTCGATTTTTCGTACGTACATATGTACGTATGATGGGTTTTGTGTGATTTTGTGTCGAGGTACCCCCGATAAATATCGAAAATCGATAATCGGAAAAATCGGGTTGTAGAAGGAGTGGTCCGATTTTAATCAAATTTGATACACTCATAGACAAAGACATAAGAAACGATATTCAGAAGTGTCAAGGTTGCAGTTCTTACAATAGTGCAGAAAATTGATAATATATATATATATATATATATATATATATACATATAAGGCAAGATTTTTGTGTGTGTTTGTCTGTATGTCCTTTATACAAACCTGCAATTTTTATCCAATTCTCACCAAACTTCACAAATATTCTTTAGGCTTAGTCTGAGCTCCAGGACGATGGATTAGTTTTAAAGCTTTCATTACACCCGAGCAACGCCGGGATATACTGCTAGTATATATATATATATATATATATATATATATATATATATATATATAATAACTACATAGACACTGTAAGTAAGTAGGCCGTAAATTTATACTAAAATAAACCTCCGAAAAAACCATTAACAAACAGAACCTAAATCCGTTACAATCCGGTGTACTAAGACGTCAGATAAATGGGTGGGGGGGAAGAAACCCGCGGAACAAGAACAAAACATTCAATACTCCGCAGTAAAGAAAAAACCCCAAACGGAACCAAACACAAGAAAAAGTGCTCAATACAAAGTACGAAAGAAAAGATGCAATAGTAGAGCAAAAACACACAAAAATCTAGAGTGCCCTGACGATCCGTAGTGTGAAACCGCGGTAGGTTTTGGCTCACTCTAGATTTTTGTGTGTGAATATATATATATATATATATATATAGTCAGTTAAAAGCATTTCTTCTTGGGAAGGAATAAGAGAAGTGAAAACGTCAACTCTCTCATCCCGAATATTAAAAAATCGCATAAAATAACAAACAATCCTCGAAACTAGCTACGACGTGAAATTTGAAAAGATACAAATATTTATTACATTGACATCAAACAAAATACAATTTACAATTTTTTGCGAAAAGCTTTCACAAAAATATCCGTGTGCGCCTTATTATGTACAAGGCAAGATAACGTCAAGAAATTACAGAAATTATTGGCTCTAAAAAAGATTTTCAATAAATTTTTTCAAATGTTAAAAAGATCCTTGAGGAAATTGACAGCTACAATCTCCAAGAATTTAAATGTAAAGTCAATCGTCATCTCCTATCTTACTAACATGCATCTTCTCCCTCATACCCCTTTCTCCGTCCACTCCACTCTCATCAGTATTCTCATCCTTCTCTTACCCACTTCCTGACACCCCCTATCACTCTTTCTCATAACTTTTCTTCTATGTAACCCCCTGCAAAACAGTGGCAGTAAAATGCTTTGCTTGGGGCGATATGATTATAAAAAAAAAATTACACTATTATAATATGAATATAAAGTGGGGGATCAATTCTACATTACAATCAAGATATAAACTGATCCCTCACTTTATGAAAAAGGGAGGATCAAACTGATCCTTCTCTTACCCACTTCCTGACACCCCCTATAACCTGTCACTCTCTCATAACTTTCCTCCTATGTAACCCCCTGCAAAACAGTGGCAGTAAAATGCCTTACTTGGGGCGATATGATTATAAATTAAGTAAGAATAAAAAAAATTAAAAGGAAATGCTTTTAAAAAAAGTGTCCCAACTTAGCAGCTAAAAAAGAAACCTACTCTGGCTTATCCCACGAGCGTTTCTGGAAACCTTTACGATATTTTCAAACGTCTTTTAGTTTTCTTTCTGCTTAGCTACCCACTTGGACCTTTAACAATATTTTTCTCGTCCTGGGCATGACGGTAAACTGCATCCGGCAGCAAGGCCTCTGGGAGGTTGTGAGGAGCATGGAACCACTTCTTAATTGCTGTTCTTCCCAGGTCCACCCTGACTCGGGGTGGTAGCACCTGTCAGAGCCAAATAGTTAACCCCCTCCACAAACTGGGGTCAAAATTGTATGAAAGTGTGAAAATAGACTTTTATAGAAATATATATATATATATATATATATATATATATATATATATATATATATATATATAAATTATATATATATAAACTTTTGTTAAAAACTATACCGTTTTGAAGAAAAATATTACCAAGAATACATTTATCATTTATGAAGGAAAAATAAATTATTGCCATAATATATTTTTGAAGGAAAAAATTATTACTAGCAATACATTTTTGAATACAAAACTAGAAGACATCTTCAGTTTTCTAAAATAAAAATAAAAAATAAAAAAAAATTCATCATAATCTGACTAAATCAACCTTCTCACTATAACCAAACATTAAAAAAAATACCTTAAAACCCCACCTTTTGGCATTAAATAACTTACAGAAGTTGATATGCCATAAGACAAACCTCAAATTCAAACTCAAATTCATTTTCGTCGTATCAGCTGTCGGCGTAGTTCTTGAAAATGCGGAAAACTTTTTTGCTCTTTTAGTGACGTTAGCGACTTTCACAAGTGAAAGCACAAAACCATTCCGCTCCCTGCAACCAGCTGGTTTCCTTCTCATCTAACGTATAATTCCCTTCTGTTGTCTCCCTGTAACCAGCCGGCTACTGACGTCAATTGTGTTACTTCCTTCGTATCTTACGTCTAATTTACTTCTATCGTTATCTGCTGACCTGTGTTCGTATATACGCCCAAGGTAACACAAACGGGCTTACGAAAAATAAATTTAGCCAACATTGCAAAATAAATTAATAAATAAGTAAAATGAATTAAAAAAAAACGGACGAACTAAATCCAAGGATTAAACATTCTTATCTACCAGTAGAATGGAGCAATGCACTGCGCCTCCTTAACCGCACTCACACAAATAACCTCAAATGGAATGACTACATTGAATCCATAGCTACTAGGAAATTTATTCACTGTGCCTGGCCAGGAAGTTTTTCTCGTCAGAATCCATTTTGCACATTTATAAATCTACCATTCGTCCGCGCATTGAATACTGTTGCCATATCTGGTTGGGTTCTCCTGCTATTCATCACGAGGTTCTTGACAAAATCCAAAGGAGGATCTGCAATGTAAACGATCCTGACTTGTCAACCCGCCTTCAGTCACTTTCTCACCTACGGGAAGTAGCTTCCCTATACATTTTTTTTTACAATTATTTTCATGGCAACTACTCTGGCAAGCTTTTTACCCTGATATCGCGACCAGGGGTACCGATGTGCGTTGTGTTGCAGTGGATATCGGTTCGGAACGACAAATCGGGGAGCCGAGTTCGAATTCCAGTTGAATTCCTTGCATTCACTTACGCACAAATACCTTTGCGAAAGGTATTAACCCATCTCTTCCCTCCAGTTATGGGTTAAATAATAGGAAAGATTGAGTTCTATAGCATTGAGTTCTATATACATTTATTCCCCCTCTAGCTATGAGTCAAATTACAGGACAGATTGGGTTCTATAGCCTTGGCTGGCAACCAGTCTACTGCAGAAGGCAATGGCAACCTACTGCGGGATGACCTTCTGCCTAGTCAGTCATGTCTCTTTCGAGACATGATCACTCAAAGCGTGTATCACGTATGGCACTTAACTGACTGACTGACCCCGACCACATGAATTTATTCGTTTTACTAGATTTACATCCCACCCCCTTTTTTTTTTCGAAATCGTTAAATGTAACACATTTTCTATTCTAACAGTTTCTTTTCTCTCACTTCCTGTCTGTGGAACTCACTTTTATTTTAATTGCTTCCCTGATAGCTACAATATCCAAAAGCTTAAATGTAACGTCAACATCTTTTATCTTTTCTTCAACATACCCTGTACCTTTTTATTTTCTTACTGTAACCGCAGTAGCATTTCTGCCTTGCTTGCGGTGAAATGGTTTAACACACACACACACACACACACACACACACACACACACACACACACACACACACACACATATATATATATATATATATATATATATAGTACTGTGCAAAAGTATTAGGACAAGAACTATTTTATCTTTTTATAAGGCATATTGACAGAAAATAACCAATTTAATTAAAGTAATTTTATTTGATTTACTCAACAAATGCTTTAACAACAAAAAAATACTTGCTACAAAATAAATTTAATATTTAGTATAATAGCCCTTTGCTTTAATCACAGCCTTCATTCTGTCAGGCATTGACATCACAAGTTTATTCAATGTATCTGATGGTATCTCCTGACCAGCAGCTTGTATTTGTTCCCAAAGTGTGTCTTGCGAAGTGACATTAGATTTATTAATTTTTTTATCCAAAATATCCCATAGATGTTCAACAGGATTGAGATCAGGGCTCTGTGGAGGCCAATTCAAATTCCGCAGCCTTCCTTCCTCTTCCTTTTTAGTTAAATAATTTTTACAAAGGTTTGGCTTTTCACCCTGTATTTAAATTTCAGTGAGGTTTTTAGGAAAATCATCCCTGTCCTAATATTTTTGCACACTACCGGTAGTATGCAAAAGTGTTATGACAGAGGTGATTTTAATCTATATTTTGATCATAAAAGATAAAACAGTTCTTGTCCTAATACGTTTACACATTACTGTACACATATATATTTATATATAATACAGAAACCTACCTTAATTCGAAAGGAAACAAAGAACAATGGGATCTAGAGACCACGTGATACTCCTTTATTAACAGGCTGTATATACAGAGGTTATTAGAAGATAAAGTGGAGTTGGGGAGGAAGAAACTAGTACTTTCCAGCTCTTTTTTCTTTAGAGTTAATGCATTGGTTTATTTATTTAAGGGCTTGCACTTTAGATTTATATGCTGGTTAGGTGCTTGGAGGAAGTGTGTATTTTTGTGTGTATATCTATATCTATTAGTCATCCACATACAAGCCTGTTTCGCTGTATCACAGCTCATCAGTGTACTAGCCACATCCACTTGCTTCTGGCCGGGATCGAAACTCGACCGATTTGGTGTCAGTCGGAGTCGCTATCCGCTAAGCCATAGGCGCATGGAATCAGAGAAGGGAAATTTTAACGTGTTGTATATAAGCAGTGTATACACACGCCAGTCACCGAAAGAACTCAATTCATTTCTAAAGAGTAACGCATATATCGCAGAAGTGAAAACTGTTTTTAAAATTTTCTTCTTTAGAGAGGTTAATCGTAATGAGAGCATAATATATTAGTCATCCACATACAAGCATGTTTCGCTGTATCACAGCTCATCAGTATATATATATATATATATATATATATATATATATATATATATATATATATAAAGGAAAAACTCAACACATCAACGTGGACGGTTTTAAATTAAAATCTATTTCGACGGGTAAGTTTTTGGCAGCCATCTCATCAGACCGAAAAATTCAAATAGTTTAATTTCATCGGAACATTCAAAAACAGGAAGTTAAGTGGCAAGACCCAGATAAATGAAATAATTTTTCTGGGTGTAATAAAGTTGTTGTCATGATTTGAGGGGGAAGAAAGGTTAACTATCGATACCTTTGACTCCCATCTCAATAAAAAAAATCTGCGGAGGCTGACAAACTAAACCGAACTGCTGCTCTTCAAAAGGACCTCCAATCTGTGACTGAATGGGGTAGAAAATAGCTCGTGAATATTAATGCCTTCAAAAGAAAGCTGCTCTCCTTTAACCACCATAGAAAGGCTTTCTCGCCAGACATCAGAATGGATGACGTTAGCCTTCTAAAGAACAACACGCGGAGCCTTCTTGGCCTGACTCTCTGAAACCAATCCATATGGAATTGCTATATCGAATCTATAGCTGCATCTACTGTTAGGAAAGTTGGGTCACTGTGTCGAGCCAGGTAGTTTTTCTTGTCAGAATCCATTCTGCATATTTATAAATCTACCCTTCATCCGTGCATTGAATACTTTTTCCCTATCTGGTCGAGCATCCGGCTATTCATCTCGATGTTCTCGATAAAATCCAAAGGAGGATCTGCAAAATAATTGATCTTGACTTTGTAATCCATCTTCAGTCACGTTCTCACCGACGTGATGTGGCTTCTCTCTGTCTTTTCTACAAATATTTTCATGGTAAATGCTATGAACTTTTTTCATTTGTTCCCGGACCTTGTGTATTTACGCGTGTTACTAAATTGGCATCAAGATCCCACCCTTTTAACGTCAAAATATTAACCGCATCTTCTACTTTAAAAGTTTCTTTTCCCGCACCTTCTGTTTGTAGAAATCCCTTCTGTTTGCTTACTTCCCTGGTAGCTACAATCTCTAAATATTTAAATACAACGTCAATTGCCATCTTCTATCTCCTTGATGCCAATCTTTCTCTTATCTTTTTTCGATATCCCTTGTACTTTGTTTTTCACTCACTGTAATCCCCTGTGCACCAGTAGCGGTCTTTCCTTGTTTGGGGTGAAATGATTATGACAAATATGACAAATATATATATATAGGAAAGTCTTGTAATTTGCTTGAAGCATTGTGTATATTAGTATTATGGTTAGGTTTTGAAGGCTGTCACAATGCGTTTAGTAAAATAAAGGAACGTAAAGAAGTTGTTGGGTATTACCTATTTATTATATATTAATATTTCAATAGTCAAACTAACGGTCAGGTTAATACATACTTAGATAAACCGCATATTAAAGCAGACTGATACCATCAGACCATATAAACATCCCAACTATCAATCACTCATTTATATATACCATAACACACACACACATACATGCTCTAGCACCCACACATCCCCACACACACACACTCTACAAATAACGAATCAGTACAAGCTCTTCTACCATTCTGAAGATGAGAATTTGATCTCGAAATATTAATGTATAATAAATAGGTAATACCCAACAACTTCTTTACCTTCCTTTATTTTACTAAACGCATTGTGACAGCCTTAAAAAGCTAACCATAATCCAAATATATATATATATATATATATATATACATATATATATATACCAACAACTTTATGTTTATAGAAACTTTATTTCAAATTAATTAATTTTCTTTCTTTGCCTTGATAAAGTCCCTCAGTGGACAAAATGCGTGGGTTCATTCAAATTATAATTTTCCTATTCTTTCTTTCTTTTACTCATACATATGTGCGCGCGCGTGTGTGTGTGTGTGTGTGTGTGTGTGTGTGATGGAGAGAAAAAGCAAAAACACACACACACACACTCATATTTATATACTAATGTATATTTGGAAAGCAACCTTTCTGTTTACACATGTTTCGTTGAGAGAATTTCTTTAGTTTTTCTAGCATTCTTACATTTTTTTTCTCAATTTGTAGGCAGTAAGGGAGTTGCCCGTATTTTCCACTGTCCCAAGCGCTTTCCAGCCACGCTCAACACGTGAAGCTCAGAAAAAGGGGTCCTACTAGTACTAAAAACAACACATCTCAAACTGTCAAAACACAAAGAGAAAGTCACAACACCTAAACATCCCACGACTGCCTTAAGTGACCGAGATCGCTTGGAGCAATAAACAGTTTTTGCATTTCCCTCCAAACGGATAAATATAAAAAAGTTTTTAAAAATACATAAAACATTAATTAAATTTTTAAATTTTCCTTTTTTCCTTGTCTCACATATTTAATGAAACATGTTCAATATATATATAATATATATATGTGTATGTGTATGTGTGTGTGTGTGTGTGTGTGTGTGTGTGTGTGTTTATTAAACATTCATTCATCCCAGGAGACTAGGGAGGTGTGTTCTGGATAATGTTTCAAAGGCAGACAATAATGACGGTCTCTCCTACATTTTACACAGCGGAAGTTCGATGCCTGTCTGTCGGTCAGACTTCAGGCATTACTTCTTTCCCTTTTCATCTCTGTCTGTTTGAAAAATGTCACTACGAACTTGAACAGGCCTTTATGCACTGCCTCTAATATGATAGTTTGAAAGCTACAACTTCCCACGCATATATATATATATATATATATATATATATATATATATATATAACGGAAAGTTCCGGAGATTTACGAAATGGATTAACAACCGACATATTTAATTTATTTGTTTGAACATTATTTTTAATAGATATTCGTATTTGACTAGATATTTTGTTTTTAATTAAACAGTACATTCATATACATAAGTCTACCGGCCTGAATATTTTGGGAGAAATCTTTTTATGAAAATATGTCTCATTCGGTAGGATTCGAAGCTGCGTTCCATAGCAACATAGGAGTAGCCATCAATTGATATGATGCGTCTTAGACCAGTCGACCAAGAATGATTTCACAGTTTAAACGAAGTCGAATTAAACCTTATAAGCACAAATTTTCGATTTCTCGTAAATATTCATCTACTCTGAATGTGTATCGTAATTGTAAACAGACAATGTTACGGAAGGTTCGGGAGATTTACGAATTGGATGAATAACCGACATATTTAATTCATTTGTTTGAACATTATTTTTTATGGATACTCGAAAGTCACATATTTTCCTAACAAAATTTCTCAAAAATATTCAGGCGGTAGAGTTATGTATATATAAATATACTGTTTAATTAAAAACTGAATATCTACTCAAATACAAGTATCTATTAAAAATAATTTTTTAAACAAATAAATTAAATATGTTGGTTGTAAATCCATTTTGTTAACCTTTGGAACTTTCTGTAACATTGTCTGTTTACATTTGTTTGCATTACAATATGCTTTCAGA
This sequence comes from Ascarosepion bandense, assembly GCA_037127315.1. NCBI lineage: Eukaryota > Metazoa > Mollusca > Cephalopoda > Sepiida > Sepiidae > Ascarosepion > Ascarosepion bandense. The sequence continues at coordinate 1,284,971 of JBBBDQ010001621.1, read as the reverse complement.
GTAGAGATTGATATTTATGAGAAATTGAAAGTTTGTGCTTATAAGGCTTGATTCAGCTTTGCTTAGACTGTGAAATCATTTGTGGTCGAGCAGTATAAGACACATCAGATCAATCTTGTTAGGGGTCACAGGTTTAAATTCTGCTGAATTACACACATTTTCGTAACAAAATTTATCAAAAATACTAAGGCTGGTAGAGTTATATATATAAATAGACTGTTTAATTAAAAACAGAATATCTACTCAAATACAAGTATCTATTAAAAATAATTTTCAAACAAATAAATCTCTATATATAAAAGGCAAGCTGTGAGTCTGTGTGTGACTGTAAGCTATGCACGCCTACATTTTTTTAAGCTACGTCATTCAAACTTTCTAGGTACACATATCAACAGGGAAGCCAGGTTGACACATACATTTTAAGTTTAAGTTCAGCAATTTTCCCTTTCGCACTCTTTTGCCAATGGAACCGATTGTTTACATTTGCTCCGTAAAACATCTAAGATCTAAGATGGTTTCTGAATTACGTCTCAGAAATCAAATCACACGTATCAGACGCGACTAAAAAAATTTTTTATTAAAAAAAATGGGCCTTTATATTTAATTTTTATTCCGACGTTTTAAAAATTCATTTGGTCAACATAAAATATGAATATTTCCCTGTAATTTTGAAACAAAAGAAAAAAAAAGTGCCAATGGTTAATTTAATTATTTAAGTCTTTTTTTTTTCAGAATTCATATTTCATACTTCAGAAAATAAAATAAAAAAAATAAAGCTTTAACAAAATAAATAATTATTATTTTTATGCTAAATTCATTTAGTCAGCAAAAAATGTAAATATTTCCCCCGTAATTTTGAAATAAAACCAAACGCAATATGGTTTACAATGTCACATTTAATTATTTAAGTCTCTTTTCTTTTTTTAAGATTTCATATTTCATACTTCAGAAAATAAAATTTAAAAAAAAAATAAAGCTTTAACAAAATAATAATTATTATTTTTATGTTAAATTCATTTAGTCAACAAAAAATGTAAATATTTTCTCCCGTAATTTTGAAACAAAAACAAGCGCAGTGTTGTTTACAATACGTGCGGCATGCGAAGCAGAAACACTGGAAGGGCGACATTCCGAACGTGTCTATGATGCAACTGCGACACATAAAATGTTCTATTAAATGTTCTGAGTTGCACGGGCAACGCCGAGCTATGATGCTAGTTAAATATATATATGTGTGTGTAAAAAAAACACGTGCTTAGGCAATCTCTCATCTTCCATTCTCCTGAAATGCCGTCCTGCCAAGCGCAATTGGTTGCGAAAGAGCAGTTTCTCTATCCTCGGTGTTTTTGAGGCCGTTGCCGAAAAACCTGTGACTGCAGTGAGTGAATAATGTCACTTAATGTTTAAAATGCGCCTAAGGTACATTTTACGAAATCTTTCCAAGATTTTTTAAATAAATATAATTATTTCATCTTACCAACATGGACGAAATGAGAAATTTTACACAAAAATAGAAAAAAAAAAAAAATAGGATCCAATCAATTTAAATTCTGTTTGAAATATATCAAACCATGCCACTTAATGGAAAATTTATTTGCTTATTTAATTTAGTAACTTGGAATTAAAACTAAAATTAAGACTTCAAGATTTTTTATTTTTTAAATTGCATAGGTACCACTATTTATGAAGGTGCCTAATTGTATTTAATAAAAGCAATTTTGCAAGAACAAAATGAAATGTATTTAATAAGGCATCCTTTTATTTATTTATTTATATTTATTTATTTTTTTATAATCGTTTCACCCCAAGTAAGGCAATACCGCCACTGGTGCGCAGGGGGCTACAGTGAGAGAAAAGTTAAGAAAAAAAAAAGAGAAAACTCGTTGCTGGGAAAATTGAAGAATGGATAAGAGAAATTTGGGAATCTAAAAGGTAGAAGATAGCAACTGACGTTTCACTAAAACTTTTTAAGATCGTAGCTATCAGGGAAGTAAGTATATGGAAGGGAGTTCCACAGGCGGGAAGTGCAAGAAAAGAAGCTGAAGGAGTAGAAGTGGTGGTTACATTTGACTATTTTAACGGTAAAAGGGTGGGACCTAGTTGCCAATCTAGTAGCAAGGGTAAATTCATGTGGTCGGAACATCAGAGAAAAAAGCTCGTCAGAGCAGAAGCCGCAATAATATTTGTAGAAAAGACAGACGGAAGCCACATCGCTTCGGGGAGAAAGTGACAGAAGTCTACCTGCCATATCGGGATCGATTACATCGCCGCTCAACCTTTCGATTTTGCCGAGAACCCCGAGATGACTAGCGAGAGCACCCGACCAGATATGGCAACAGTATTCAATGCACGAACGAATGGTAGATATGCAAATCATTTTTAAAAGAACAACCACTTATTAGTAGTTCTCAACCATCTTTTGCTCAATGCACAATTTTCACCAAAGAAGTGGGAGTATCATACCCCCCCACACACACACACTTTCCAAGATTGTCCGACTCAAAAGACGCATTCCAAATATTATGCACATATTACTGAAAATCCAAATAGATTTTCAATAATATATTCGTCATCCACATACAAGCGTGTTTCGCTGTATCACAGCTCATCAGTGTGGCTAGATACCCATTTGTTTCTGGACCAGGATCGAAACTCGACCGACTCGGTGTCAGTCGGAGTTGCTCTCCCCTAAGCCATAAGCGCATGAAATCAGTGAATAGAAATTTTAGCGTGTTATATATAAACGGTGTATACACACGCCAATCACCGAAAGAACTCAATTCATTGCTGAAGAGTAATGCATAAATCGCAGAATTGGTATCTGTTTGTATTAAAATTTCCCTCTCTAGAGACCTCAATCGTAATGAAAGCATAATAGTTTTCAATAATAATTTTCATAATAATTTTCAATAATATATAGATTTACATGGATTAATTTTAGAGAGATATTTTTTAAATTTAATCGTAATAGAAAATATTGATTTTTTTTTTTAGATCTAAATACATGTACAGCAATTTGTTTTAATTTGTAACTAATTCTTAAATAAATAAACAGAAGAAGACTTCAGTAAAGAAAAACTTCAATAGATTGCCTGGGTACTGAAGTTTAATAAAGAAAATGTTCAATCAGCGGTCAGAGTATTTAAACCGATTTCATTCTTTTGAAGATTACAGTCAATGAGAAAATTTTGAAAATGTAAAAGATTCCCCCCTCCCGCCTAAACACTGTAATTCCCCCACTCCTAGTTGGGAACTTCTGTCTTAAAAGGACCAACATTTGTGGTCCTATTGACTCTAAGCGGAATACACTTTGTACAGAACTGATTTGCTGCAACATCAAAACACTGGTTGTATCATGATTGGTCATCCTTATTTTCCTCGGCTTCCTCTTCGCTATCCTCTTTCAACGATTCAGCGTCTTATCTTACCATCGTTAATGTCTCCCAAATTACCCATAATAAACAATAAAGGCTCAAATATAATGCAATAACTTTGTTTATATTTTACGACCTCAATACTATTTCACTGAAAGTTACGCTCGCCAGAGCAATTCGCGTTGCCTATGAGAATTTGTTTACCCGATTTCCATGATTATAGCCATTTATGTAACTATATTTCGAACAAAAGAGTATGACAGCGGCATTAAAACACCGTTTGAAAAAGAAAGAAAAAGAGAGAAAAAGAGAGAAAAAAGAAACTGGTAGAGGAAAACTGGGTGTGAAAAAAGGAAAAAGAAATTTAAATCTGAGAAAGCGAGTGACATAAAGAACAAAAGAGTGAATCGGGAGGGGCAGGAGAATTAGGAAAAGAAAAATAGGGGGAAAAAGTAGAAAAGTCAGGATAAAACAATTAGGTTAACATATATGAACGGAGTAAAGTAGATGAACCACCCAAATAGATTATTCGACGGATATTAACAGAATGGCTTATATATATATATATATATATATATATATATATATATATATATAGTCATCCGCAGACAGATCTGTTTCGCTGTATCACAGCTCATCAGTACGGTTAGACATCCAATTGCTTTTTACCCAGGATTGAAACCCGGCTGAATTGGCGTCAGTCGGCGATTCTACCTCTGAGACATGAGCGCTCGGTATTGTAAGAAAGTGACAGAACACGTAGATTTTAAACCCACTGTTCAAGTATTTACTTTTAGAAAGAGAGCTCGATACAAAGTAGAGCTTTATATTGTAATAGTTGTTACAATGGTTTTTAAAAGTATCGTATCACTACACAAAATCCTCGTGTTTCGGAGCACAGCTGCTCCTCTTCGGTTGATTTGTGGAACAAATCAGTTCCACAAATCACCCGAAGAGGAGCAGTTTTGATCCGAAACATGAGAATGTTTGTGGAGTGATACTATGTTTTTATAAACCATTGTAACAACTATTACAATATATATATATATATATATATATATATATATATATATATATATATATATAAAGGATCTCTTTTGCGACAAGAGAGAACAACCGAGAATACACAAGGAGATGGATGGACCGGAAATACTAAAATCCGAAGTGGAAGCTGCAATGGCCAAAATGAACAGAAACAAAGCACCTGGTCCAGACGGCATAGTGATAGAGCTGCTGACAGCCTTAGAAGAATATGGCATAGAAAAGATTACCGACATAATAAACGAAATTTATAGCAGCGGAATAATACCAGACGACGTATGCAAGTCAATATTTATAGCACTGCTGAAGAAACCTGGTGCAAACGAGTGCAAACTACACAGGACTATCAGCTTAATGAGTCACATTACAAAACTGATTGTCAGGATCCTGATGAATAGAACGAGAAGCAGAACCAGGCCAGAGATAGGGCAGGAACAGTGCGGGTTCGTCAAAGACACTGGAACAAGGAACGCTATATTCATGATTAGGATGCTCTCTGAAAAGGCATTACAAGTGAAGGAAGAGTTGTACCTATGCTTAATTGACTACGCGAAAGCATTCTACAAAATACGACACAAAGAATTGATGGAGATGCTAGGCAGCCTCGACATTTTCAGGAAAGACATAAGAATAATCAAGAATCTCTACTGGCAGCAAACGGTCTGCATACGGACAGGTAACGACTTCAGTAGATACACAAAGATAGAAAAAGGCGTAAGACAAGGATGTGTCTTTTCACCGGATTTGTTCAACCTATACAGCGAGAATATTTTGAGGACCCTAGATGACACGCCAGGATTTGTTATTGGAGGCCACAACCTGAACAACATAAGGTATGCGGACGATACAGTGCTGATTGCGAACACGGAAAGGAAACTACAAGACCTCATACAGAAAGTAGCAGTGGAGAATGACAAGAAGGGACTGCAAATAAAATTTAACAAAAATGAGTGCATGGTCATCAGCAAAGATACAACCCAAAATGCCAAATACAGGTGGGGGATAACAGAATCAAGCAAGTACAAAAATTTAAGTACCTAGGCAGTGTTCTAACAGAAGATGGAAAGTGCGACGCGGAGATCCGAAGGCGAATTGGCATGGCAAAGACGCGTTCCAGAAGATGAGCAAAATACTAACACACAGGAAAATCTCAATAGAAACGAAGAAAAGAGTGCTAGACTGCTACGTGATGTCAGTTCTTCAATACGGCAGTGAATGCTTGACAATATCATCGAAAATGAGGACAAAACTGGAAGCGGCTGAAATGTGGTTCTACAGAAGGATGCTACGGATATCGTGGACTGAGCATGCAAGCAACGATGACGTGTTGGAAAGAATGGCAACAAAAAGGAAATTGATGCTGACCATCAGGAAGAGACAACTGAAGTTCCTGGGACATGCAATGAGGAAAGAGAGCCTGGAGAACCTGATACTGACTGGACAGATAGAAGGAAGGAGAGACAGAGGAAGGCAGCGGATAACATATTTGCAGGGTCTGATCAGGTGGATGACGGAACAGGGGTTGCCAGGAGCAACAGGAGCAAGCATACTAAGAGCCACAAGGGATAGGGAGACGTGGAGAACCATGATCGCCTACGTCCTGAAGGGACAGGGCACATAGAAGAAATAGAAGATATATATATAGATAATCACTGTACCACGATATCGTGAAATTTACGACAAAAATCCTGCTTGCCAAAATATCTTTTTATCAGTAAACAACTGAAAAAGCAACAATCTTGGCACTAGTAATCATCACAACTGAACACTATATATATATATATATATATATATATATATATATATAAGTGAACATTGAGGCGGCTAACACTCAGCGGCGATAGTCTATGTCATTCTTATACACAATAATCAGGCCTGACGATTGCGTGCTGGCATATAACGATCTGTTATCACTGGGTACATGCACACACACACACACACACACACACACACACACATATATGTATGTGCGTGTCTGCATGTGTTAGCATATACATATATGTATGTGTTTGCATATACATATATGTGTGTGCGTGCGTATGTTTGGGGTTTGTGTGTATTTGAAATTGATGTTAATAGTGTGAAATATGAAATATGTGAGATATATATATATATACATCAATTTAGATAGATAGATAGATAGATAGATAGATAGATAGATAGATAGATAGATAGATAGATGAGAATGCATTGGGAAAAATCAGTATCATTGGCAGATATATCTCCAGGGAAGAAAGATTGAAATCATTTTTCCAAAGAGAATTGCAGAGACTGCGTTTTGTGGTGAAAAAAAATAATATCAATTGAAAGAAAAGTGAAAGGTCGACACAATTCTTGAGAAATGACAAAAATAAATGGAAGACAGATAATGTATTTCGAATTCTCTTTCGACTTGATAAGTGAATAGACCTAATTCGTGCGTTTTGAAAGTCACTAAGAGGAAGGGTATTTGACACCAAAGTTCGCCTGGTGTTTTGAACTGCATACAGCTTCATCTTGATTAATAGCCGCTTGAAAAACTGGTAACATCTGGGCTCAAAAGAGATAAAAGTAATGTCAGTCAGTTAAATGCCATACGTGATACCCGCTTAGGCGATCATGTCCCGAAAGAGACATGACTGACTGGGCAGAATATTATCCCGCAGTAGATTGCCATTGCTTTCTGCGGTAGACTGGTTGCCGACCAAGGCTATAGAACCCAATCTGTCCTGTTATTTAACCCATAACTGGAAGGATGAGACGGATTAATACCTTTCCCAAGGGTATTTGCGCGTAAGTGAATGCAATGAATTCAACTGGAATTCGAACTCGGCTCCCCGATTTCGCGTTCCGAGCCGATATCCACTGCACAAAAGCAATGTAAGCATTTATATGAGTGAATGTCGGAGCCAAAAACGATAACAAGAATTCTAATCAATATATTACCTTCTATTTTCTTTGACGCATGCGTGTTTGAAAACTCTCGGTGGCATCATTATAAATTACGCAGAATAAAAGAAGATTTTGACCTTGAAAATCTTTGAGATCAGTGTCAAAATATCCATGTTTGCACTACAAACCTTAGTTTAATAGGTTAAATAATTTTTCTGTAATAAAATTTTTGAATGACTTTTAGTAGTGTCGTGCCAACCCCTGCTTTTTTGTTTACCACACCCGGATTAGTTTTATGCGCAGTTCAGAGAAAGTCAATGAACTGAGTGTGATAGCGAAAAGAGAAGTTATAAAAAAAGCAATGGCGACATCTGGCCCTTTCTTTTGGAGAAGATAAAAGTAAAACATGGTTCTGATACTTTTTACAATAAAGTTATTGATGAATTTGTCAAAAATAAATGACGAATTGAATTATTTCAGAAGTAAATAAATTTCAAATATGCCATTATTTTTTATTCGAGTATTCACTTAAATTTCTCATGTAACCATTAACGGTTATAATGGACTGCTTGCTTCGGTTTCAAAGTGACCTTGCGTCACTGATTTTTGGTTGTTCTAGTTGTCTTAGTGGTCTAGAAATGCGAAACCGGTAGGTAATGTTTAATTCGGGTAACTGATCTCATCATCAAAAAAATGAAGCCAAATAAAAACACATTATTAAAAGCGGTTTTAAAGATTTTGCTTTCATCTAAAATACTGAATAACGATTTTTGGTGCCAAGAAAAAAACACGTTTTTTTGCTGATTTGATGGAGGCTGATTCCGAAAATGACCTTAGATTTTCATGGTTAGCTACCGTTTTTGCTGTACTAAAATTGATCATTTTTTTAAAAAAGAAAGGTCAATTTACGATCTTAGCTGATCATAACATCTAAATCTAAATCTAAACTTATTTATAAATGGAACTTTGTCTGTGTATGTGTGTGTGTGTCTGTGTGTGTGTGTGTGTGTGTGTGTCCGTTACCTATAGAATCCGAAACGGCTGAACCGATTTTCTTGAAAATTTACACAGTTGTACTATAAGCGTCTGCGAGTGTTCTTAGCTAGGTTTTGTGTCGAGGTACCCCCGATAAATATCAAAAGTCGATAATCGAAAAAATCGGGTTATAGAAGTAGTCCCATTTTAATCAAATTTGATTCACTCATAGACAAAGACATAAGAAACGATATTCAGAAATTTCAAGGTTGCAGTTCTTACAAAAGTGCAGAAAATCGATAATATATATATAAAAGGCAATATGTTTGTGTGTGTGTGTGTGTGTGTGTGTGTGTGTGTGTGTGTGGATGCTTATCTGTCTGTATGTCCTTTATGCAAATCCACAATTTTTATCCGATTCTCACCAAAATTCACACAAATATTCTTTAGGCTGAGTCTGAGCTCCAAACCGATAATATACATAGAAAAGGCAAGATGTTTGTGTGTGTGTCTGTTTATCTGCCCGTATGTCTGTATTTTTTCAGCCCTTTTATTTTAGTTTTCGCTTCGGGTTTGGCTCTAAGTAAATATAATTGTCGTTCTTAGTCTCAGCCATGATACCATTTACTCAGAGGACTTATTTAGCCTTCAAAATTCAGTTTACGACGAAAAACACTTATTTGATATCGATAGCAGGAAATCAAAATTTGACTTACATCAATTTATTTTTCTTTCAGTCTACGGTTTCGCTTTAACTGGAGACAACTATTGCTTTTTAATCTTTCGTGCCAACGTCCAAAGCTTTCATTACACCCGAGCAACGCCGGGTTATACTGCTAGTTTAGTTAATAAATGTTGAAATATTTTATAGGAAAAAAAATACTGTATTAAAGTACAAAATTTTAAAATAGATATGATGAAAATCCTTGTTGGTCTTAGTATATTCAATCGTGTTATTATTGTTATAGGGTCTGATTGTTATTCAAAAAATTGTATATCTCAATAAGCAGATTTATTGATTTAAATACAAATTGAAAGGTTTCTACGATTCTATTTTGAGAAATATTGCCATCGGTCAATATCATATATATAGAAAACAAATGAAAAAAATGCTTTTTTTTCTTCTAAAAATGAGGCATCTCTGTACAGCAAAAACGGTAGCTAACCAAGAAAAGTAAGGTTATTTTTAGATTCAGCGCCTTCAAATGAGCTAAAATGATGTTTGATGTCTCGACACCATTTCAGTTTTTTTTTTTTTGACCAGTGAAATTAGTGAAAATACAGTATAAATATTCCATGATATTTTTATATAATAAATAAAATTACATTATATCTCGTTTAAATAACTGGAGCTAAATATTTTTTCTTATAATCATATCGACCCAAGCAAGGCATTTTTTACAGGGAGTTACAGAGAAGGAAAGTTATAAGAGTGACAGGTTATAGGGGGTGTCAGGAAGTGGGTAAGAGAGGGATGTCTGTGATCATAAAATGAGGGATCCGTTTATATATTGATTGTGATGTACAATTGATCCCCCACTTTATATCCACATTATAATGGTATAGAATTTTTTTTATAATCATATCGCCCCAAGTAAGTTATTTTATTGCCACTGTTTTGCAGGGGGTTACATAGAAGGAAAGTTATGAGAAAGAGTGACAGGTTACAGGGGGTGTCAGGAAGTGGGGAAGAGAAGGATGAGTATAGTAATGAGAGTAGAGTGGACGGAGAAAGGAGCATGAGAGAAAGGATGCAGGTTAATGAGATAGGAGATGACTATTGATTTTATATTTAAATCTTTGGAGATTGTAGCTATCGGGAAAGCAAGTAAATGGAAGGGAATCCAACAGGCGGGAAGTGCGAGAAAAGAAGCTGATGAAGTAGAATTTGGGTTTACAATTTATTTGTTTCACAGCAAAAAGGTGGGACCTAGTTGCTAATCTTGTGGCTCGAGTAAATTTATATATAGGGGGAACCAGTGAGCTAAGTTCATTGGAGCAGAGGCCGTGAAAATATTTGTAGAAAAATATTATTATCATTATAAAACATTACGTATGTCGAAGATGTTAAATATTGATAAAAAATCATTTAAATTGTGACTGGTTGTTATTATAACACGTGAAGGGCCGGATTAACACTGCACGAATAGGCGGAAGATTTGCAGATGCAGCAGATGGATTAAATCATGTAATGAAGTTCGTATTGAACGGGCGCACTTCAAAGTCATTTAATACTCATGCGAGGGTCATCAGAGCTCTATCCTTGAACTTACGCTTTTTCTGATGGTCCTCATCGACACCTCCGATGTCATCACTTCTTAACTATGCATTTATACAGATGACACGATCATTTATCGTGTTAATTGCAAGTCCGACAGATCTGACAAATTAAACCTGACAACTGTTCTCGAAAATTTGATTCAGTGACGTGACAAGAAATTTTTGTTTCGTCAAACTCCATCTTGCACATTTATGAATCAGGCATTCGTCTGTGCACTGAATATTGCTGCGATATCTGATCTGGTGTTCGTGCTGCATATCTCGAGATTCTTGACAAAATTCAAAGTATGGTCGATAATATAATCGATTTTGACCCGACATGTAGGCCTCGGTCAATTCTGTCTTTCTGAACCCACTTAATTTATTGTACTTTCCTCACTTCTCCCTATTAAAAACCTCACATTTCTTTCACTCACAGTAATCCATTGCGTCCAAGTGGCATCGTCGCCTTGTTTCGGGTTAAATGATCCCGACCAGAAGCAAATGTTTGTGTCTAGCCACACAGATGAGCTGTGATACAGCGAAACAGGCTTGTATGTAGATGACTAATATATATATATATATATATATATATATATATATATATATATATTTGATTTCATCCACACCTACTTTGTATATATATAAATCATAAATCAAATAATTTGTTAAACTGAGAATTTTTTAAAATTCGCAATAATACTAAAGTGAATGTAACAGTCAATTAATAATGCTGATCTCAATTACTAAAGCCCCCATATATATATATATATATATATATATATATATATATATAAATTGTGTGTATTTTGGCAGCATTTTTTCATTAATACTCAACCTTGGACCTAACTGCCATATATACCGTAAGTATAACCAGCTTACTAAAAAAATTGAAATAGAAACGCTCTATCAAAGCATCACTAAATTACAAGATGAAAAACTTATAACCGTTAAACCCGAACTGAAAGATCTACTTAAGGCTGAGGCAATCAAAGATCGCCATGATAAAAGCAGAAGCTCCTCAAAAATTCTATCGAAACAACTAAAAAGTGCCGCGCACGAACTACGCAACCACCTTCACATAATTGTAAAAAAAGCTGACAAGGCTAACATCTTTGTTGTACTTAACAAATCAGATTACAACACAAAAGTCCCCTGACATCCTCGCGCTCTGCGAAACTAACCTCAACTCAACTATTCCCTCCTCTGACCTCTTCATCCCTGGTTATCTTCCCCTTTTAAGGAAGGATTCTACTGTCCACATGCATGGGCTGGGTGTTTATGTCAGCGAACACCTCCCCATAACTAGGGTGACTTCACTCGAATCTACTGACCACCAATACATATGTCTCCGCTTGTCTCTCCTCAGTTCGGTTAGCTACCTATTCTTCCTTTACCGTTCTCCCTCCTCTCCTGACTGCTCCCTACTAGATAGCATTGCCGACGACATAGATAAGGCTATCTCCTATCACCCATTTGCCCACATATTTGTATTTGGAGACCTCAATGCCCATCACTCTGAGTGGCTTGAAAACGCTGTTACTGATTCGGCGGGCATTCACGCCATGAACTTTGCTATTTCCCAATCCCTTACGCAAGTGGTGGACTTCCCCACTCGCTTCCCAAGCACACCCTCGGGTCATTCCTCACTGCTAGATATATGTTTCACCTCTGCGCCCGACGCCTGTCAAGTCTCGCAGCTTTGCCCTCTCGGCAACTCCGACCACGCTGTAGTCTCCCTCAGTATTTCTTTCCAATCTCACTCCCCCCAGGATCCCCCTACTCATAGAACCTCCTACCTCTACCAAAAAGCTGACTGGGATGCCTTTCGCGATTTCCTCTGCGACGTCCCTTGGGGAAAAGTGTTTGACCTATCAGTTGATGACTGTGCCTCTGAGGTCTCGTCATGGGTGAAAGCTGGCATTGATGCCTTCATACCCACCAGGAAGTATTGCTTAAAACCTCATTCCTCTCCGTGGTTCTCTCCGGCCTGCTCAGCCGCCATTGCCCACAGGAACCATTACTTCCATCTATTCCAGAGACAGCAAACTGATCACAATAGGCGCCTGTTCACATCCGCTCGCAGTGAGTGCAAGAGAACCCTAAATGACGCCAAACAGTTGTTTGCGGAGAGAATGCGACAGCACATAGCTGACCGCAAGTTCGGCTCCAAGGACTATTGGAGGATTTGTAAACGAGTGCTCAACAATAGGAAATCCTCAATACCTCCTTTAATCCATGGATTTGACGTTCTCACGTCATCTGCTGAGAAAGCTGAGTGCTTTGCCCGCAGATTCTCATCCAACTCCACACTCGACTCGTCCGGAGTGCACCCACCCGACTTCCCTATTAGAACTGAGGCCAAACTGCATGACGTGTATATTACCCCGACAATAGTATCCAGAGTAATTTCAAAACTCGACCCCCATAAGGCGTATGGAGACGATGGAATCCCGGTGATAGTCCTTAAGAGGTGTGCCCCTGAACTTTCCCCTGTCCTCTCTAAACTGTTTAACTACTGCCTTTCTGCTTCCTGCTTTCCTGCATGCTGGAAATTCTCCTCAGTCGTTCCTGTCTTTAAGAACTGTGGTGAACCCTCGGACCCATCCAACTATCGCCCTATCAGTCTTCTACCAATATTCGGGAAAGTGTTCGAGGCTATAATAAATGCTGAAATAGTTCATCATCTCACCGCCCACAAACTGTTCTCCGACAGGCAATATGGATTCCGATTTGACAGGTCCACAGCCGACCTGCTAACTACTGTAACGGAGTACATGCTACAGGCCCTTGATGAGTCTGACGAGGCTCGCGCGGTTGCTCTGGATATCTCCAAGGCTTTCGACAGGGTTTGGCACCCTGGCCTCCTATGCAAACTACGCGGTTATGGTATTACCGGTCGCCTGCTTGACCTAATCCAATCTTTCTTAAATAACCGCAAAATGAAGGTCGTTCTGAATGGGCGTGCCTCTTCGTCCTACAGCACGAATGCTGGTGTCCCACAAGGCTCTATCCTGGGCCCAACGCTCTTCCTTATTTTCATCAACGACCTCCCAGATGAGATCAGGTCCCAAGTAGGCATCTACGCAGATGACACTACAATATACTCCCGCTCCAGTAAGAAACCTGTCGTGGCGGACAGACATAATCTCGCTGCTGACCTTGAGCGGGATCTACACTCTGTGGTGAACTGGGGCAAGAAGTGGCTTGTCAACTTCAATTCCTCTAAGACCAAGCTGTTGTCTGTCAACCATTACAGGCAACCTCTTCTGCCTCCCATAAGCATGGACCAGATGATTCTCCCGGAGAGTAATACACTACGCCTCCTCGGACTTACCCTGTCCTCAGACCTCAAATGGAAGCACTATATTGAATCCATAGCAAAATCTACTGCTAAGAAGATTGGGTCACTATGTCGATCCAGGATGTTTTTTCCACCTGAATCCATCCTGCATATATACAAGTCAACCATCCGTCCGTGCATGGAGTACTGCTGCCATTTATGGTCAGGTGCCCCTGCCGTTCTCCTCAGTGTTCTTGACAAGCTCCAAAGGAGAGTCTGTAATGTGATAGGTACTGATCTGGCGACTCGTCTGCAGCCACTTTCCCATCGTCGAAATGTGGCCTCCCTCTGTCTCTTCTATAAATACTTTCATGGCTTCTGCTCGGATGAGCTTAAGTCTCTGATGCCTCCTCAACAGGTGTTTACCCGTTCAACCAGACTGGCAACTGGGTCCCACCCATTCACAGTCAGGTTAGCCAAACGCAGACGACAATTCTACTCCTGCAGCTTCCTCTCTCGCACTTCCCGCCTGTGGAACTCACTCCCGTATTCTTGCTTTCCTGACGGCTACGACCTCCAGAAATTTAAAAGCAAAGTTAATACTCACCTACTAACCACTGGCCTCTAGCTCTCTCTCCCCTCCCCTGTATAACCTTCCCTTTCTCTCCGCCCATGTACCTGTCATTGCACCTGCTTTCTCAGTTTTCTATTGTTCCTTTCTAACTAGCTTGTACTCCTCACTCTTTTCTAATTAATCTTTCTACATTTATGTAACCCCCTGCACATCAGTGGCGTTTCTGCCTTGCTCGGGGTGAAATGATTAAAAAAAAAAAAAAAAAAAAAAAAAAACTCAACCACATACTTCATGACCACACAAAATTTAAAAAAATTAACAAAAACCCGACACACCAACTAAAATCTAAACTTAATAAACTTATTAGTGCCAACAACGCTGATCAGAATTCCTTAAAACTCCCTAAAATTATTGGTGACTATAAACCTGGTTACATATACAGAACCATAAAAACTCATAAACCTAACTATCCTCTCCGCCCTATCATATCCCAAATTCCTACTCCTGTATACCAGTTAACTAAACATATTAACCAGCTTGGACTTATATTTTCAATTCAATTATCTTTATTGTTAATAGCTTAAATGTTCTATGTTTACTGTGTGTTAATATTTACTCTTTGATAATGGCTTATGTGAGCCGAAAGCTTAGACCCGATAAAAAATTCAACAAATACTGTGATTTTTTGTTGTCTTTTAACGACATCACCATCAAGTATATCAGACGGTATGAACGGATTCTACACAAAATTAATAGACAAAACTTGTCTATATTATTCAATGAAACCTGCATTAATATATATATATATATATATATATATATATATATATATATATATATATATATATAACAGTGTTGGTAACCACAAAGACGCTCACAAATTATTTCAAAAGATCAAGCAGTATAATTTTGTTTTAGAATTTCTTCATGCGTAGTGTAAAGTCACGAGATATTAAAATGAAGGGAATTTGACCGTTTTCTTTGAGTACTGTTTATTATTACATGAAGAAATTCTAAAAAACAATAATATTCTGGTGATCTTTTGAAATGATTTGTGAGCGTCTTTGTGGTTACCAACACTGTTTGTTTATAGATACGTACTTTAGAATAAAGGTCATATATATATATATATATATTTTCTAAACATATGCTATTAAATATAAGAGACAATTTATGTCTATTATGTTTAATCATGAGCCGTTCTAAACGTCGTATTTTTGCTTTAATTTCAGTTGAAAATAAAGACAAAAATTCCACAACATTTGGATAATTATTTATTGGTTTTCTTCTAAGCTTTCGGCTCACATGAGCCATCTTCAGAGAGGTAGTTTAAACTGAAATATTATAAAATCCACCATCACCGACGATTTTATTTTGTGTTGACATAAAACTCCGCTTGGCAACGGCAATAGTTACCAAAAATAATAAACGCAGTTCTTAAGTTTGCGATGCGGTTTTATGACGTCACACCGCGGGATAGCGCGAAATGACAACAAAACCATGTAGTCAAATGCAATGTAATATGTTATTTCCTGTTTTAAAGTTGATTTTATTGAGTGTTGGTTGTTTTGATTTGATGTACATGGCCTCCAATATCTGCAGGTTCCTCTTACTGTGTGTATGAGTAAGGATCACCGTATTGTTGACCAAAATCTGTCTGATATTACCTACATGTTTATGTTTTTCAGAGAAATGTTGTTTAATAGTACTCTGATCAGAAAGATGACATGTAAGTCTACGGGAGAGCGTGGTTGTAGTAAAACCAATATATGTACTAGGTTTTTGATTAGTATCAGAGATGCAATCTGTGAATGGGCATGTAAATTGGTACACTACATTGGTTTTTTGTAAAGAATTTAATTTAGTGCTTGTTGGGTTATTATAGACTATGAGGTCAATTGTTTTAAACTTTTTATAATATATAATGAGTTTAATTTGATTATTACTTTCGACTGGTTTAACATTTCTACGTATTATGTTTTTGAGAGTTTTTTCATCTTGTTTATAATTATTATGTACTGAAATTAAAGCAAAAATACGACGTTTAGAACGGCTCATGATTAAACATAATAGACATAAATTGTCTCTTATATTTAATAGCATATGTTTAGAAAATTACTTGCTGCCTCGATATACTATATATATATATATATATATATATATATATATATATATATTGTTTCTCTGACGATCCGTTTAGGTGAAAACCTAGTTAGGTCCGTCTGGCTCAGTAGGTATTTTTCATTTATATATAAATAGTGCTTGGTCCGACTTTTAGTAATTTCTATATGTCTAACCTTGAAAATACTACCTTTGCAAAATTTAAAAAACCATCAATATACCTACGATATGTTGATGATATCCTACTATTAATTAAAAATACCGACGAAATCTTGCAACTTCAAAAACAGTTTCAAAATAACTCAGTTTTAAAATTCACTTATGAACTTAGCAATGATAACAAAATTCCTTTTCTTGATATATTAATTAACACTGATAACAATAAATTTACTATCTCACCGTATCAAAAACTCACTAATAAAATCCCTCCACAATCAATTATATTAGTGAATGCCCCCACTATTACAAAATAGCCATTATAAAAAATCTATTATATCGTGCAAAAGTCAATTCATCTACAAATCAGATCTTCCACAGTGAACTAAAAAACATAAAACAGACACTCATCAATAATAACTTTCCCAGCTACATAGTTGATGAACAAATACGTTATTTTCTTAAAAAGCTTAACATGGAAAAACCAACACATGATACTAGCCCAACCAATCCCAAACATATCACTCTCTTATACCGTAGCCAGATGCACTCCAACTACCAACTAGATGAAAACATCCTAAAAAAAACTCATAAATACTAATATTTCTCCGACAGACTCTAACAAAAGAATTAAGTTTATTGTATATTACACTAAATCCACTACATCTAATTCATTCGTCCGCAACGACTCTTCCCCCACCGTTAGTGATTTGCAAAAAACCAATGTAGTATATAAATTCATATGTCCATTTAGGGAATGTATCTCTAACAACCTCAATAATATCTACATTGGCCACACTACAAATTCGCTCTCACGGCGTCTGACGTTGCACTTAAATGAAAATTCAAATATATTCCGTCATTTAAAACATCAAGGTTATCAACGCACACTTCTGAGAAAAACGCTCGTTGATAACACGTACATACTTAAACAAGAAAATAATAAACAGAAACTAAAAATCCTGGAAGCAATCTACATTAAACAATTTAAACCTGGTTTGAATACAATCAATTTTGATATTTCCAATAACGTATTCAAATGCCTGTCATCAGATCAGGGACGACAACGCCACTATTTTGTCACTGTCTTCGGCCATCCGCCACAGTAGGGATGGACTTATATTTTCAATTTAATTCTCTTTATTGTTAATAACTTAAATGTTCTATGTTTACTGTGTGTTACTATTTATTCTTTGATAATGGCTTATGTGAGCCGAAAGTTTAGACCCGATAAAAAAATCAACAATTACTGTGATTTTTTCTTGTCTTTCAACGATATCACCATCAAGTATATCAGCCGGTATGAACGGATCATACACAAAATTAATAGACAAGTTTTGTCTATATTATTCAATGAAACCTGCATTAATATATATATATATATATATATATATATATATATATATATATATATATATATATAGTCATTCGCTGACAGATTTGTTTCGCTGTATCACAGCTCATCAGTACGGTTAGACAGCCGATTGCCTTTTTACCCAGGATTGAAACCCGACTGAATTGGCGTCAGTCGGCGATTCTACCTCTGAGCTACGGGCGCTCGGTAGAAGGAGGCAGACTTTTTAGCGTGTATATTATCATTATACAGGGACAGTGTTCTAATTATTTGCTGAATGAACGATGCGTAGATGCCAGAGTAGCTACTATTTTTCTAAGTCTACCATTCTTCCAGAGTGCTCAATCAGGGTGTGAGAGCCTAAATAGTCGTATATATATATATATATATATATATAGTTCGTGTAAAATCCTTTGTACAATAAAGACGGAAGCTGTTGATGGTTCGCCTGAAATAGGCCTTACTTCCGATTTACCATGAAATAACGTGTCTGCCTGGAAACAACTATTGCATTTTTAGTCTTTCGTGCCAACGTCCAGAGAGTCTGAACTCCAGGACCATGGATTAGTTGAAAAACTTTCATTACACCCGAGCAACGCCGGGCTATACTGCTAGTTTTAAATAAAAACAAAAATGAAAATAAAAATTGTGAGGTCACTTATGGTCAGATATTGCAGAAAAGCCGTACTTCGAGTATAGAATAGAGAAAATATCCATGCATCGGCCATCTTTACAATATAAACGTGGGTAAATGAAAAATTATCCGCAATATTGCCATAACGATTTTATGTTTGCCACACTGTCTTCTGCTGATGTGTGCTTTTAGTTGATAGTATTGTGGTCACATGATCTAAGCTTGAGGTTGATCGTGCCAGTTTTTCTTGTTGATGTTACAGTCTAAACATGGCCGCTACGCTAGCAGTGCGCGCTCAGAAGGGACAAAGAGCAGTTATCTGATTCTTCTGGTTGTAAGGAGTGTTAGAAGTTGAAATTCATCACAGATTTTTAACACAATACGGCCACCGTACTCAGCCAGTAAGAGTGTGTATGAGTGAATCGTGAAGATTAAAAGTGGCCGGACCAGCACGACGGACGAAGAAGGGGCAAGACGCCCATCAACCTCTACTACTGACGTGAAGATGCTGCAGGCTAGAGAAACGGTGTGTTATCATCGACAAGGTAGTATGTTCTCTACAGATCTGCATCATTGTTTTTGTTCCTGCTTTGTACGGACTGCTAGCAGGACGATATGTTTACACTGTAATCATTAAAAATAATATTCAGCTATAGCTTTTGTTTCAGATCTTAGAATAGGGGATAAAAGCACATTAAAATGACGCTTATCCGAATTCCGGATTATCCAAATAAAATTTCCAGGTTAATTACTGGCTGGGAACTAGAAATCGGAGAGCCAAGTTCGAATTCCAGTTGAACCTGTTGCATTCCCTTACTCGTAAATATCCTTGGGAAAGGTATTAATCGGTCGCTTCTCTCTCTAGCTATGGGGTAAATAACAAGATAGATTGGTTTTTATAGCTTTGGTTGGCAACCAGTCTAGTACAGAAAGTAATGGCAACCTACTGCGGGAAAATCTTCTGCCCAGTGGGTCATGTCTCGAAAGAGACATGATCGCCCAAAGTGTGTATCAGGTATGGCATTTAACTGACTGACTGAATATAATAGTTGAAAATATGATTAAAACTTCTACTGGGGGATCGGTTTTATATTGTTATTTATATTGTTTTATATTGAAGTAATAAACTGATCCCCGACTAATCACTACTTAATAATAGAATGCATCTTATTCTTCTCCAGCTATGAGTCAAATAACAGGACAGATTGGGTTCTATAGCCTTGACTGGCCACCAGTCTACCGCAGAAAGTAAAGGCAACCTACTGCGGGAAATTCTTCTGCCCAATCTATCATGTGTATCACGTATGATTCTTGACTGACTGATTGCCTCATATACAAATCTGTTCCAAGTGATAGTCTTTCTTGGTTTATTGCTGTTTACATGTGTGTCGAGAGGAAGCGATCAGTCGATTTCATGTCAGTCGGACAGTTTAAACATTTTCAAAATAATAAAAATAAAAATAAAATTTAAAAGCATTTTACAAAATTTGTTATGGTGACTTTGTTCTGAATAAGGAATTTCATATTTTCCTCTCAAGACAATAATCCGTCACCAACTGAGTGAGTTTTATTTACATGAATTGACGGCATCGACGAACTCAGTACAATTGCTTGACTCACACATAAATGTCTATTCTTTCTTCGTGATTTATTAAATTTTTCACTTCTTGCTTTTTCAACGAGAAATAACGTCGTTTTATTATTTTTCAGGTACCTTCAGAATAATGCGCTATTTTAGGTACCTTCAGAATAATGCGCCATTTTTAGGTACCTTCAGAATAATGCGCCATTTTTAGGTACCTTCAGAATAATGCGCCATTTTTAGGTACCTTCAGAATAATGCGATATTTTTAGGTACCTTCAGAATAATGCGCCATTTTTAGGTACCTTCAGAATAATGCACCATTTTTAGGTACCTTCAGAATAATGCGCCATTTTTAGGTACCTTCAGAATAATGCGCCATTTTTAGGTACCTTCAGAATAATGCACCATTTTTAGGTACCTTCAGAATAATGCGCCATTTTTAGGTACCTTCAGAATAATGCGCCATTTTTAGGTACCTTCAGAATAATGCACCATTTTTAGGTACCTTCAGAATAATGCGCCATTTTTAGGTACCTTCAGAATAATGCGCCATTTTTAGGTACCTTCAGAATAATGCGATATTTTTAGGTACCTTCAGAATAATGCGCCATTTTTAGGTACCTTCAGAATAATGCACCATTTTTAGGTACCTTCAGAATAATGCACCATTTTCAGGTACCTTCAGAATAATGCGCCATTTTTAGGTACCTTCAGAATAATGCGCCATTTTTAGGTACCTTCAGAATAATGCGATATTTTTAGGTACCTTCAGAATAATGCGCCATTTTTAGGTACCTTCAGAATAATGCGCCATTTTTAGGTACCTTCAGAATAATGCACCATTTTTAGGTACCTTCAGAATAATGCGCCATTTTTAGGTACCTTCAGAATAATGCGATATTTTTAGGTACCTTCAGAATAATGCGCCATTTTTAGGTACCTTCAGAATAATGCGCCATTTTTAGGTACCTTCAGAATAATGCGCTATTTTTAGGTACCTTCAGAATAATGCGCCATTTTTAGGTACCTTCAGAATAATGCGCCATTTTTAGGTACCTTCAGAATAATGCGCCATTTCGACACGTAAAATAAATCAATACAAGAAGTTTTAAAAAATTACCTAAAATTAAAAAAAATATCCGATTTTGTTGAAATTTTCAGAATTAATTTATTTGTAAATAATTTTTATATTCTATCGTTTTTATTTTCAATTTTTCAGAAAGCATTTTTTTAGGTCAGTTATAAACACCTCAGGACTTCCCGTGGATAATCCGTACTAGTGGATGTTCCTCATGACTTTTTTGGCTAATCCGTACGTGTCGCTGTTTCTAATTTTATATTTTATAAAATTAAATCCCTGAAAATGCTATCATATTAAAAATATTAAACATTGACTGTAATCACATCAAAAATATGATCCGAAATCTCAAGAAAAGAATTCAAAAAATCTCTAAAACAATGTTTTCTTTTTGTTTTGTTTTTTGTGGATAATAGCAAACCTCTAATTTTGATAGAATCACATGAACGCGGGTGTCTCTTAGGATTCCATTCGTGTCCCGACGCTCTTTCTGATCTTCATCAACAATCTTCCTGATGGGATCAAATCCAAAGTAGGCATTTACTCTGACAACACCACCATTTACATCCGCCTCAGTCAAGGCGGACAAAGATAACCTCGCTGCTGATCTTGACAAGGACCTTCAATCTGTGGTGGACTGAGGTAAGAAATGGCTTATAAACTTTCATGCTTCCAAAACGAAGCTGCTATCCTTTAACCACCATAGACATTCCCGCCTTCTCCCCTATTAACATAGATCTAGCTAGTCTCCCTGAAGCAATACACTGAGTCTCCTTGGCCGCACTCTCTCAGCCACCTCAAGTTGAACGACTACATTGAATCTAAATCTACTGCTAGGATGGTTGGGTCACTGTGTTGGACCAGGAAGTTTTTCTCGACAGAGTCCATTTGGCACATATACAAATCAACCATCCGCTCATGCATTGAATACTGTTGTCATATTTGGTCAGGCACCCCTGCTATTCATCTCGAGGTTACTGGGAAGCTCCAGAAGAGAATTGCAATATAATCGATCCTCACCTGGCAGCTCGACTCCAGCCACTTTTTCACCGACGGGATGTAGCTTCCCTTTGTCTCTTCTACAAATATTTTCGTGGCTTCTGCTCCGACGAGCATAGGTCTCTAGTGCCGCCTGAGAGAATTACAAGAATTTACTCAAGCAACCAGACTGGCAGCAAGATCCCACCTTTTTACGGTCAAAGCAACGAAATGCAGCCGCTACTTCTGCTCCTCCAGCTTCTTTTCTCGCACTTCCCGCCTGTAGAACTTCCTTCCATGTACTTGCTTCCCTGTTAGCTGCAATTCCTAAGAGTTTAAATGCAACGTCATTCGACATCTTTTATCCCCCCGTGACTCCCATAATTATCTCATCCTTTTCCTAACACCCACTGAATCTTGTTCTTCCTTTTTCGCTCTACTCTTGCACCAGTATCCCCATACTTCTCTTGTCTGTTCTCTGACACCCGCTGTAACCTTGTCTTCGCTCTCCTATATAACTCTTCTCTCTCCCCTTATGTAGCCCCCCCCCTGCGCACCAGTGGCAGTACTACCTTGCTTGGGATGAAATGATTAAAAAAATATACTGCATATATTTTTCCGGAGGAAAAAATTATCTATATTTGTTCGTGAAATATTTATACACATTTTACAGTATTATTTTAAAAGTATTCAAGATATTTACTGTTGCAGATAAACCTGATCTAAACTTATTTATAAATGGAACTTTGTCTGTGTGTGTGTCCGTTACCTACAGACCCCGAAACGGCTGAACTGATTTTCTTGAAAATTTACACAGTTATACTATAAGCGTATGCGAGTGTTCTTAGCTAGGTTTTGTGTCGAGGTACCCCCGATAAATATCGAAAATCGATAATCGAAAAAATCGGGTTATAGAAGGAGTGGTCCGGTTCTAATCAAATTTGATACACTCATAGACAGAGACATAAGAAACTATATTCAGAAGTTTCAAGGCTGCAGTTCTTAAAATAGTGCAGAAAATCGATAATATATATATATATATATATATATATATATATATATATATATATAAGGTAAGATGTTTGTGTGTGTGTGCCTGTTTATCTGTCTGTATGGCATTTATAGAAATCCACAGTTTGTATCTGATTCTCACCAAATTTTACAGAAATATTCTTTAGGCTGAGTCTGAGCTCCAGGACCATGGATTAGTTTTAAAGCTTTCATTACACCCTAGCAACGCCGGGCTATACAGCTAGATAAAAATATAAATATGTAACCATGTAAAAAAGAATGGGTTACTGCTGAAAGTTGTTTGTAGAAATGATTGCTTACTTGATTGATTTTTTTTAAAGGCTTATCAACCGTTTGGATATTTAAAGTAGATTTTAAGAATAATTATTCTTGTGAGTGAATATAGCATCAACAATTATTATAGAACTAGCAGTATAGCCCGGCGTTGCTCGGGTGTAATGAAAGCTTTTAAACTAATCCATGGTTCTGGAGCTCAGACTCTTTGGACGTTGGCACGAAAGAATAAAAAGCAATAGTTGTTTCCAGTTAAAGCGAAACCGTTGACTGAAAGAAAAATAAATTGATGTAAGTCAAATTTTGATTTCCTGCTTTCGATATCAAATAAGTTTTTTCGTCGTAAACTGAATTTTGAAGGCTAAATAATTCCTCTGAGTATATGGTATCATGGCTGAGACTAAGAACTACAATTATACCTACTTAGAGCCAAACCCGAAGCAAAAACTAAAATAAAAGGGCTGAAAATTATACAAACATATAGGCAGATAAACATACACACAGAAAAACACCTTGCCTTATATATATATATACATATATGATCCTTGAAACTTCTGAATATCGTTTCTTATGTCTTTGTCTATGAGTTTATCAAATTTGATTAAAATCGGACCACCCGGTTTTTTCGATTATCGATTTTCGATATTTATCGGGTGTACCTCGATACAAAACCTAGCTAAGAACACTCGCATACGCTTATAGTACAACTGTATAAATTTTCAAGAAAATCAGTTCAGCCATTTCAGAGTCTATAGGTAACGGATACACACACACAGACATACACAAACAAAGTTCCATTTATAAATAAGTTTAGATAACATTGATGTTTCCAAATACAATTTCTATTTACCACATAACTGAAAAGAAAATAGTTGGATTCAGAGGTTTCATAAGAGTAACTGCGCGCAAATGAATGTAACGAACTCGACTTGAATTTGAACTCGGTTCCCTGATTTCACATTTCGAACAGCTATTCATGACTCCATCCGCACCTTCTTCTCTGTAGAAACTGTTTAATCCACATAAAAGTAAATTGTAAGAAGATTAGAAAAACCGAATTAAAAACTTTCTTTATTGAAATTTTCTCAAATACACACTTTGAACAGTGTGCTTTACGTCTATTTTGTATTTAAGAAATTTCAATAAAGAAAATATTACCATTTTTGTGTCGAATTCACCCCAAGCAAGGCAGAAAAGCCACCAAAAAACAAGAGTGTGAATGATTTAGGAAACAGAAACATTACTCAGGAGCAAGCACAAAAGAAGAGTAACAAGGATAGTAGATAGCGATCGATATTACGAGGGTCATTCAATAAATAATATAACTTTTCCTCGGCGTAAAAATTGTTGCACTGATGTCTCAGCCAATCGCTCACATCACTTTTAACTTCATCGTCACTTTCAAACTTAGTGCCTCTCGTAAACGCTTTCAAGGGACCAAGCAGGTGAAAGTCTGTAGGGGCAAGGTCTGGGCTGTAAGGGGGATGAGGTAGCAGTTCCCAGCTCAGCTTGTTGATGGTTTGCACCGTTTGGGCTGCTGTGTGAGGCCTTGCGTTGTTTTGATGCAAGACGACTTCATGTGACTGATGACCCCTGCGTTTCAACAGATAGGCTCAAAGTCCTTGCAGTGTCATCCACTGTCACCCTTCTGTGAAGCTGAATGAGGTCATTGACTGATTCGATCACCTCAGGAGTCCTCACTTCTGTAGGCCTCACAGGCTGTTTTCATCCTAAACACTGCTCCATCCTTCTTTAAACAATTTAGCCCGCTTGTAGACATTTTTGACTGAAACATGTGGCCCCATACACAGTTGACATTCTTCTATGAATGTCAACTGGTTTTCACACTTCAGCAACTGAAAACTTGATAACTGACCTCTGTTCAATACTGGAGCATGCTTCTTGGTCGGCCATCTTTGTTAATCTCCAAAACTCTCAACGTTTGTTTTTTGTTTTTTTTCAATCTGCAAAATGAATAAATAAATAAACCCTTTGAAAAAGAAGTAAAGTTAAAAAATTAAAAACAAAAGTAAGCTTCTATCTGTATTAGAAGTCCTTATACTGAAAAGTTCACCTTATTTATTGAATGACCCTCGTACATTTACATTTTTGAAGATTAAAATTGACTGGATAGCGTGAAGTCGGAAGGGAGTTCCACAAAGGAAAAAACCCGAGACTAGTGACTAGTACTGCGCTGAAACTCATAAAATCTAGATATCAAAGCGAAGAGCTTATTCGAACATTTACCGTAGAAATATTTATAAAAACGCCCAGGGAAACTACATTATGGTGGTGTGAAAGTGCCTAAAACTGAGATGTCAGATCAGGACCAATAATATTGCTGATTATTCTTTGGACACCTTCGGTAGGAGTCGAACCAGCGTTCACATTTGAGAATCCACCGTTTGATTCGGCGAAATTTGCCGTTGGCAATGAATAGCGTAACCACAAGCACGTCTCTATTTTTGCTTCTAAAATATTTTCCCACTAAAATATTTTCCCACTAAAATATTTTCCTCAAAAGCCATATCTGCTTAATTCTTGTATCTAAAATGTAAACAAAGCAATTTCTAAAGAAGTAATGGATTTATTTTTAATCCGCCGTTTTTTATTGCTTCAAACATTATAATAGTGGAGTAATCGTATTTGAAACAGACGCCCATTTATATATAACAATTACTGAAAGCTTCTGAGGAAAAGACAGAACGATTACAATACAGTTCGTCTACGAAACTCCAGAGTCAAGCTGCTGAATATATCATTTAAGTGACAAAATTTGTGTAAATCATCTCTCTCTCTCTCCCTCTCCCTGTATATATATATATATATATATATATATATAGTTCTCTGTTTGTAAGAGGTCGAAGAATGCATGCCTTAAAATGACAGGCTGAAAATGACTATTTCCCCACAAAGTTTTATCTGAATTTACAGATATATATATAAGATAACCAAAAAAGTTCTGTCCGTTTTTAAAGTAAAAAAAGAAAACCATTCATAGTATTTGGTTTGGCAAGTGAACGCAAGCAACATAACTCGACTATATTCTGTAAAAAACGGTTTAATTTCTATTTTTGTCTTCAGAAATTGAATTAAATCAACTTTACAGTGTTAGCTGCTTGTGGTAAGTCAACTGGAATTCAGTCCATTTTTCAGTCTGTTTTTGTGAAATTTCTTGGAAATTATTTTATTTATTTATTTTTTTCGTCTTTTGGCCGTCTTTGTTTTTTTTTTTCGTCACTTAATTTGTGTAAATAATTTTGCTATTCAAGGGTATTTTCGACTTTTACTAAGTTAAAACTTTGTAAGCCTCAGTCACTTTTTCCTTGTTTCTTTTTTTTTTTTTTTTTTTTTTAATTGGAGTAGATAGTTTCTACTATCGCCCGGTCTCACACTCCACCCCCTTCTTTTGAATGAGTTTAGAGATGATCACCTTGTTTCTTGTTTAGGAAGGGGTTCCCGGTTCATCCCCTTTCTCTGGTCTTGGTGTTAGTTCAGCTGGAAGCTCTTTGCAGTTACGGAGTATGGTGGCAAAGTCTTTACATTCTGAGGGTACCGGGTTGGCAGTTTCCTGGTTGCTGCTTCCGACTGGTAGTTAGGAGCCCGAACTCTTGCGTAGCGTCTTGAGAGGCTGCTCTGATCAACAGTTGAATAATACCGGGGTTCTTGTAGTGCCATATCGCGCATGGACGGGCGTCCCTGCATGAACGTTCGATGGGCAACCCCGAGGCCACATTATGTTGTAGGCCGCGCCAGTCTCCATCCTTCACAAGTTGCAAATGATTGACCGACTGATTCTATTCTAAGACCACTCCTTAACTGAATTACTATGGAAAAAAGCAAACATAATAACAAAACTAAACCAGCTCATTTGAAAACGCCCAAACCTGTCTGCATCTCTTTCACTAACATACGCGGCATCCGCACCAACTTCCCCAGCGTAGATTCTTTCCTCCATAATAACTCACCTGATATATTAGCCCTATGTGAAACTAATCTTAACCCTTCTATCCCCTCATCTGAGTTCTGCGTTCCTGGCTACCTTCCCCTCTTCAGGAAGGACTCCAATGTTCATTTGCATGGGCTTGGTGTCTATGTCAGCGAACACCTTCCCTTAGCTAGGGTGTCATCTTTTGAATCCCCAGATCATTCTTTCATGTGCTTCCGCCTCTCACTTCTCAGCTCGATTAGCTATCTCTTCTTTCTGTACCGCTCTCCTTCCTCCCCTGACTGTTCGTTACTTGACATCATTTCTGACAATATTGACAAAGCCATTTCTACCCATCCCTCTGCCCATGTATTCGTGTTTGGTGACTTTAACGCCCACCACACCAAGTGGCTTAAGAACGCTGTCACTGACCCTGCTGGTGTTCACACCATGAACTTTTCAATCACCCAATCCCTTACGCAAGTAGTGGACTTCCCCACGCGTTTCTCCGACAACCCTAACGGAAGGAACTCACTTCTAGACCTCTGCTTCACTTCCATCCTAGACTCTTGCACTACCAGACAACTCTGCCCACTTGGAAACTCTGACCACACTGTAGTGTCCGTCAATATTTCACTCCACTCCCGCCCGACCCATGAAACACAGATAAGTAGAATATCATACTGCTATCAAAGAGCAGACTGGGATTCGTTCCGAGACTTCCTCTGTGACATCCCTTGGAACAACGTCTTTAGTCTTCCCATCGAAGAATGTGCATCCGAGGTCTCCTCCTGGGTTAAGGCTGGCATTGATGCCTTCATCCCTGCTAGGAAATTCCATCTTAAATCTCATTCGTCTCCATGGTTCTCACCCGCTTGTTCGGCTGCCATTGCCCACCGGAATCATTTCTTCCGACTTTATCGTAACTATGCGTCGGAACAAAACAGGCGCCTTTTCACTTCAGCTCGTAATAAGTGTAAAAGGGTACTTAACGAAGCTAAGATGTTGTTTGCTGCCAGAATGAAGCAACGCATAGCATGTTCTAAATTCGGCTCTAAAGACTACTGGCGACTCTGTAAAAGAGTACTTAACAAGAGCAAGTCCACAATACCCCCGCTAATCAACAAATTTGAGGTCCTCACCTCCCCAGCAGATAAGGCTGAATGTTTTGCCCGCAGATTCTCGAACAATTCGAGTCTGGACTCGTCTGGAGTTTTTACACCCGACTTCTCACCTAGAACCGAGGCACAACTGAATGATGTCCACATTACACCCTCGCTTGTCTCTAAGATTATCTTAAAACTTGACCCTCACAAAGCGAGCGGTGGTGACGGAATCCCAACCATAGTCTTAAAGAAATGTGCCCTTGAACTCTCCTCTATCCTTTCTAAGCTCTACAACCTCTGCCTATCTGCTTCCTGCTTTCCTGCCTGTTGGAAATCTTCCTCTATAGTTCCTATATTTAAAAACACTGGAGAACCCTCTGACCCTGCAAATTACCGCCCTATCAGCCTTCTTCCGATCTTTGGCAAAGTGTTCGAAGCCATTATCAACGCCGAGGTGGTTCAGCATCTCACAGCACACAGGCTCCTCTCGGACAAGCAATATGGTTTCCGCTTCACCAGGTCTACTGCTGATATGCTAACGACCATCACCGAGTACATATACCAGGCACTCGACAGGAATGGCGAAGCTCGAACCGTTGCATTGGATATATCTAAGGCGTTCGACAGAGTTTGGCATGCTGGCCTTCTATGTAAACTGCGGAGCTATGGTATAACTGGACATTTGTTTGAACTAATCCAGTCATTCCTCTCTAACCGCACAATGAAAGTGGTATTAAACGGACATGCCTCTCAGAACTACCATACAAACGCAGGTGTCCCCCAAGGCTCCATCTTAGGTCCTACACTCTTCCTGATATATATTAATGATCTCCCTGATTCCATAAGAACCCAAATAGGTTTGTACGCCGATGACACCACAGTTTACTCTCGCCTCCAACAAAAATCTGGTGTAGGCGTCAAAGCTAAACTTGCAGCCGAGATTGAAAAAGACCTCCAATCCATATTGGACTGGGGTAAGAAATGGCTAGTAAATTTTAATGCTTCTAAAACGAAGCTACTGTCAATTAACCATCATTGACAATCTCACCTACCTCCCATTAGCATGGACCAGGCTTGCCTCCCAGAGAGTAAAGCACTACGCCTCCTTGGTCTCACACTTTCAGCGGACCTCAAATGGAATGACTATATCGAATCCATTGCTAAATCCGCTGCTATGAAAGTCGGTTCTCTGTGTAGGGCCCGGAAGTTTTTTCCGTCTAAATCTATCCTGCACATTTACAAATCTACCATCCGCCCGTGCATTGAATACTGCTGCCATATCTGGTCAGGTGCCCCTGCTGTTCTCCTCGGGCTTCTCGATAAGGTTCAGAGGAGGGTCTGTAATGTGATAGATACCGACTTGGCAGACCGCCTGCAGTCTCTCTCCCACCGCCGAGACGTGGCTTCGCTGTGTCTCTTCTATAAATACTTTCACGGCTTCTGCTCCGATGAACTTAGATCACTGGTGCCCCCTAAATACGAATTTGCACGAGATACTAGATTAGCAACTAGATCCCACCCTTTTACAGTGAAATCGATAAAATGCAGCCGTAACTTCTACTCCAACAGTTTCTTTCCTCGCAATTCCCGACTGTGGAATTCTCTTCCAAAAGATTGCTTCCCCGACGGCTACAATCTCCAGGAGTTTAAATGTAAGGTCAATAGACACCTCCTAACACACTAACCTGCTCCCATTCTATCAAACACTCTTCCCATCTGCCCGACACTCATCCTCGCTATCCTTACTCATCTATCACCTTTCTCCTGACATTCCCTATGTCTATCCACTCCTTCTCTTTACCTTCCCCTATGTAGCCCCATGCGCAATAGTGGCAGTGGAATGCCTTGCTTGGGGTGAGATGATTAAAAAAAAAAAAAGTATGTGTAACTTATATTTAGTCTTCGAAGTAATCGCTATCGGCATCCAACACCTTCTGCCAACGTGTCTTCAGCTGTTCAATGCCCTTGCGGTCGAACTCTTGGGTTTTGACGAAAAGAAGTCCGTGAGGGCTTTGCGCAAGTCTGCTTCATTGGTGAAGAATTTTCCACGTAGATGATTATGCAGGGAGTGGAAGAGGTGGTAATCTGATGGCGAAAGGTCAGATGAATAAGGTAGATGGCACAAAGTCTCTCACCCAAGTTGCTGTATGGTATCCCTGACCACTCGCCCGACATGCGGCCTGGCGTTGTCATGGAGGAAAAGCACACTTTTGCGATTCACTAGTGCTGGCTCCTTCTGGCGCAATGCTTGTTGAACACGTTTCAATTGCTGCGAGTATAGGTCTCCAGTGACCGTTTTACTTGTTGGTAGCAATTCACAATGAACCACTTGACGACCTGTCCACCAGACACAAAGCACAATCTTGTATGGATGCATAGGCGGTCTTGCGGTGTGAGGGACAGCATCCTGAGGAGACAACCAATGTCTGGAACGCTTGGGAGTTTCGTACAGAACGCACTTTTCATCACTGGTAAGCACTCGATTGAATAAGGATGCGGTACGGTGGCGAGAAATCAGCGATAAGCAGGCTGCCACTCGTTGTCCCTTGTGGACATCCAACAGCGTTTACGGAACCCACTTGCTCAGTTTGTACGTCTTACCTAGGCAGTGCAGCTGAAGTCTAACTGTTTCATCGGAAACGTTGAACTGTCTTGCAAGTTCACCACACGTTAGACAACATCCTCTTCAATGACCGCCTTCAGGATTCTGTTATTCAAGACCTGTGGTCGTCCAATGCGAGGCTCATCATAGAGAGACAAATCTCCCGACTTGAATTTTCGAAACCAACGTCTTGCAGTACATTTATCCACAGCACTATCCCCAAACGCTTGACATATGTGGCAACTTGATGCAGCTGCTAATAAGCCCACTTTAAAGTCGTAAAGTAAACAGCCCCGAACGAGGTCTCTAGACACTTTCCTCCTTCTCACAGCTGTCCGGCTTATAACTGATAGCCGGGCACGATGTGCGTGTTTTTTATAACGTCTGATCTTCCTACTTCCGGCTGTCCGAATTTGAAAACAATTGCTACACGCATTTCGTATATATTTGAAATTCTTTCAATGACTAATCAAAAAACGGACAGAATTTTTTTGGTTACTGTGTATATATATATATATATATATAGGGAGGCGTAAAACTATTCGGATGGTAGAACAATTGTTTCATTTAAAAAAATAAAATTAACTTTTCAAAAATTGAAAATATTTTTTTCGATAAAAGATAGAATCAGTCAGTTGAGTGTCATACATGATTGGACGATCATGTCTGGAAATAGACATGAATGAATAGGCAGAAGATTTTCCCACAGTAGGTTGCGATCTTTCTCTGATAGGTTGATTGCCAACCAGGGCTACAGAACCCAATCTGTTCTGCTATTTAACCCATAGATGGGGGGAAAAGAGACGGATTAATACATTTCGCGAGAGCATTTGCGCGTAAGTGAATCCAACTGGGCTCTCCGATTTCTCGTTCGAGGCCGATATCCACTGCACCACAAGGGATTCCTAAAAGATAGAATAGACGTTTAATAAACAATCATAATTTGTTTCAGAAAATGTTTATCCGATAAATTATCATTATGAACAACAGATTAACAAACATAAAACGAAAAAATATCTCTATGCCAGAAAATTATTAAAAATATTTATGGAATTTATAAAATGCGTAATATTCATTTCCTATTACGACAAGATGGTCTATCAGGATGTATCTGTGAGCTATAAATCTTTAAAAGAATTTAAGTCTACCAGCATAAATATGTCCATTGTTCACTTTAAGGCAGGTATAAAAAAAAAACATAGTAAAGATGAAAGTTATCTGTGAAATTAAAATAATGAATTATGAATGCTTGCAATTTAGGAGCGCATTTGTTGTAGAAAAGTTTCTTAAGCCTGGTGAGTCTGTACTTTCAACACAGAGACCTTTTTATGCTCATTTCCTGTTAAATCTGTAATGATATTCGTTGTGGATCTGGGGTTAGATCCAATAAATACACA
The DNA here is from genome assembly GCA_037127315.1 of Ascarosepion bandense. Lineage (NCBI taxonomy): Eukaryota > Metazoa > Mollusca > Cephalopoda > Sepiida > Sepiidae > Ascarosepion > Ascarosepion bandense. Next base: position 1,252,350 of record JBBBDQ010001621.1, on the reverse strand, counting down.
ACGCAGATTAATACGGTAGAAAACGCAATATATTGAAGAGAAATATATACAGAGAGGGTTAGTAGAACGTCGTCCAATACGGTTAGTCGAATACGAGAGAATGCGAGATAATACGAGACGTGAGACTTGGCAATGTTACCCTCAGGACTAGATCGCTGGGATACACTAACACTGTAGTCCACTAATGACTACTACTATATATAGTCTTAGGAAGAGTCCATATTAGTGTAAACGGGGAAGGTGCCTCAACAATATTGTTGTGGATCTTTGTCGCCAATTTGTTGTGGAATTGTGGCGTAACTTGCCGGAAGTAACACACGGAACAAGAAGGTAGGTTCAAAGCAGTGTATTAGTATAACAAGAAACAAGACATTCACAGGAATAATATTGTCATAACAGATTTTTAAAGGAAAAAAGATTATTGTCGTAATACATTTTTGAAGAAAAGAAATATTACCAGCAATACATTTTTAAATATAAAACTGGAGCACATTTTCAGTTTCCTAAAATAAAAAGAATAAAAACAAAAAGTTTTCACTAAAATCTGACTAAGTCAACCTTCTCACTATAACCGAATATTAAAAAAACAAACCTTAAAACTCCACTTTTTTGGCATTAAACAAAACTCAAACTCTGGTTCTTCATATACCTACAAAATAAGATCTTACTAAATCAGATATGCATTCTAGAAAACTTCTGGAGATTCCCTCTGCAATTTGGTGTCATGATGTTTAGAGTATTTAACTTTTCAATACGTGTCTTCATTATCTGTCTATATTTCTGAGATGAAATATTGTAACTATTTACACTATTTAAATCATTCGATAGCAACAGACCTAGCAACTGATTCATTATAATAATATAAGGTTCAAGGAGTCACTTCCCCAGGGAAGCCATAGTGACGGAAGGCTAAAAAGATTATTTCAGTGTTTGAATATATCTTTCTGTTAACTTTATTATACAAGCATCAGCGTATTGTGATATTCTTTATCTAATCTAAACTTATTTATAAATGGAACTTTGTCTTTGTGTATGTGTGTGTGTGTGTATCCGTTACCTATAGACTCCGAAACGGCTGAACCGATTTTCTTGAAAATTTACACAGTTGTACTATAAGCGTCTGCGAGTGTTCTTAGCTAGGTTTTGTGTCGAGGTACCCCCGATAAATATCGAAAATCGATAATCGAAAAAATTGGGTTATAGAAAGAGTGGTCCGATTTTAATCAAATTTGATACACTCATAGACAAAGACATAAGAAACGATATTCAGAAGTTTCAAGGTTACAGTTCTTACAATAGTGCAGAAAATCGATAATATATGTATATAAAAAGCAAGATGTTTGTGTGCCTGTTTATCTGCCTGTATGTCTGTATTTTTTTCAGCCCTTTAATTTTACTTTTTGCTTCGGGTTTGGCTCTAAGTAGGTATAATTGTAGTTCTTAGTCTCAGACATGATACCATTTACTCAGACGACTTATTTAGCCTTCAAAATTCAGTTTACGACGAAAAACTTATCTGATATTATACCAGCAAATCAAAATTTGACTTACATCCATTCATTTTTTTTTCAGTCAACGGTTTCGCTTTAACTGGAAACAACTATTAGTTTTTAGTCTTTCGTGCCAACGTCGAAAGAGTCTGAGCTCCAGGGCCATAGATTAGTTTTAAAACTTTCATTACATCCCATCAACGCCGGGCTATACTGCCAGTTGAATCTAAGTATCAACTTGTATTATTGCAAATGATTTGAAATTATCTGTTAATTCTGTGATAATTCAGATAATGTCTCTGTTAGCTCACCTCAGACGATGTTCATGTGTTTGACGTCATTTCGACAAATTATCGCATCAATTACTCTCAGAAAAGCCGTTGCTTTCACTGCCTTTATTACCACTATGAGTTGTCTGGAAGCATCTGATTCATTATCAAAATATCGTCATGCGTCATACGTATATAGAGAACTTTTCCATGGGCGTCGCTGTCAATAAGTACCACCACGTTATTTACAAGGTGTCATTGAAAGTACATTTGCCAGCAATAGGTATAAATATCATCACTTAGTGAAACCATGCACAACTATAGCCGGTCAGCAAGTAGAGGAAATTGTTCTATTTTCATAACGGCATGTCTAGTTTCAGGACTTGTTAATACGTGGAATCGTATTGGCAAAATATCTCCTCAGCAGCTTCCAAACGAAATATTTCATTAATCAGCTCTAATTTGCTCTGTTCTTAAAAGTTCTTCTACTTTTATGTGCCGTGTCCCTTCAAAACGTTGGCGATCAAGGCTCTCTTCAACTTCCTGTACTCTGTAACCCTTATTAGAATTTGTCTTTTTGCAGTATCTCCTAATCTCTGTTCGACCATCCAACTCCATAAGCTTGTTACGTAAGTTATGCGTTGTTTTCTCTGTCCCTATTGCCTTCAGTATATCCTGTGAGTGAAAAATTTTCCAAGCACTCTTTCCTCATTATGTGTACTATAAATTTCGTTCTAAAGCTACCAATAAGTATATTTTGTTTTCCATTTTCTTTAAAATGTTTAGGCCATGATATTCTCAGCATTCTTCTGTAGAACCTCATTTCTTTTACCTCAAGTCTCTTCTCCATCTGTGTTTTTATCTACATATTTATTTTTTATTTATATATTTATTTTGGTTTAGAAACTTTACTTTACTAAAGTGACACATAAACTATTTTGATAAAAAATATTTTCGATTTGTTCTTATACTGTAAGTTCAGAAATAAAGGTATACTTCAGCAGTATACAGTTTCTATTCACGTGAAAATATAGATCATTCCAGATCCTCAAATAAAATTAAAGAAAACGGAGAAAAAAGATAATATATGAAACGTTTTTTAAACGGTATTTAGTATTAGATTTAAAACGGATTAATACCTTTCCCAGGGGTATTTGCGTGTAAGTGAATGTAACGAATTCAACTAGCACCGAGTTCGAATTCCAGTTTAAATCCTTGCGATCCAAGGGTATTTGCACTTACCTTTGGGGGCGGTATTAATTCGTCTCTTCTCTCTGCAGTTATGGGTTAAAATGGCAGGACAGATTGTGTTTTGTAGTCTTGGCTGGAAACCAGTCTACTGCAGAAAGTAATGACAACCTACTGCGGTAAAATCATCGCCCAACCGTGTATCACGTATGTCATTTAACTGACTTTTAGATTTGACCATCTCTAAAATAAAAGCATGTAATACCTATTTTTCTTTTTTTGTTTCACTATTATTCACTAATACGAGGCACAAAAGAAGAGGGTTATTCAATGATAATGGCTTTCTTCCAAAAATTTTTTAAGTAGTGTGGAACGTTCAGCATCTAAATTATATTATTATTTCAGCTTCGAGTTGCATGTACTATCCATTTTAGTTTTTACTTCTGCTGAATGTCCTTTGTTTGTGAGCTAGTCCTCAACCTTCGAAGAAGTGTAACCCTTGCTAAGACCTACAAATTCATTCAGCCATAGTGTTATGAGGATGCATTTATATATAAAAATAATATAAATAATGTCTAAAAGGTTGTAGTAAGGGATTCTATTGAGTCCTACTTGTTATTAAAAAAAGTTTTAATTCATGAAGTAGTCGTAAAAATAGAGAAATTAGGAATAGAATGTTTTGAAAGATGCCAAAATGTTGCAGTAAACTCGAGAGAATTCTAAAAGATTCTAGATGCAAATTAGATGTTACCCCCTATAAAAAGAGGTTTTGGAAAGAGAGTAGTTAGTTGTTAAAAAGAGTAGTTAGTTTGCTGACTTTATCAACTCCGGCTTTGATTCAAGGATTTATATCCAGTCGAAAGAATCTCTAAGAAAAGTCACCGAACAAACAAAAATCTTAAAGAAAACCTCATGGAACAAAAAGGGTAAATAGATATTTTAACTCTTTCATTGACCATACTTAAAATTATTCTTTCTATGCACATTTAAAGATTTCCAAAAAGTATAGCACTTTAACTACTGCGTTAACTTAACTGGGTAAAGATATTGACCTTTCCTTCTCCTTCGTAACATTTCGCCTGCCAATAGTAAACTCTACGTTTTCCTTTTTGAATGAAAAAACTGTATATTTGTAAATATTTTTATTTAATGTTTTGGTAAATTAAATATTTATTTTATCTCTGAGTTTTGGTCAGTCATTTCTTTCTTTTGTTACACTTAACACGTAACAGTATCTATCAGTAGCCATTGATTTGAGAAAGAGATTATATACAACCGGCAGTTTAACGAAATGTTTTGGTGCCCTGCATGACATCCACATGAAATTGTCAATCTGATAAGGCTATTTAAGAACATGCTCGGCTTAGATTTGGGCTAACCTTTTGGTTTTGTAGCAGCTTGTGGTGTTGGGAGAAACTACCTCTGGCGCTGCCTATTCTATGCTCATTTTCCTTTTCTCTCATCCGAAATTTCTTATAAATAATCCGTACAACGAGATATTTGAAGTGTTATGGATTTACTAATTCCATATGTTGAAAGTTTATGATTGTTATAGTACCCTCCTACGAGGAATTAACTCTTCCTCTTGCTATATATAAATTACATGCCTGACTTCTAGAGAGCAGTTTAACAGAGTAGTTACGATCAGTAAAGTACAGCAGTTAACGAGAGCGGTTAACGACAGCTACTAGTCAGGCAGCGTAATAATACATTCGAACTTACTTATTTTTATATGACTTATTACTAACACCTCCTATGAATATCTTGTTTCTTGTTATACTAATACACTTCTTGTTCCGTGTCTTACTTACGGCACAAAACTGTCACTACAACTTTGCCAAAATCCCACAGCAAATTGGCGACGAAGACCCACAGCAATGATGGATTCCGGGTCTGTGCCATCACTGCTTTAATATGGAATGTCATCACCTTGATCACGTGACTATTTTCTCTTCGAGTTACATGTAATGTCTATTTTAACTGATGTCGTTTCTGTTCTTTGTTCGCGATTCTGTAGCGCCAGCCCAAATTGTTCAAAGAAGGATGGTCTTCGCCAAGACCCACAGATTTTACTCGTTGAAAACCATTTCACCATTGATATACGAAAGAAAGTTGTATGCAGTTGACAGTTTAGATATTTCTAAATGGGGTTGGCGACATGCATGACATCCACATTAAAGTTTCGATCTAACGAGTGTTTTTAAGAACATGACCAAATATCTAAGAATTTTCAACTTACTGTGGGAAAAGTCGTCAACTTTCGAAGAAGTATGGCTCCCGCTAAGACCAACAAGCTTCATTCACCCACTGACATTATTAGCTATTGCTTTGAGAAATAGAATGCATATTGCCGGCTGTTTAGTAAAATATTTTGTACTGTATATATCACATTAACATAAAAGTGTCGATCGGACGGGGCTATTTAAGAACATGGTACGACTTAGGTTTAGGCTAATGTTTTGGTTTTGAACACGGATCTCCTAGCATAAAAAAACCGTTGAATGGATTGTGCGACTTGGATCACAGGGCCATGAATATTAATGTATAAAGCACTCAGACAAAAGTTTGTGTGTGTTCCGGATGTTTCGGTGTGTTCTGGGTATTCTGCGTGTTGAGTATTTGGTGTTCGGTATTTTGCATCATTCCGGTGTTGTACGTCATTAAGAGATTGTTTCTGAGGGAATTATTCCGAAACATTCTTCTTCTTCTTCTTCTTCTTCTTCTTCTTCTTCTTCTTCTTCTTCTTCTTCTGTGTGCCCTGTCCTTTCAGAACGTAGGCGATCATATTTTTCCACATCCTCCTATCCCTGGTGGCTCTTAGCACGCTTTCTCCTGTTACACCACGCAGCCCTCGTTCCTTCATCTACCTGATCAGGTCCTTCAAATATGTTATCCGCTGCTTTCCCCACTCTCCTTTTTCCTCTATCTGGCCTGTTAGTATCAGGTTCTCCAAGCCATCCTTCCTCATTGCATGTCCCAGGAAATTCAGTTGTCTTATCTTGATGCTCAGTATCAATTTCCTTTTCGTTCCCATCCTTTCCAAAACCTCATCATTGCCATGATATTTGCAGCATCCTTTTGTAGAACCACATTTCAGTTGTTTCAAGTTTTTCCTTCATCTTCGATTATATTGTCCAGCATTCACTGCCATATTGAAAAACTGACAACACATAGCAATTCAGTACTCTCTTTTTTGTTTCTAACGAAATTGTCCTGTTTTTTAATACTTTACTCAGCTGCGTTGTGGTACAGTGGATATCGGCTTGGAACGAGAAACCGGGGAGCCGAGTTCGAATTCCAGTTGAATCCATTGTATTCACTTTCGCGCAAATACCCTTGGGAAAGGTATTAATCCGTCTCTTCCTTCCAGTTATGGGTTAAATAGCAGGACAGACTGGGTTCTAGAGCCTTGGTCGGCAACCAGTATACCACAGAAAGCAATGGCAACCTACTGCGGGATAATCTTCTGCCCAGTCAGTCATGTCTCTTTCGAGACATGATGCCCAAGCGTGTATCACGTATGGCACTTAACTGACTAACTGACCCAGCTTCTGGAATGCTTCATTCGCCATGTCAATTCGACTTTAGATCTTTGTGTCGCATTTTCCGTCTTCTGTTAGAACACTTCCCAGGTATTTAAATTTTTGTACCTGCTTGATTTTAGTATCCCCACCTGTATTTGGCATTTTGTGCAGCCATTTTACTGATGGCCGTGCATTCTGTTTTCTTGCAGTTTATTTGTAATCCTTTCTTGTCACTCTCTTCATCTACCTTCTCTAGGTGGTCTTGTAGTTTCCTTTTGTATTTTATATGAAGGATTCGTTTTGTACATTAATTTTACGCGAAGATACCGAAATATCTAATAATAGCGAACAAAAATTCCTTTCAGATTAACGTTATGAAAACCAACGTTAATGAAGTGGCGACGAAAATAAAGTTTCACGCTATCGTTAGAATAAAAATAACAAAGACAAGATGCATACATTTTTCGAATAATTCAAACAACTTTTAGCCATTGATGCAGACTATGAAATTCTCAATACTCGCAGGATATAATTTTTATTAGCCAGACAAGCAACGTTTTTATACAGCATCTTTTGTAGGCTTGGTCATTTTTGTTTGCTGAGTTTTATACATGTAAGCGACATCAAATATTTTATTTGATGTCGAGTTTATGGGTTTCATTGAGGCTCGGCTAATCATAATAAAATCCTGATGCTAATCTCTTCAACCGTGTAATTTTGCCGCCACATCAATAAGGAATCGCTAGCGATCGAAATTATTTTACCTTTAGTAGTGACTGAGCAGGATGTGCGTTGTGGCGCAGTTGTGGAACAAGAAATTAGAGAGCCGAGTTCGAATTCCCGTCGAATTCGTTGCATTTTCGCGCAAATACCCTTAGGAACTGTATTAATCCGTCTTTTTTCCCTCCAGCTATGGGTTAAATAGAAAGTCAGATTGGGTTCTTTAGCTTTAGGTAGAAACCAGTCTACCGCAGAAAGTAATGGCAATTTACTTCATGAAAATTTTCTGCCGAGTCAGTTAGTCTCTTTCGGGGTTATGATCGCCTAAGCGTCTATCACGTATGGCAATTAACTGACGAAGGGACTGAAGATAAGATGGACCGAGCAAGTCAGCAACAACGACGTTTTGGAGAGAGGATGTAAAAGAAAAGAAAACTTATACTTAACAACAGGAAGAGACATTTTCTCAGACACATAATGAGGAGGATGTGCGTTGTGGTGCAGTGGATATCGGCTTGGAACGGGAAAGCGGGGAGCTGAGTTCGAATTCCAGTTAAATTTTTTGCATTCACTTACGCGCAAATACTCTTGGGAAAGGTATTAATCCGTCTCTTTCCTCCAGTTATGGGTTAAATAACAGGGCATATTGGGTTCTATAGCCTTGGTTGGCAACCAGTCTACCACAGAAAGTAATGGCAAGCTACTGCGGGATAATCTTCTGCCCAGTCAGTCATGTCTCGAAAGAGACATGATCGCCCAAGCATGTATTACGTATGGCACTTAAATGACTGAACGAGAAAGGGGGATTGGAGAATCTGAGAAATTACCTGACGGATACAAGGTAAGAGAGACAGGGGAAAGCAGCGTTGGACATATTTGATGGGATTCAGCAAGTGGATGGCGGGGTTTGGGAGAGATGCCAAGTGGAAAAATTTCAGGGTGACAAGGGATAGAGTCAAGTAGAAATCCGTGTTCGTTTACGTCCTGAAAGGACACGGCACATAAAGAAGAAGAAAAAGTGAATCCAATTCTCGCTGGGTACCCAAAAATTTAATACTAGATTGTCAAAGAGATAAGTGATCTAATGGATTCATTTAGTGTTAATATGTCAATGGAAAAAATAAAACGACCAAGGTGACTAGTGAGTATTAATTATTATGGCATATCCCCTAAGTGTGAAAATCAGAATGACACGTCAATGTTGTATCAACAGACTGAATCGACGGCACTCAATTTAACAAACAAAATATGAAACCTAACGGCGTGAGAATGGTTATATCCACTGGAATTAACTTCTCGTCCGGTAAGAATTGACATGCGTTGCAGGTGTCAACTGACCGTCATTACTTAGGATTGATCCCTCGATCGGTAGGGAGCAACATGATGAATAGATGTCATTTGGTCTTCATCCAACGACTGTGCGCATCAAACAAAATTTAATTCTCGAACATGGAATTTTATAACGGTAACCACTGTGGACAGTTAAAACATAAAACAGGTTAAATATCAATATTTTAGGCCTATGTAAAACCCGGTGGACAAACAATGAAAAACACATGATCATATACGTAAGCGGAGAAACAAATGAAAGAGAGTAGGATTGATACTAGACTTAGATATGAAGAAATGCGTTCTGGGATACTGTCAACTATCGGAAAAAATATTGTCATTAATAAGAATGAAAATCCTTTCAGTATATACACCATAAGCGTGTATACACCGACAGCACAAAGTATAGAAGAAATTGAAAGTTCTCCTCTACATTAGACAATACGAAAACCCTTTGCAAAACCTTAGGAATTATAATCGTCATGGGTGACTAGAATGTCTAAGTAGGCAAGGAGAGGGATGGTGAAATGGTTGGCAAATTTACACTAGGAACCCGTAATGAATGCGGAGAAAATGATTCTAATGGTGTACGGTAAATAGCCAGGTAGTAGCCAACACCTGGTTTCAAAAACACCCAATACTAATATAGACCAAGAGAAGAACCAATAAAATCAAATCGACTTACATAACTTTCAGCAAGAGATTCTGGAATTAAGTTTTTCACTGCAGGACATATCTAAGTGCCGACTGTGGAACGATCATCTTTGAGTGAAACTACGTAAATTCAAATTGCAATACGATTGTCTCTTAAACGACTCGAATCTGAAGGATAAATATATGGACAATGTGAAAAGAAGAGAAACAAAAGAAAATGGAAACTCAGAGAAAAAATGAATGGAGGACAGATGAAACTCTCAAGATGCTGAAAAAGAGACAAAAAACAATGCCAAGAAACGAAACAGAATATAGGCCACTACACAAAGAAAAGAAACAAATGCAAGCAGGCTAAAGAGGAATGACTCAATGAAAAATGTGCATAAATAGAATATATTATTGTAAATATAAGTGTTCTGCTATTTGCTATTTTCTTTCGAACTTCCTAGTTGCTCACATGTTCCGTCCAGGATATTATCAATATCCTTCTGTAGAACAACATATCAGACACTTCGTCTCTTTGTCATTTGTAAGGAAATTGGCCAATACTTGCTGACATTAAGAGTTCAGTTCTCTTTTCTTTCTTCCTAACAATATTTTCGTATTTCTTAATACTTAGCTTGGTTTTTTTAGTCTTTTTTTCCTTATTCCGATTCTGTGTCACACTTTACGCCGACTATTGTTGCAAACCAGTTAAATATCTGTAGCTGCTTGATTTCGAAGTCTCTTGTTCAGACGCTACGTGCTACTCGAAACGTGTCAAATATAAAATAGCTCAAACCTTCTGTGTCCCACGAGTTATGTCAAACAGAAAGTACAAAATCTTGCGACAAACGACACATTACAAAGAACGGCAGCTATTTTGATTTTTATTCTATATTCTTAAAATGTCAGTGTTGTTTATTTATACCGTTTATCTTTTGAAATTGTCAAATATATTCTCGACCTATATTCCGTCATTTTTCATAAGCACGACGCTAGTAAGCAGACAACTACAAATGCGTCATTTATTTCAATCTGCCTTGATTGTGTCACTGCAATTCTTTACCCCTGACCGATGAGCAAAAATCAGACTCAAGACTTATTTATTTATTTATATTATTTTTTTAATATTTTTTGTCTCAACATTGAAAGTTGTTTAATTAAAAGGCTGAGTATTTGTTTTGAGTTTTGTTTAACGGCATATCAACATCTGTGGGTTATTTAATGCCAAAAAGGTGGGATTTTAATGTATTTTTCTAATGTTCAGTTATAGTGAGAAGGTTGATTTAGTCAGATTTTAATGAAAAACATTTTCTTTTATTCGTTTTTATTTTATAAAACTGAAGATGTCTTCCAGTTTTGTATTCAAAAATGTTTTTTCCTTCAAAAATGTGTTATGGCAATAATTTTTTCTTTCAAAAAGGTATTGTTGGTAATATTTTTCCTTCAAAAATCTATATTTTTCTATGAAAGTCTATTTTTATGTATATATTTCTATAAAAGTGTATTTTTATACTTTCATAGTGTTTTGGTCCCAGTTTGGGGGGGTAACTATTTGCCCATAGTTGGGACCCTAACAGGTGCTACCACTCCAGATCAGGGTGGACCTGAGAACAATAGCAATTAAGAGGTGGTTCCGTTCTCCTCACAACCTCGCAATCAAAGGCCTTGCTGCCGGATGCAGTTTACCGTCATGCCCAGGACCAGGCTGAGAGTAACCTATTTATAATGGTAATGATGAAAATAGCTTTTTCCATCAAGGAAACATTCAACATCCGTTAGTGTTAGTGCTGGTTGAAATTTCTAAAATCTTTGTTTTTTTCGTGAAATTATATTATAATAACAGCGATAACAACAAGTGGCCTTGAAAGTCCAGTTTTTCTAGTTACTTCTTCTAGTATTGATGTCAGTTTCTTTCTAAAATGTGGAAGGTTAATATGGAAGTTGGAAAATATTTTCTTTAGCCTTGTGTCAGACTATGATACTTGGATAACCATCTGACAACGATTCAAAACCCTTTAAGTATGTTGCTATAAAGAAACGGGTGTTCATTTTAACAAGAAACAAGCAAAATTTCATGCATGTTTGAATATTCAGCATTTATCTGCTAACAGAGATGCTGTCGGTTCCTTCCAAACCTTTTTTTTTTTTTGGTTGTGTGGAAGGTTAACGGCTCGGTTATATCATTATTTTCAATTCCATTTACATGTGCTACTTATTTTTGTTGTTGTTATTGGAAGTGTTCAAGTATTTTCTGTTTTGTTTTTTGTTACGTCAATAGTGTTTGGTTTTGTTAAGTCTCTATAGGGTCTGGTTTTTGTTACGTCTATAGACTCTAGTTTGGTTACGTCTATAGGGTCTGATGAAATATTGCTTTCTTTAAAAATTGTTTAGTAAGTCGATATATTTTCATAAAAAGTTACTATTTATTTATTCATTTCATTTTCCTATTTATTTTTGAGTTTCTTGGGTCAAGAAGGCGCTCAAAATAATAAATACGAACATCAGCTCCTTCACACACGCGCACGCATACAGACACACACACACACACACACACACACACACACACTGAGATAGATAGATAGATAGATAGATAGATAGATAGATAGATAGATAGATAGATATGCATGCATTAAATATATTGCGTTAAAAACGACCGACAAAGATTTTAATTTTTTCAGTATTCTTACATGTTTCCTTTTTGTTGGCGATAAAGGAAACATGTTAGAATACTAGAAAAATTAAATAAAAATGTATAAAATCTTCCTTGTCGGTCGTTTTCAACGAAACATGTTTAAAAGAAAAATTGTTGCATTAAGGGGGCGCAGTCGAGTGTGTAGAACGTTTGCTTTCTGAGCATGAAGCATGGGTTTGAATTTCACTCTTTATCGGAAAGGTGACCTCTTGATGTTATCAGAATGGAAGAGGCGATCCCAGCGTGAGGAACCTTTGAAAAGTGCCTGAAAACCACATGTTGACCCAAATTGAGTAGTCAGTTCTCTTTGAGGAGCCGTCGATAGTTGTGGTAGCTTGAAGTCACAAGTCATCGTGATCGAGGGTTTAAGTGTCTTGCCGTTGTTCAGGGCTCTTGTTCATGCCTGTTGTTAACTAAGGTCCGCTCAGCATAAGTGCAGTATAAACCACCAGTGGATATTGTGAGTGCTCAACAAATCTATATATATATATATATATATATATATATATATATATATATATATATATAGCGAGAGTGAGAGAGAGAGTGTGAGAGAGAGAGAGAGAGATAGTCATCTGCAGACAGATCTGTTTCGCTGTATCACAGCTCATCAGTACGGTTAGACTCCGATTGCTTTTAACCCAGGATTGAAACTCCGACCGAATTGGCGTCACTCGGCGATTCTACCTCTGGGTTATGGGTGCTCGGTAGAAGAAGGCAGACTTTTTAGCGTGTATATTATCATTATACACGCCAATAGCCAGAGTGCTCTAATTCATTTTATCGAATGAGCGATCTTATATATATATATATATATATATATACTCAGTTATAATCTAAGATTAAGGACAGAATGGTTAAATAAAATAAAGACAAAAGGAAAACTGTATTTTATATCGCTTACGCGTTTCGTCCTGTGATGGACTTTATCAAGGCAAAAAGACGAAATGAGCTTTATTCTAAATTACGTATCTATAAACAGTGTTGATAACCACAAAGATATATATGTATATCTTATCAGTAAAACTGCCGTAAAACAAAAACAAACGAAAAAACAATCTTGGCATCAAACATTATCATGACTCAACCATATATATATATATATATATATATATATATATAAATATGCAGGTTTCGTTAAAGACGATTGCACTTAAACTTTTTATTTAATTTTTCTTGTTTGTTAAACCAATCTGACCATAGTTTACTAAGGACTCAGTGAAACGCTCACAAAAACCTACGAAACTTCATCCGAAACATATTAGTAGAAATTATAAATATGATAGTTTCATCCATATATATATATATATATATATATATATATATATATATATATAAATTAAAAATAACGGAAGCCTTAATAATAAAAAGATAAAATCCTGCACTCAGTAATATTAATTACGAACACAACCACAATGTATTGACTGTTTTGAAAATAAAATATTCCTTTAATTTCAGACTTATAAGTTGTTCTGTTAATCGTTTCACCCCAAGCAAGGCGGTACCGTAACTGACGCGCAGAGGGCTACATAAAGGTTTAGGCAGGAGAAGAGTGAAGAGAAAGATGAACAAATTACAGGGGTGTCAGAGAAAGGGTAAGAAAAGGAGGAGAACACAGGTATGAAGACAGTTGCGAAGGTAGAGAGAAAGGAAAAGAACAAGATATACGGAATGATGTAGAAAGAACTGCAGTCAAGTGCATAAGAAATGGGAATTGACATTGAATTTAAATTCCTGGAGATTGTAGCCGCCAGGAAAGCACGTATATGGAAGGGAGTTCAACAGACGGGAAGTGCGAGAAAAAAGCTGACGGATTAGAATTTAAAAACAAAATACACATTCAGCTAAAATGAAAAACTAAAAACTAAAAATCGCTCTCGATAATGACTAAAGGAATAGCCGAAAGCGCTTGGATGTGCAAAACTTTTGTACAGTTTTTTTTTTTTACACACTTTATACTCAGAAAAGAAAACACTTGTAAGAAAACAAATGTTAAATGAAAAGTTTAATCGCAGTTTAATCTGTAGTCTTTAACCAAACTTGTATGAAAGAGGGAATGCTCCCCAAAAACAGAATTATATATATATATATATGCGAAACGCATGAGAAAAGTGATGCGCGCATATGCAACAATATTCTAATAATAAACAAACTGATGTCTCTATTTAGAAGTGTTGCCTATCAGCTGTTTAAAATCTCAAAATTGCTGCACATTTTCTGCCAGCGATGCTCCCGCATTTCTGATTGGTCCAGAGTTTCTTGACGTCATCAGAATCAGAGCTACCCGGAGCAGTGAACTACCCGACGACACCCATCAACCTACCTATCACTGCAGTGTGTGTGTTTACTTTTTCATTTCGTTCACGGCGATCAGGCAGGCACTAACGCAATTGTTTTTTTATCAGCATATTTACCGACAGCCAAATAGTGAGAGTACACATGTAGTTATGAATGTTGGAACCGCTCAATGCAAGAGGATAAACTTCAGAATATAGTTTTTAAATTAATAAACAAATAAGCAACTGTTGGGGTCCATAATAAGTTACTGCTGCACAATCTAATTTAGGTTTCTGTGTTTGAAAGTTCTTACGGATGTTGTCCAAAATAAGACAATCTTGAAACTACGCACTTAAAAAAAGAAAAAAAAAAAGAAATTAAGTAACACGATAATACATTAAAATTAAACAAGAGAATTTAGAATGAAACACAAGACAAGGGATTTTTTATAATAATTTATTTGATGCTTCTACATTTTCCGGTGTGTTTAAAACCCTTGATAAGAATGGAAAAGTTCACTTAAACACATTGAGATATGTTTAATAGAATACTTGAAAAGGTGATGATTCACCTACACACATTGAGATGTGTTCAATTAAACCCTTGAGAAGAAGGGAAAGTTGTTATTTAAAATTTTGAGAATCTATGATTTTTTTAAAAATTTTATTAAATCTAAGTTCTTGTGCTAGACACAAAAAAAAACTTAGTAGAAATAGCAAGACATTAATAGCCGCAAATTTTTAAAAATACAAGACAACCAGTGCGTAAAATTCTAAACGGAAAACATATCTATTTACTGTTTACAATTACGTAAAAAAACTAAGATACAAACAAAACTTGCAGAAAATTTCTTTGAGAGCCTTTTAAGTCAGTCAGTTAAGTGCCATACGTGATACACGCTTTGGGCAGAAGATTATCCCGCGGTAGGTTGCCATTGCTTTCTGCGGTAGACTGGTTGCCAGCCAAGACTATAGAACACAATCTATCCTGTTATTTAATCTATAACTGGAGGGAAAAATGGATTAATACCTTCCCCAAAGGTATTTGTGCTTAAGTGAATTCAAGGAATTCAACTGGAATATCGAACTCAGCACCACGATTTGTCGTTCCGAGTCGATGTCCACTGCACCACAAGTAGGATATCAATTTATGTTAAAAGATCGCCATTGGAAAATGGGGAAAAATGTCGAAAGAAAATAAGGATTTTTTTAAAATGTCAAAAGGAGAAAACAACAAGGCAATAAAAAACAAAAATGCAAACACCTTTGAAAAAAATGAAAAAACCTACGTGCAGATTGCGACATGGGCGTCACTAGGACGCAGTAAAGTTTTTTAGTATTTAGGTTTCTTATTACACAGAGGGATGTGCGTAGTGGTTCAGTGCATATCGGCTTGGAACGAGAAATTGGGGAGCCGAGTTCGAATTCCAGTTGAATTCATTGCATTCACTTACTCGCAAATACCCTTAGGAAAGGTATTAATCCGTCTCTTCCTTCCAGTTATGGGTTAAATAACAGGACAGATTGGGTTCTATAGCCTTGGTTGGCAACCAGTCTACCGCAGAAAGCAATGGCAACCTACTGCAGGATAATCTTCTGCCCGGTCAGTCATGTCTCTTTCGAGACATGATCGCCCAAGCGTGTTTCACGTATGGCACTTAATTGACTGATTACACAGTATGATCGAAAGAAAATTTCTCTGAATTCTTTTCATTTTAAGCTGTCCAAGGATGCTGCGGATATCATGGACCGAGCATGTGAGCAATGATGAGGTGTTGGAAAGGATGGAAACGAAAAGGAAATTAATATTGAGCATCAGGAAGAGACAAATGAAGTTCCTGGGACCATGCAATGAGGAATGAGGGCTTGGAGAACGTGAAACTATCACGCCAGCTAGAGGGAAAAAGAGACATGGGAAAGCAGCGGATAACATATTTAAAGGGCCTGAACAGCAGGATGACAGAACAGGGTTGCGAGATATTACAGGAGAAAGCGTCCTAAGAGCCACTAGGGATAGGCCATGATCGCCTACGTCCTGAAAGGACAAGGCACATAGAAGAAAAACTCCAGGAGAATTTTCAGTTTCTCTCGTCTCTTTGTGGTTGGGTGGTAACAGAGCCTTCTTGGTGTTGACCTGCCTTCTTCACTTGCAATTAAATGTCCTTGCTGTTAAATGGTTATCTAATTGTTTTGAAAAAGTATTCACTCCTTTACTATCAAAATGTCTTCTCCTCGGGTTTACTGACCCGAGTCAGATTTATACAGAAATAGGCCCACCTCTGCCCCACTATTCAGAATGTTATCAGAGTTTGAGATCACGTCTCCCATTGGTCAATATATATAAAATAAAAATAATAATTTCTATGAACTGGAAATTGATTCTTCAAATTTTGGCTGATTTTAACCGTTTTACCGAAAACGATATAAATTTGTAACAAATTTCACAAAAACCTACATAAAAATACACTTCTCTCAAAAGAACGTGAATTAAAAAACACACTAGACGATTATACATTTAAAGAAGATTAATGTATTTAAAATAATAAAAATAATAATGTTAAAATTCACTAAAAAGGGAATCCCCTTTCTAAACCACTTACTTTGTTATATTTCGTATTTATAGTTTTCAGGTAGCCGGTGCTGGTTCAAAAATGAAACCCTTCATAAATGCTAGGGAAGCGCTGTCAGAGGTCGAGTAGTAATATCAATTTTATTTTCTGAATCTTTCAAAGCGCCGCTGAAAGTGCCACGCGGAGCCTATGCGTAGACGTCTGATTTTGGTCATTCGACTCCTGACTTTGGGGCGGTAACTTCCCGTCGACCCGACACTACGCTCCTCCGCTAAGATTATTAGTTGAGTGAAACATAGTGTTTTTGAATATTTAGCCCACGAAACACTTCTCCCAGATTTCGTGGTGCACAGTGCTTTGTTTTGTGGAGTGATTTTCACTTCCGCCTGCTGTGTTTGTGGTGTAATATCAACTGAAAATGTTGGTGACTCTGAAATTGTCATCATCATTGTGCTTATGTAAGTTGATTTGATTCTGTCAATGGATATAATTTCTCACTTATCATTACATAGAATTGTAAAATATTCATCCGCTCTGTCACAAATGGCGTAGGAACAACTATAACAAGGCGCTAGTAGTTTCTTAATGAAATCGTTGCCTACAAAAACTTTTTCACAGTTGTACAAATCTTTTGGGATATAAACGTGTGTAGTTACTTGCCTGGTTGGTGACAATTGCAATCGCGACATTTTCTACTTTAATTCTTGGGTAAATATCGTCGGTGGGTTCATATTCTTCTTATGTAAAAAAAAAATTGCCAGGGTCATACCAAAACCAATTTCTGCCGGGATACACCGCAAATCTTGTTTTATAGTGCTCCGCGGTGATAAAGGATGAGCGTTGTGGTGCAGTGGATATCGGCTTGGAACGAGAAATCGGGAAGACGAGGTCAAATTCCAGTTGCATTCCAGTTGTATTCACTTACGCGTAAATACACATGGGAAAGGTATTAATCCGGCTCTTCCCTCCAGTTATGGGTTAAATAACAGGACAGATTGGGTTCTATAGCCTTGGCTGGCAACCAATCTACCGCAGAATGTAATGGCAACCTACTGCGGGATAATCTTCGGCCCAGTCAGTCATGTCTCTTTCGAGACATGATCACCCAAAACCTGTATCACATATGACACTTGACTGATTGGTTGAGTGATAAGTCAGTGGTAAGTTTTCTGCCAAATCGTTTGGCTTATCGCTCGCTGTTAATGCAACTTTTAACTGACGATAAAACCTCTCCCCTATACCACTTGCACATGGATGGCATGATGTTTTCTTGACATGGTGTATGTCTAGAACTCTTCTGAAGTCCTTAAATAGGTTAGACTGAAACTGAGAACCACGATCTGTCGTGATCGTGTTTGGCACACCAAATTGAAAAATCCATCTGGCGAAAAATGTGGTAATGACCTTTTCTGAACTGGTATCTTCAATCAGATATGCCGCCGGACAAGGATGTACTGATAGCCCCTTAATTGCGTAAAAAGACCAACCAGATCAATATGGACGCTGGTGAAGCGTGCATCCGGCACCTTAAAACACTCATGGGAGATTTTTGGTGTACAGATTTTTTGACGCTAGCAAGACAATTTTTTTTCGCTCAGTTCTGTTTGTCAGTAGTAATACGAGGCCAAACGAATCGCCGTG
The DNA here is from genome assembly GCA_037127315.1 of Ascarosepion bandense. NCBI lineage: Eukaryota > Metazoa > Mollusca > Cephalopoda > Sepiida > Sepiidae > Ascarosepion > Ascarosepion bandense. The sequence continues at coordinate 1,234,012 of JBBBDQ010001621.1, read as the reverse complement.
CGATTAACGTAATTGTTGCTTTTATACTTCGATGACCATGCAAACCCAAAATGCCAAATACAGGTGGGGGATACCAGAAACAAGCAAGTACAAAAATTTAAATACCTAGGAAGTGTTCTAATAGGAGATGGAAAGTGCGACACAGAGATCCGAAGGCGAATTGGCATGGCAAAGGACGTGTTCCAGAAGCTGAGTAAAATACTAACACACAGAAAAATTTCACTAGAAACAAAGAAAAGAGTGCTGGATTGCTATGTGATGTCAGTTCTTCAATACGGCAGTGAATGCTGAACAATGTCATCAAAAATGAGAACAAAACTTGAAGCAGCGGAAATGTGGTTCTACAGAAGGATGCTGCGGATATCGTGGACTGAGCATGCAAGCAACGATGAGGTGTTGGAAAGAATGGTAACAAAAAGGTAATTAATACTGAGTATCAGGAAGAGACAACTGAAGTTCCTGGGACATGCAATAAGGAAGGGGGGCTTGGAGAACCTGATACTGACTGGCCAGATAGAAGGAAAAGGGGACAGAGGAAGGCAGCCGATAACGTATTTGCAGGGGCTGATCAGGTGGATGACGGAACGGGGGTTGCGAGACAGGACACAAAGAAGAAGAAGAAGAAGAAGAAGAAGAAGAGGATACTTCGATGAAACATGCCACAAAAGTGCTGGAAAATAGCTTTGCATAATCTTGGCGGAATATAAGATTTTGAGTTCTTAAGATTAATATCACACAAAATCATTTCGTTGCTAAAAGGTGATGGCAACTTAGTCAACTGGAGGTATGTCCCTTGTATAGCTAATCCCATGGTTCGTCTGATTTTTGCTCCTTGGCAATAGTATTAAAATTGAAAACAGCTGTATTTAAATGATGAAGTGATATTCTAAACAAAATATCTGCACATTGTTATCATATCTCTGAATGTGTTTAATTTCTGAGGTAAATTGCGAAATAAAATCAAGTTGATGCAATTCTCTCGGTAAATATTTTCTTGAAATAGAATTAAAGTTTTGTGATGAATGAAAATGACAAAGTCTCTGCCATTTAATAAATGTTAATACTTCCTCACAGCTAAAAATATAGCTATGGAAAAAGTGTTGTAATCAGTTTGAGCTGCAGTCATTTTAGGAGAAATAAATGAAATAGACTGAGAGATATTATCACTTCTTCTTCTATGTGCCGTATCCCTTCAGGACGTAGGCGATCATGGCTTTCCACGTCTCCCTATCCCTCGTGGTTCTTAGCACGCCTTCTCCTGTTACACCATCCAACCCTCGTTCCATCATCCACCTGATTAGGTCCTTCAAATATGTTATCCGTTGCTTTCCCCTGTCTCTTTTCCCCGTCTTCTTCTTCTTCTTCTTCTTCTTCTTCTATGAGCCTTGTCCCTTCAAGACGTAGGCAATCATTGCCTTCCACATTTCCCTATCCCTGGTGGCTCAGAGCACGCCTTCTCCTGTTACACCATACAACCCTCATTCCATCATCCACCTGATTAGGTCCCTCAAATATGTTATCCGTTGCTTTCCCCTGTCTCTGTGTCGCACTTTCCGTCTTCTGTTATAACACTTCCTAGGTATTTAAATTTTTGTAGCTGCTTGATTCTAGTATCCCCGACCTGTATTTGGCATATTAGGCTGCCGTTTTTACTGATAACCATGCATTCGGTTTTCTTGCAGTTTATTTGTAATCCTTTCTTATTACTCTTTTCAGCTACCTTCTGTAGAAGGTCTTGTAGTTTTCTTTCTGTGTCTGCTAAAATCACTGTATCTATCATCTGCGTACCTTCGGCTGTTCAAATTGTGGTCTCCGATGACAAATCCAGGCATAACTTCTAGGGTCCTCAAAATATTCTCGCTTTACAAGTTGAACAGATCCGGTGAAAAGACACATCCTTGTTTTACGCTCCTTTCTATCTTTGCATATCTGCTGAATTCATTACCTGTCCGTATACAAGCGGTTTGCTGCCAGTAATGATTTTTGATTTTTCTTAAGTCTTTCCCAAATATGTCAAGGCTGCCGAGCATCTCCATCAATTCTTTGTGGCGTATTTTGTCAAACGCCTTCGCATAATCAATAAAGCACAGGTATAAGTCCTTCTTCATTTGTATTGCCCTTTCAGAGAGCATCCTAATCTAATCTAAACTTATTTATAAATGGAAATTTGTCTGTGTGTGTGTGAATGCGTGTGTGTCCGTTACCTATAGACTCCGAAACGGCTGAACCGATTTTCTTGAAAATTTACACAGTTGTACTATAAGCGTCTGCGAGTGTTCTTAGCTAGGTTTTGTGTCGAGGTACTCCCCGATAAATATCGAAAATCAATAATCGAAAAAATCGGGTTATAGAAGGAGTAGTCCGATTTTAATCAAATTTGATACACTCATAGACAAAGACATAAGAATTTATATTCAGAAGTGTCAAGGTTGCAGTTCTAACAATAGTGCAGAAAATCGATAATATCCCCGATATCGGAAATCGATACCCCCGATATTCTATCGAATCTAATCAAAAACCGATATTCATCCATCAATATGGCTCATTTTCTCCAATTTTACTCCCGATGGGTACGATAACTTTTCATGAACTTACTTAGGTTAGTTTATCCTTGGATGACTTATTTGACGCCGATATTGGAAATCGATACCCCGATATCCTACGGGTCTGATCAAAATCAGTTTTTCAGCCCTTTTATTTTAGTTTTTCTTCGGGTTTGGCTCTAAATAGGTATAATTGTAGTTCTTAGTCTCAACCATGATACCATTTACTCAGACGACTTATTTAGCCTTCGAAATTCAGTTTTCGACTAAAAAAGCTTATTTGATATCGATACCAGGAAATCAAAATTTGATTTACATCCATTCATTTTTCTTTCAGTCTACGATTTCGCTTTAACTGGAAACAACTATTGCTTTTTAGTCTTTCGTGCCAACGTTCAAAGTCTGAGCTCCAGGACCATGGATTAGTTTTAAAGCTTTCATTACACCCGAGCAATCTCGGGCTATACTGCTAGTCATAAATATGGCATTCCTTGTTCCAATGTCTTTGACGAAACCGGACTGTTCTTGTCCTATCTCTGGCCTGATTCTGCTTCTTACTTGGTGTAAAACATCCCCAGCCGCTACTGCACAAGCATCAGTTGCTGATGTCAATTTGATGTTATCATCATTATGCAAATGACTTAATTTGAAGTCATTCAATAAAGCTGTGTTTTGCATTATTCACTGCTTGAGTTTATTCGTCATTTAATTTTATATTTTTATTCTCTCCTTTTAATAACGAGGTGAGTTGTGATGAAATATCTGAACAATTAAGGATAAGTCTAGTGAAACGCCTGTGCTGTCATGCCAATGTCGACGTTGGTAAACTGGAAATAGCGTTAATTTAACTTTCTCTTGAGCAAGTGCGACTCCTACGTGCGAGGTTGTAAGTCCTAAAAAGTTTAATAGTCGGATTCCAATCGAGAATCTTTCTGCATTTATTCTTAATACGTATTCCGTCAGTCTTTCAAACACTTTTTGCAAGTGTACAAAATACCCTGATTTTTTTTTACTAGCTATCAGCAAATAATGTATACAAAAAAAGGTAGTCCTCTGACAATCTCGTCGGTAAATCTCTGAAATGTTTGCACTGCATTTCAAAGTTTGAAAGGCATTTTTGTAATTTCCAATAAGCCGAACGGTGTAGTGACTGCCGTCTTGCATATATCAACTCCAATATCTTCTGCAATTGGAATTTAATTATAAGCCTTTTTCTTCATTTTTATGTGCCCTGTCCTTTCAGGTCGTAGGCGATCATGGCCCTCCACATCTCCCTATCCCCGGTAGCTCTTAGCACGCTTCCTCCTGTTACACCACGCAACCCTCGTTCTCTTATCCCCCTGATCAGATCCTTCAAATATATTATTCGCTGCTTTCCTCCGTCTCTTTTTCCCTCTATCTGGCGTGTTAGTATCAGGTTCTCCAAGTCCTCTTTCCTTATTGCCTGTCCCTGGAAATTCAGTTGTCTCTTCCTGATGCTCAGTATTAATTTCCTTTTCGTCTCCATTCTTTCCAAAACCTCATCATTGCTCGATCCATGATGTTCGCAGCATCCTTCTGTAGAACCACATTTCAGTTGCTTGAAGCTTTTCCTTCATCTTTGATGATATTGTCCAGCATTCACTGCCATATTGAAGAACTAACATCACATAGCAATCCAGTACTCTCTTCTTTGTTTCTAGCGAAACTGTCCGGTTTCAAAATATTTTACTCAACTTCTGGAATGATTCCTTCGCCATGCCAATTCACCTTCGGATCTCAGTGTCGCACTTTCCGTCTTCTGTTAGAACAATTCCCAGGTATTTAAATTTTTGTACCTTCTTGCATTTAGTATCCCTCACTTGTATTTGGTATTTTCACCAAATCAATTTTAGTAAAAACTGTTGTTCCTTGTCGAGATGTAGTTAAATCGTTTATAAATGGTAAAGGATAAAGATCAAGAGTTGTGACAAAATTAACCCGTCTGAAATCACAACATGATCTGCAGTTAGAATCTCCTTTCAGAACCAAACAAGTTGGAGAAGTTAAAGAGCTTTTCGTCGTCGTCCTGTGGCCTTGACCGAGATAGAACTCACTACACCCCTCCAGTATTCCCTGTGTATTTGGAACCCTGGTGCAATTTGTAGCGAAATTCATAATCTTGTCAAATAGCTGAATACTTGATGGGCTACCAAGGGTGTTTTTATTGTGACACCAACACTAGATGGGTCGCCTCCAGGCCCCATCCCATTATTTAACCCATAACTGTAGGGAAGTGACGGATTAATACCTTTCCCAAGTGTACTAGTGCTTAAGTGAATGCAGGGTACTCAACTGGAATTCGAACTTGGCTCACCGATTTCTCCTTCCAAGCCGACATCCACTGTACCACAACGCATATCCATCACTGAACGCTTACAGCGACTGGTATTCCCAAGCGGTCACCCATCTAGGTACTAACCAGGCTCACATTGCTTAACTTCGGTGATCGAACGAGAACCGGTGTATTGAACGTGATTTGCCGTAAAAGAGCTTTTAGAAGGATGTACTATTCCCTGTTACATTAGGTTTTGAAACTCTTGTTTGGCAAATTTAAACCAACCTGGTCGCAATCGTCTCTTTGTCTGAATGTGATGATTAGTCGTGTGATTAACAACTATAGGTTGAAATAAAGGATCGAGTCCTGTAGTGAGGTATACAATGCGAATGTATGAGAGTTTCAACTTTGTTTCGTCATCTGACAAGTTCTCTTTTGCCAAATTCACAGAAAATTTGTAGTGAGTGAGAAAGGCATCTCCAATAACGTGTATTTTAGCATCTGTTACTATAAATAAAAATTTGAACTCTCGCCTCAAACCAAGATTCGACTTAAAATTTTTCCACAATACGTTGTTATAACCGGTCTATTTGCTAGCGGCAGCTTTTAAACTGAAGTTGAGGGATTTTGCTTGTTCGTCATAAACGTGACTGGAATGACAATAACCTGTGCTCCCGTTTTTATAAGGAAATACATGTTCACTTGTCAAGTAAATAATATAAGTGACTACTCTGTGATGTTATTTGTCCAGTAAATGGAGACGGCCTCATTGGCTGCCTGATTTGTTTCCCTGGTGAATGTATCATCTTTTGTTTGGTTTTTATGCTTTCTGCTTCTCCTCTTCCTCTCACCTACCTGGCTGAAACGCGATCTGCTGCTTTTTATAATCATATCGCCCCAAGTAAGGCATTTTACTGCCACTGTTTTGCAGGGGTTTACATAGAAGGAAAGTTATGAGAAAGAGTGACAGGTTATAGGGGGTGTCAGGAAGAGAGTAAGAGAAGGATGAGAATACTTATGAGAGTGGAGTGGACGGAGAAAGGAGCATGAGAGAGCGGATGAGATATGAGATGACTATTGACTTTGCATTTAAATTCTTGCAGATTGTAGCTGTCGGGGAAGCAAGTAAATGGAAAGGGAATTTCACAGGCAAAAAGTGCGAGAAAAGAAGCTGTTGGAGTAGAATTTGCGTTTACAATTTATTGTTTTCACTGTAAAAGGGTGGGACCTAGATGCTAATCTTGTGACTCGAGTAAATTTATATATAGGAAGCATCATTGAGCTAAATTCATCGGAGCAGAAGCCGTGAAAGTATTTGTAGAAAAGACACAAGGAAGCCACATTGCGCCGGTGAGAAAGTGACTGTATCCGAGCTACCAAGTCGGGATCTATTACATTACAGATTTGGATAAGTTTAGAGATCACCTTTTTAATTTGACTAATTTCTTGATCATTTGGCTGTCATTATTCAGAGAGAATTCAACAGTTACTCTCTGTATACGATCGGCAACATCAGCTAGTTTTTTTTTAATCTTCATCTTCTGTCATAGGCGCGAGGATCTGAGTAGTGATCATACGTAACTTGTTTATCCACGTACGCCGTACGATAGTATCGACATTATATTTGGTCCCAGCAAGGATCTCATATAATGAAGTATTTGCGTTGGGAGTTTTAACATCTAATTCGACATTATTGAATAAATCTCTAAGCTTGCTCTCATCAGACTTGCCAGCTAGATTTAATTACTGACTGCCTTACCGTATCGCCCGGCAGGTCTTGGGTTAAGGAAGGTGACTTCTAAATGTTATTGGCCTGGAGGAGGCGTTTGGAAAGTGCCTGAAAACCATACCACGGTTGCAGCCGTCGATGTTTGTGCTTGCAGAAAGTCACAAGTCATTGGGATCGAAGTTTAAGCAGGGCATCTAGTCAGAATGAATGATGAGAGGCTTCTTAAATATTGTGGGATCTCTCCTTTTTTATGATAATGGACTCGACTTGAGTGTACATATACTCCAGCAATAGTGAGTTACAGGAGAGATCCGCAAGATTTCATGAGTTACCTTAGAGATCCGTAGGTTACCGGAAGATACCGACAGATACCGAGAAATACCGAAGTTCAACACAGAATACCGCGTCAGTAGTCATAGTAGCTCTAAGCTTCACTCAACCAGAATAGTATTGCACAGCACCCGTCAGTTTCCGACATGGACATACTAATTCTAGCACGGTTTCACTTCAAAGACTTGTATATATTTATTCCTTACTAAACGTATTTCTGGATTACTTTACCTGCGTTCAAGTTTGTATCTTTCCGTTTAATATACTTATTTTTCTATCTCAAATATCTGTTTTGTTATTCATTATTTTGTCCAGTTACTCACCGGGAATCCACAACACTAAGCAACTTATCTATGCTATGGTGAAGAGGAAAACGCCCAGCTCATAAACTAAAAATGAGGTATAAGAACTGTGAAAAAACGACCAAGATTAAGTGTGGTATTGGTGAGATAACCTGGGAGAATTAAGCACTTAATAGGGAAAAATGGAGTAGCAATATTTATGAAGGTTTGAGACACGCCGTATTATTCATGAAACGTTTAAAAGAGACGCACGAAAGGGCCATATACATGCAGCAATAGATGAAACGGAAAATCACAATGGCCGTAACCGTCTTTGTTTCTCCTTTGATGGGCTGAGAAGTCACGAGGGAATACATTGAGGACAACGGATAATCACTTACGATCTGTCTGATATTACAACATGCAGTGAATGTAGCAAGGTGTGTACAAGCGAAGCAGGGTTGAAACGACATGATAAAATACACGACACCTGCAATGTTCACACCTGTAAAACTAGAGAAAGCAAGATCTTAGCTGAGCCAAAAAGCCATAGAAGAGCTACTCATCAATGAGCTCTTTTTCAAGTAATGGCAATGCTCGAAAACGAATTATAGCCTCTCTCTCTCTCTCTGTATATATATATATATATATATATATATATATATATATATATATATATATATCCGAGTGAATACAGAACGAAGAAAGAATTCTTACAACGTCCAAAACATAAATTTAAAACAGTGCTCGATAAATAATATATAGAGATGTGAATATTTATTATAAATTATATTTTAGAACATGTACATAATTTTTCTATATATATCCACGACAGAGGTACGTTTGTTTCGACATTGAAACTTCAATGCCTCATCCTGATGTACATGTTCTAAAATATAAATAGAAGAAAACCAATAAATAATTATCCAAATGTTGGAGAATTTTTGTCTTTATTTTCAACTGAAATTAAAGCAAAAATACGACGTTTAGAACGGCTCATGATTAAACATAATAGACATTCATTGTCTCTTATATTTAATAGCATATGTCTAGAAAAAAAAAAAAAAAATATATATATATATATATATATATATATATATATACGCTATTTACGCTCTCACACCCTGATTGAGCACTCTGGAAGAATGGTAGACTTTGAAAAAACAGTAGCTACTCTGGCATCTACGGATCGCTCATTCAGTAATGAATTAGAGCACTCTGGCTACTGGCGTATGATACATTATACACTACAAGTCTGCCTCCTTCTATTGAGCGCCCATAGCTCAGAGGTAGAATCGCCGACTGACGCCAATTCGCTCGGATTTCAATCCTGGGTTAAAAGGAATCGGATGTCTAACCGTACTGATGAGCTGTAATGCAGCAAAACAGATCTGTCTGCGGATGACTATATATATATGACAGACTAAAGAAAAAATAACAAATAGAAAAGGAATAACTTTTTTATATATGTGTGAGGAATATTTTGGATGGTAAAATGTGTAATAACGTATGTGTGGTTTTATGTAGAAACACTTGTCTGTTTAGGTGTATGCTGGACGGTAACGTTACTTAATATAAGTGTATATGTATAAGGAAAATCTGTATATAACATTTCCATATAGATCGTCGAAATGTAGCGATGAAATGAAGCGAGATGTTGCGATGATTTTGTATTTGGTTGGATATTTTATATTTATGTCTATGTGCGTTTATGTATGAGGAATTCTGTTGTTACTTCTGTGTGGGTCACTGAAACGCAGTCAGATGTGTTGAATTTGTTTTGGTTGGAATTTTTCGTTGAAGGTGGGATTAGTATTATTTCATTTATTTTTATGTATCAAGTAGACATAAGTTAAATTCATGAAGAATGAATCATTAGAAAGATGGCGATGTAATGCAATGATGCTAAACAGCAGTGTGGACTTAGAAATCAACGCCTTGTATTCTGTTCGTGATCGCTCGAGACGTGAAACTGACAGACACCATAACAAGCACCCGGTAACAAAATAAAAAAATCGGGTTGCTAATTTTAAAAGTAATTGGATGCTTATCAGTCAGATGTTAACTTTTAAATTCTTCTTTAAAAATTAAATTTTTCCCTCTCATAACATGAACATGTTCACCCACTGTAAACACTTAATTTTGAATTTGATCATCATCATCTATATGTCATGCATTGTGGGAGCCTCGACGTCGTGTAATGGTTAGCAAGCTTGTCTCGCTACAACCTGTTACAACGGAGTAGTGAGTTTGATCCTCACTGGCTGAGGAAGGCAGAGATTCTATGAGGGACGATGGGAGGTGTGGGGGAGTAGGGAAGTCACAACACCAGAGTTGGTGGGGCAAATCTAGTAATTTTATAGATGAGGGCCGTGGTGTGTCTATAGAGACAATAAGTACAAAGTTTGATGTCAGTGTGGGAACTGTACACACAATCATTCATGAGCAACTGAAGCTGTGGGTGCTCAGTAAAGAACAGAAGGAAAGACCTCATAACGACAGCAGGGATATGGTCGAACTTATTGATTCAGATCCCGAAGTTCTTGAGGCCCTGGTGATTTGTGATGGAAGCTGGATCTACAGTATTTTCAAAAAACGTCAACTGTGAGGACCAGGGTTTAGTAGGGTGTGTTCCTAGTCCTACTGCAGCTGTCCCTTTCAACTTGAAATGATAAAAATGGTTCTGTCATCTCATCAGATGTATAGTAATAACATAATACAATTTCAGTAGCCTATAATAATTTTAAAGGTCTCTACAAAAATGTCCGGAAACTTATTGAAGGCACCTAGTACATTGTAACGTTCCAGTATTTGACTCTTCATGCTACGTTCTAATTTCGCAACTGAAAGATCAGACCGAATATGTTTATTTCATTGTACCTTTGAAGTAAGTATCTGACTCACACTACTATACCTTATCTTTAAAAGAGCCAGATCAGAACAAAAATGATTTGTTTATTTTACCAATCCAGTGAAACTCTCTGTTATACTCTATCTTTATAAGAATCAAATCAGAACAACTATCGTCGGTATCCCACTAGTAAGTATCTGACAGCCGTTCCTATATTTTACCTTTACAAGAGCCAACTCAGATAAAAAATAATTGTTTCATTGTACCGCCCAAGTAAGCCTCTGACTCTCTCTGCTAAACTATATCTTTTTAACAGCCAGATCAAACCAATATGGTCATTTCATTTTACTGCTTCAGTAAATGTGACTCTCCCTACAATATTCTATACCTATAAAAGCCAGATCAGATCAAAACTTTTTGTATATTCTGCCGCTCGACTATTTTCTGACTCTCCTTGATATATTAATACCTTTACAAAAGTCAGATCAGATCAAATATGGTTGATACATTGTGTCACTCGAGTATCTATCTGTTTCTCACTGCTATACGAGAGACAGATTAGACTAAATATATTCGGTACATTGCACCCCCCCAGCAATTATCTGAAGAGCCAGATCACACTAAAAATGGTTCGTTCATTGTACCCACCGAGACTGACACTATCTTTCCAGGAGCCAGATCCGACCAAAAATAGTTGATTCCTTGTATTCCCCCCCCTCTCTCTCTCTCGCTCTCTCTCTCTCTCTCTCTCTCTCTCTCATATATTTACAAAAACCAGATTAAACTATATATATTCGGTTCAATATAACACTCCAATATGCATCTGACTCTTCCTTCTATACTCTATATTTACAGAAACCAGATGAGACCAAAAACGTTTGGTTCATTGTACCGCTCCAGTAAATATCTGACTCTCTCTAATATATTCTATGTTTAGAAGAGCCAGTTCAGAACAAAAATGCTTGGTTCACTGTACCACTCCAGTAATTATCTGACTTCCCCGTCTATACTCTTTTTCTTCTATGTGCCCTGTCCTTTCAGGGCGTAGGCGACCATGGCTTTCCACGACTCGCTATCCCTAGTGGCTCTTAGCTCGCTTTCTCCTGTTACACCACGCAAACCTCGTTCTGTCATCCATCTGATCAGGTCCTTCAAATATGTTATCCGCTGCTTTCCTCTGTCTCTTTTTCCCTCTCTCTGGCCTGTTAGTATCAGGTTCTCCAAGCCCTCCTTCCTCAATGCATGTCCCAGGAACTTCAGTTGTCTCTTACTGGTGCTCGATATTAATTTCCTTTTTGTTTCCATCATTTCCAAAACCTCATCATTGCTCACATGCTCGATCCACGATATCCGCATCCAATATCCACATTTCAGTTGCTTCAAGTTTTTCCTTCATCTTCGATGATATTGTCCAGCATTCACTGCCATATTGAAGAACTGACACCACCTAGCAATCCAGTATTCTCTTCTTTGTTTTTAGCGAAATTGTCCTGCTTCTTAATACTTTACTCAACTTCTGGAATGCTTCCTTCGCCATACCAATTCGCCTTCGGATCTCTGTGTCACACTTTCCGTCTTTTGTTAGAACACTTCCCAGATATTTAAATTTTTGTACCTGCTTGATTTTAGTATCCCCGACTTGTATTTGGCATATTGGGCTACCCTTTTTGATGATGACCATGCATTCGATTTTCTTGCAGTTTATTTGTAGTCCTTTCTTGTCACTCTCTTCAGCTAGCTTCTGTAGGAGGTCTTGTAGTTTCCTTTCCATGTTTGCTATCATCACTGTATCATCTGCGTATCTTATGTTGTTTAAATTATGGCCTCCGATGACGAATCCTGGCATAACTTCTAGGGTTTATGCGTCCTTATGCGCCATGAATTAATTCATCCTCTACAACTTGATTTCTCACAGACGGAACGCTGTGTTTCTGTGTCGGACCAGAAAGTTTTTCTCCTTAAAATCCGTCATGCACATTTATAAGCCTAACATACGTCCGTGCATTGAATACCGTTACCATACCTGGTCGGGTGCCCCTGCTATTTATCTCGAGGTTATTGACAAAACTCAAATAAGGATTTGCAATGTCATCGATTCTGGCTTGGCATCTTGAATTCAGTCACTTTCTCACCGACATGACGTGGCTTCCCTCTGTCTTTTCTACAAATATTTTCATGGCAGCTGCTCTGCTAAGCTTTTTTCCTTGGTGCCCCGACTACGTGAATTTAAGCGTGCTACTAGTCTGGCATCTAGGTATCACCTTCTTACTTTTGAAATAGTTAAATATAAAAAACCTCTTCTACTCAATTAGTTTCTTTTCTCGCACCTCCTGACTGTGGAACTCCTTTCCGTTTACCTGATAACTAAAATCTCCAAAAATTTAAATGCAACGTCAATTGTCATCTTCTATCTTCTTGAATTCCATCCATCTTTTCTCTTTTCTTTATACCCCCTGTACCCAGTCTTTTCTCTCACCGTAACCTCCTGTACACTAGTGGACGTCCTGATTTTCTTTAGGTGAAATGATTTTTAAAAGTCCTGCTTTGGGTGGTGCCTCTTACTCTATAACCCTCTACCTTCAGTGGCTCTTTAGACTTGTTCATGGTAAATATTTTTGTTAAAAAAGGGAAATGGTATCCTACTGAGAAATTACTGGTACTGAAGTTACACGATAAGAACTTATCGAAATTAGAGTGTTTCATCAAGATGTTGTACATTATCTTATATATAATTGTTATGTCAAGATGTTGTACATTATCGCTTGACTGTCAGAATTCAAGTTATTAAATAAAAGTATAAAAAAGACATAACCTTTGCATTTACCAGAAAAATGAAATCAATGACTTCAAATCTGGTGATCATGAAAGTCAAGGTTCTCGAATCCATTTCATAGAGAACTGTCTCAAATCACATTCAGTTAGGGGCCATACGTGATATGCTTACGGACATATCACGTTGAATACACCGGTTCTCGTTCGATCACCCAAGTTAAGCAATGTTGAGCTTGGTCAGTACTTAGATAGGTGATCGCTTGGGAATACCAGGTGCTGTAAGCGTTTATTGACGGATGTGCGTTGTGGTGCAGTGGATGTCGGCTCGGAAAAAAAATCGGTAAGCCGATTTCGAATTCCAGTTGAATGCCCTGCATTCACTTAAGCGATAGTACCGTTGGGGAAGTTATTAATCCGTCCCTTCCCTCCAGTTATCGGTTAAAGAGCAGGGTAGGACCTGGGACCCTGCCCTTAAACAAATCCCAATGAAACTTTTTCCGGCGGGGAGAAAGCTGGCTCAACCCGCCTAGGGTGCATGCGACACACATGCACGTGATACACGCTTGGGCGATTATCCCGCAGTCGGTTGCCATTAATTTCTGTGGTAAACTGATTGCTAGCCAAGACTATAGAACCCAATCTGTCCTATTATTTAATCCATAACTGAATGGAAGAGACGGATTAATAACTTTCCCAAGGGTATTTGTGCGTAAGTGAATGCAATGAATTCAAGTGAAATTCGAACTGGGCACCTGGCTTTGACGCTCCGAGTCGATATCCACTGCACCACAACGCACATCACGCGGATCGCATTCATTTGCATCATATTACACAAATTCTAACCGTTAACATTTGAGAATAAAGTAGTATTATTGTAAAACATAGTTTAACGAGTTTATTTTTATATTTATTTATTAGACACAATAATAAGTTACTGTTCAACCTTTTTACATGGCAACATCTGTTTTATTAATATGTTTACCGAGATCCACTTTATTCAATTGCATTTTAAGTAAAAAGATATAATTGTTGTAAAATGTCTTTTACAAGTGTAACACCCTCAAGCTTTATATCTTTGTCATGTCGTTTTTATAATATACGTCGTGCATCAACTACAGGGATTTAAGACCATACCCACAAAAAGGCTAACTTCCGGGTGGAATGACTCGAGCATAAACCGGACTTATATCCACTAATTAGACTCCAGTAAGAAACAAATATATTTTTGACGTTAGTGTAAACTGGACCAGTGTTTATCTTTTTCCCTCTAGTATAAATTAAATCTGTGCTTACCTTTGTGACTCTAGTGTAACTGGACCAGTTTATTTTCTTGTCTCGAGTGTGTATTAAACCTATGTCTATCTTTTTGACTCAAGTTAAAACTGGACCTATGTCTAATTATTCTGTGTCTTTTTCTTATATGAATTATAATCGATATCTAATGATCTTGTAAGAGTTGGTATATTGTTAAATTTAACAACGCAACCAAACCTAGGATGTGTGTTGTGGTGAAGTGGATATCGACTCGGAACGAGAAATCGGGGAGCCGAGTTCGAATTCCAGTTTGAATTCCTTACATTCACTTACGCACAGATACCCTTGGAAAAGGTATTAATCCGTCTGATTCCCTCTAGTTATGGGTTAAATAACAGGACAGATTGGGTTCTATAATCTTGGTCGGTAACCAGTCTACCGCAGAAAGCAATGGCAACCTAGTGCGGGATAATTTTCTGCCCAGTCTAATCATGTCTCTCTCTCTCTCTCTCTCTCTCTCTTTCAAGACATCATCGCCCAAGCGTGTATCACGTATGCCACTTAACTGAACAAAATCTAATTTCATAGAAGAGAAAAGACGTTTCACAATCAACAGGAAAAGTTTTGTCGAAAGGCGTATTCTGCATTTTGTTTTTGAATATCCAATCTCTAAAACTCATAACTCTTCGCTATCTAAGAAATGACGATGTTTCCTTTTTTACGGTACAGCATTCAAATTTAGGTGAAAAAAGTTTTAACAGTTCCAGATTAGAGCCTCTCGACTTCCTTTCCAGGATTTAGCGACAAGGTGAAGTCTAGGGTGGCTTGGTAGCTATGTGGCTAGGTCTAGAAGATCAATTGAAGTGATTGACCAGACCAAACTTCAGTGCAAGGAATATTCTTTTTGTATTTCTCGGCATCGGATTGAATACGAAGTTTTTCTTCTCCAAGACTGGTTGCCACTCAGAGTTAGAGGATCCAGTATTCCCTGCTGTTTAACCCACAGCTGGAAATGATGGAAGATGGTTTCATGCCTTTCCCAGGAGCAGCATTACGAAAGTGAGTACAACAGACTCGGTCAGAATTTGAAATCAGCTTGTCATTTTCATTATCCTCGTCGATAACTGTTACTCTGCTCATAAAGTTGTGGAAGTTAGAAAGGGAATAAAACCACTAAGACGCATGGTATTTACTGAGTGTGGGAAAATATAAGGACAAAAAATCACTATTAAGGAAAGAGAACAATAAACGAAAATTAGATAATGATGGATTTTGCATGAATTTATTTTAAAAATCAAAGAAAGTAAAAACCTGGAAGAGTGTTCCAAGGCGGGAACATTTACATTACAGATTCTTCTTTGTATTTTATCAATAATCTTTAAATACATAGTAGAGGCATCAGACCATATGTGGCAGCAATATTCAAAGCAAGGATGAATAGTAGACTTATGAAGATGTAAGTTAATTTATGGTAAGAAACATTATTTAGCACGACACAGTGAGCCAACTTCTCTAACGGCAAACTTAGCAATTGATTCAATACAATCTTTCCATTTTCTTGACGGCTACAACCTCCAGGAATCTAAATGCAATGTCAATACCCATCTCTTATCCACTTGACTCCAGTTCCTTCTACATCACCCTGTATATCTTTTCCTTTCTCTCTACCTTTGCAATTGTCATCACACCTGTATTCCCATCCTTCTCTTGTTCCCTTCTCTGGCACCCTCTGTATCTGGTTCGTCTTTCTCTTTACTCTCCTCCTATCTAATATTTTTCTCTTATCTACCCCCCCCCCCCCGCGCATCAGTGGCGTTACCGCTTTGCTTGGGGTGAAACTATTAAAAAAAAATAAAACTTCACGTCAACAGAAAATGTTTCCCTACAAGGCGCAACGAGTCACTCTTCTGGAGGTTAACATCAGATATATTCCAGGTTTTTTTAAACGTTTGAAAGTTCAATGTTACTCTCCTGGTGATAGATTCTGGTGAAAAAAATTGTCTAGCACGACACAGTGAACCAACTTTCCTAACATAATCATCATCATTCTGCAAGATAGAACCCCAGTATTCCCTATTTGTCATAGCTCTTGTAAGGTCTTCCTTGGCGATAGATGTATCTCTAAGTATCCTGTCTGGAAAGGTTAACTTACGAGATCGATTGTGAAATGATGGGTGCCTTCCTAATACAAACGATGAAACAAGTTAATCTGTGGCACGTGCACAATGCCCAACAAACTGGACACGTCTCTTTTGAACTAAGGTTGATACTCTTGGTAGGTCTCCATATATCATTTCTAGAGTTGGGTGGTTTCGCCATGAAAGATCAAGTACTCTTCTGAGAAAACGAGTATAACATCCATCTAAATGGCGCTGTTGTTTTGCTGAAAGAGTCCAAGTTTCAGATCCATATTGGTTCAATATTTGCGCGAAAAACTTACGATCAAGATTGGATTTCCAGATCTTATCCATTTTGTTACAAGCAGTCCATGCTTTTCTGATATCGAAATCTTTTTCAGAATTCTTGATGTATGATCCTAGATATTTGTAGTCTTCAAGGATGTTATTCGCGAGAGTTTTAATTTCATGATTGCTGCGAATGTTAATTGGCATACACTCAGTTTTGGTTTCATTCATTTGAAACTTTCTTAATAGTATGCCTACCAATTGATTCAATATAATTTTTTCCACTTCATGTCAGTGGAAATTTTTAGCCCTAGAAGGCGCAACGAGTCACTTTTCTGGAGGTTAGCATCAGCCATTCTGATGGAAGGCAAAAACGTCCTCTCAGACAATTAAAACTGCATTTTTATCGATTTCCGGATTTCGTTAAGATATTTGTTTTAGTTAGAACTATGATAACTCTAATTTTTAAAAAAACTTTTTACAAAATATCAGTTTCTTAATTTTACATCAGTCATCGACAGATATTTTCACGGCTTCTTATCTTCCTGCTACCGCCTCTACACGAATTTCCTCGTGCTACTAAACTGGCAACTAGGTCCGATTTTTCCAGTGAAAAGGATCAAATGTAACCGCCACTTCTACTCTATTAGTTTTATTCTCGCACTTCTCGCCTTTGGAACTCCCTTCCGCGCACTTGCTTCCCTGATAGCTACAATCTCTCAATTGCCATCTTTTATCTCTTTGATTCCCATTTTTTCCACCCCACCGTATTGTGTTCCTTTTTTTTTTTTTTTTCATTTTTCTCATTTATAACCCCTGCGCACCAGTAGCAGTGCTGCTTTGGTTTGGATGAATCGTTAAAAAAAAGAAGTAAAATTAAAGAAAAAAACAAAACAAAACAAAAACGCGAGATTTAATAGAAAGATAAAAAAGAGTAATTTAGGTTATGACACCGAAATATCCGAACACGCATTGATTGCGAAAGATGCTTTTCAAAAGCTAAACAAAGTTTCATTAAAAACAAAGAAAAGCGTACTGAACTCTTGTGTGATATCAATCTTCCTCTATGACAGTGAATGATGAACAATCTCCTCACAAATAAAGAATAGACATGAAATGTGGTTGTACAGAAGGATGCTGAGGATACAATGTACTGAACATATGAGCAACGACGACGTTTTAGAGAAACTGGAAACAAAAAGGACACTTATACTTAACATCAGTTGAAATTTTAGTGCACATAATTAGAAAAGTGGGCTTAGAAAATTTGACCCTCACAAGACATATTGACGACAACAGGAACAAGAAATCAGTGCATATCCTACATAACGAGTTTGTATAAATGATTCGCAGAATCGGCTTTTGGTGATGTAACAAAAACACAAAAATTACTGCAACGAACAGGAAATTGTGAAGAGCCATGATCCCCAACGTCCTGAAAATACACGGCGCATAAAAGAAAAGTAATTTAGGATATGTGTCGTGGTGCAGTGGATATCGGCTCAGAACGAGAAATCGGGAAGCCGAGGTCGAATTCCTTGCATTCACTTACGTGCAAATACCCTTGGGAAAGGTATTAATCCGTCTCTTACCTCCAGTTATGGGTTAAATAATAGGACAGATTGGGTTCTGTAGCCTTGGTCGACAACCGGTTTACCGCAGAAAGCAATGGCAACATACTGCGAGATAATCTTCTGTCCAGTCAGTCATGTCTCTTTGGAGACATGATCGCCCAAGCGTGTATCACGTATGGCACTTAACTGACTGGATTTAGGTTAAGTGGTTTCTTCATAGCTTAGGGTGAGCCTTGCTCTTTTGAAAATAATTATTTTTTTTTTAATACATCAGCAGACGGTAACACCGGTGAATGAAATTTTTCCCTCACATATTTTGCTTATTTATTCAACGTAGACAAAACCAGAACAAAATAAATTTTCATGCAACGCAAATATTTTTTACTCGCGAATCAATTTTCTAAAATGTTAAGGAAATCTTAAAAGAATCAGACCTTTATCGTTGCGCCTACAGACATTTTAAGCATTTTTTGCAGAAACGAAATGATTTTACTTTATTTTGGCTAAAATTATGGTTGAACGTGTGGTGCAGTGGGTATCGGCTCGGAACAACAAATCGGGGAGTCGAGTTCGAATTCCAGTCGAATTCCTTGCATGCACTTATGCGCAAATACCCTTGGGAAATGTATTAATCCATCTCTTCCCTTCTGTTATGGGTTAAATAATATGACAGTTTGGGTTCTATAGCCTTGGCTGGCGACCAGTCTACGCAGAAAGCAATGACAACCTGTTGATAGATAATGTTCTGCCCAGTCATTCATGTCTCTTTCGAGACATGATCCCCCAAGCCTGAATCACGTATGGCACTTTACTGACTGACTGAATATAATAGTTGAAAACATGATTAAGGCTTAAACAGAGCCTAAAGTGGGTGATCAGTTTTATATTGTTATGAAGTAATAAACTGATCCTCCACTAATTACTACGTAATAATATAATACATCTCTTCCCCCTCAAGCTATGAGTCAAATAATAGAACAGATTGGGTTCTATACCTTTGGCTGGCAACCAGCCTACCGCAGAAAGCAATGGCAACCTACTGCGGGATAATCTTCTGCCCAGTCAGTCATGTCTCTTTCGAGACATGATCACACAAAGCGTGTATCACGTATGGCACTTCACTGACTGACTGTATATAAAGTGTATAAAGCTGGAGAAAACAAAGTGCATAAAGCTGGAGAAAACAGTCAACGGAAGCTAAACAATGAACCATTACAGTTTTTGATTCTGATGCTGTAAATGTGCGTTGTGGTTCAGTGGATATCGGCTCGGAACAAGAAATCAGGGAGCCGAGTTCGAATTCAAGTTGAATTCCTTGAATTCACTTACGCGCAAATACCCTTGGGAAAGGTATTAATCCATCTCTTCTCTCCAATTATGGGTTAAATAACAGGACAAATTGGATTCTATAGCTTTGGCTGGCAGCCAGTTTTCCGCAAAATGTAATGGCAACCTACTGCGGGATAATCTTCTGCTCAGTCAGTCATGTCTCTTTTGAGACATGATCGCCCAAAGCGTGTATCACGTATGACACTTGACTGCCTGACTGTAAATGTAGACACGTATCGGGAATGTTTGCGAAGTTTTATAAATTAGATATAGCTCATAACCCAAGATCAGTCAGCCAGTTTTGGATAGAGGCTGCACAATCCTCACTATCCCGCCCTCATTGTGTTCAGAATCCTTTACACACTTTTCTAGAAGAGTGATGATTTGTTTTCCGCTATGCAATCTCTTTCGCCACAGACACAACATTGCAAGACCGTCACTACTTTAATACTATTTCCATAGTAAATGTTCATATGAGCTCCGTTATCTCGTTTTCCATTTCAGACCTATTTTTATTACTAGATAACATAATTTTTATTACTAATTAATATCATTTTTATTACTAGATAATATCATTTTTATTACTAGATAATGTCATTTTTATTACTAGATAATATTATTTATATTACTAATTAAGATCATATTTATTACTAGATAATATCATTTTAATTACTAGATAATATCATATTTATTACTAGATAATATCATTTTTATTACTAGATAATGACATTTTTATTACTAGATAATATTATTTATATTACTAATTAATATCATATTTATTACTAGACAATATCATTTTAATTACTAGATAATATTTTATTACTAGATAATATCATTTTAATTACTAGATAATATCATTTTTATTACTAGATAATATCATTTTTATTACTAGATAATATCATTTTAATTACTAGATAATATCATTTTTATTAATAGATAATATCATTTTAATTACTAGATAATATCATTTTTATTACTAGATAATATCATTGTTAACGTGGGTTCTCAGAAATAGAAATAGAAAAGCATTCGGTATTGATATTTACTATTAACTGTAATTTTAATTAGTAATTGGAGACAAAACTTTTTGAATATCCTTCTTGTTATTGGTGTCGGATTTACATGTAGGCTAAGGGTCGCCCAAGACTAGAGAGCCCTCATGAGCGCTTCTAGTTTTGGGACCTTGAAGAAACTTTAAAAAAGTATAAAGATATAAAAACAGAGGAGACTTTTTTATTTTCATATTTAGAAGGCTCCTTTGAACTAATTTGAAGCAATTTACAATATTTTTATTTGAAGTCGGGATTTTAAATTCGATGAGGCCCCTTGAAAGGATCTCATTTAGATTTTGAGGACATCTTTTTTAACATCGGAACTGAATATAATTAAGGGAACCCAAATTCTATTAACCCAGGTGGCTCTTGATGTCTATTAACCCAGGTGGCTCTTGATGTCTATTAACCCAGGTGGCTCTTGATGTCTAAATCCAGCCCTGCCTGTCGTGTACCTCTTTTTGTTTTAACGAGTAATTCTCTGAATATTTATAGATTTTTTCTTTCGCGACAGCCATTCAGAATTATGAACTGCTAGATATAGAACTTCCTTGATTATCCGTACCTCGATTTTCCGGATTAAAAACATCCGAACATTTTTAGATTTTCTGAACTAAACCTATTCTAATGATTCCTCCAGGACACCAATAGCTTTCAAATAACGTTGTTTACTCAATTTCATCCACAAGGCTTTGTTTCACCTGTGGCCTGATTTCCAGGTACTTTTTAACGATGCCATACACTGGTGTCGTCTGTTCAGGCCAATATTAGTCGAATTGATGATGGTGTGATTTAAACCCAGATCACATGTTTGACATGCTAAAATTCTAACCATGTATTAATTATTACCCTGCTCACTGCATCTTAGTGGCTTTGTTGCCTTGCTTGGAGTGGAATGCTTTTAAAAACTGTTTTTGAAAATCTGTTATTAATTATGTATTTCTAGTTAAAAATCTAATTCTGTCCAACGTCCCCAAAATGGGGGAGGGCGTATTCTTCTTCTATGCGCCTTGTCCTTTCACGTCTCCCTATCCCTGGTGGCTCTCAGCACGCTTTCTCCTGTAACATCTCGCAACCCCCGTTCTGTCATCCACCTGATCAGGCCCTTCAAATATGTTCTCTACTGCTTTCCTCTGTCTCTTTTGCCCTCTATCTGGCCTGTTAGTATCAGGTTCTCCAAGCCATCCTTCCTCATTGCATGTCCCAGGAACTTCAGCTGTCTCTTCCTGATGCTCAGTATTAATTTCCTTCTCGTTTCCACCATTTCCAAAACCTCATCCTTGCTCACATTCTCGATTCATGATATCCGCAGCATCCTTCTGTGGAACCACATTTCAGTTGCTTCAAGTTTTTCCTTCATCTTTGATGATATTGTTCAGCATTCACTGCCATATTGAAGAACTGACACCACATAGCAATCCAGTACTCTCTTCTTTGTTTCTAGTGAGTTTCCTGTCTCTTAATACTTTACTCAACTTCTGGAACACGTACTTCACCATGCCAATTCGCCTTCGGATCTCTGTCACACTTTCCGTCTTCTGTTAGAACACTTCCCAGATATTTAAATTTTTGTACCTGCTTGACTTTAGTATCCCAAACCTGCATTTGGCTTTTGGGGCTGCTCTTTTTGCTGATGACCATGCATTCGGTTTTCTTGCAGTTTATTTGTAGTCCTTTCTTGTCACTCTCTTCAGCTACCTTCTGTATGAGGTCTTGTAGTTTCCTTTCTGTGTTTGGAATCAGCACTGTATCATCTAAAAAGACAGAGTGAAAATATTGTTGCTTTTATTTTATTATTTTTTGTTATTTTTACTCAAATTTCCAGAGATTATCTGCTAGGTAAGTGTATGAGAAATCGTTTTTTTCTCTCTCTCTCTCTCTCTCTCTCTCTCTCTCTCTCTCTCTCTCTCTCTCTCTCTCTCTCTCATTTTTTTTTCTTACTAACATTTTCAACATTATGCTCCGTTTGGTTAAAAAAATTGTTCAGTAAGGAACCTAGCGTGGCGGACAGACGTAATCTCGCTGCTGACCTTGAACAGGATCTACACTATGTTGTGAATTGGGGCAAGAAGTGGCTCGTCAATTTCAACGCGTCTAAGACCAAGCTGTTTTCTGTCAACCATCACAGGCAACCTCTCCTGCCTCCCATAAGCATGGACCAAGCGATTCTCCCTGAGTGCAATACACTGCGCCTCATCGGCCTTACCCTCTCTTCTGATCTCAAATGGAACCGCTACATCGAAGCCATAGTTAAATGCACTGCTAAGAAGGTTGGGTCACTGTGTCGATCCAGGGTGTTTTTTCCGCCTGAATCCATCCTGCATATATACAAGTCTACCATTCGACCGTGCATGGAGTACTGCTGCCATATATGGTCATGCGCCCCTGCCGTTCACCTCAGTGTTCTCGACAAGCTCCAAAGGAGAGTCAGTAACGTGATAGGTGCTGATTTGGTGGCTAGACTTCAGCCACTTCCCCACCGACGAAATGTGGCCTCCCTTTGTCTGTTCTATAAGTACTTTCATGGCTTCTGCTCAGACGAACTCAAGTCACTGGTGCCTCCTCAACAGGTGTTTACTGGTGCAACCAGATTGGCAACTGGGTCCCACCCTTTCATAGTTAGGTTAGCCAAATGCAGACGACAATTCTACTCCTGCAGCTTCTTCTCTCGCACTTCCTGCCTGTGGAACTCGCTCCCATATTCTTGCTTTCCTGACGGCTACAATCTCCAGAAGTTTAAATGCAATGTCAATACTCACCTACTAACCACTTGACTCTAACCCTTCCCCCACCCCGTATATCCCTCTCCTAGCTTGAAACTGTCATCTCACCTGCATCCTCATCTTTCTATTGCTCTTTTCTAATTGGTTTGTACTCTTCTTCTCTCTCTGCTAATTAATTTTCTTTCAGTTATGTAGCCCCACGCACATCAGTGGCATTTCCGCCTTGCTCTGGGTGAAATGATTAAAAAACAAATCTGCGTATCTTATGTTGTTCAAATTGTAGCCTCCAATGACAAATCCTAGCATAACTTCTAGGGTCCTCAGAATAGTCTCTTTGTACAAGTTGAATAGATCCGGTGAAAAGGCACATCCTTGTCTTACACCACTTTCTATCTTTGTAAATATGCTGAATTCGTTACCTGTTTGTATGCAGGTAGTTTACTGTCAGTAGAGATTCTTAATTACTCTAATGTCTTTCCCAAATATGTCGAGGCTGCTGAGCATCTCCATCAATTCTTTGTGGCGTATTTTGTCGACCGCCTTCGCATAATCAATAAAACATAGGTACAAGTCCTTCTACAATTGTATTGCCCTTTTGGAGAGCATCCTAATCATAAATATGATTCCTTGTTCCAGTATCTTTGTCAAACCAGCACTGTTCTCGTCCTATCTCTGGCCTGCTTCAGCTTCTCACTCTATTCATCAGGATTCGGACGATCAATTTTGTAATATGACTCATTAAGCTGATAGTTCGGTGTAGTTCGCACTCGTTTGCACCTGGCTCCTGCACCTGGGTATTAGTGGTAACAGAAAGCAACAGTAAGATGAATGAATAACTAGTTTAAGATTTTTAGTGAGAGTTAAAAATGGCCCAAACCACCAGACACCATCACTTGGGGAAGAAGCAACCTTGGTTCCTTGCCAAATTGTAATCCACGTTACATACAGCCCGGGCCACTGCCGTGTACTATATGCATTCAGCCACGTGTACATAATGTAGCACAAAGCCGAGTGTGAATTAAAACGCATACATGGGACCAGAGGCCAAAACTAATTCGGCATTTTATCTTTTGAGTGCGTTTCAGGCGTTAGGGGTTAACCCTATCCCCCACCTCGTGATAGCGGTATTGATTTGAGTGTCAGTTCTCTGGGAAGGGAGTGTATTAATTTATCGAGAAGTTCGAGAAGTGCAAGTAGAAATACAACAGTCAGCGTTATGATCCTCTAAATCAGTGGGTCCTAACCTTTTTTTTTTAGTTTCGGACCTCTATAGTCACAGACCCCTTGAGCCAAGAAACCCTAGAAGAACTAGCTTTCCATACTGCACCCCAATACACACAGCAGTCATATCACTTTTCAGTTTGAAAGAAATTATGGTTAATCTTAACCAGTATATAGTATAATCAAGCCATCATAAACCGTGGAAAATTAAAATTATCTCTTGCTAGTATGGAGTGGCAAAAGACAGCGGTCGTTCAGAGAATGATGACACACTTTTAAATGGTAAACATGGAACCAATAGCAAGCCAAGAGACACCTAGCGGTTGGAACGGTAAGTAGTGGCTGGGTACGTTTTCTTTCAAGCATTGGCAGGATGCCTTTTCTTTTATTTCTCTCAATGGGAAACTTGATTGGGACAAGGGCTGCATATATGAATGTTAATTTTATCTGATCCTCACGGATCAACTAAAACCTATAGCCGGTCCATGGGCCCAGATTAAGAAGCCTTGCTCTAAATAGCCGACCACACTTAACAGTAGTAACATCAACGACCAAACCTATAGAATGGGAGGAATCTTGATTTTGGGTTAAGAGGGACAGCCCTTAACCAAATCGGATGTGACAGGAAAGGAATAGAAATATATACACCCCTCATAAAAACTCTCTCATTATAATCCTATTTTTAACAAGTGATGATTTCTAGTATGGACTTTATAAGGTTTGTCTATTAGAATCTATTGTAGGTGAGGTACGTGTTCACATGTAAACAATTAAAGTAGCATTAAAGAAAAGGTTTCTACTACGGACCGTTTTTATAGTGTGAGAGGAATCTTGATTTTGGGTTAAAAGAGACAGTCCTTAACCAAATCGGATGTGACAATTAGAATTAAAGGAAAGAAATAGAAATAAATACACCCCTCTTAAAACTCTCTTATTTCAATTCTATTTTTTGCAAGTGGTGATTTTCAAAATCTAGTATGGACTTTAAAGCTTTGTCTATTGGAATCTATTGCAGGTGAGGTGCGTGTTCACAGGTAAACAATTAAATAAGAAGCATGCAAAAAAAAAAAAAGTTTCTACTACGGACCGTTTATTCTTTTTTTTTAATGGAAACTGTAGCGAAACAAGGTTCACAATGTCGCTTTGGTAGGTTCGTATTCTTTATTTGATCCCGGATTTAAAGTAAGTAAGGATAAACGTCTTATTATAGTCGAGCTTAGGTCAACCTTGCACAGAGTTAGAACGACCAAAGAAAAGTCTGTATCTACTTCATCGTTAAAGGGTTAAAGCATAATTTTAATTGTTCTAACCACACGTGGCCGAGTGGTTAGACCGTTCGCTTTCTAACAATGAAACCCGGGTTCGAATTTTACCATGGTTGATTTGTCAGGATGGTGACTTCTTGATGTTATCAGTCTGGATGAGGCGATCACAGCATGTGGCACCTTTGGAAAGTGCCGGAAAACAATACCACGGGTTGACCTAAGCTTTGTGAGTGAAAATGGGTAGACGTCACTAGTCATGACCGAGAGTGTGAGTGTTCAGGCCTTATTCGATTTGTTGTTCCCGTCAGATAACGCGCTCTATCCCCAAAACTGCAACAACAGTTCGCATGGTATAGTTGTAGTATTAACCAGAGATAGGCTCTGTGAGTGTTGAACAAATACGAATGTGCCTGAGCAGGAATCTGCAATCGGAATTATCTAGCCGTTCTAGTTTAGACAGCTATCCTCCGATATGAATGGCCAGCCATACATACCATACAATGATCAAGCCCAAGTAAGCGTTTTGCTGAGTTGGAATTATAAAAGAAAGGGTTGATTCATAAGAGAGGTTTTGGCAATTAAGAGCGAACGCCATGCGTTGGAAAGTGGAAAACTTTTCTTTTGTCAGTGGACTGAAAAAACATACATATGCCAACGAGGCCATCTTTTTCCCGTGTTTTGTAACATCTTGGACCATGAAGTAGAACTAGACTAAGTGTTAAACGGAAAAAATTCCTTAGAAACAAAGAAAAGGGTGCTGAACTGCGGCATAATACCATTCCTGCAAAAATGACAGTGAAAACTAGAAAAATTCATCAAGGATGAAGAGCAGACAAGAAGCAACAAAAATGTAGTTCTACATAAGGATGCTAAGAATACCATGGAGGGAACATATAAACAACGAGGAAGTTTTATGGAAACAAAAATGGAAACTTGTAC
The DNA here is from genome assembly GCA_037127315.1 of Ascarosepion bandense. NCBI lineage: Eukaryota > Metazoa > Mollusca > Cephalopoda > Sepiida > Sepiidae > Ascarosepion > Ascarosepion bandense. The sequence goes on along the minus strand of JBBBDQ010001621.1, from coordinate 1,207,448 downwards.
TTTTGGGGATACTTAATAAAGAAAGTGAGCTTGGAGAATTAGACACTCACAATATATATAATAAACACAATAGGTGCAGAGAGAAATCTAACTTCTTTGTGCAAATGACAAAGACTGGGGGCAACAGTAAGTAACCATTGTTTCGAGCTACGAAAGATAAGAAGCTGTGGAGGAACATTATCGCTTACGTTCTGAAGGCACACGGCACATAGAAGTCCAAATCAAACAGCAGCCATAATTTTAGCTTTCAGGATAAGCTTACCAGCTCTGTGCCCTGCCCTCAGCCTTCAAAACAGGATCTGCTTCTCTCAGGAAGAAAAGGGTAAGCTAGTGACAGTGTTGTGGATCCAGGTGAGAAACCACACAAAACAATAAAACAGATATTTGAGATAGAAAAATAGGTTACATTGAATGTAAATATACAAACTGGAACGCAGGTTAGTAATCCAGGAATACGATTAGTAAGAAATATATATATATACAAGTCTTTGAAGTGAAGCCGTGATTAAAATATTGGGTCGTCCCACTCGAGAATTGGCTGATGAGCTTGGAGTTGGCAAATCGGCAATTCACCAACATTTGAAGCAACTTGATTTTGTTCACAAAAAGCCGCACCAAGATCCGCACAAACTCACCGAAGCACAAGCCAACAGACGAGTGAAATTTGCCGTCAATTGCTCCGCAATCTATTGGACGAGCGTTTTTGGAAGCGGATTGTGACATCCGACGAGAAATGAGTCTATCTGGTCCAGCACAATCAAGACAAGCGATGAGTTCAGAAAGGGCAAGAGACACCGTCGGTCCCAAAACAAGATCGATTCGGCAAGAAAGTCATATTGTGCGTTTAGTAGAACTTTGAGGGAATCGTATGTTTTGAGTTGGTTCCGAATGGTTGTGTCATCAGTGCCGAACTTTACTGTCAGCAACTTGAGCGAGTCTACGAAAAGTTGAAGCAAAAGTACCCGGCTCTGATCAACCGAAAGTGCGCTTTGATGCAGCAGGACAATACCAAGCCACACACCGCCAGGAAGACCAAAGACAAGTTTGAAGAGCTGGACGGCATTGAGGTTCTGCCACATCCAGCCTACAATCCTAGCTGTGCTCCATCAGATTACGGCCTTTTCCGCTCAATGCAACACTTTCTGAAGGGCCACCGATTCGACTCGTTTGATGAAGTCGAGGAAGCGTGTCAAGAATTCTTTGATTCGAAGCCGGCCGAACGGTACTTTGACCAGATCCGAAAGCTTGCAGAACGATGGCAGAAAGTCTTGGAAAATGATGGTCTTTATTTTGAGCAATAATTTTTGTTGGTTTTGCGAGTAAAATTTCAATATTTTGCAAGTGTTTTCTGGTAACCTTAGATTACTTGGCAAGTAAAAGTTCAATTTTTTGCAAGTAATAGTATATCCGTGTAATATTATTCTGGTTGAGTGGAGCTCAGCGGTACTATGCCTACTGACACGGTATTCTCTGTGTAACTTCGGTATCGTTCGGTAACTTACGGATCAGTCCCGATGTCTCTCACGGATCTCTACGGTTCTCTCCAATAACTGTAACGGATCTTTCTATGGCAGGAGTATATGTATACTCAAATCGAGTCAATTATCATAGAAAAAATGGGAGGCCACACAACAGACAGTAAAATAATTTTGTGGATTTCTAGGATGTGGGAGAACTGTCCACCCATCTAAAAATTTATCTTGAGGCTCTCTGCAAATTCCGAACCCGCCGCCAATAGGGTAGCTATCAACACGATCAAATGAAAGAAATAAATAAAACTTCCATGCAGCTGACAGTCATAGAAAACATACATCCATTTATGAATAGTCTGTTCATTTATTGCCCCCGGAAGGACGTTATTTATATTTACGCCTCAATTCATGGGCAATCAAATTGTCCGCTAACCAGGTACACTAACTTTATTTTAGTTCGATACTTGTTGTCTCACTGACAATCATCCTGGGTACGACGATAAACTACATCCGGCAGCAAAACCTCTGATCAAGAGAATAGCGGTTTTGAGGAGCGTGGAACCATATCTTATTTGCCGTCATTCCCAGGTCTACTCGGACCCAGAGTGGTAGCACCTGTTAGGGTCCCAACTATGATAGATAGTGAACACTTAAACAAAAATCAACAGTACATTTTTATAATAAAATAGTCAACAACATAATTTATAGCAAAATGACAATCAACACAACACTAAGAAAAATATAAAAATAAATTTCTATGGTAAAATGAACAGCAATATATTATATCAGCCAAAAATATATATCTAAAAAACATGCCTTTACTGTGAAAGTATAAAATTATGTACAAAATATCTCTACATAATGAAGTATAAAATTAAGTACAATGTATCTTATACATAATAAAGTAAAATATTATGTACAAAATATACATATATCTCTACATAATAAAGTATAAAATTATGTACAAAATATTTGCCTTTTGGCATTAAATAACCCATCAAGGTTTCTATGCTGCTAAACAAAATGAACCAACCATTCAAAACATTTAGATTACAGCATTAAATAACTCATAAAAGTTGATATACCGCCTAACAAAATCAAACTAACCAACCAACCAACCAATATCAAAGAACACTTTCATTACATTAGTTCATAAAGTATTCAATTTCTTAAATCAAACAATATTACAACAAAATATAACTTCAACAACACTGCAGCATAAAAAGCTCACATATCCCAGCCTTGATAAATTATATTCACACAAACTTGTACATGCACAAAAAACTATCCTCGACTATGTTTCAATTGTGAAAACAGAATAATATATCTCAAATGTTTATTGCTAAAAAGCTCTCAAGAAAATTGAATGGCGGCATTGAATGACTGATAAGGAGTGGATGTGTCGTAAAGCAAACAAATCAATCTCACTGACGGCAAGCTGAGGGAAAATTATTTGCTCATTCGAAAATCTGTATTTATTAAAAAATATATCTTCTTCTTCTTCTTCTTCTTCTTCTTCTTCTTCTTCTTCTTCTTCTATGCGTCTTGTCCTTTCGGAACGTAGGCGATCATGGCCTTCCACTTCTCCCTATCCCTTGTGGCTCTTAGCACAGTTTCTCCTGTAACATCTCGTATACACTCTTCTGTCATTCACCATCTCAGGCCCTTCACATATGTTATCCGCTGCTTTTTTCTGTCTCTTTTTCCCTCTATCTGGCCTGTTAGCATCAGGTTCTCCAAGCCCTCCTTGCTCATTGCTTGTCCGAGGAACTTCAGTTGACTCTTCCTGATACACAATATTAATTTCCTTTTCGTTTCCAACGCCTCATCATTGATTCACATGCTCGATCCACAATATCCGCATCATCATGCAATTCTCGTTCCGTCATCCACCTGATCAGGCCCTTCAAATATGTTCTGCTGCTTTTCCCTGTCTCTTTTCCCCTCTATCTGGCCTGTTAGTATCAAGTTCTCCAAGCCCTCCTTCCTCAATGCATGTCCCAGGAACTTCAGTTGTCTCTTCCTGATGCTCGATATTAATTTCCTTTTTGTTTCCATCCTTTCCAAAACCTCATCATTGCTCACATGCTTGATTCATGATATTCACAGCATCCTTCTGCAGAACCACATTTCAGTTGCTTCAAGTTTTTCCTTCATCCTCGATGATATTGTCCAGCATTCACTGCCATGTGGTAGAACTGACATCACATAGCAATCCAGTATTTTTTCTTTTTTTCTTGTGAAAGTTTCCTGTCTCTTAATACTTTACTCAGCTTCTGGAACGCGTCCTTCGCCATACCGATTCGCCTTCGAATCACTGTGTCACACTTTCCGTCTCCTGTTATAACACTTCCCAAGTATTTTAATTTTTATACCTGCTTGATTCTAGTATCCCCACCTTGGCATTTTGGGTTGCTCTTTTTGCTGATGACTATGCATTCAGTTTTCTTATAGTTTATTTGTAGTCCTTTTTTTGTCACTCTCTTCGGCTACCTTCTGTAGGAGGTTTGTAATTTCCTTTACGTGTCTCCAATCAGCACTGTATCATCTGCGTATCTTATGTTGTTCAAATTGTGGCCTCCGATGACAAATCCTGTCATAACATCTAGGGTCCTCAAAAAGGTCTCCGGTGAAAAGACACATCCTTGTCTTACCTCCCTTTTTTTTATCTTTTTAAATATTTATTTTAAATTTGAGAAAGATTCATAAAAAAGAAATTCAAAAGCGCTTGTTAGCGGAGAGAAAGCGAAATTAGCCTCTCAACACAGTTCTTCATTTCATTTTTCTCTCGCATTATATGTACGTAGTGGATATCGGCTAGGAACGAGAAATCGGGGAGCCGAGTTCGAATTTCAGTAGAATTCATTTCATTCACTTACGCGCAAATACCCTTGGGAAAGATATTAATCCGTCTCTTCCTTCCAGTTATGGGTTAAATAACAGGACAGATTGGGTTCTATAGCCTTGGCTGGAAACCAGTCTACCGCAGAAAGCAATGGCAACCTACTGCGGGATAATCTTCTTCCCAGTCAGTCATGTCTCGAAAGAGACATGATCGCCCAAGCGTGTTTCACGTATGGCACTTAACTGATGTTTGCGTGTTTGTATGCATATGTTAATTTAATGCAAATATGATTAAAAACAAACTTTTGAGTTGATTAATTTTACTGATCAACTTTCCCAAATACCAAATAATGCATCAAATGAGCTGCTTGGAGTCTGAATGTCGAAAACCGACATGGCGACTGATCTGGAATTCGATGCTACTGAAATGTTGGGGTTTCAAATCGATTCTGGAGAATTTGCCAGATTGCCGATAGAGTCAGAGAAAAACGTCTGAGTACGCTGTTTAATATTTCACTACATTTTGTTTTGTTTTGTTTTGTTTTTGTTTTTGTTTTTTAGTGGGGGTGTTTAGCATGACGTTAGAGGGGGCGTTAAGCATGACGTTAGTGGGGGTTAAGCATGACGTTTCTAATCATGAGAAAACTCAGATTGAATAAAAAACGACACATATTTAATATGAAGTGAGACCTAGGTATTTGGGAGTAGGAGCCTTAGCAAAAAGAGAGAAACTCCTAAGGGACACAACAGATAGGAAGTTGTGAAGAGCCATGATCGCCCATGTCCTGAACTGACACGGTATATCGAAGAAAAGTACAACTCTCAATCGCAATTCACGCAAAATAAGGGAGATTTCTAAAATCTCTTTTAGGTTATATTTCAAGCATGAAATAAGGTTCAACATTGAGAGCTTGCAAAATATCACTAGATTCAGTTAAAAATTAAAATTAAAATTAAAAAACTGCATAATCCGCTAATTTTTGGATAGCATTGTTGAATTTACGGTTGAACGCATCCTTTTCCTTAAGCCGGTTGTTGTATACGTGCAAGACGACACGTTTTCAACAGGTACTGAAATTAAAATTATTGCGCTTCTCACGTTACAAGCGATGGATAAAATCGTATCATAGAACATGCATTTTTTTTTTACCATGTTAGTTAGTTAGTTAGTTAAGTGCCATACGTGATACACGCATTGGGTGATCATGTCTCGAAAGAGACATGACTGACTGGGCAGAAGATTATCCCGCAGTAGGTTGCCATTGCTTTCTGCGGTAGACTGGTTGCCGACCAAGGCTATAGAACCCAATCTGTCCTGTTATTTGACTCATAGGTAAAGGGAAAAGAAATCTATTATATTATTACGTAGTAATTAGTGGGGGATCGGTTTCCTATTGTTATGAAGTAATAAACTAATCCCCACTTTATGACCAATATAAGCCTTAATCATTATTCCAACTATTATATTCAGTTAGTCAGTTAAGTGCCATACGTGATACACGCTTGGGCGATCATGTCTCGACAGAGACATGACTGACTGGGCAGAAGATTATCCCGCAGTAGGTTGCCATTGCTTTCTGCGGTAGACTGGTTACCGACCAAGGCTATAGAACCCAATCTGTCCTGCTATTTAACCCATAACTGGAAGGAAGAGACGGATTAATACCTTTCCCAAGGGTATTTGCGCGTAAGTGAATACAATGGGTTGAACTGGAATTCGAACTCGGCTCCCCGGTTTCTCGTTCCGAGCCGATATCCACTGTACCAATGCAAGACCCAAAAGCCACTTGCGGTAGATGAAATAACAGAAGAAATTACTGGCGCGTGCGGAAAGAATAATAGGTAACCGGCGCAGTTGATGACGATACACAGGAAAGACGACGGTTAAGCCTAGACATAAAAAAAAATTATTAGGGGTTGAAAATGATATGTTTGATACCATCAATAACATTAAGTTCCACTCTCACAAAATTATCTTCCAAAAACGACATGATTCTATCGTAAAAGAAATCAATACATCAGATAAAATTTTCTTGCATTTTGACAAAACTACTAATTACTACAAAACTACTCCACATAACTACAACTCCCTAATAAAAAAGAACCTAACTAAAAATTATAAAAAGTTGACCTACGCATTAATAATTTACTAGATAAAATTGACCTCATCAGAAAAACATAACTGACAAATTAAAAAATCATCGATAAAGTCAGCAAACTCAACCCTATCGAATTACAGCCCAATTCAATCAAAAACCATAAACCAAAACTTAGAAACTAACTACCCTACTACAATCAAAAACCCTATTACAATCAAAAACCCTCTTACAATCAAAAACCATAAACCAAACTTTGAAACTAACTACCCGACTAGAATTATAAATTCAACTCGACCAGAAATTTAAAAAATTAGCAAACACATATTGGATAACGTCAACTCTAAAACAAACAAAGCATAGGATTAACCCAATGGAGTAATACTACTGATGTCATTAATTGGTTCAACTGCATTAGTCACAAATCCAAATGTTCATTCATCCAGTTTGACATAGTGGATTATTACCCCTCAAAATTAAAAGACCTGTACACATAAACTCTGGAATTTGCCATGCAATATTCTAACCTCACAAACGAGGAAATAACTATCATATTAAACACTCGGTTCTCATTCACAACAATGAAGATTGGATAAAGACAAAGTCCAAGGACCTATTCGACATTACTATGGAATCATTGGATTCTGCAAAAAACATCAGATCTCGTAGGTCTATTTATATTCTACAATCTAACTGCTGACATTGAGTTATGTAGAAACGATAGTCTCATGATAGTCAATAATTCTACAAACTCTAAAGTAGATAGATTCCTTAAATTCATATATAGAGAGATGAAAAATCTCAATCTTAAAGTTGTATCACAAACTAACATAAAAAAGTTTACTTCCTAAATGTTACTCTTGATTTAGTTAATAATGAATACTAACCCTACGTAAAAAATAATGCTAACCTATTTACATTCACCTTAAATCAAATTACCTCGTTCTATTATTAAACATATACGCTACTCTTTGGAAAATAGAATCAGCAACTGAACTCAACTGAAGACATCTTTTTTAAACACAGTCATTATTAAAATATTGCCCTAGAAAACAGCGGCTATAAATCCACTGACATTAAATTCAATATGCAAAAAGTCATAATACTAAGCATAATATAAATAGAAAAATAATTTGGTACGCACTACCATTTAACCAACTGTTTAGTACTAATTAAAGCAATAAATTTCTTAGCTTAGTTCAGAAACACTTCTCAACTAAAAACCTATAATGAACAAAACAAATTCTAAATTCTAAATTTAAAATTCAAATCTGACTCATTGATTTTGTTAGAAAAAAAAAAGAATTTTCTGGAATTTACAAACTTTTCACACAAAACTCACGAAATTTCACACCTCGATGTGAAATGTTTTTTCGGCCAATAGCACACTAGGAGACATCTAAAAAAATCAAATAATCTTTAATTAAAAAAGCAAAAAGAAAAATAAACTCCTTTTAAGGACCCTTTTCGCAAGCCGTCGCAGTGTTTGTGCGTCGTCTAATGGGAAGCCCAGAATTATATCCGGGTGTGAATTCCCAAATGACCTTTTTGAAGCCCCAGAAAATGAAATAAAAAGACCAGATAAGAAGATGGTAACAGCGAGAAAATACAGGCATAATTAACTCGCCTATCGACAAACGTCAAGCGATCATATTATTATTGCCTCTCTCTTTCTCTCGCACCTCCTTCTTCTTCATCGTTCATCAATCTACTTGGTACCCTAAAGACTGAGCGAATACTTCAAAGACACTCCTACTAAACAAACACTCACACATGCATGCATACGTACGCATAATCTCTTTCCAATAAATTACTACTATGAACATTTTCATGACCTTGTACCAACCAAAATACATTACTTTTTTTAGTAAAAAACATAACTGATATATATATATATATATATATATATATAATTGTTGTTTTTATATATAATTTGATTTTCTTGCTTTGTACCCCTCTTAAAATGGGCCAAATCAAACTAATTTGTTTCAACACACATACACACCAGTCAGTTAAGTGCCATACATGATACACGCTTTGGGCGATCATGTCCCGAAAGAGACATGACTGACTGGGCAGAATATTATACCGCAGTAGGTTGCCATTAATTTCTGCGGTAGACTGGTTGTCAGTCAGTCTGCGGTAGACTGGTTGTCATCGCAGTCTGTCCTGTTATTTAACCCATAGCTGGGTGGAAGAGACGTATTAATACCTTTCCCAAGGATATTTGCGCGTAAGAGAAAGCAATTAACTCAAATAGAATTCAAACTCGGCTTCCCGATTTCTCGTTCCGTGCCGATATCCACTGACACATCACTATATCCGACATACACATCACTATAACGGAAAACCCACTATAAGCCTCGTTAGCAAAATTTTGTAATAAGAGCTGTACTGAAACTTAGAGCTGCACTGATAATCTAGAAATGATAATAAAAAACGCAACAATAAAATCCTAATGCAATATACCAAGATTGACAATCAAAACCATCCTATTATAAATAATGACAATAATTGCAATTGTTGTGACCCAAACGAATGTCTTCTACAAAATAGATGTCTCACAGACTCTATAGTATACCAAGTTACTATTTCTACCACAGACAATCCAACTATCGTCAAACGTTACATTGGAAGCACTAAAAAAACAGGGTGGATAAGGAGGAAAGGGGTACATGGAAAACAGCAAGTGACATACTTGAGGCGATTGAGTACATGAATAGTAGAGCACTGTTTGTTTTTTTTTAATCATTTCACCCGAAGCAAGGCATTCCACTGCCACTATTGCGCAAGGGGGTTACATAGGGGAAGGTGATGAGAAAGAGTGGTCAAATATAGGAAATGTCAGCAGGAGGGTGATACAGAGGATGAGGGTTGGGTAGGTGGGGAGGGTGTTGGAGAGAATGGGTGCGAGTTAGTCTGTTAGGAGGTGTCTATTGACCTTACATTTAAACTCCTGGAGATTGTAGCTGTCGGGGAAGCAAGCATGTGGAAGGGAATTCCACAGGCGGGAAGTGCGAGAAAAGAAGCTGTTGGAGTATAAATTGCGGTTACATTTTATCGGTTTCTCTGTAAAATGGTGGGACCTAGTTGCTAATCTAGTATCTTGTGCAAATTCGTACCTAGGGGGCACCAGTGATCTAAGTTCATCGGAGCAGAAGCCGTGAAAGTATTTATAGAAGAGACACAGGGAAGCCACATCACGCCGGTGAAAGAGTGACTGCAGCCGGTCTGCCAAGTCGGTATCGATCACATTACAGACTCTCCGTTGTATTTTGTCAAGAGCGGATGGTAGATTTATATATGTGCAGGATAGATTCAGACGGGAAAAACTTCCGGGCCCTGCACAGAGAACCGACTTTCATAGCAGTAGATTTGACAATGGATTCGATATAGTCATTCCACTTAAGGTTTAGGAGAAATAACAAGACAAAATCTATCAAGTGCAACGAAGGAAAGGAAAATGTGAAGAGCGATCATCGCCTAATGTCGTGAAGAGACACGGTACATAAAATGAGAAGACGGTGTACGGAACTGCTTTGTAATCACAGTACTCCTCTGAATGCTGAATAATTTCCTCACTGATGAAAACGAGACTTGAGGCAACAGAGATGCGTTCTACAGAAGATGACGAGAATAGCATAGACCCGGTTTACGGTCAACCAAAAACAAATGATAGTTTTACTTAGGCTCACAAAGAAGCTGTTGAAATTTCTGAGACACATGAAGAAAAATTCGGACTAGGAGAATCTGACACACACAAGACATACTGAAAGTAAGAGAGGCTGAAGGAATCACCTAAAAGGATGGCAGAATATGGATTTAGAGGGATATTATGGGGGCAAATATTGCTTAGATCTATCAAGGATAGGATATAGAGATCCACAATTGCTTACATTCTGAAGAGACACAACACATAAAATAAGCCGTGTCCTATCTTAATCGCAGAGACAACTGACGCCAAAAAACAAACGCAAATCTGTAATTATCTCCGGGATCATGAGACTAACCAATGAATAAGTCGTAAAAAAGAAACCAGTCGGTTAATTGAAGAAATGGCTCCACCAAGTAATTATTAATGACATATAAATATCATTTTTTTGCTAGACTTCTGTTATACATATTAAATAACTTTAATTAAGCTACATCACGTTTGCTATACTTTTCTTCTTCAAAACAAAGGCGATCATGGCTCTCCACAACTTCTTTTCTTTTATGTTTTCTACCAGTTTTTCTCCCTTTTCTAAGGTTCTCCCCTTGTTCGCCATCCATTCACACAAACTCGTCAAGTAAGTGGTTCGCTGCCTTCTCTTATCTCTCAATAAACCCTGTGAGGCTTAAGTTTTCCAAGCCTTCTTTCCTCATTAGAAATTTCAGCTGTCTTATTCTGATTTTATGTAGAAGTGTTCTTTCTATTTCCATTCTGGCAATACTTAACCTTTGTGCCTACAAAACGGTGTGCCTAATGGACGGTTTTCCCTTGACACCGCTATGATATTGTTACTACCTTCACTCCATCGACAGTGTTTATTTACAAGATTATAAAAATATGATAAGTAAATACAATGAAATATTTATTTTTTATTTTTTATCAATATTTCTTTTTTAACTTTTTTGTGAAGAAAAAATTTGAAAAATATTTAATTTCTTTATGAATTGATAAATGATAAACATTTTCATTGTAGGAATTGGTTCACATTTTTAGAATTTAAAAAATATAAAATTATTTACCTTGTTCGGACTGTTTATTGCAATGCTTACGACGTTTCATACATTGTACGCTCCGGACTTCTTCAGGTGATAGGAATTTTAAACTGAAAACTTTATTTCGATTACTGGGGTATATATTTTTTCTTTCCCTGTACGATGCCACTTCCAGATACCATGTAGTTATCGCCCTTTAACTTAACTCTCTAAGTTATTTGTTCGCCACTGCTGCAGCCAGGTATTGAACTCACAACTCCAGTGACTTTGGGTCAAGTCACTGGAACTAACCAAAACCTATATCCATTTGGCCATGTGTCCTTGTAGCCATGGCACCCGGAAGTGGCATTGCACATGAAATTAGAATTATATACGCCAGTAATTGAAATAAAGAATTCAGTTAAAAATTCCGAGTACTTGACGACGGCTGGAGCGGACAACGGCCGAAACGTCATAAACATAGCAATAAAGATGAAGACAACAGTCCGAACAGTGTAAATAATATAAATACTACCTCATCTCAGAAGCATAGATGAAATTATTATTGTAAATAATCTAATACATAGTTTAATATGTTTTATTTAAATTTTCAAAAAACAAAGAAAATGTAAAAATATACTTTCATATTAAATAATATTTTACTTCTATTAAAATTATAATCATCGCATTTTAAAACAACAAACATTGCCGAGGGAGTGAAAGGGATTCTTCCTTAAATAATAGTAGTAGACGCTTCCAAAAATTAGCGATATCTATGGTTTAAAACGAATTTTAAAAAATGAAAAAATCTTTCTTGAAACTTTAAATTAATTTTAAGGTGGAGTACATTAAAGTTTATATTTTCAATAAGCAAAATACTTTGCTGTATTTAAAAACTAATCTAAATTTTCTGGAAACAGTTTTCCTTCTGAAATAAATAACAGTATTTTATTTTAGCACAATTTCTAGCTATCTGTCATCGCAATGTAATCATTTTTATTAAAAACATTTTCTTTAAGACGTCCTTGCTACTTACTTGCTCTGCTCATGGAATTTTCAGTATTCTTCTTGAGAACCACATTTCTCACTTTATCCGTGGGGAGATTGTCCAGTATTCATTGTCGTCTTCTTCTTTGTTCACTGCGGGAATGTTAAGGATGGAGTAGAAGAGGTAAAAGAAAATAGCACGAGTGAAGAAGGAGAACGAATGTGTGACGGAACTTTATGTCCGGGTAGGCAGATCCAAATTTCTTTAGTCACATCTTGCAGTCTCGTCTCTAATTTTTGCTCCCATCTGACTGACTGATTCTGACATTTTTTTGTGTTTTTATAGCCATTTAGTTTTTCACACTGGATTGCTAACTTTTCTCTCAGTTTTGCAAATCGCTTCCTTCCATTGGTCAGAAAGTTGATTTAACATCGGATCGCGAAATCCGGTTTCGTCTTTTTCTTTCAGTCCAGGGTCAATTCATTTCCTATTTATCAAGATCAGGATTTCACACGTAATTGTGAATTTTTGTAAAAATGAAGAGAAGAGAGTTACTTTTAATTTCGTGTTCACTACAAACATATAGCTATCCAGCACTCTTTATGAAACTTATATTTTACCGAAACAAATGGCGTTGAAATTCGCTGTCTGAGGAAAATTTGGAATCATATCTGTTGCTTCCTATCCATTGAAAAGGAAATGTTAGATAAATTTGGATGCAGAATCCATTGTTAGAAAAAGCAGTCAATTGTTTGATGATCATAAACGATTGCTCTTTATAGTGATTGAATACAATGCTTTGTTGTGCTCTTGAATTATATATTAATGTGTAAATTAGAAACTATTTAAAATTATCAAACAAGTACTTCAAATAAAAATAAATAAAATATTAGATTATAAAATTCTATAATGTGTAAATTGGGAAGTAAACTATTAAAAATTATCAAACAAAGTACTTAAAATTAAAATCAATAGAATATTAGATTATAAAATTCTATATTTACAATTGGTATCTACTGCCAGTAATATGTACAGTACAAGAACATTGTAATTACTCAGAAATGCACATTTTGGACTAATTTTATTTATTCGCTATGAAAATGACATGATATTATTGTACTTGTGAGTGAGGTGCCTCTTAGATTTTTATTTTGAGATCCAGTCCATCACTGCACTTTCCAAAAGAACTGAATTTTTTTTTCGGAAATATCTTTATACAAAAATAAGGACATGGCATAAATAGATTTATTCAAAGCCAGATCTTGGATTTACCTTTGATTTACTGTCTTACTTGAGCCGCGCACACACACAACACACACACACACAACACACAACACACACACACACACAACACACACACACACAACACACACACACAACACACACATACACAATATACACATACAAAAGCACAGACACGCACAACTCACACAATAGCACACACAACACACACAAAAGCACACAAAAGCACACACACACACAAATGCACACACAAGCACACACACACATACACAACACACACACAAAAGCATACACACACATAACACACACACATAACACATACACAATGCACACACACACAAAAGCACACACACACAACACACTCACACAAAAGCATACACACACAACGCACACACAAAAGCACACACACACATACACACACACACACACAAAACACACACAAAAGCACACACACACCACACACACACACACACACACACACACAGGTGAACGATCGTTCTTTTCGTAATTCATCTGTCATCCACCTTTACATTTTCCAAAAAAAAGCAACATTTCATTTCATCGACGGAATTTAAATTTGTTTGTACTTTTGACATGAAGTAATATTTACACTATTTACCTTGTTCGGACTATTGTCCTAATCTTTGCTGCCATGTTTACGACGTTTCGGTCGTTGTACGCACCGGCCTTCTGCAGGTACTAGACATTTCGGACCGAAGCCTTTATTACTGAGGTATATCATTATCATCCCATGTGCGATGCCACTTCTCGTAGCCATGTGGTTATCTCCCTTTAACGTAACTCTCTAACTGCTCTTTGGGTCAAGTCACTGGAACTAACCAATGTCTATAACCACTGGTTCATATGTCCTTGGGGACATCACTGAATTTCTGGGACTTATAAACCTAATGTCTCAGTAACCTATTTTAACAGAGCTCATATTACAATCATTAATGCTAATGAATTTCTCTAGCATTTTTTTTTTTTTACCAGCGCTCATATTGCAGTCTTTGACAGTAATGATTTTCTCAAGCACTCTATATTACTGGTTCCCATATATTATTCTTTTCTATGCTTAACCGGCTTAGGAGATTTTTTGTAGCCAAATGTGCATTGATTCCCTAAGTTTACGTAATTTCCAGCGGTGTTCTGTATCTATTATTTGAACTTCATCCCATAGGGGGACAGTGATCCTCTTTCTCCCTCCATATGTGGTCAGCTATGCTTGATTTTTCTATTTCCTCTCATATTATGGCTTTAAGATGTTCTTGCAGCCTTACCATAAGAGGACAGTCCATTTCTCCTTTATATTCCTTCCTACAGCTATATGGAATGGCATAAACACAGTCCTTAATCGTGTTCTCCTCTCTTGGAAGTCTGACTCAGGTGAAGTATCCACAAAGTGTAGAACCATTTTGAAGGTTGTCCTGATGTTATATGGACCACACATTCTTTGTATTTTCTCTGATAATCCCTTCACATAAAGTAACCAGACCGAGGCAGCATTCTGAGTGTTGTTATCCTCATGCACTCTCCCCTTCACATTTGTTGGAGCTGTTGTCATGTACCCCAGTTAGTTGTTACGTTGTAGGGTACTACGTATACCAACCATTTCCTGTTTGTATGTCTTTGGATCACCACAAAGCCAAATATGAGTGATATGATAACAGATTTTCATTGAACAACGGATAAAAATGCAGGTAGGACCCAATTATATATACCGTCATTTCGGGTAACATTTTGTAGTTTAGAATTTGTGCTGAATCCTTAAGTTTACCTAGTATCCAATGGCGTTTTATATTTATTAATTCAACTTCATCCCATAAGCTGCCGTGATACACTTTCTCCCTATATATGTGGTCAGACACGCCTGATTTTTCTATTCCCAATATTTACCCTTCTCCCCGACTTGAGAGATGTGACACAAGGTCTTTTTTAACGTGAGGAACCTGAGCGCGTATGCCCAGGTACTGGTCAAAGATTACTTATCCACCTCGGTGGATAGGTTCAAAACCGGTCATAACTGGTTTTAATTTGTCTTTGGTGTACCCAGCCCGCTCGTGTTACAGCCTTGCGATGTTCTTGTAGCCTTACCTAAAGGGTGTGGCCTGTTTCTCCTTTATATTTCTTTCCACAGCTACATGGAATGGCGTACACACAGTCCTTAGTCATGTTCTCCTCTATTGGGGGTATCACTTGGGAGAGGCACCTGCGAAGTTTAGAACCACTACTGAAGGTCGTCCTGATGTTACATGGATCACAGATCATTTGTATTATCTCCCTTTTAAATATTTACAATTCGGTTGCTTTCTCTTGGATTTGGTAAAAATAGGAACAAAGGTGAGGACAATAGTCAACAGGTAAATCTTTTGGATGCTACTTTTCGAAATGAATGACGATGAGAAAACAAAAAAGAAATCAGGTTGACTTGTACAAAAGCACTGTAACCAGAAATATTAATTTTTTTCATTCTTTTTTTTTTTAATAAGAAAATCTCATTGGAAGCAGATAAAGAGTGTTGGACTACTATTTGATATCTGTCTTTCTGCATGGTATCGAAAGTTGGACGATCTCTTCAAGGATGAAGGAGAGGCTCGAGGCACGAAGGCTCGAGGAAATGTGGGTCTACAGAATGATACTGAGCATACCATGGACTGAGTACGTGAGCAACGACGAAGTGTTGGAGAGGATGCAAGCGAGAAGAAAACTCATATTTAACATCAGGAAGAGACAGATGAGGTTCTTGGTAGACGTAATGACGAAGGAGGGTTTGGAGAATTTAGTACCCACAGGACGGATAGCGGGAAAGACAGACAGGGGAAAGCAGGGCGAGACACATTTAATAAGCTTGAGTAAATGGATAGCGGAGCGGGGTTTGGGAGGGATACTAAGAGGAAATATATTAAGAGTGACAAGGAACAGGAGTAAGTGAAAGTCTATGATCGTCTACGTCCTGAAGGGACACGGTACAGAAAGAAGAAGACAATGTTTTTTTTAATATTCACGACATAAAGTACTTAATAAACACTCCATATCATGAATATTCAAAAATATTTTCTATTAAATTATATAAAAGTTAATAATAGCTTGCTGTTTAAATTCGTTGTAAGTTGGACCACCTACGGAAATGTTTTGGCATTAGCAGGGGGATATGCCAAGGCGTTCGACAAAATACGCCACAAAGAATTGATAGAAATACTCAGCAACCTTGACATATTTGGGAAAGACAGTAAAATAATCAAGAATCTCTACTGGCAGTAAACTGCCTTCATACGGATAGAAAACTAATTCAGCAGATATATATTTTTTTTAATCGTATCACCCCGAGCAAGGCGGTAACGCCACTGATGTGCAGGGGGCTACGTAATAGTGAAAAGATCGGAAAAGAGAAAGCCGGAAACCATATCCTAAACAGGGAACAAGGGATGAGCCTCTTAACCTGTTCAATAGACATGGGTGGAGTGTGAACCGGGTGATAGATCTATCTACTCCAATTGAAAAAAAAAACAAGAAAACAAAGTGAGAAGATTGGGAAAGAGAAAGCCGGAAACCACGTCCTAAACAGGGAACAAGGGATCAGCCTCTTAACCTGTTCAATAGACATGGGTGGAGTGTGAACCGGGCGATAGATAGATCTATCTACTCCAATAAACAAAGATAGAAAAGGGCGTAAGACAAGGATGTGTCTTTTTACCGGATCTATTTAACTTGTACAGCGAGAATATTTTGAGGACCCTAGAAGTTATACCAGGATTCGTCATCGGAGGCCACAATCTGAACAAAATAAGGTACGCAGATGATACAGTGCTGATAGCAGACACGGAAAGGAAACTACAAGACTTGCTACAGAAGGTAGCTGAAGAGAGTGACAAGAAAAGACTACAAATAAACTATAAGAAAACCGAATGCATGGTCATCAGGAAAAAGAGCAGCCCAAAATGCTAAATACAGGTGGGGGATACTAAAAGCAAGCAAGCAGATACAAAACTTTAAATATCTGGAAAGTCTTCTAACAGAAGACGGAAAGTGCGACACAGTGATCTGAAGGCGAATTGGTATGGCGAAGGACGCATTCCAGAAGCTGAGTAGAATATTAAGACACGGGAAAAATGTTCTTCAGGTATCTTGCCAACAGTTATTGTTAAAGAATAGGTCATTTTTAGTCAGCGGCTAGCTTCTTTAGAAAGTAACAATTTCTATTAAGGCTGCCGTCTAGGACCATTGGGGAAAGGAACAGTCTTATTTTGTGCTACCTGAATAACACAATGAAAGAAAAATGTGTCTTTGAATTTGGTACTTTTATAGCTAGTGTCCTGTGACCCTTACAGAGGCAGTAATTGGCTCGTTCTTTAACCGTTATTTGCCTCATTATATTCTACGATTGATTAATTTTTCTTTTCCGATGAACTATTCAAAATTCGATAAATTTCCTCCCAAGGCACAAAAAGACAGATGCAAAACCCTCGAAGCAAATTTTTACTGTTTCCTATTAATGTATTTTAAGCGTTGTGATTGCCAAAGTCCTGAAGGCACACAGAAGTAACGGACTTTGTCTGAATATCTTTAAAAAACATAGTCTAGCTTTTATTAATTTTGTGTGATATTCTTTTCGAATAAAGTGTTTATTTCATGTTTCATGTATAGATTGTCCTCAAGGAGAGTGTATAAAAGCGTTGGTTGGATCCAGTGACTTGACCCAAAGAGTTGTGAGTTCAATACCTGGCTACAGCAGTGGAGAACAAATAACTTAAAGAGTTGAGTTAAATGGAGATAACTGAAGCATCAGGAAGTGGAATGACTCGTGGAACGAAAACAATCTTCTGCAGTGACCGAAATAAATGGTTGGTTTCAAAATCTGAAGTAGGTTCAAATTTGCGTTCAAATTCTGAAGTAGGTCAGAGAATACAACGGCCGAAACGTCGTGAATGAAAGATGATGACAACAGTCCGAACAATGTAAACAATCAGTGACAAATTTTAGATGTCAATTATTGTCGATTAATGCCGAAAGCCACAAATATTGCACATGTTCGCGAAAGTTTTGTTCTTGCACATATTTGATACATTAATGCACTGAGACGTGCGTAATTCTTTCCTTCGTTCTTTCTTTGAAAACTAAAGACGAAATAACAACTTTGAAAAACGGATCTTTCACTGGAAACCTTTCCTACACATCGAACACATTCCATATTGTCTTATTGGAATGTTAACTATGGCCATGTAAGGAGTGGTTGTTGCTGTGTGGGAGATTCGATTTCACACGAGACATTCTGACCAGAAACTTTGATGACTTGTTCACCCTCTGTAGGCCAAACCTTTTTTTTCGGTCTGAAAAGGGTTCGGCCGACAATGAAGGGGTTTCCCGACCTTGTCCTCCTTGGGAGTGCTTCTCGCTCAAGTTCAGCGCAGTACTAAAAAAAGGTCGTTAATTAGTCGAACGCCGCTCCCTATATTTATTAAAATAGGTTTCTCACGAGTATTTCAAATAACTTTCTATGATAAGTGTTTTCTTTCTTTGTGCGTGCGTCATAGCTGATCATGGTTCTCCATAACTTACCATCTTTCGTATTTCGAAGCAATTTTTTTTTAATCATATCGCCCCAAGCAAGGCATTTTACTGCCCCTGTTTTGCAGGGGGTTACATAGAAGGAAATTTATGGGAAAGAGTGGCAGGTTATAGGGTGTTAGGAAGTGTGTAAGAGAAGGATGAGTATACTGATGAGAGTAGAGTGGACGGAGAAAGAAAGGATGCAGGTTAGTGAGATAGGAGATTGACTATTGACTTTACATTTACATTATTGGAGAGTGTAGCTGTCGGGAAAGCAAGTAAATGAAAGGGAATTCCACAGGCAGGAAGTGCGAGAAAAGAAGCCGCTGGAGTAGAATTTGCGTTTGCAATTTATTGGTTTCACAGTAAAAGGGTGGGACCCAGTTGCTAATCTTGTGGCTCGAGTAAATTTATATATAGGGGTCACCAGTGAGCTACGTTCATTAGAGCAGAAGCCGTGAAAGTATTTGTAGAAGAGACACAAGGAAGCCACATTGCGCTGGTGAGAAAGTGACTGTATCCGAGCTGCCAAGTCAGAATCTATTCCATCTATTTCCATATGTGCAGGATTGTTTCAGGCGGAAAAAAAACTTCCTGGCTCTACACAGAGAACCGACCTTCTTAGCAGCGAATTTAGCTATGGATTCTATATATTCATTCCACTTGAGGCCTGCTGCCAGAGTTAAGCCGAGGAGGCGCAGCATTTTGCTTTCAGGGAGACTAGCCTGATCCATGCTAATGGAGGGGATAGGAGCAGTTGTCTGTGATGGTTAATAGATAAATAATAATTGTTCACTTATTATCGTCTCAGTTCATTTTCTACTATGTACTTGCACAATCTAGTTAAATATGTGACTCTCTATTTCCCTCTGTTCCTCTTGCCTCCAGTATGTGTTGTTTAAACGTCGCTAAATGTTCCAGAAATCTTAACGGTCTTTTTCGTATTCTAAATAAGCGCAGTACTCGACTAACGTTGAGGTCTCATTAATTTACAATTGAGATGGCTAGATAGAGATGTAAGTTCTATGATAACAATTTATTTTCTCGCACTTCTCACTTTTGGAAATCCCTTCCGGCTCCATGCTTTCTAGCCAAATTTAACCTGAAAAAACTTAAATGCAATGTCAATTCCTTCAACTGTTCTCCTGATTACTCTTTTCTCTTCCCGATCATTATTAATGTTTCTGTTCCTAATTCTTCCGCACCCTGCAACCCATTGTGTCTTAGTGGCTTTACTGTCTCGCATTTGCGGTACTGATTTTTTTAAAAAAATACCTTTTTGCTCCCATTTTTCCTAAAAACGTCATCGTTTTCCACGTGACACTTAATTCTGATTAGCGTCTGTCAAGGCTGTCAATCAGAGTAAAAGATTTTTCCTGTGCATTAATGGTGAATAGCTTTTTCAAGTGTTCACTCATCCGTTCATTTTCTTATCAGAAATGGTGGCAAAACATTTATCGTCAACATAATATCTAGTGAGAAATCGAAGTATAATGATGTGAATTTATGCTTTTCCCGGTTATTAGTGCTAAGAAGGTAAAATACTGAACAAAGGGGAACATCAGAGAGTCAGGTATCTGATAGACCCAGCGCGTATGTTAAAGGATCTCCTTAGTAGGCCTAGCATAGAAATAAATACGATATGAGAGTCATTGATGAATAAAGAGAAAGAGAACTGACGGCAAGTTTTCAACACCACAACAGCATTTAGAATTGTCCCACGGGATAATAACTTAATGAATTAAAACTTTGGTTCGTGTATTTGATGACATAGTAATTGTGAATTTAAACTCGGTGGAAACAAAGCGAGCAATAATTGAGCAGTATTAAATAAAACTAGACGAGTTATGTCCCCTTAGACATATTCATCGGAACATCGAGAGATTAAGTAAAGGGTTAAGCTCAAAATTCTTTGATGAACAGCATTATTTGTTGTTACGAAAACGGCCGAAATATTGTGATAATAGAGGAATGTAAATACTTGAAATTGTTGTAATTAATTTGAAAAATTATACATAAAAATTTAAGGCTACCCCATGGATTTTTAAAGAATGGCCTTAAAACTGAAGGTGACGTGACTTTTTCAAACTAATTTTTTCTAGCTGACTTCGGGCGAGAGCGACTTTTTCTTCCTGAAAGGTTTTATTTTATATATATATATATATATATATATATATATATATATATATATATATATAAACACGTGTTAAACGATAGAGACAACTTTGTTTTGCATATTTTCATTTGTATCTTCTATTTTTTAATGAGGCTTTTTATTTCCGAATTATATTTATGTAAAAATTGTCCACAGGTTATCCGAGCGAGTACTTTCAAGCGTCAAACATCAAAAATTTCCTCATAGCAGGAAAAGTGTTACAACATTTTGATGAAACTAAATAATAAAGAAAATTTTTAAAAATTCAAGGGAAGTAATGATGTAAAAAAACATGCACGCGTGAAGATATGTGATCATGTAGACGCGTGAATTATCGATAATATGGAATTGTTAAAGATTTTTAAATACCGTAAAAAACTTAAACCTCTTTCAGCCCCATTGTTCTCTCCTCCTTGCCCGACCGTCATTGCCAAAAGGAATCACTTTTGTCTATGAATGCAAGCGTGTCCAAAATTATACTAAGCTCTTGTTTGCTGAAAGAATAAAGCAGCATATAGCATCCTGCGGTTTGGGTTCAAAAGACTGCTGCAAAGGCGTGTGAAACAACAGCAAACCCACGATCCCTCCTCTATTCAATAAATTTGAGTTTTTCACAGCCATAGTGGAGAGGGTTGAGTGCTTTGATTGCATATCCTCTTGCAACTCCACACTTGACTCGACTTCCCACGTAGAACCCAACTGAGGGATGTATATATAACCTGGTCGCTGACATCATTTCTAAGTTTGACTCCGATAAGGCATGCGGAGATGATACAATTCCAGTCATCGTCCTAAACAAATGTGCCCCTGAATTCTCTCTTGTCCTCTCCAAACTCTACAACTATTGCCTTGCTGGTTTTTGCTTTCCCGCTTGTTGGAAGTCCTCCTCTGTAGTTTCTGTTTTTAAAACCTCTGGAGAGCCCTTTGATCCCTCGAATTATTGCAATATCAGCCTCTAATGACTTTTTAGCTAAGCCTTACAGGCTTTTATCAATACTGAAATAGTTCATCAGCCCACAACATCGAGATGAATAGCAAGAGCACCAGATCAGATATGGCAACAGTATTCAATGTACAAACGAATGGTAGATTTATAAATGAGCAAAATGGATTCTGATGAGAAAAAACTTTCTAGCCTGACATCGTGACCCAACCTTCTTAGATGTAAATGTAGCCTATTGATCCGATGTAGGCGTCCCACTCGAGGTCGGCTGAAATAGTGAGGCTGAGGAAGCGCAATGTGCTGCTTTCTGGGAGACTAACACCATTGATACTGATAGAAGGTAGAAAAGTTTCTCAATGATGGTGACTGAAGAGCAGCTTCGTTTTGGAAGCATTAAAATTTACGAGCATTTCTTATCTCAAACCATCACAAATTGGTGAAAGCAGCAGCGAGGTTCCTTTGTCAACCTGTGCAGATTTCTTATTGAGACATGAGTAAATGGTGATGTCATCTGTATAGATGCCTACTTGGGAACTGATTACATCATGAAGATCATTGATGAAGGTCTGGAAAGGCGTGGCATGAAAGGATCTGGAAGATTGTCCGTTCAAAATGACTTTCATTACACGATTTAATAGGAACGATCAGATTATATCGAACAATCGTTTCGCTATACAGTAGCCCTGTAGCTTACGCAGAAGGCCGGCATGCCAAACTTTATCAAACGCTTTCGAGATATCAACAGCCCGAGCTCCGTGGTTCTTATCAAGAGCCTGGTATATATATTTGGCGAAGAAAAGTAAAGCAATAAAGAAAAATTGTACGTAGCGTTAATTTTTAGGAGTCGGTTGAAGTGTCTTATTGTTGTTGTTATAGTTGTCTTCTTTTTTGTTGACGGCGAGAAGGGGAGGAAGAAGAAATAGAGGTAAAGGAAAATATCACTCGAGAAGGAGGAGAAGAAGGAGAAAGAATGTGTGTCGGGACTTTATGTCCGAGGCAGTGGCTTGAAGTTTCTTTTGTCACATCTTGGCGGTGTCTGATTTCGCTTCCATCTCTCTGATTCGACTTTCTTTCTCTGTTTTTATAGCAAAAGAGTTTTTTTTTTTGCACTGGCTCGCGAACGTCTGTCATGTTTTGTAAATAGCTTCCTTTCATTTGTTAGAAAATTAATTTAACATCGAATCGCAAAAGTTGGCTTCGTCTTTTTCTTTCAGTACGGAATCAATACTTTTTCCTATTGGTCAAAATTAAGATTTCACACAGGATTGTGAAATTTGTAAAAGCGAAGAGAATAGAGTTCCTTTTAATTCCGTGTTCATCACAAACTATATCTTGGAAAGGAAAGTTTAAAATTACTTTTTTCGTGTCAATCTTGCATTCTTATGAAAATGGAAGATTATAAGGTGCATTTTAGACACTTGGTGCTCTTTTATTTGTGTTAATACAAGATTGTCTCGCAAACAACAAAAAAGGTATGTGCTAAGTACGGTGAATGTACTTTAGAAGACAAAACTGTACGGAAGTCCTTCGCTAAGTTTAGAGTTGGTGGTTGTGTGCAGTGGACCTAGGCTTGGAATGAGAAATCGGAGAACCTAGTTCGAATTCGAGTTAAATTCGCTGCATTCACATACACGCAAATACACTTAGGAAAAACATGAATCCATCGCTTGTCCCTCCAGCTATGGGTTAAAGAGCAGCATATATTGAGTTCTATAGCCTTGATTGACAACCAGTTTACTGCAGAAATAATGGCAGCCTACTACGGGAAAATCTGCCCAGTCAGTCATGTCTCTTACGAGACATGATCGTCCAAGCGTGTATCACATATGGCATTTAACTAACTGACTGATTGTAGCCTTATTGAGGAAGAACGCTTAGGCAAACCCCTTATTTCAGATGATGATCAAATCAAGACATTGATTGATAATAACCAGCATTACACAACGCGGAAATTGTTAGAAACAATAAATTTATCAAAATCCGCAATCCATGATCACTTGAAGCTTTGGTATTCAAATCGATATGATATTTGGGTGCCACATGATCTGAGTGAAAAGAATTTTGAGGTCGAATTTCTGTCTGTGATTTGCTGTATAAACGCAATGACAATGCAACCTTTTTTTTTCAGCAAATTGTGACGGGTGATGAAAAATTTAAAGTTTACAACAGTGCTCAGCGAAAAAGATCCTGGGGTAAGTAACATGAGCCAACCCAAAAGCAGGTCTTCATCCGAGCATCTGGTGGAATAGGAAAGGAATCCCTTATTATGCGCTTCTGCCAGTCTACTGATTCTGAAAAGTACTGCTCGCAACTGAACAGCAGCAATTCAAGAAAAACGCTCAGAATTTTCGAACAAGAAAGGTGTTTTTTTATCACGATAATGTCAACCCCGCAAAAATCGTTGCAGCTTGGCTGGGATATGTTACCCCACCCGTCATATTCACAAGACATTCGGATTTTCAGTTATTCAGGTCCTTGTAAAATAAATCTCAATGGCAAAAATTTTAATTCATTGAATCACATAAAAAAAAATTCACTTAAATGAGTTCTTTACCGAGAAACCACAAAAATTCTGGGTAAACGGAATCTTTAAGTTGAAGGAAAAATGGAGAAAGTTTGTGCAATAAAATGGTTCATATTTAGTTGAATAAATATTTAATGGTATAATCTTGTTTTGTGTTTTAATTTACCTTACAAATCGGCATGGACTTTCCGGATAATCCAATAAAATGTTCCACGTTTAATATCGAAGTAAGTGTTTGTTCACCGACAATAGAAGTTAAACAATTAATGATTTTGCATCGAGTTCAAAGGTTGCCAAAAATCCTTTTCAAATATAATTTTCAAATATACTAGAACAAAAATATGCAGTATGCATTTGAGATTTTATTTTAAACTTTTAATGCATTTTTCGGTGAGCTTAAATGTTATCCGATTGGCCGATTGGCATTTAGATAAGAACCAAAATGCCACCCCAAGAAAACCGCAGAATTAACGAGTTTTACATCGTAGTAGAAATTGGTCTAAAAATCCATTACATTTTACGCAGTTGAATGCATTCTGTCAATGATATTGGTTTTCGTTGAAACGATTGGCCATGCCTTATTTCTGAGAGCTAAAATTATTTTTGGCTGGCTACGTTTCGTTATTATTACTGTTTTCATTAGTGAACGGATATTTTGCGTGGGAGATAAGGCTGATATTTGAGAGAGGAAGAAACAGATTACGGACGCCATTTTTTAAGCATACAGCTTCACAACTTTCATTGTTGGATGTAGAGTTCAGAATATGCACCTTACAGGGAAAAAAATATTACCCGGCCACAGTATATTCATCATTCAACTCTAGGTAATAATGATCATTTTTTAGCATTAATTATTTCTAGTTTTATTTAATCTTTGCATATTTTTATTTTTCTATTCTGATTGTATCATTAATGCAACAAAAAATGTCTTTAATTATTTCTTCCCATATTAGTTTTTTTCATTGACTTGCTGAAATGTCTACAAGTCGGAATCCAACTCTTCATACATACGCAAAAAATGGATGTGTGTGAATGGAACACGGATCGCGCACACACACACACACACACGCACGTGCGCGCACAAACACACACACACACACACACACACACACACACACACACACACACATACACATGCTTTAAACATTAACGACATATTCGTGCTTCCATACTTTATTAGCTTCCTTATTACGTTAAGGTGAAGTGTGTTGACATCCTTGTACTGTAGTTACATCCTGCTTGAGTGAGCTAAGGCTGCATCCTGATTGGTTAGATAATGGACCAATCAAAACGCAGTATTCCGTACTACTGACCCACAAAAAAAGTTTCATTCAATTGCGTTGGGCATAGAATGCAAGTTACTTGAATTTGACCAGCTTCACATCGCAAATATTTTTTAATCGTTTTTTCAGGAAAAAAAAAGAAGAGAATTCTGTGAATTATCCTTGTATGCTACTATAATATTTTTATTCAACAATCTCTGCCTTTAATGTCTGTCTTTAAAGTTAAGTTTTTGATGTAGGTAATGGTAATTGATTTTTTATTCTACAAGTAAAAAAGAATGTGTGTGAATAATAGTATTATTATATAACGAAATGTACTTATTAGAAACGTGCTTATGAATATTCATAAGTACGTTTCTATTCTATATACGAACATAGTTTCTTTCTCTCCCTCACTTTTATTTTTTTTTTTTCTCGTGTCAGTCAACAGTCACCTTTAATTAATATCAGCTTTCTTTAGTTTTTTTAGTATTTACAAACAATGCATGGATTATTATTTCTTGCCGACATCTACCTGTTTTTGTTCTTTAACTCTTTCTTTTTCTTACTGCTATCCATTTTTCGATCTACTACTAATCCATAGTTACTAACTACCAGTAACCTACTGGCCTTTAACTTATCTTGGTACAAGAAGAGAACACAGTTGAAACCTGCTATAAAAACATCTAAAAACTAAAAAACATTGATTAACTGAACTGACAAGGTCACCCATTAGCGAAAGCGCGCGCTACAGTAGGCGCCACTTTATTTTTACTAAATGACTGAACGAAAAAAAATAAAGTAGGAAGATTGTGTTGCGCCAATTTTCTAAATGGGGATATTTTAGCTATTTTGAAAACTAGCCTTTAAAATTATCTGCGTCCAAACATTGGAAATACCAAATACGAAAAATTATTCCAAGTAGGACCCACTTCAAGCTCCCAAAGAAACTAAGTTACAAACTTACTACTAGGCTTAACTTATTTGAGCAGAGAACAATGTTTTGTCAATGGTGCGTGAGAGTAACCATTACTCAACGGCAGGTGCCCGATTCACATATCTCCCTGTCTCTCTCTCTCTCTCTCTCTCTCTCTCTCTCTCACTCACTCTCTCTTACTTATTTTGTGTTACTTTCTCTCGACTGTAGAAACGCATTTAAAAACAGTTTTTTTCGTCCACTGTTTATGTTTTAGACTAGAGGGTCATCTTTTTTTTTAAAGTTTCGATTTATGTTGTTGATTAGTTTCATTAAATTTAATTTAACATTTCTTCCGTATTTAGTTCCCCATCTAGGAGAAAGCAACTTAAATTACTACGTTTACATTTACAAAGTACTACTACACAAATATTCGTTCTTTAAGCCTATTTTCCTCTTCTTTCATTCTTACACATGGCAACGTCCATTTTGAATGCCTCTGTTGTTCTCGTTTAATTTTGTTTTTATTAAATCGTTTAAAATTTTTGGAATGAGAACTAGTTTCAACATCAATTGACTGGATGTATCTCGCAGTTGGACTAAAGTTGTTTTTAGTAATCGAAATATCGATTATTACCATTAAAATCCGTTAAAAGTCTATCAAAAATCACTGTATTATTGCAAGGTTCGGTGTGATGCCCTAGGGAGAATTATTTCTAAAAAAAGCAAAAAAATATTTGTCATTTTTCTGTAAAAAAAAATGGTAAATTCGCAAGGAAGGGGAATATTAATTTTTTACTGTGCCAAACCTCGAGTCCAAAATATGCAAATTACTATTAGCCTGTTTTGAAACTGTTAATTCGAAATCCTAGCTTTACCAGGGCTCGAAACATCGACTACTGACGCTACAAAAAATGGGTAAGAAGCCAAGATGAAAAAGTTTTCAATTTTCCTGACTTCCTTTTTTTTTTTTTAGTGACGATTTGACAAATGTCGGACACGCTTAAAGTTACAAAAAAACAATAATAATACAATTACTGGGAAAAGTCCCGTATTCACTTCCATTCTATTTCTTTCTTTTTCGAACGTTCACCAATGTGAACAGAGAAATAAAGGACCACAAGTGCAAATATTATGACGTTAACAACAAAAAAAAGCAAAAAGAAACCGTGGAGAGTCGTGATTGGCTCTTCACATAAGCTTCTGTCTGTGTGAATTTGTGTGTATGTGTGTGAGAGAGAGAGAGAGTTGTTTTTAACATTGAAAAATGAATGGGCGATCTTCATCACAAGTGTATAAGTACTCGCCTTTCTTTTACCGGACATCTTTGTGAACGACTGAACATTCGATTTTTTTTTTTTTATTGTTTTGAAGGCATTCTTTGGGCTTCTTAATTGTCACTGTGTCTAATTTTTAAAACAAAATTAAGAAGATATTATTAAAAATAAAATTTACTTCAGCTTTAATAAGATTAACTTTCGTTTTTCTTCGTGACTAACCCCGTCAGCTGGCGATGACTGACGTGAAAATGTGCACACAAAAAAGAGAAACAGTTTTTTAACTTTAAAAAACTTGTAAATTTATTTAGATTTTTAGAGAACATCTGCTTTAAAAATAAAATTGTGTTTTATCTTAAATAATCTATAATTGAATCTATTTTAATTTCACATTGTTGTCAAATTAGAGCATTTTAGATTTTTAAAAATGATACATAATTTTACGAAAGTAATGTATCCGAGAAACAAATAAATAAATAAATAAAAATAAAAAAATGAAATGAAAGAAAGAAAACAAAATAATCTTTTTTGAGATTGGATCACTTCGACGGGAAGAACATCAAAAACTCTTGTTAAAACTAGGTTTAGCGAAGGAAAATCTTTGGAATATATTCTTCCAATTCTTTTTCTAGGAAATCTTTTCCAATGCCCCTGGGAACGACATGAATCCATCTAGCTGGCTAGCTAAAAATAGCTGGGTAAACTGGGCTCTCAAGCCGTGTGTGGTAACCAGTCTAAGAGAAGGCAACGCGAAAACACTACCATTGTCTTTCCCAAGAAATCATAATTCATGCACAGTAAAGAAAAAATACTAAAAGAAATCTGTAGAGACTTATAATCACAACATTATGAAGGAACATGCCATTTTTAATGGGTGTTCTCTTGAAAAAACTTACACAAATGTAAAGTCTGCATTTTTACGCCACGGTAAGACAAAAAAAAAAAAAACAAGAACATAAAAGATGGTATTATTTAGTATTTACTATTTGTTTTATTTTCTCCTCATTGTTTTTTACGTAAATTGATGTGCGAAATTGATAGCAGTTATTTTACTTTCCTTTTTATTAAATTTCGTAAACTTTTTTATTTTTTACATTTAGTCTTCAGTGCTATGCCGTTGAAAATGGACAGGAGATTCTTTCTCTCTCTCAGGTGTGCGTGGATTTAAAATGTTTAAAAAGTCGGAATCTTCCTTTTTCTTATTGATCTCTCCATGGTTTTAGAGTTCTTCACCAACTTTCTTTCTCTCTCTCTCCCTCCCTCTCTGATTCGTTTTTCTCTCGGCACGGGCGAGAGTTCTTCCATTTCTCCCTTTAGGTTTCCCCTCTCGACCCGGATTGTCATCCGTTCACATCTTCTCTACCCTATTTGTTGTTAATGATATCCACCCTTTTCCTGGGATAGGAAAGAGGCCAAGAGGTCGTGAAGAAGTTAAAGGCAGAGATTGGTCGAAATTTTTGTTCGAATTCATTCAGACTGCTAAGAACTGAGATAAACGGTCCTTAAATTAGCTGTTTAACTTGTAGCATATCAACATTTGCAGATATCGCGGATATTTTTTTTACAAGTATATCATTGTCAGAAGAAAAAAAAGTTACCGTGGCTTGAAACCTCAGCGTTTTTTATTTTTTTTGAGGTGGGTAAAAAAAAAAACGTGCATCTCCAACTTGAAGTGTAAAATTGAATGCCAGTGCAGTCGCTTTTTTTTTTTTTTTTTTTTTTTTTTTTTGTTTAAATTTTCTGCTTTGAAAATGATTATTTACTTAGGATGCTGATTATTACAAAAAATTTAAATGTATCGGACACTGATTTTTGCGCGCCTACTCGTGGTTAGTAAGTATTTATTTGCAAATCATAAGTTCGACCCTTACTGGTTGTTCTATAGACCTACCCGGCGTGGTGTACTGGTTAGCCAGCTAGAACCATTTTTTTACGACGAGTAGTGAGTTCGATCCTCACTGGGTGTTCCATACTTTTGGCCTTGTGCCACATCTAACCGGCGCTTAGAAAATCACCTACTCACGCTTTTCTTTTCTTTTTTTTTTTTTTCAAAAAGCTCGTAAGAAATAAATAGTGTGCACTATTTTTTTTAAAAACGAAAAACTCAGCATTTTTTGCTTGTTTACAAAATAATTAGGCACCTTCACTCATTTATTTTCTATACCCACGTTTTAAATTGAATTTTTAAAAATAAGTTTTCGTGAAGCTTTGAAATTTTAGCTTAATTGAAAGCTAAATGATTACTATTTCCAGTAAAGCAAAAATTAAAATACTTCTCCTCAAACAGTATCGATTGGAATCTAAAATTTTGAGATTTTTTTTTTTAATTTTACAGTCACTTTATGCAAGGTTTCTCCAATACGGCCATAGGGATGAAATTCTTATTACTTTGAAAGGGTCATTATTTGCAATTAATTTTACTTTTTCTAAATAAAATGATTGATTAGAGATTTATTTCATGTAGTAGTAGTAGTAAAAGAAACTACTACACTGCAGAAAAAGTGTTAAACTAAGTCAAAGTGCTTTTGAAACGAAAACATTTTTCACTGAATGTTTTCGCAGCTAATTGTGAAAAATACTTATTAAAAGAATAAATTAAAAATAAGTCGGATAGTTTTTAAAAGTTGCTTATTTATTGGACGGACCATATGAAGTCACAAAAAGTGATTAGGCCCAGCCAATCGCTTTTCTTATTAAAAGGGGGAAACTCCATGTCTGCTTCTAACGCAGTCATTTGACACAACCGACTCAGTCTGCTGTTTTTTGTTTTGTTTTTTTTTCTCTATCGATAAGAATTATTTGTTTTATGAAGACAGAAAGAAATAGATTACGTTTTTCCCATCAACGTTTGTTTTCTCATTAATTCCAGTCACTACCTTTTATGTTGTTTCTTTAAAAATTACATACCAATTATTTTTAACTCGTAATTATTAATTTTGGCTTTGGGTACACGATTCATTTTCGGAATGTGGACTAGACTTGTAGTACCTCCAGGATTTCATTATTGTAATTATATCTACTCAAATATCTTATTTTTCGAAGGCCTGCTACTAATCCTTGTAGTAGATTATCACTACCATCAATTGAAAAGGTAAGTCATTTTTTATTTCACATAGTTCATTTACTCACTTTTAGTCGGTTTTAGTTGAAGACTTGTTTTGTTTCTCTTTTTTTTTTTTTTTTTTTTTTTTTTTTTTTAGCGATTACCTTGAAAATGGTACAATTATAAAAACTAGTTTATTTTTAATCATAATTTTATTTATTTGTATTCGTCCACCAAAAATGTTATCTTTATCCACCTTTTCTTTTTATTCCCACTTTGATAAAAATGACTCTTTTAATGTAATTATTTTTTTCTCTTTATTGTTTGCGGGTCACTGTTTTTTGTTGTATCGTAAAAAGTTTAAACCTGAAGAATTACACTACGGAAGATCATAATTAGAAAAATATTTTTTAGTTATGATTATTAAAAAAAATCTTTATCCAAGAAAATCTAATCAAACACATCAGAAATAGACAGATTATAGATCTCATCTGGATGAACCTTAAGTTAACTTAGGAACCTTTTTAATGAACTTTTTTCGTTTGAAAACAAGGAATAAAGTTCATTCATTGTTCATAAACAGGCTTTCCATTCAAACTAAAATTTTCAAATTTTATTTACTACTCAAATTATTTTAGAAACTTTT
This sequence comes from Ascarosepion bandense, assembly GCA_037127315.1. Taxonomy (NCBI): domain Eukaryota; kingdom Metazoa; phylum Mollusca; class Cephalopoda; order Sepiida; family Sepiidae; genus Ascarosepion; species Ascarosepion bandense. Next base: position 1,175,810 of record JBBBDQ010001621.1, on the reverse strand, counting down.
AAATTATCTTCACATTTAAATTCCGATATTTCAGAAGTTGCATCACTTTTTTTTTTTTCCTTTCACCTCCGGGTTTTCCAAAATGTAATTTAGTTTTTTTCGACTCTTAGCAAAGCTAATTTTTTATTGTAAATTCATCATGCATTACTTTTTTTTATTTGCAAACTTTCACACGCCTTGAATTAAAATTGGCTTTTATACGCACTCTTAACTAAGTATTTAATTTATTAAACTTAAATTTTAATAGTAATTTTTTTTTGTTCTATTTTACTCCATTTTTTTTTTGTCTGTGTTTTTAATAGAGAAAATTTATTTTTTATACACGTGTTACAATATTCATACTGGAATATTAATTTGGAATATCTTAACTTAGTAGTTGACGTGGTAGGATGTGGATAAACTCCTCTCTTGTCAGAACAGATGACTTGGTAAAAAAAAATTATAGTACCATTCCTCTCAGTTCTTCTTACCAAAAGTTTCCTTTGCGTTAAAAAGTGTATAAAAAATTAAATTGCCATTTGAACAAGAATGGTATCTAACTGCTCTTACAACGTGACAACTTGTTTTTTTAATATAATTTTTTTTTTCTACCAAGGATGTCATTTTCAATAGCAGAGCTTCTCATGTTTGTCTTGTAGTTAAGTGACACCAGTTAGCAGTTTGTTTGTTTTTTTGTGTGTGTGTTTCTAATGTCCAATTTATTTTTGTAATGTTAAAAAAAAGTTCAGAAACATTTTCAGTTTTATTTACTAATTCATAAAATCTATAACTACTTGGTAAAAAAAAAAAAATGGAGTTGCATGGAATGATCATATGTGGGGAAACTTTTTCTCCTGTTTATATGAACTTTTTTCTTTTCTTTCCTTTAGAACGCCTGCTTCTTAGTTTGATTTTAAGTTTTTAATCGCCCAAAACCACGCATCACAAACAAAAACACAGATGAGTGTTCATTGTTTTTGTTTTTTTTCCTCTTTTTGAGGAACAAGTTTGTCTTTGTTAGTAAATTTGTATTTATTTATTTGTTCAACTAACTTTGAAAGAATTTTTTAAAATTTATTTAACGGATAGATCAAAGAACTAAGGCGTTGAACAACTGTGATATTAAGTTTGTTTTTAAAACGTAAATTGTATTTTGATGGACGGAGTTGGGTTTTTTTGTCTGTGTGCTGAGAAAACTTTTTTTTTTTGCTTTTTTTTTTTTTTTTTTTTTTCATGGTCTAAAAAAAAACCTCTTCCAAAATCTGGGGGGAGACCGGGGCAAAAAAATTTTCAGCATCTGCCTCGGATAATTATAATTATTTTTATTAGTTGGTTAAAACTTTCACTAGACTCCCATCTTGATTGAAATTTGAGCGGACCTAAAGCAGACTACCACCACGTTTAATTTCGTTTTTCTTTCTCATCGCAGTCCTATCGATTACCCTCTTAGCTGTACGAATGACAAAAAAAAAAAAAACACTGAAAAATTTCAATATTTAAACATTTTCGGGGGTGGGGGATAATTTTCCCATACAACGTTAAATCGAGCCAAATCAGTCGCCGGTACGACATTTACCGCCACCTGGAAAATGATTCATTATCAACTTTTTTTGGATTCTTCAGTGCAATATTATCTTTTAAACTTTACGAATGACAAAAAAATTGCAAAAATTTCAATATGTAAACAATTGGTGGGGGTAGTTTCTCATACAACCTTTAGTGGATTGATTGAAAATGAAGGATCGATTTTTACTCTAACGTTGTATGAGAAACTGACCCACCCACAAAATTTATATTTTAATTTTTCAAGATTTTTTTGATAATCGGAAAGTTGAAGCAAAAGAAAGCGATAAGATTGCGCTGGAAAATTTTTTTTAAAAAGATGCAAAAAATAAAATTAAACGTGGTGGTAGTCTGCTTCAGGTCCGCCGAAATGTGTGTAAAAAAAAAAAAATGAATTTTAATCGTAGTAGTTCTGGCTACAAATGCAAAAGAAATGTTAGTTTTGAAGTTAGTCAGTTGGAGTGCCATACGTGATACACACTTTGGGCAATCATGTCTTGAAAGACATGACTGACTGGGCAGAAGATTATCCCGCAGTAGGTTGCCATTGCTTTCTGCGGTAGACTGGTTGCCGACCAAGGCTATAGAACCCAATCTGTCCTGTTATTTAACCCATAACTGGAAGGAAGAGATGGATTAATTAATACCTTTCCCGAGGGTATTTGCGCGTAAGTGAATGCAATGATGAATTCAGCTGGAACTCGAACTCAGCTCCCCGATTTCTCGTTCCGAGCCGATATCCACTGCACCACAATGCACATCCAGACCTAAAAAACTTATTCAAATATCACCCTTCCCTCCTTCATAAAATGTTTCTTTATCCTTTCCACTTTAGTTTTTGATGAAACACTGATTAAGATTTGGGGTGGAATAGATACCAGGGAACAATTTCTATTCTGATCTCCCTAAAAGACTTCTATAATGTCAAACTCACTCTTACCACCACTTACATACTATTTAAGAAAATGAATTTCACTTGTGTACTTCTGTGTTGACTGTGATAGTAATTTTTTTTGGGGGGCGGGGGGCTAAATTTTCGTTTGTCTTAAGTCACTTTAAGACTTCTGAAATGTAGCAGGTTTTTTTAACATTACTGTTTACTAAACAACTATGGAATAATTTCTAAGTATAAACAGTTAGACTTCACAGTAAAAATCAGATTTAGAAAAAATTTTCTAAACTGTAAAATTGCAGACTTACGTATGTGTGTGTATATATATATATATATATATATATATATATATATGAAAAACTATTGGAAACATTAATAGGTTTGTGAGTAGTAAGATTAATGTAATCTAAGCATGTTAAGATGCTTAGGTAAGTATGGCTGCATATCTGAAAACATTGGTCAGATATGCAGCCATGTTATTTTATTTTGAATTATTGTTTTAACCTCATAAAATGTTAATTTCTCCCTAATAATTTGAACTAAAATATCTTTATTCATGGCATAATATAACCTGCTAGTGCCTCCCAATGTTTTCAGCACTTAGCCATGGTAAATCATCTTCCAAGAATTATTGATTTAATCTTTATAAGGACTAGATCAATATTCCTTGGATGAGGATTTGGTGTTGATTTTAATCCCAAATTCTAATGTCTGAAACTCTGATTAAAAACCTGACTAGAATTGAGTTTTAAATTTAAATTTCAAAAAGTCTTATTTAAATTCTGCAGTTGTTAAGAGTATTTTCAGTTTTTCTTCAGTGATAATGTCCTCATGCTTTGTTCTTTATATAATTGTTTTGTTAATTTTTTTTTTTCACGTAGGTACCAAAGAAAAACTATACTTGGGTTTAAAATGTATTTAAAAAATGAATTTTGAAGCTTTTATTTCAGGTTAATAGATTCAAATTTGATTCTTCCAATAAGTGCTTTGCTGTATTTCAAACTTAAATAGATTGACATATTTGGGGTTTTTTTTTTCTATCAGTAAAAACACTAAAATTGTCCCTATTGACAAATCTGTTAACACAACATAATTCTTTTCATTTATAAAAATCTTTCAAAATAAATATACCTTTCTGAAATTTGAGGAAGATCAGCTAATTTAAAGGTTAACTGATTTGAAGCAAATATGAATTTCCAGTGACCCAAGTTCAGAGCAAAAGCCATGAAAATATTTATAAAATACTGCTCTTATTTTTTGATGTCATGTTTGAACATCCATATTTACAAAATCAACATGTTTGTCACTTTATTTTTTTAATTATTTCATCCCAAGCATGGCAGTACTGCCACTGCTGTACTGGGCTATATAAGAGGAGTGAAAGGCTACCTGAGAGGGGAGCACAAAGAGGAACTGAAGAGAAACCAGTTACGGGGGTGTCGGAGCATGAGAGTAGATTGAAGGGAGAATGTTGGGGAAAGGATAAGAGAAAGATGGACGTCAAGGGGATAAGAGATGGCAATTGACACTGAATTTAAGCTCTTGTAAATATCAGGGAAGCAAGTAAATAGGAGGGATTTTCTGAGGCGGGAAGAGTGAGAAAAGAAGCTGACTGGCTGCATTTGGTTGTTTAGACTGTAAAAAGGGGAGACCTTGTTACCAGCCTGGTTGCTCAAGTAAATTCTTGTAGAGGGGGCACCAGGAAGCTAAGCTCGTTAGAAGCCAAAAAAATATTTCTGGAAGACAGGGAAGCCACGTCCTGTCAGTGGCTAGAATCAAGCTACTAAGTTGGGATCAGTTACATTGCAGATTCTCCTTTTGGATCCTGTCAAGAACTCAAAGATAAATAGCTGGAGTGCCTGACTGGATATGACAACAGTATTCAATGCATGGGTGACTGGTTGATTTTTATATGTGCAAGATGGACACGGCAAGAAAATCTTCCTGGCCTGACACACTGACCCAATGTTCTTAGAAGTAGATTTAGCTATTGATTCAATGTAGTCGTTCTACTCGAGTTCATTTGAGAGGTTGAGGTGGCACAGTGTATTACTGGGTGGGGGACTAGCTTGATCCATGCTGATGGGGGGCGCAGGAGGGATTGTCTATAGTGGTTGACAGGTAGCAGCTTCGTTTTGGAAGCATTAAAGTTTACAAGTCATTTCTTAACCCAGTTCACTACAGATTGGAGGTCCTTCTTAACCCATTTTAGCCCAATGGCCTCATTTGAGGACCACATAAAAAAAGAACTGTAAAAAAAAAAAATAATGGGTATAAATCATTTAAAACCATTATATATAGGTAGTAAGGACATACTGATTCATCAATAAAATGACCTTCCAAATATTGCCTGGTTGGAAGAAAAATTCTTGTGATTTGTAAATGAATTTAATATTCTGAAACCTGAGGACACTGGGTTAAGATCAGCAGCAAGGTTATCTTTGTCCGCCATGGCAGATTTCTTACTGGGGTGGAGTAAAAAGTGGTGTCATCAGCATAAATGCCTACTTGAGATTTGATCACATCAGAGAGATTGTTGATCATCAGAAAGAGCCTCGGACCTAGGATAAGGCTCTGGGGACTCCCACGTTCATGTGATAGGATCTAGATGCAGGCCCGTTTAAGACTATCTACATTATGCAACTTGATAGGAATGATTGGATCAAACCAAGCAAGCATCCAGTGAAACCATAGCCCTGTAGCTTGTGCAGAACGCTAGCATGCCAGACTCTATCAAATGCTTTGTAGATATCCAGGGCAACAGCTCAATCTTTGCTGTTTTTATCAAGGGCCAGCTATGTCTATTTAATGATGGTAGTTAGTATATCATCAGTAGACCTGACAAAGTGGAAGCCATACTGTCTGTCCAAGAATAGTTTCAGAGTTTCCAAGAGAGCAAAGCTTGGCAGGAGTCAGGAACAGAGGTTGAAGCAGAGATCTAGCAAAGAAGCATGTCCTGTAGGAGTACTGGGGAAGCCCATGGTGAAATCCACTGCTTGCATCAGAGACTGAGTAATTGCAAAGTTTATGGCATGAATGCCAGTAGGATCAATGACAGTTTTTTAGCCACTTGGTATATAGAGCATTAAAATCACCAACCACAAAGTATTAATCTGTCTCTTCTCCCTCCAGCTATGGGTTCTATAACTTTGGTTGGCAACCAGTCTATCCTAAAAAATAATAGCAACCTACTGTGGAAAAGTCTTCTAACTAGTCAGTCATGACTTTTGGGAGGCATGAACGCCCAAGCTGACTAGATTAGCAGCTAAGTCTCATCCACTTACACTTGAAATGGCTAGATGTGACCGAAAGTTCTATGCTAACAGGTTCTTCTTTCATTTCTTTTTTATGAAACTCTCTCCTGACCTCTTGCTCTCCAGTCAACTTTGATATTTTTTTTTTTTTTTTTTTTTAGATGCAATTATCTTAATTCCTGTCTGTTTATTGTTCTCTGAATGTTTTTCTCTTTTCATACTGATCAAGTACTTGCTTCTTAATGTCTTTATTGCCTTGCATAATATGAACAACTTACAGGGACAAAAGTAGCATTTCTTAAGATCCTTAATAAATCCAGCTATTCTGCCCAGTCAGTCATGTCTATTTCGAGACATGATCACCCAAGCGTGTATCACGTATGGCACTTAACTGACTGAGATTAAATGTGCTTGAATTGGGGAGAAAAACTTTGTGGTTGTTTGTTTTTGTTTTGTTTTTTTTGTTTGTTTGGTGTGTTTTTTTTTTTTTTTTTTTTTTTTTTCATGTGTGTGTGTTTTAGTAGAACCAAAACAAAAAGAATTAAAAACATCAAACAGATCATAACATTATTTTGGCAGCTTTTAACCTTTGTGCCTGCCATTATAAATAGCCTGTTAAAAGAATGGTTTTCCCTTGATACTGCTATTATAACAACCTTTACTTCTCGGCAATGTTTGTTTTTAAAAAGCAATGATTAGAATTTGTAATAAAACCTAAACATACAAAAAGAAATTTATACATTTTCTTTGTTCTTCAGAATTTACAAAAGAAATGTTAAATGCTATTAGTTTATTTACGAGAATAATTTGATATTTATAAACACTTAGCAAATTATTAAAATATGTGAACCAACTAAAGGAAGTCCTTGTTTACTATTTTATAAAGTTCAAATCAATCAGCCGATGTTTTACCAACCTTCCCAATAGATAATCTAATAGCATTTATTTTTGTTGTCAATTCTCAAAACCACAGAAAAAGTAGTCATTTGCTTTCATGTGTTGAAAGTTTAAAATACCAGGATGGCCAAGCGACCGAAGGCACCAGACTCGAGGTATATATTAGGATGTGTGTTGTGATGCTATGGATATCAACTCGGAACGACAAATTGGTGAAGCAGTGTTCAAATTCCAGTTGAATTCCTTGCATTCACTCACGCACAAATAACCTTGGAAAAGGTATTAATCCGTCTCTTCCCTCCAGTTATGGGTTAAATAATAGGACAGATTGGGTTCTATAGCCTTGGCTGTCAACCAGTCTACCACAGAAAGCAATGGCAACCTACTGCGGAATAATCTTCTGCCCAGTCAGTCATGTCTTTCAAGACATGATTGCCCAAAGTGTGTATCATGTAAGGCACTTAACTGAATATAATAGTTAAAAACATGAGAGCTTCTGCTGGGCATAAAGTGGGGGATCGATTTTATATTAATAAACTGATCTCCCCCCACAAAAAAATTTACTACTTAATATCATAGCCTCCCCCTCTAGCTATGGGTTAAATAATAGGACAGATTGGGTTCTATAGCCTTGGTCGGCAACCAGTCTACTGCAGAAAGCAATGGCAACCTACTGCAGGATAATCTTCTGCTCAGTCAGTCAACTCTCTTTTGAGACATGATTGCCCAAAGTGTGTATCACGTATGCCACTTAACTGACTGAATCACCTATTACAACAAAAACATTATCAAACCAGGGAGTGAAGGTAGTTAAAAAAGTGTTAATGAAGGTAGGTGACAAAAATAACTTCCTTTTAACATCTTTACATGAAGATTGCAGTCATTTCTGTCCTAAGGGAAGTCATTTACAATTTAGGTTTCTCAATTCTCAAAGTGAATAATTGTTTCAAATATAAAACCTTTTTCTTAGCATCTAACATTGGCAATCTAACATTGTTTTTAGCTTCAGGCTTTATTATTAAGTGAACAAAAATTCACTAAGCCTTTTCAAAGTGATTCAATAAGAGGCTTAAGTAGCAAAAGACTAAATTAATTTTAAGTTTAGACAATGTTTAAGATGTTAAGCATTTCCTGTTTAAACAGGCTTCCCAGATAATATACATTAGTACTTGTTTCTTTAAATTTATTAGAACACTACAACCAGGAACTAAAATTCATTTATAAAAAGGTTTAAGACACTCAACTATTTACAAGGTACTGTTTTTTGTTTTTTTTTTCTCATCACAGTATTTGACATGGCATAGATACAAATAAAAGGATTCATTTATCCTCCCTCTTCTAATAAAGTGTGTGTGAAAATATATATATATATAAAAAAATAAATAAAATGTGTATGGTGATTTTCTAAGCCCAGCTTAGATGTGGCACAAGGCTGAAAGTATGGAGCACTCAGGATCGAACTTATTACTCAGTTGTAATGATTCTAGTAAGACAAGCTTGCTAACCATTTCACCACATCGAGGTGTCCGTTTGTATGTATTTCCCTCCTGTTGCACTCATGGAGAGAGAAACAATAGCGAGGCAGTGTTGGCTCAGTTTATTCTCTTTACTACCAGTTATTAAACCTCTTGTCGCATGTTTGCTCAGTAACAGTGCTTTTTGTCTATTATTTTTAATTGCAATAATTGTCGCAGAGTAGTGAAGAACTAATATAATAAAGACTTTGTGTATTTGTATGTTTCCCTCCTGTCTCACTCAAGGAATTGGACTTTTTCTTGTCTTAATGTTAACCTACTCAATACTAGGCACACCAATATATGTTGCCGTATTTTAGACATCATATCAATATCAGTATTTTGCCATAATTTTTGACAGCAGAGGTACACTCGTATATTAATAAGGTTAGTTTTATCCTACTGACTGAGAGGTAGTAATTCCGAATAAAATAATGCTTGATAATCGGAGACTAGTTAGATTTATAATGATAATTATAAGTAGGTACTTCCAAAGATTTACTTAATAATGACCATACTATGATGAAAAAATGTCCCAAACCATAAATTAGTATGGGAAATATTTTTTTTTTTTTTTTTTTTATATATGTCTCAAAAGGCACTGAGTTTTGCTTTTATCTAAAGATTGGCACTTTCAGCAACAGCTATTAACACATCAGTATTTTTTACCTAGAGATGTGTAAGACATATTGCTTGTCTGAAAAAAGGTCCTACAATATGAGATGCTTAACTAATTCCAAAGTTAATTAGTCTCTAGTATTCTGCCAAAAAGAGATAGACAGCTCAAAATAAGGAGGATTAGACAGTTCACCAAAGTTCTTAAAGACTGGAATTACAGAAAAGGATTTCTAAGAAGCAGCAATGCAATAAATATTGTAGAGTTTAGAGAAACAGGAGTACATTTCTTAAGAACTATTTCAGGGTACCATCCAGGCACATGCTTTGTGAGGATTGAGCCTAGAGAAAACAAACCTTGCAATGATTGGGTTTAGAGCTGAAACGACAGCCAGTTATATGTAGATCATGTAATAGATGCTGTTCTAATTAAAGTCGGACAAAAATACTCCAGATGAGTCAATAATAGAATTTGAAGATTACTTACAATGAAAACCTACAACTTGATCAGCTGAAGATTTTGATACCTCAAATTGAGTGAAAAGGAGTGATCAAAGAATTCTTAACATTCTATTACAGAGAACACCAGCAGTCACAAGAACTGATCTTGTTAGAGGCTATGTGGTGCCTTCTTCTATCAGCAAAGACTTAACCCCTTTGAAGACCCATTTGGAATTATGAGCAGACACAAAGGAGTCTGTTGTGATCAGAACCAGTCACATTGGTAAAAACAGAAAAGGTGATTCTTGTGACTGAACAGGCAGGTGTGATCCAAGGAGAAGATTGTCACTTCACCTGGTATGTGAAGGCACAAAAGCATCAAATCTGGCTTTTAACCCAAGAAGTTTCAGTGACACCATTCTCAATGTCAGTCAGTTAAGTGCCTTACATGATACATGTTTGGGCAATCATGTGTCGAAAGAGACATGACTGGGCAGAAGATTATCCCTCAGTAGGTTGCCATTACTTTGTGATAGACTGGTTACCAGCCAAGGCTATAGAACCCAATCTGTCTTATTTAACCCATAACTGGAGGGAAAAGAATGGTATTTGTGTGTAAGTGAATGTAACTGGAATCCAAACTCAGCCACCCGATTTCTCGCTCAGTCGATATTCACTGCACTACAACACACATCCACTTTTTTTTCTCGATGTAGGAAGTTTAAAAACTTCTCTCCAAGGAGTGTTGCAAAGAAACTCATGAAGTGAATCCTAATCAGTTTGCTGGTAACAGAAAAATCTTATGACTAGGAAGCTCATGTCTAATATGCATAATTTATGATGTCACAATCTGTCAAAATACAATTTTTATTTTTTTTTATGTGCTGTATTGCAGATGCATGCAGCTTTTTAAACACTGCAGGTATCATCACGCCAATTATTTTGATAGGTTTAAAAGCTACAATATTGTGGGAATTCGTGAAATGACTTGAGAATGAAGCCAAGAAAGTTTCTGCTCAGTTACAAATAATTATAGAAAAATCAATTAAAATAAACAATTGTTTGTATTCAGATTATGCAAATTGTAACTATATCACATTCTCAGTGGAAAAAATTGTCTTATACTTGAATAAGTAAATATTTTGCTAGTACAGTTCTCTTTTTTAATTTAATGATCTGAAAATATTCAGGTTGCACATAATTTTTTTCTATTTATGATGAGATAAAATTACTTTTTTAAATGACATTTACAGGCTGAAAGCATTCAGATTAAATTTTTGGCAAGAGGAAGAAAAAAGAATTAAAGTAGTAAATTTTTTTATGTGGAAGTGACTAGTATGTTTTACATACTAAAAAAAAAAAAAAGCATTCAGTCAGTTAAGTGCCATACATAATACATGCTTGGGCAATCTTTTCTCAAGAGAGGTGACTGACTGGGCAGAAGATTTTTCTACAGTAGGTTGCTATTACTATGGTAGACTGGTTGCCAATCAAGGCTATAGAATCCAATCTGTCCTGCTATTCAACCCATAGCTGAAGGGAGATGAATTAATACCTTTCCCAAAAGTATTTGTGTAACTGAATGAAATGAATTTGACTGAAATTTGAACTCTTGCTCTCTGATTTCCCATTCTGAGTCGATGTGGTGGGGAGGGGGAGAAGCTTGTCAGGAGTTTTCTTAAAAATATTTGTAGAAAAGACAGTGATGCCACATCACATTGGTGAGAAAGTGACTGAGGCTGAGATGCCATGTCAAGGCCAGTTAAATTGCAGATTATTTGGATTTTGTAACGAACCTCAAGATGAATAACAGGAGCACCCAACCAGATATGGTAACAGTATTCAGGGCACAGATGAATGTTAGATTTATAAACATGCATGGTTGAGTGTGACGGAAAACTTTTTGCCTGACATAGACCTCCACTTTTCTAGAAGTAGATGGAGATATAGATCTGTAGTTGTTCTCCTTCCGGTCAATTGAGAGAGTGAGACAAGATTTGCGTCCTTAATAATTTGAACTAAAATATCTTTATTCATGGCATAATATAACCTGCTAGTGGCTCCCAACGTTTTCAGCACTTAGCCATGGTAAATCATCTTCCAAGAATTGATTTAATCTATATAAGGACTAGATCAATATTTCTTGGATGAGGATTTGGTGTTGATTTTAATCCCAAATTCTAATGTCTGAAACTCTCAAAGTGATTAAAAACCTGACTAGAATTGAATTTTAAGTTTCAATAATTTCAAAAGGTCTTATTTAAATTCTGCAGTTGTTAACAATATTTTCAGTTTGTTTTCTTCAGTGATAATGTCCTCATGCTTTGTTCTTGATATACAATTGTTTTAATTTTTTTTTTCACATAGGTACCAAAGAAAAACTATACTTGGGTTTAAAATGTATTTAAAAAAATGATGAATTTTGAAGCTGTTTTTTTTTTTTTTTTTTTAAGCTGGCTCCAGGGCACATTTCATTCATGGCTGGGATTCAATCACCCCACTTGCCTTATGGGAGCCTAATCTAGAAATGATGCCTGAGATGGGGTTATGCATATATCACTCAATTTAGCCTCTGTTCTCACTTGGGTGTTTGTACTCCAGGTGAGAGGTTGGAAGAGAATTTGCAAACAAAGCATTTAACCTTGTCTGCTGTAGATGTGAGGATTTCGAATTGATCCAATAGAGAAGGGATTGAGAATTTGCTGCTGTTCAGCACACTCGTACAGAGCCTCTAGAACCAAACTTGCAAGATGCTATATGTTGCTTGATTCTATTGTAATTAAGCATGTCACTCTGATACCACTGGAAGAAGTGATTCCTGTGGACAATAGCAGGTGAGAACCTAGGAGATGAACGAGATTTAACATGGAATTTCTTTGCTAGAAATGAAAGCATTTCACTCAGGAAACCTTAGATGCACAGTCTTGAACAGGGAGACTAAAAACTTTGTTCCAAGGAACATTACAAAGAAAATCACGGAATGAGTCCTGATCTTCTGACTGTGATCACTTTCAAATTCAAGGTATGAAGTTAATTTGAATTAAAAAAGAAAAGTCGAATCTTTTTTTTGGGCAGTCAGCAACTCCTTCCCGGCTCAAGTAAGATGGGCAGTTAGCAATCCTATAGGATGAAAATTAAGATTTCAGAGTGGATCAACATCTAGCTAACTACAGATGGCATCTAAATAAAATCACTGGAGAAATTAATGAGGAAACTACTCCACTATCAATCCCAAGAATATTCCTGGTTATTGACAACTAGCAATATAGCCCGGCTTGAATGTAATGCAAGCTTTAAAACTAATCCATGGTCCTGGAGCTCAGACTCTTTGGACGTCAGCACAAAAGACTAAAAAGCAGTAGTTGTTTCCAGTGAAAGCGGAACCGTAGACTGAAAGAAAAATGAATGGATATAAGTCAAATTTTGATTTCCTGGTATCAATATCAAATTTTCTGCACTATTGTAAGAACTGCAACCTTGAAACTTCTGAATATCGTTTCTTATGCCTTTGTCTATGAGTGTATCCAATTTGATTAAAATTGGACCAGTCCTTCTCTAACCCGATTTTTTTTCCAATTATCAGTTTTCGATATTTATCAGGAGTACCTCGACACAAAACCTAGCTAAGAACACTCGCAGACACTTATAGTACAACTGTGTAAATTTTCAAGAAAATCGGTTTGGCCGTTTCAGAATCTATAGGTAACGGACACACACAAAGTTCCATTTATAAATAAGTTTAGATATTACCAGAGATAACAGCCGAAGGGAGTTAAGTCTATTGGGATTAACTCTTATGAAATATGTACGTTGTGGTGCAGTGGATATCGACTCTGAACGACAAATTGGAGTGCCGAGTTCAAATTCCAGTTGAATCCTTTGCATTCACTTACGCACAAATACCCTTGGGAAAAGTATTCATCCATTTCTTCCCTCCAGTTATGGATTAAATAATAGGACAGATTGGGTTCTATAGCCTTGGCTGGCAACCGGTCTACTGCAAAAAGCAATGGTGACTTACTGCAGGATAATCTTCTGCCCAGTCAGTCATGTCTCTTTCGAGACATGATCAGCCAAAGTATGTATCATGTATGGCACTTAACTGACCACCTGACTATCATCCAGTAACTTTTAGCAAATCTATAAACAGTGTAAAGGAAGTCACTCCTTGGAATTGTTTCCTCACCTGGTAAGGAAAGGCATGAGTGGTAAATATCCCTGAATCATCATCCAGCAATTGTTTGCATCAAACAAATAAGTTTTAGAACAATTAGTCACAAGCCACAAACCAACTCTATAATTATCAGTGTGTATTAATTTATATATTTCCTGTCTCTTTTGTAGCAGAAAGGGAAGTAAATTAACTTAGGTTATTAATTTTGAGTGATACTTTCCTTAGTCGTCATAATGATCTGTGCAAAAAAAAAATTGAATCCATTGTTTTAAGACTTCTTGCTTTAATTTTTGCCTCTCACTATTAAAACTTTCTAACAATTGGGTACACGAGTAATAAACTTGCAGTAACATTGATAAAACTAAAACTGCAGTTTTATATTTTGTTACAATCTCACTTGATGTTTAAAAAATAAAGATCTGAAGTTCATGTGTTTTTAATAATAAAAAAAATTAAAAAAAAAAAAAAGTGAATGTAATCACTGAAAATTTGCAAAATGTCAGTTAGTCTTAACTTTCCATGTGATCAGCAAGTCTCTCTCTCTCGGAATTATCTGGACCTAAATTTATGTACACTTTCTAATATTTTTAATTGACTGTCAACAACCTGTTGAAAAGTTTCATATTAACTTGTCACTAGCATAGTAAAACATTTAAGATTTTCTTTTTTTATTATCCTACATCTATAGCATGACTTGGAGTTTCATGCAGTCATCAGGTACATTTTGGTTGCACCTGATGATTGCATAGTGTATGAAACTCAGTCCTACTATAGACATAAGATTTTATGTATTTATATATAAATAAATCTCAGATTAAATAAATTGCAAACATTGCTTATTTTTAGTAAAATCCGTTCATACTCACGGATAATCTTTCATGTATTACAATTAAAAGATGCCAGAAATGAGCAGTAACGTTAAGATAATTTTATTATTCATTTCTCGATGTTCCCAAGTACTTTCAATCTCCTTCTACGATCCTTTTCAGAGGGTGTGAGTTGTGGTAACAAAAAATAACCACAAAACTGTGTTGCTAAAAATTACTGTAAATTTTCTTCTTGCTTCAAATATAACTGACAAATTGCTTAACATTCATTAAAACATGAAAATTATCCAAAATTAGAATTTCTTTTTTTGTGGTAATGTCATGGTCATGCATGTGTTAAAGCATAAAAAAACCTGTTCTTTCTATAGACATTTTAGAACATTACTACAGTATTCATAGCTGATTCTATTAATTGATGGCTTAAGTTTTTTTAATGAATATTGTCTCTAGAATCTGTAGTTTGCTTTTGTTGTTTACTTGGTGTAGAATAGTTCTTTTTTTTGTGTGTGTGAATGTAGACAGGAATGTTGTTGTAGATAGATGTCTAGAAATGAGCAAATGGTCAGACATGTAATGTAAGATGTCTTGTTAATGTAGTTGTTGTAAATCCAATATATATATATATATATATATATATATATATATATTCTTTTTCTTTGAGATACAATCAATAACACATCTACACCAAGAGAGATGATCTGGGAAGGAGATTGAAAGTACTTGGGAACATAGAGAAATGAATAATAAAATCATCTGTCAACATTACTGCTCAATTTACATCTTTTAGATATATATTATGCAAAGATTCTGTGAGTATGAATGGATTTTATTAAAAATAAGCAGAAACAATGTAATTTATTCAATTTGACATGTCTAAAAAAAAAAAGGCTACCTAAATATACAAATATATAATGGGTTTGCTGAACTTTGAATAAGAAATGTAACAACTGCTGTGCTTCCTTAGGGAAAAAAATGCACTCTCTGCCCAATTTTACAGCAAAATAATCAATTGCATAAGAAAAACAGCTGATTTATTTGAAGTTGTTGGATTCATTGGTCTAAACAAATTTTAGAAATAAAAATGACTTGAAATTAAATTCCTACATTGCACTTTATTTTTGTTTAAATGAGTAATTATTTGTATAAGGGAAAATATCTTGATCATTGAAAATTTCTGTTCTACAACAAAACTTGAACCAAAAATGTTCATTTCCATATTTAAAACATTTTTCTCACAGAAAAATTTGTCATAGCCAATTCTTGAGTCGTTTCATTACAATATTTTTTTATGTTCATTGAGCATGAAGGAATTGCAGTGTCCAGGAAATTAATCTGCACATGATTTGCAGAATGAAATTTATTAATCCATAATAATGTAATTTATTAATCTATAATACTAGTTTCTTCATATTGCCCATTGACTACAGTATTTAATTTTGTAATTGTTTGTATGAAATATCAAATTTTGTTGTACATTCATTGCTGTTTTTAAATTAAACTAATTTAACCGTAATTTCTACTAAAAGAGCTTGGATCAAGAAAGGTGCTACAGGATTATAATGGACGAGGTTTTTATTGATCACCAGTTTTTTGCTAAAAGGAGCAGGCTACCTGGCAGACAAGGTGAGATAATTTTTACGTCTAGGTAATAAAATTGTGAGGATTACCCCAACCTTGTCTGCCAGGGTACCTGCTCCTCTCATAATTAATATGAAAATTAAGTGTTAAAGCTAAGATTTTTATCTGTCACCCACACACACACGATGGGGTGCTGAATTTAAGTGTGTGCTTCTAAAACAACAGATAGAAACCCTGGTTAAATGCTGTAGCAAAATCGGTTGCATGATAAGAAAAACAGACAATTTATTTGAAGAAAAATGAAAAACATTAAAAGATGAAGACAATAAAAGAAAAGAATTAAAACAAAAAATTGACACTGCATTTAAATTTTTGACTATCAAAGGAAGTTCTAGAAACGTGAAAGAAATTGTTAGCATAGACCTTACAGTTACATTTAGCCATTTCAACTGTAAAAATGATGAAATTTACTTGCCAATCAAGTCAGTCAGTTAAGTGCCATACGTGAAACATGCTTGGGCGATCATGTCTCGAAAGAGACCTAACTGACTGGGCAGAAGATAATCCCGCAGTAGGTTGCCATTGCTTTCTGCAGTCGACTGGTTGCCAGCCAAGGCTATAGAACCCAATCTGTCCTGTTATTTAACCCATAACTGGAAGGAAGAGACAGATTAATACCTTTCCCAAGGGTATTTGCGCATAAGTGAATGCAATGAATTCAACTGGAATTCGAACTCGGCTCCCTGATTTCTTGTTCCGAGCCGATATCCACTGCACCACAACGCACATCCACGCCAATCAAGTACTGTGCTTAAATTCATAAAGTCAAGGTACCAAAGATCAAACATGAAAATATTTATAGAAAAGGAATGCGGAAGCCATTTCATGAGTGAGGAAAGTGACTGAAGTAGAGATACCAGGTCAACACTGATAACATTACAGATTAAGTTTTATCAAAAATCTCTAACTATATAGCAGAAGTACCATACCAGATGTGGCAACAATATTCAATTGATCTAGAAAAATATCACACTGTATGGCGATACATTATTTTATGACCCATTTCTATGAGTGCACATATTGTCTCTTCAGGACATAAGTAATCATTTACATTAGAAGACTTAGATGGATTTATGCCTCTCCCAAGGCTAGTAGTGACGAAGGGAGCAAAATTGATCTAATGACTGAAGCATTCATTTTATTTACACTAATATTCTTAACTCAATTTAGACAGTTAATTTTGTTTTTAAAGTTTTCCTTGTATAAGTTTATACAAGGAAAATTTTAAGACAAATTTAACTGTGTTGGGCTATAAAAGTTACCAATTCATTTTTAACATGCACACTAGTAATAAAGACTGGAGTTTAATTGAGGCTGGATATAACTTTACTTTTTTGCTCAATATGTCAATAGACTATTAATGAATAAAATTACATGTTCAACTTATCTATCCCTCTTCAATTTTGTAGATACAGCATCCTCTCATCAAGGGACTTAATAAAATTGAATTCATCACTTTAAACAGTATTTCTGTAAATAGAGAATTTCACTCTGAAGGTTGTTGTGTGTGTGAGATATATATATATATATATATATATATATTATTCCATTTTTCTTTCGGAAAATAATTCATTTAAAAATGGAAAATATTCAAAAGTTCTACAATATAATTGTATTGAACACTTTTTAATACAAATGTTTACTGGTCTAATCCTATTATGACCAAAAACTAAGTATTAAACAATCATATACAGCCCATCTGAAGTTACGCAAATCACATAAATCTTTATAATTCAAATTTTCTTTTGAGCAATTTCTGTCAACTTTTAAACAATTTCAACATCAAAATAAAGCTTGACTTAAATTTTGAGGTAGTTTCAACACATTTTAAAGTTCTTGGGTTTATTATAAAAACTTAAGTCTGAACCAGAAAATCACTATTTATTCCAATAACAAAATAAAATTGATTGATGAACATGTATAACACAACAATAACAAACACATCTTTCAAATATTTACATCTTGATATTCTGACTTTTTCATTTTAGAAAGTTCAGTTTCTGACATAGTGGTTTTAATTGATTTCTATAGGTCTGCTTTGCTGTCATGTTTGACACCTTCATACAATTTTACTTTTGACCAGAATTTTGATCAAACTCTGGTCAGGACTTTGTAGTCATTCCATTATTTTCTTTCCTGTAAACATTTAGAGATACGAGAAGACATTGATGTGCATAAATACACACTTCAATTTGAAATTGTGATGCCAAGTTGTACCATCCAAAGAAAGTCTTGTCCATG
This sequence comes from Ascarosepion bandense, assembly GCA_037127315.1. Taxonomy (NCBI): domain Eukaryota; kingdom Metazoa; phylum Mollusca; class Cephalopoda; order Sepiida; family Sepiidae; genus Ascarosepion; species Ascarosepion bandense. The sequence continues at coordinate 1,157,775 of JBBBDQ010001621.1, read as the reverse complement.
CTACCATAAGACGTAGCAGTGTTCAGTTTAAATCCTTCATTTACTTAAATTTCAACCAAACCCTTATTGAACCCTTTTAAGTCCAAATCATCACATTGCTGCTTCCTTTCAGCCATGGTCATATCTGCATTTGATAAAATCCATTCATCAAATTCATTGTCACTCAAGATTCTTCTATGAAAATTACTGTATGAAAGTTAATTTTTATTGATTTCTTGTATCCAATTTTCAAAATATTTTACACATTTTTTTTCTTTGATTCACATGGCCATTTCAATCTACTTGTCAAAAGTGATTTGACTATAACTTTACTTTGTTCCCCTCGAGGCAGGAAGTTCTTAACACCTTTTGTTACTCCTAGTTCTCAAATTTAATTATATTTTCAACAGCCTTCTTTTTAATGTTTGATCACTGCAGAGTTCCTTTTGATATCACCAATGTGGACATTCTCTCACTCAACTTTTCTCTTTTTCAACATTTGTTAGATCCTTTTCATTACCCATGTTTTAACATAAAGGAAAAATGTTTTTTTGTTGTTTTTTTTGTTTTTTTATTGGATTTCAGATATATATATATATATATTAGTTTAATCTGCCTAATAACCTCAGACTGTGGTTTTTATAATATATCCAATCATTTGCAAAAACTGCCTAAATTATCCCCAGTTTCATGTTGACATCTAATTTAATCCTTTAAAATTTGCCAAATTAGTAATTTTTATTTTATAATCATTTCACCCCAAGCAAGACATGACCGCCATTGGTGTGCAGGAGATTATAGTGAGGGGAGGGGAGGGGAGAGGTACAGGGGATATCAAAGAAAGAATAAGAAGAATGAGGATCAAGGAGATAAGATTGCAGGTGATGTTGCATTTAAACATTTGAAAATTTTAGCTATCAGGGAAGCAAGCAAATGGAAGGGAGTCCCACTGACAGGAACTACAAGAAAAGAAACTGTTAGTGTATAAGAGGAAGTTGTAGTTTGTACATTCATTGCTTTAAGTTTTTGATTTAAACAGATAAACATCCCATGCCTTTGTCTCTGGTCGTTGTCTGGACAAGTAAAGAGCCATGGTAAATATGTAAATGGCTGTCATGTATTTTTATGAACTTTCATTCTATATTATGAAATGTATTTCTGTTTACTTTCATTACCAAAAAGTTTTCATAGAAAATGTAAATTACAACCATAAAAGCCTCCAACTGATTACCTAATTGATGATGTTTGAGTCTTTTGGACACTTGAAAAACAAAAATAGAAAAAAAAAAAATCTTTCCTTTGTTCTAATTCTAACAGGATCTGCCCTGCACCTGCTATTGTGAGAGACAAACTTCCTATAAGAGAAGGTCTTGCAACCAGAGGGGAGATCTGGTTTTAATGCTAACTTTTTGTTTTTTTTTTACTTAAGAGAGTTGTGCTTTTTTTTTTTTTTTTTTTTTTTTTTTTTGTGAAAGGAAGGTTACCTGGTTAATCTTATCTTGTAAATATGTCAAAAGCTGACGTTATCTACTGGTGATTTAATGCCAAATAATATATATATATATATATATATAATTTTTTATTATTTACTTATTTCTGTTTTATTTATATGTATTTATTTTAATTTTATATTTTAATTTGTAATTTTAATTTAAAAAAGAATTAACCATTTTAATCTCCCATGCTAGTCAATATGCAGTATTTGACAACAGTTTAACCTTTGTACCTGAAAAAAAACTTGTCTTGACACCACTATCCTCTCTCTTATAATAAAGACCTGTGTGCGTGAAATATTTAGAAAAAAAACTCTGCACTTAGATGCTTATAAATCAGGATTTACTTTTGACAGTGTAAATTTACTTACATTGTCGCTTTCAGATTGTTGAAAAATAAATTTGCTCAGAATAAAAAATTTTAACATAGGAAGTGAAGCTTGTATTTTTATTTCCAGTTTAAATAATACATGCTTCACTTTTTTTCTTTTTTTTTTTTTTTTTTTTTTTTTTTTTTTTTTAACATAAGTGAAGCTTCTATTATTAAACTTAGTATAAAAACTTACTTAGCTCACTGGTGCTCCCTATATATAAATTTACTTGAGCCACAAGATTAGCAACTAGGTCCCACCCTTTTACTGTGAAACTAATAAATTGTAAATGCAAATTCTACTCCAGCAGCTTTTCTCACACTTCCCGCCTGTGGAATTCCCTTCCATTTACTTATTTTTCCTGACAGCTATAATCTCCAAGAATTTAAATGTAAAGTCAATAGTCATCTCTTATCTCCCTAACCTGCATCCTCTCTCTCATATTCTTTCCTCTGTCCACTTCCATCAGTATTCTCCTTTTCTTATCTCTTTCCTGAAACCCCCTATAACCTGTCACTCTTTTTCATAACTTTCCTTCTATGTAACACTCTGCAAAACAGTGGCAGTAAAATGCCTTGCTTTGGGCAATAAAAAAAATATAAGTTGATTTTATATATCTCCAGTCCTCCTCTCATGGTGAGGGGTTTAGATTTTTTTTTTCCTTTGTCTTAATCTAAACTTATTTATAAATGGAACTTTGTCTGTGTCTGTTACCTATAGATTCCGAAGCGGCTGAACAGATTTTCTTGAAAATTTACACAGTTGTACTATAAGCATCTGCGAGTGTTCCTAGCTAGGTTTTGTTAAGGTGCCCCCCTCCCTGATAGAAAAAATTGGGTTATAGAAGGGGTGGTCCAATTTTAATCAAATTTTATACACTCAGACAGACATCAGAAACAATATTCAAAAGTTTCAAGGTTGCAGTTCTTACAATAGTGCAGAAAATCGAATTTTATTTTATTTATATATATATATATATACATACACACACAAGGCAAGATGTTTGTGTGTCTTGTTTATCTGCCTATATGTCTGTATTTTTTTATTTTTTTTTTTTTTGCTTCGAGTTTGGCTCTAAGTAGGTATAATTGTAGTTCTTAGTCTCAGCCATGATACCATTTACTCGGAGGGCTTATTTAGCCTTCAAAATTCAGTTTACAACAAAAAAACTTATTTGATATTGATACCAGGAAATCAAAATTCATTTTTCTTTCAGTATTGGAAACAATGCTTTTTAGTCTTTTGTGCCAACGTCCAGAGTCTGAGCTCCAGGAGCATGGATTAGTTTTAAAGCTTTCATTACACCCGAGCAACGCCGGGTTATACTGCTCATGTAAAATATTCAATAGTAGGTACATCGATATCTTGCCATCATTTTAGATGCCATACCGATGTAAATATTTTGGTGGCACAGGCATGTGTTTCTGTATATTTCATTGAGAATGTTTGTTTAAAAACTGTTTAATAGCAAAAATATTACTCAATTTATGATTAATTTTATAAGCACAAAGAAATATTGTAAAGATATGTGAACCACTGCAATGCAATATTTATTTCATCATTTCACACATAACTGGAAACAAGTTTTTATTCATAAATTTATAAAAACGTCTGAGAACAAGAAAATTAAGTATTAATTGTGCTCCCAAAATGGTTCCTGTTCTCTGTAAATTGTGTAATAAATGCCTTGTGGCCTCCTACTTTCTTGCTGACTGGAAATTATCTGTTGTCCTAGCTTTTAAGATCTCTAGCAGTGTAAGACACAGATGTCTTTTCACCAGATCTATTCTACTTGTAGTACAAGACTATTCTGAGGATCCTAAATGTTATGCCAGGATTTGTCATTGGAGGCCACAATTTAAACAACATAAGGTACACAGATGATACAGTGCTGATAGCAAATACGGAAAGGAAACTACAAGACCTACAAAAGGTAGCTGAAGACAGTGACAAGAAAGGACTACAAATAAACTGCAAGAAAACCATATGTACAGTCATCAGTAAAGAGCAACCCAAAATGCCAAATACAGGTGGGGAATGCTAAAATCAAGCAGGTACAAAAATTTAAATACCTGGGTAGTGTTCTAACAGAAGACGGAAAGTAAGACAGATCTGAAGGCGAATTGGCATGGCGAAGGACGCATTCCAGAAGCTGAGTAAAGTATTAAGACACAGGAAACTTTCACTAGAAACAAAGAGAGTACTGGATTGCTATGTGATGTCAGTTCTTCAATATGGCAGTGAATGCTGGATAATATCAAAGATGAAGGAAAAACTTGCAGCAGCTGAAATGTGGTTCTACAGAAGGATGCTGCAGACATCATGGACTGAGCATGTGAGCAATGAAGTTTTGGAAATGATAGGAACAAAAAGTCAACTAATACTGAACATCAGGAAGAGATAGCTAGTTTCTGGGACATGCAATGAGGAAGGGAGGCTTGGAGAACCTGATACTAACAGGCCAGGTAGAGGGAAAAGGGACAGGGGAAAGCAGCAGATAATATATTTGAAGGGCCTGTGCAGGTGGATGACAGAACAGGGATTGTGGCGTAACAGGAAAAAGCGTGCTGAGAGCCACCAAGGATACACATGAAAAGCTATGATCACCTACTACCTGAAAGGACAGGGCACATAGAACAAACTGTCTGACCCTTCCAACTACAGCCTTCTTCCTCTTTTTAGGAAGTTCCTACAGGACCTAATCAATGCTAAATTGAATGTTTTGATGCTTGTTGGTTTGTGTCGTAAAAAGTACAAAACTAAATAATTTTGCATTTGTGACAATGCATGAGGGTTAGCAAAAAAAACAGCCGCAGATGCAAATTACAACTTTCAAATATCACAAACAGGTGTGACACAAATCTGAAGGCGCATTGGGATAACAAAAGATGCCTTAAAAACTTGAGCAAAGTATTAACAAGAAAAACTTTGTGGCAGACAAAGAAAAAAGTGGTGGACTGTTATGTAATATCAGTCCTTCTATATAGCAGTAAATGTTGGACACTTCTCACAAAGGAAGAGATTTGAAGCAGTAGAAATGTGATTCTACAGAATGATGCTGAGAATGCCATGGACAAAACATGTCAGTAGCGATGAAGTTTGATACAATGGCAATGAAAAAGAAACATAAGACAGTTGAAATTTCTGGGGCATGTAATGAGAAAAGGTGGCTTGGAAAATTGGATACTCACAGGGCAGATTGAAGTTAAAGAGGGTCAGAGGAAAGCAACACACAATATACCTGGTGAGCTTGGGCAAATATATGGCAAAGCAGGGTTTTGGTAGATGGCAAAAAGAAGTTAAGAGTTACAAAGGGTAGAAAATTGTGGAGAGGACATGGTTGTTAATATGGACACTAATAAAAGGTTTTTTGGTAAGGGGTGTGAGAACTTTTCAAAACATTTATTATTTGTCTATAGTTCTGTGAAGTGAGGTATTTTAAGTATTTGTTGTTTGGACTGTTTTATTGCCATATTCATGATGTTTCGGTTTTCGTACCCTTCAACCATCTTCAAATGATTGGAATTTCAAACTAACTAAATCCTTTATTTCAATCACTGAAGTAACTTAGAAATCTGGAGTGGATTAACTCATTATCTCCCTCTAACTCAACTCTGAGTTGTTGTTGTGGGGTTTTTTGTTGTTTTTTTTCTTTCACCACTGCTGTAGCCAGGTATTGAACTCTGGACTCTTTAGGTCAAGTCACTTGATATTCATTTACCCAATGCTTTTATCCATTTGGGCATGTGTTTTTAAGGGCACTTTTTTTGCTTTTTTTTTTTTTCATACCTTGACAATTTCGCTATAAACAGAACTGGATTGCTATGTGATGTCAGTTTTTCAATATGGCAGTAAATGCTGAACAATATCATCAAAGATGAAGGAAAAAATTGAAGCAACTGAAATGTGGTTATGCAGAAGGATGCTGCGAATATCATTGATCGAGCATGTGAGCAATGATGTCTTAGAAATGATGGAAACGAAAAGGAAATTAATACTGAGCATCAGGAAGAGACAGCTAAAGTTCCTGGGACATGCAATGAGGAAAGAGGGCTTGGAGAACCTGATACGAACAAGCCAGATAGAAAGAAAAAGAGGTAGGGGAAACCAGCTGGTAACATATTTGAAGGATCTAATCAAGTGGATTATGGAATGAGGGTTACATGGTGCAACAGGAGAACATGTGCTAAGAGCCACCAGGGACAGGGAGATGTAGAAAGCCATGATTGCCTACGCCCTGAAAGGACGTGGCACATAAGATTCTACTCACATCCACGAAGAATGTTTATAGTAAGATTGCCAGATTAAAAAAAAATGTATGTGTATATTTCAACAGCAAGTATTTTTAAGGCATAATATTAAATGTTATTTGCTCATCTCAAGGACACATGGCCCAATGAATATAGACATTGGTTCATTCCAGTGACTTTCCCCAAAGAGTTGTGAGTTCAATACCAGGCTACAGTGATGGTGAACAAATAACTTAGTTAAGTTGAAGAGAGATAACTACATGGCTACCAGAAGTGTCATCACACATGGAATGAGAATGCTATACCCAAGTGTTTGTGACAAAGGGTTTGGTTCAAAATTCCTAGCACTTGAAGAAAGCCATAGCATACAATGATCGAAATGTCATAAACTTGGCAGCAAACATGAGGACAACAGTCCAAATAATGTAAATAGTGTAAGTACTATCTCATCTCAGAAGTATAGACAAATACAGACACATTGTATTGATTTAATATTACTGATCAGCTTTTCTGAATCACAAATAATCCTTCTCTGGCAAGAAGGAAATTCATTCCATTATAAAATTGTCTGAAGTTCATTTTGGAAGGAAATTAATATAAATATGGTCCAAGCTTTTGACTTAAGTCATCATCAGGGTAGATCAACAAATGGTGAGTTTCCTAGAAATAGTGGATATTCTGCTGTGTTTTATTTTCTTAATATATGTATATAAAATCTTGCATATTGAGTGTTGATGCTAATAAAATAGTGCTCAATGTATAATAACAGCTCTAATTTATATTAATAACAAATATCCATTTTTATTTTTATTTCTGCTACAACTCAGTTCCCATTATCAAATACTGATTTTTCAACTAACACTTGATAATTGCATTGTGCTACCATTGAAAGAAAAAAATGTATGGGGTGAAGAAAATTATTCTAAAAATTTAATGCAATATCAATGTTCACTTGCAACCCCCTCCACGCCCCCAAAAAATTATATAAAGATTGAACATCAATACATGTTTTCATAAAATAGATTTTGTGATCAATAGGATAAATTTTGAGTTTTGTTGAATGATTGAGAAATTATGGCATTTTTGACAGATATTAAACATTTCTTCTAATAGTTTTACTTACATTATTTGCTGTTATTTGTATTGCAATTCTGTTTAAACACGTTCAATTAAATAAAATAAACAAGGAAGGTGTATTAAAACTTTGTATATGTGGGGATAATCCAGCAAGATTTCCTTAATATAAATTATTAATAGGTAAATCCATATAGAGAGCTCAATGTGTATTAACCAGAGCGATATGAAGTTTATAAAGGAAAAAAACAACACGTCATGTTAGTTATAAACTATAGTTCGTTTCAATGAGCTTAAATAGCTCATCTCATCAGACCCTTTTACAATATTCCTCCATCTGGCATAAAATTTCTGCTGGAATGGAAATTTTATGCCAGATGAAGGAATATTGTAAAAGGGTCTGATGAGATGAGCTATTTAAGCTCATTGAAATGAACTATAGTTTATAAGTAACATGACATGTTGTTTTTTTTCTTTATAAACTATATATATATATATATAAAATTTGACTTCACTTAACTACTATTATTAAACTTGCAGGGTGAGTTGAAAACATGACTCTTACTTCCTTTTCTACAAGGAAGTTTTAACAAATGACACAATTTCACTTTAGTGTCAAACCCACTAATTCTTCTGACCTGGTTGATCATTTTCTGCTCAACCAATGCTGGTGACTTGACCTTTGTACTTCCAATCATCTCCCTTGAGCTATACTAGCTTAGTAAAATCTTTGCATGACTGAAAAAATGAATTCAGGATATAAGCTTAGTCATTGGTATTTTCAATAAACTATTTATTAAATTAACTATAAAAAAAACTAGTGATGTAATTTTTGCAGCAGGAAAATGTTCTTTTGATATATTTTCAACGAATGTTTATTAATGAAGCTATATATTTGACATACAAAAACTGCTAATCAGTAATATTGCCTCTTAATTTAAACATTTTCTGTGGTGCAGTGGATATTGGCTCAGAATGAGAAATTGGAGAACTTTCAAATTCCAGTTGAATTTATTGCATTTACTTATATGCAAATACTCTTCGGAAAGGTATTAATCTGCTTCTTTTCCTTCCAGTTATGAGTTAAATGGTAGGACATTGCGTTCAATGGCCTTGTTTAGCAACCACAGAAATTAATGCCAACCTAGTGTGGGGAAAAATTTTGACCCAATCAGTCAGGGTTTTTTATATATATATATATATATATATATATATACATAATTGCCCAAATAAGAGCCCCAAAGTACTGGGTTAAAGTTGAACTGATAATGATGAATGAGGTGTGATATAATGGAAAGTGAAGCTGGATGGAATAAAAAGGTCAGATGAGGATTGAACTTTGACAAGGTCAAGATTAGTGTTCAAGGAAGAAAGTTTTACAAAAGTTTATTCAACAATTCTAGTGAGGGGGGGTTTCTTATACTTGTACTAAACAAAAAAAAAAAAAAAAAAGTCGTCCTAATGAAAAATGTATTATATAATACTCACACTTTTATACTTTTCTTTTCACTACCAAAAGGGGCTTTTAAAAGTTTTTGTAATATCTTAAGAGGCCAATATTTATACAAATGCTGAAGCCTATTAGTATTTGGACTCTACCTAATTCCTTGAAGCTGTATTACGTGTAATTAGGGAAGAGGGGGGGGTTCTTGTATCAGATATGGTCCTAGTTATCTCAACAGTAGTGCTAGTTGAAGAATCAAAAAATCTCCTTTCTTCAGTATTACAACCAGCTGTCTTATGTTCTCCTTAATATCTGATCCACGGTATTTAGAGGGAAAGTTTTAATGTAGGTAGCTGACAAAGTTGTAGGTAGATTTTTTTTTTTTTACTTTAAATCCATATTATATAAGGCAGTAAAGACACAAGGAGTTAAAAGATGTGGAAGAATTAGGAATAGAAACATTAATAATAAGCAGGAAGAGAAAGAAGTAATCAGGAGAGAGAAAATAGTAACTGACATTGCATTTGCATTTTTGAAGATGATTGTTGGTTGAAAAATATAGAGCTGGAAGGGAGTTCTACACATGAAAAGAGAAACTGTTAACAAAGAATTTAGTCTCATCTTTTGATGAGAAAGATTTTATCCAAACATTTATCATGACAGTATTTATAAAAAAGACATAAAGAGGCAACCTTACAGTGGTGGGGAAAGTGACCAAGCCCAGCTGCCAAATCAGGACCAATAATATTGCTGATTCTTCAGATATTATCAAGAAGCTCAAGCAGGGGCACTGGACCATATGTGGCAGCTTCTAGGCATGGACAAATGGTAGAATTATAGATATTTAAATACTTGCACAAAAAGACATAATCTACTAACATGATTAATGGTGAATTTGTCAAACAGTATGAGTTCTCTCCATGGAATCTATTCATGCTTGTGTGTTTTGATCCTCTCTGTTTGCAAAATTTTATCAATCAGGACCTGAGATTAACATATCACATCACTCAATGTCCCTGGCCTGATATAGATGGCACTGCTAATAAAAAATCCATATGATTTTTATGAAGTACTAACCTTCAAATGGCATGTGACAAGATTTGGGTCTAATCAGATTATTTTACAAATTAGTTATTTCAGTAAAGCTACTGCTACAAATTTTCAAAACGATGGAAAAATTTGAATTTCTGGTGTTGATAAAGCATTGCTTTCTGACGGTGGCGGGGAATTCTGTTCAAGCAAAGCAATGGCTGATAAGTTATTCAGACTCTACTCTGTTGGAAACAACAGTTATGAGGTATGCTGACTTTAAATATGGTTGTACAGACACAAATGATGCTGAACGCTTAGGTTGCCCAAAATCAGGAGTTGCCCCAAAAACCCCAAAAAATTCCACAAATTTGTTTTGGCCAATCGTAAATTAAAGTTGAGTGAGATAGTAGAGGATTTTAGCATATCAAAAGGCAGTGTATTCATCATTTTGCACGAACATTTGTCAATAAGTAAGCTGTGTTCAAAGTGGGTACCGCGTTTGCTTACAGTGAATAAAAAACACCTAAAGGATTCAGAGCATTGTTTGCAACTGTTTCAATGCAACAAGGAGTTTTGTGTAAATATGTGACAATGGATGAAACATGGATCCACCACTTCACTCTGGAGTCAAATTGACAGTTAGCTGAGTGGACAGCAGCAAGTGAAAGCCATCCAAAGCAACCAAGACGCAAACATCAGCAAGCAAGGTCTTGGCCTCTGTATTATGGGTTGGGCAAGGTATTTTGTTCATTGATTACCTTGAGAAAGGAAAAACCATCAATAGTGAATATTATATAGCATTATTGGTGTGTTTGAAAAAATCACCCAAAAAACAGCAACAAATGAAGAAAAAGTGATATTTCACCAAGAAAATACTGTCAAAAGTCAGTCGTAATGATAGCCCACTCTATCGACTAGGGCTGTAGAATACACTGACTGCCTCAGTTGCAGGTGGGTAAGAGCCACCTGTTGGCCATAGGGAGTGCCCCATAAGGTGCTAGGATGGATTTCTGGTGGTTGAGTAGTCATTGATCTGGCGACAGTGGTCAATGACTAGCAACACACCACTTTAGCCCTTGGTCTGACGGGTGGTTGAATTGGCCCAATTCGATCAATCGGCTAGTCATGGCAAGCCCTAGCATCTATATATTTAGGCCTGACCGTATTATTCAATCAGCATTTATGGAAAATACCCAATCCTCTTATCTTATAGGTACTAGAAAGCAGCTGCTCAGGGTCAGTTGTGTTGAGTGAATGAGATTTTGACCATTGATATGTTACACAGTACTTGGTATTGATTACTGTTATGGTGAAACATACCTATTACTCAGATAATGGACTCTCCCTCCTATATTAAGAGTTAACAGGAAGTTAACTTGAAATTCTTGGAAGTTCTAGAAAGTTCTATTGGAGTTCAGTAGAGCTACTAGGCAGTTGATAAGTTGGCATTTAGATAAATACTAAGCATTCAGCTTACAGTGGAAGATTACCAAGTTCCTAACATTTTGGGTGCGTTAAGTTGATTAGCAACCAAGATAGCACAATTATAACTCTCAGTCCAAAAACTACTCCCCAACAATTATAAAACCAGAAATTGATAGGGACTCAGTTTTACTCACTGGCTCGAGGTGACTGGGTTTCCCCCTTGGTTAATTCCCAACTCAAGTTGGACTCCGTGGTGAGTGTGTGAGCATAGGCCCAATGTATAACTAAACCTTAAATATGATTTTCCAAAAAACAAAAAAGCAGAAAGAAACCTCCGAGTCGGATTCTGACACAAAAAATTACAAATTTTCAAAATTTATAGTCATAGAATCAATTGAAGATACACTTTTAAGTAAATTATCACCCTTTCTCATTGAAATGATAATTAGCAGGGCAAATCTAGAATCAGTTTAAACAAATTAGAAGTGGAAATTATTGGTAGAAGTAACTATAGAAACAAACTACAATACCTAAACCTATAAGAGACAAAACAAATGCAAAAATCTACAGACCCGTTACTCTTAGCAGTTGTTTGCAAAACACTAGAGAGAATGATAAATGCCAGATTGATCTGGTATCTAGAAAGTAACAAATTAATAACTGGTTTTAGAAGTCAAAGAAGCCCTATGGATGATCTGATCCACTTAGAAACATCAAAGAGGCTTTTATTAAAAAAGAGCATCTAGTGGCAGTTTTCTTTGATCTTGGAAAGGTATGACACAACGTGGAAGTAAGGCATAGTAAAAGACCTTAAAAAAAACTTGGGCTAGAATGTCGAATGCCAATATTTATCAGATTTCCTGCAAGACAGAAGATTTAGAGTTAAAATAGGAAATATTTTCTCTGAAGATAACAAGAAATGGGTGTACCTCAAGGTAGCGTATTGTTCGTTGCACTGTTTAATGTCAAAATAAATGATGTTGTAAACAATATAGTTAGCAAAACAAACTGTGCTTTGTATGTGGATGACTTCCTGATATGTTATAGAGCAAGAAATACGAACCCTATTGAAAAACAACTCCCGTTATGCATTGATAAGTTCAACAAATGAACCACAGAGAATGGACTAAAATTTTAAACAGGAAAAAAAACAAAATCTGTCCACTTCTGCAACTAACATAAACTCTATCTTGGCCCAGTACTGAAAATTGATGACACTAAAATTCCAATTGTAGAACAATACAAATACTTGGAGCCATTTTTGACTGCAAACTATCCTTCATGCCACATATTAAATACTTAAGATCCAAATGTAATAAAGTTATACAATTACTTAGAATCATAGCACACATTGATTGGGGAGGAAGCAAAGAAACACTATTAAAATTATATCGCTGTAATCAAAACTTTATGCCTGCTTTATATAAGGGGCAGCTATAAAAACATATTTGAAAGAACTTGATATTATATACCAAGGACTTAGACCTTAGAGCATATAACACCTCTCCTGTTGAAAGCTTATACATGGAAACAAATGAACCATCTCTTTAAACTGACATAAAAAAAACTTGCTCTTCAATATTACCTAAAACTCTAATCATGTCTTCTAAATCCAGCTTACAGTAATACTTTCCAATCACAATACACTGAACTTTTTCAGTAAAAAGAAAAATCCATCAAACCTTACAGTTTATGCATTAAAAACAT